>OZ012716.1:16820899-17546123 GCA_963942605.1 Poecilus cupreus | reverse complement strand
TTTCTTTCGTGCGAAACGGCGATTTATGAGCAATGAGGATAAATTGCTGTTTTAAACTTGCAGAAACATAGAAAAACGCTGTTTTGAACTATTCAAACTGACAAATTCATGTTTCTTTCGTGCGAAACGGCGATTTCTGAGAAATGACGATAAAATTGCTGTTTTAAACTTGCAAAAACATAGAAAAACGCTGTTTTCAACTATTCAAACTGATAAATTCATGTTTCTTTCGTGCGAAACGGCGATTTATGAGCAATGAGGATAAAATTGCTGTTTTAAACTTGCAAAAACATAGAAAAACGCTGTTTTCAACTATTCAGACTGATAAATTCATGTTTCTTTCGTGCGAAACGGCGATTTATGAGAAATGACGATAAAATTGCTGTTTTAAACTTGCAAAAACATAGAAAAACGCTGTTTTCAACTATTCAAACTGATAAATTCATGTTTCTTTCGTGCGAAACGGCGATTTATGAGAAATGACGATAAAATTGCTGTTTTAAACTTGCAAAAACATAGAAAAACGCTGTTTTGAACTATTCAAACTGACAAATTCATGTTTCTTTCGTGCGAAACGGCGATTTATGAGAAATGACGATAAAATTGCTGTTTAAACTTGCAAAAACATAGAAAAACGCTGTTTTAAACTATTCAAACTGATAAATTCATGTTTCTTTCGTGCGAAACGGCGATTTATGAGAAATGACGAGAAATTGCTGTTTTAAACTTGAAAAACATAGAAAAACCCTGTTTTGAACTATTCAAATTGACAAATTCATGTTTATTTCGTGCGAAACGGCGATTTATGAGAAATGACGATAAAATTGCTGTTTTAAACTTGCAGAAACATAGAAAAACGCTGTTTTCAACTATTCAAACTGATAAATTCATGTTTCTTTCGTGCGAAACGGCGATTTATGAGAAATGACGATAAAATTGCTGTTTTAAACTTGCAAAAACATAGAAAAACGCTGTTTTAAACTATTCAAACTGATAAATTCATGTTTCTTTCGTGCGAAACGGCGATTTATGAGAAATGACGAGAAATTGCTGTTTTAAACTTGAAAAACATAGAAAAACCCTGTTTTGAACTATTCAAATTGACAAATTCATGTTTATTTCGTGCGAAACGGCGATTTATGAGAAATGACGATAAAATTGCTGTTTTAAACTTGCAGAAACATAGAAAAACGCTGTTTTCAACTATTCAAACTGATAAATTCATGTTTCTTTCGTGCGAAACGGCGATTTATGAGAAATGACGATAAAATTGCTGTTTTAAACTTGCAAAAACATAGAAAAACGCTGTTTTCAACTATTCAAACTGATAAATTCATGTTTCTTTCGTGCGAAACGGCAATTTATGAGAAATGACGAAAAAATTGCTGTTTTAAACTTGCAAAAACATAGAAAAAACGCTGTTTTCAACTATTCAAACTGATAAATTCATGTTTCTTTCGTGCGAAACGGCGATTTATGAGAAATGACGAGAAATTGCTGTTTTAAACTTGAAAAACATAGAAAAACCCTGTTTTGAACTATTCAAATTGACAAATTCATGTTTATTTCGTGCGAAACGGCGATTTATGAGAAATGACGATAAAATTGCTGTTTTAAACTTGCAAAAACATAGAAAAACGCTGTTTTCAACTATTCAAACTGATAAATTCATGTTTCTTTCGTGCGAAACGGCGATTTATGAGAAATGACGATAAATTGCTGTTTTAAACTTGAAAAACATAGAAAAACCCTGTTTTGAACTATTCAAATTGACAAATTCATTTTTATTTCGTGCGAAACGGCGATTTATGAGAAATGACGATAAAATTGCTGTTTTAAACTTGCAAAAACATAGAAAAACGCTGTTTTCAACTATTCAAACTGATAAATTCATGTTTCTTTCGTGCGAAACGGCGATTTATGAGAAATGACGATAAATTGCTGTTTTAAGCTTGAAAAACATAGAAAAACCCTGTTCTGAACTATTCAAATTGACAAATTCATGTTTATTTCGTGCGAAACGGCGATTTATGAGAAATGACGATAAAATTGCTGTTTTAAACTTGCAGAAACATAGAAAAACGCTGTTTTCAACTATTCAAACTGATAAAATCATGTTTCTTTCGTGCGAAACGGCGATTTATGAGCAATGAGGATAAAATTGCTGTTTTAAACTTGCAGAAACATAGAAAAACGCTGTTTTGAACTATTCAAACTGACAAATTCATGTTTTTTTCGTGCGAAACGGCGATTTATGAGAAATGACGATAAAATTGCTGTTTTAAACTTGCAAAAACATAGAAAAACGCTGTTTTCAACTATTCAAACTGATAAATTCATGTTTCTTTCGTGCGAAACGGCGATTTATGAGAAATGACGAGAAATTGCTGTTTTAAACTTGAAAACATAGAAAAACCCTGTTTTGAACTATTCAAATTGACAAATTCATGTTTATTTTGTGCGAAACGGCGATTTATGAAAAATGACGATAAAATTGCTGTTTTAAACTTGCAAAAACATAGAAAAACGCTGTTTTCAACTATTCAAACTGATAAATTCATGTTTCTTTCGTGCGAAACGGCGATTTATGAGCAATGAGGATAAAATTGCTGTTTTAAACTTGCAAAAACATAGAAAAACGCTGTTTTCAACTATTCAAACTGATAAATTCATGTTTCTTTCGTGCGAAACGGCGATTTATGAGAAATGACGATAAAATTGCTGTTTTAAACTTGCAAAAACATAGAAAAACGCTGTTTTCAACTATTCAAACTGATAAATTCATGTTTCTTTCGTGCGAAACGGCGATTTATGAGAAATGACGATAAAATTGCTGTTTTAAACTTGCAAAAACATAGAAAAACGCTGTTTTGAACTATTCAAACTGACAAATTCATGTTTCTTTCGTGCGAAACGGCGATTTATGAGAAATGACGATAAAATTGCTGTTTTAAACTTGCAAAAACATAGAAAAACGCTGTTTTCAACTATTCAAACTGATAAATTCATGTTTCTTTCGTGCGAAACGGCGATTTATGAGAAATGACGATAAAATTGCTGTTTTAAACTTGCAGAAACATAGAAAAACGCTGTTTTCAACTATTCAAACTGATAAAATCATGTTTCTTTCGTGCGAAACGGCGATTTATGAGAAATGACGATAAAATTGCTGTTTTAAACTTGCAAAAACATAGAAAAACGCTGTTTTCAACTATTCAACTGATAAATTCATGTTTCTTTCGTGCGAAACGGCGATTTATGAGAAATGACGAGAAATTGCTGTTTTAAACTTGAAAAACATAGAAAAACCCTGTTTTGAACTATTCAAATTGACAAATTCATGTTTATTTCGTGCGAAACGGCGATTTATGAGAAATGACGATAAAATTGCTGTTTTAAACTTGCAGAAACATAGAAAAACGCTGTTTTCAACTATTCAAACTGATAAATTCATGTTTCTTTCGTGCGAAACGGCGATTTATGAGAAATGACGATAAAATTGCTGTTTTAAACTTGCAAAAACATAGAAAAACGCTGTTTTCAACTATTCAAACTGATAAATTCATGTTTCTTTCGTGCGAAACGGCGATTTATGAGAAATGACGATAAATTGCTGTTTTAAACTTGCAGAAACATAGAAAAACGCTGTTTTGAACTATTCAAACTGACAAATTCATGTTTCTTTCGTGCGAAACGGCGATTTATGAGAAATGACGATAAAATTGCTGTTTTAAACTTGCAAAAACATAGAAAAACGCTGTTTTCAACTATTCAAACTGATAAATTCATGTTTCTTTCGTGCGAAACGGCGATTTATGAGAAATGACGAAAAAATTGCTGTTTTAAACTTGCAAAAACATAGAAAAACGCTGTTTTCAACTATTCAAACTGATAAATTCATGTTTCTTTCGTGCGAAACGGCGATTTATGAGAAATGACGAGAAATTGCTGTTTTAAACTTGAAAAACATAGAAAAACCCTGTTTTGAACTATTCAAATTGACAAATTCATGTTTATTTCATGCGAAACGGCGATTTATGAGAAATGACGATAAAATTGCTGTTTTAAACTTGCAAAAACATAGAAAAACGCTGTTTTCAACTATTCAAACTGATAAATTCATGTTTCTTTCGTGCGAAACGGCGATTTATGAGAAATGACGATAAATTGCTGTTTTAAACTTGAAAAACATAGAAAAACCCTGTTTTGAACTATTCAAATTGACAAATTCATGTTTATTTCGTGCGAAACGGCGATTTATGAGAAATGACGATAAAATTGCTGTTTTAAACTTGCAAAAACATAGAAAAACGCTGTTTTCAACTATTCAAACTGATAAATTCATGTTTCTTTCGTGCGAAACGGCGATTTATGAGAAATGACGATAAATTGCTGTTTTAAGCTTGAAAAACATAGAAAAACCCTGTTCTGAACTATTCAAATTGACAAATTCATGTTTATTTCGTGCGAAACGGCGATTTATGAGAAATGACGATAAAATTGCTGTTTTAAACTTGCAGAAACATAGAAAAACGCTGTTTTCAACTATTCAAACTGATAAAATCATGTTTCTTTCGTGCGAAACGGCGATTTATGAGCAATGAGGATAAAATTGCTGTTTTAAACTTGCAGAAACATAGAAAAACGCTGTTTTGAACTATTCAAACTGACAAATTCATGTTTCTTTCGTGCGAAACGGCGATTTATGAGAAATGACGATAAAATTGCTGTTTTAAACTTGCAAAAACATAGAAAAACGCTGTTTTCAACTATTCAAACTGATAAATTCATGTTTCTTTCGTGCGAAACGGCGATTTATGAGAAATGACGATAAAATTGCTGTTTTAAACTTGCAAAAACATAGAAAAACGCTGTTTTGAACTATTCAAACTGACAAATTCATGTTTCTTTCGTGCGAAACGGCGATTTATGAGAAATGACGATAAAATTGCTGTTTTAAACTTGCAAAAACATAGAAAAACGCTGTTTTCAACTATTCAAACTGATAAATTCATGTTTCTTTCGTGCGAAACGGCGATTTATGAGAAATGACGATAAAATTGCTGTTTTAAACTTGCAGAAACATAGAAACGTGTTTTCAACTATTCAAACTGATAAAATCATGTTTCTTTCGTGCGAAACGGCGATTTATGAGAAATGACGATAAAATTGCTGTTTTAAACTTGCAAAAACATAGAAAAACGCTGTTTTCAACTATTCAAACTGATAAATTCATGTTTCTTTCGTGCGAAACGGCGATTTATGAGAAATGACGAGAAATTGCTGTTTTAAACTTGAAAAACATAGAAAAACCCTGTTTTGAACTATTCAAATTGACAAATTCATGTTTATTTCGTGCGAAACGGCGATTTATGAGAAATGACGATAAAATTGCTGTTTTAAACTTGCAGAAACATAGAAAAACGCTGTTTTCAACTATTCAAACTGATAAATTCATGTTTCTTTCGTGCGAAACGGCGATTTATGAGAAATGACGATAAAATTGCTGTTTTAAACTTGCAAAAACATAGAAAAACGCTGTTTTCAACTATTCAAACTGATAAATTCATGTTTCTTTCGTGCGAAACGGCGATTTATGAGAAATGACGATAAATTGCTGTTTTAAACTTGCAGAAACATAGAAAAACGCTGTTTTGAACTATTCTAACTGACAAATTCATGTTTCTTTCGTGCGAAACGGCGATTTATGAGAAATGACGATAAAATTGCTGTTTTAAACTTGCAAAAACATAGAAAAACGCTGTTTTCAACTATTCAAACTGATAAATTCATGTTTCTTTCGTGCGAAACGGCGATTTATGAGAAATGACGAAAAAATTGCTGTTTTAAACTTGCAAAAACATAGAAAAACGCTGTTTTTAACTATTCAAACTGATAAATTCATGTTTCTTTCGTGCGAAACGGCGATTTATGAGAAATGACGAGAAATTGCTGTTTTAAACTTGAAAAACATAGAAAAACCCTGTTTTGAACTATTCAAATTGACAAATTCATGTTTATTTCGTGCGAAACGGCGATTTATGAGAAATGACGATAAAATTGCTGTTTTAAACTTGCAAAAACATAGAAAAACGCTGTTTTCAACTATTCAAACTGATAAATTCATGTTCTTTCGTGCGAAACGGCGATTTATGAGAAATGACGATAAATTGCTGTTTTAAACTTGAAAAACATAGAAAAACCCTGTTTTGAACTATTCAAATTGACAAATTCATGTTTATTTCGTGCGAAACGGCGATTTATGAGAAATGACGATAAAATTGCTGTTTTAAACTTGCAAAAACATAGAAAAACGCTGTTTTCAACTATTCAAACTGATAAATTCATGTTTCTTTCGTGCGAAACGGCGATTTATGAGAAATGACGATAAATTGCTGTTTTAAGCTTGAAAAACATAGAAAAACCCTGTTCTGAACTATTCAAATTGACAAATTCATGTTTATTTCGTGCGAAACGGCGATTTATGAGAAATGACGATAAAATTGCTGTTTTAAACTTGCAGAAACATAGAAAAACGCTGTTTTCAACTATTCAAACTGATAAAATCATGTTTCTTTCGTGCGAAACGGCGATTTATGAGCAATGAGGATAAAATTGCTGTTTTAAACTTGCAGAAACATAGAAAAACGCTGTTTTGAACTATTCAAACTGACAAATTCATGTTTTTTTCGTGCGAAACGGCGATTTATGAGAATGAGGATAAAATTGCTGTTTTAAACTTGCAGAAACATAGAAAAACGCTGTTTTGAACTATTCAAACTGATAAATTCATGTTTCTTTCGTGCGAAACGGCGATTTATGAGAAATGACGATAAATTGCTGTTTTAAGCTTGAAAAACATAGAAAAACCCTGTTCTGAACTATTCAAATTGACAAATTCATGTTTATTTCGTGCGAAACGGCGATTTATGAGAAATGACGATAAAATTGCTGTTTTAAACTTGCAGAAACATAGAAAAACGCTGTTTTCAACTATTCAAACTGATAAAATCATGTTTCTTTCGTGCGAAACGGCGATTTATGAGCAATGAGGATAAAATTGCTGTTTTAAACTTGCAGAAACATAGAAAAACGCTGTTTTGAACTATTCAAACTGACAAATTCATGTTTTTTTCGTGCGAAACGGCGATTTATGAGAAATGAGGATAAAATTGCTGTTTTAAACTTGCAGAAACATAGAAAAACGCTGTTTTCAACTATTCAAACTGATAAAATCATGTTTCTTTCGTGCGAAACGGCGATTTATGAGCAATGAGGATAAAATTGCTGTTTTAAACTTGCAGAAACATAGAAAAACGCTGTTTTGAACTATTCAAACTGACAAATTCATGTTTCTTTCGTGCGAAACGGCGATTTATGAGAAATGACGATAAAATTGCTGTTTTAAACTTGCAAAAACATAGAAAAACGCTGTTTTCAACTATTCAAACTGATAAATTCATGTTTCTTTCGTGCGAAACGGCGATTTATGAGAAATGACGATAAAATTGCTGTTTTAAACTTGCAAAAACATAGAAAAACGCTGTTTTGAACTATTCAAACTGACAAATTCATGTTTCTTTCGTGCGAAACGGCGATTTATGAGAAATGACGATAAAATTGCTGTTTTAAACTTGCAAAAACATAGAAAAACGCTGTTTTCAACTATTCAAACTGATAAATTCATGTTTCTTTCGTGCGAAACGGCGATTTATGAGAAATGACGATAAAATTGCTGTTTTAAACTTGCAGAAACATAGAAACGTGTTTTCAACTATTCAAACTGATAAAATCATGTTTCTTTCGTGCGAAACGGCGATTTATGAGAAATGACGATAAAATTGCTGTTTTAAACTTGCAAAAACATAGAAAAACGCTGTTTTCAACTATTCAAACTGATAAATTCATGTTTCTTTCGTGCGAAACGGCGATTTATGAGAAATGACGAGAAATTGCTGTTTTAAACTTGAAAAACATAGAAAAACCCTGTTTTGAACTATTCAAATTGACAAATTCATGTTTATTTCGTGCGAAACGGCGATTTATGAGAAATGACGATAAAATTGCTGTTTTAAACTTGCAAAAACATAGAAAAACGCTGTTTTCAACTATTCAAACTGATAAATTCATGTTTCTTTCGTGCGAAACGGCGATTTATGAGAAATGACGATAAATTGCTGTTTTAAACTTGAAAAACATAGAAAAACCCTGTTTTGAACTATTCAAATTGACAAATTCATGTTTATTTCGTGCGAAACGGCGATTTATGAGAAATGACGATAAAATTGCTGTTTTAAACTTGCAAAAACATAGAAAAACGCTGTTTTCAACTATTCAAACTGATAAATTCATGTTTCTTTCGTGCGAAACGGCGATTTATGAGAAATGACGATAAATTGCTGTTTTAAGCTTGAAAAACATAGAAAAACCCTGTTCTGAACTATTCAAATTGACAAATTCATGTTTATTTCGTGCGAAACGGCGATTTATGAGAAATGACGATAAAATTGCTGTTTTAAACTTGCAGAAACATAGAAAAACGCTGTTTTCAACTATTCAAACTGATAAAATCATGTTTCTTTCGTGCGAAACGGCGATTTATGAGCAATGAGGATAAAATTGCTGTTTTAAACTTGCAGAAACATAGAAAAACGCTGTTTTGAACTATTCAATCTGACAAATTCATGTTTTTTTCGTGCGAAACGGCGATTTATGAGAAATGAGGATAAAATTGCTGTTTTAAACTTGCAGAAACATAGAAAAACGCTGTTTTGAACTATTCAAACTGATAAATTCATGTTTCTTTCGTGCGAAACGGCGATTTATGAGAAATGACGATAAATTGCTGTTTTAAACTTGAAAAACATAGAAAAACCCTGTTTTGAACTATTCAAACTGACAAATTCATGTTTATTTCGTGCGAAACGGCGATTTATGAGAAATGACGATAAAATTGCTGTTTTAAACTTGCAGAAACATAGAAAAACGCTGTTTTCAACTATTCACACTGATAAATTCATGTTTCTTTCGTACGAAACGGCGAGGGAGAGTATGACGCGGACGAATATTTTTTCGTTGACCATTCAAACGTTGAAAATGATGCGCACGAATCTGTAAAACTCAAATATTTTTACATTGAATTTTCAAGTACCGACTTACGCATTTCTTGAATCTGCATTCCTTGATTATGCAAATCTTGAAAATTCAAAACGGCAACATTGCCTTCAAATTTATTCTGGGTTGTTCACCACAACTTTTATCTGGTAATATTTTAGTAACTTTTATGTTATTAGTATATTTAAAAAATTTTCACAATTGTAAATCATTTACCAATATGTTTTAAATAATATATTTATATTAAATTAATATAAATGTTAAACAGAAGAATTGAAGAAATACAATTGAATTTATAATAGGCAGGGAAGAATTCAATTTAATTACTACAAATAAAATGAACTGGAATAAAATTCTGTGGAAGATATAAATGATAGAAATGTTAAATTAAAAACTTATGTTAACATTTAATAATATTTGTTTACATTAAAAACTATTATTTAGATATGAAATACTTATATAACCTTACTTTTTATTAAAACAAGAAAATCTATTGTATCGATGGATAAATATATGTAAGTATTAATATAAAAATGGTTTGGATGATTATAAGTTGATCTTGTTCAATTTCTTTTTCAGAGTAACAAATTGGATGGGAATATATTGTTCTTCAGCTGTTTCTTATCATAGCAAAGTTATATCTGACATTCAGTAGATGGATGCTGGACTTAGCTACTGAAACTCAACACACTAATAGTAATAACTATGGCTAGCATTTCCTTCAACAAACGTAAAGCCTATTTTTGTAAAATACATCAGTTCTATCGTATATAATGATGTTATGTAGTTGTGTAGTGGTTCTCTTACTACTCTTTTGTAGTATGGCCCCTTTAAATGTTAATCAATGACTACTGCTGTGCCGATCTCAAATTTTTGATTTGAAACCTATTACTCATGATGATAGCTCATATACCATTGTAAAAAATTAGGAACATTTTGATTATTAAATAATAGAATGCATATGAGAAAAGAATTATGATCGTAAATCATCAACTTACATATTGCATCTAGTGCATTAACTGGAATTTCTATGTTCGGAAATATTTAAAGTCGAAATATAGAAACGGCTTGAAAGATTCCACTCTTGAAAATATAATTAGACTTTTCACAACAAATATCAATATAGACATAAAAGAAATTGTTGCTCCATGTTTCCATTAAATACCTTGATAATATTCTGACTGTGTTTTTATTATTTCTAGTTATTATTTTTGACTATTTTTTTTCGTATAAATAAAATAACTTTAGAATTGACATGAAATGACTTTTCATGTACCTATCCTTTTTTGCCTCCGAAATGTTTAAGAAAAAGTGTCCCGTGGACTAAGATAAGTTAAACAGTGCTACTATACTTTTTAGGCGTCGTCATTTCTAAGTGAAAATGAAATCTTATAAATTAAGCAAGTATTTGAAATATATCAGAAATAAAAACATAAATTATTGTTTTATTTCTCATGGTACTCTGATAATTACCTTAAATCGTGAATTTTCTTTGGCTAGAACTCATACATAACAAAAAATTAGCAACTAGAACTCAAATGATACCGTTTTAATTCTGAAAATTTTTCTTTATTGTTTTAAAGCACTTATACAAGTGTGTCATACGCTATTTTTTATTATACCTGCATCATATTCTGGAGAAAACTGGAAAGCAACATTTTGATTTTGATTAATTTCAAAATTTTGTGCGTGTGACGTCTGACGTATATCGTTTACATAGACATCGGTTTGCATTTATCGCTTACGTTACTATGTAGATTCGTTTTTATACAATTTGTTGACAGTTTTGACAGATATTATTAGTAATTATTTTTGTTGTTGCTTAACAACCTTTAAAGCACGGCGTGTTTTAATTTTGCGTTTGTGAACGCTGCAGCGTGTTTTAAACACGGATTATGATGCAGGTATAATATAAAAATATTTATTTATATACTGCGTTTCGAATTATTGTACACAATTCTTCACCAGGAAAATAAATGAATAGCATAAACAATTAAATAGAAACAGTAACAAACAAATTATAGTATAAAACCGAGAAAATCATGTCCTGTCCCTTCATTTTGATTTGCTGTATTTTTTACTTCTGCAGTTGGAAAATTTTTGTCTAAAAGTAGCACTACTTTTGTGTAAAATATTTCCTCGAGACTATGCTATGACTTTTCCACACCTCTTTATTTTTATGTATATGCACCGACAGCAAGTATTTTGTAATCTTCGACGATACGCTACAGAAAGTATTCTTACTATCCGACTGCGAAGTAGGTCATGATCCATAGCGATACAACAATTAATAAATCATCTAGTTTTTTTTCATGAATCGTAAGCTTCACCAGCTTTTATCTCTTGGATCCTTCTAGAACGTCTATCATCAGAGCAAACTTTAGCATTCATGCACTTTTATTTCGTCAGAGTTTAAAACTGATTGGGCATATTGCATATTTAGATACTTGCAAGGCCGGCGGAAGGCGTGGGTAGTGTGGGCCGCTCTACCCACATGAAGATTTCCTGGGTCATTACCCACCTGAAATTTGGAAAATTAAAAAACATTTTTGAAAATTTTGAAAAAATTCTTAGAATTGTAAGATGTTTAGGAATTGAAAAATTGAAATTATAATAGTTATTTATCTACGATAGTGTGTAAAATTGATGTTTAACTGTTAGTTTCAAGTTTGTAAAACGGTTGTTTAGTAACGCGATCCCATAAGTCACGGGCAGTCACGGGTTGCCAAGCAACGAGTGATTAAAATTTTTAAAGCACGCCAAATTTGCAAAAATTTTGTTATCATGGCAAACTTCTCATTTAATATTGTGATCCTACTTTATAAATAAAAATATTTTTTTAATATTTTTTGGGGTTTTTCATTATATCGTAGATAAAATATTGTACGATACACATACGTAAAGCGTCTTTAGTCACTCAGGGGTCTTAAAACACTCGCTACGCTCGTGTTTTAATTGACCCATTCGTGACTAAAGACTAGCTTTACGTACTTGTATCGTAAATAACTATTACGAGCGTAGCGACCAATCAGAATGTCTTATTTTCCATTGTTCCGCATTTTAGATAAGTAAATAAACAGCAGCATGCTGTTTATTCGCGATTAAATTGAAGCTAGCTTTTATATGCAAATTTTGAACATTTTGAAGGCATATTTAGCCGGATAATTAGTTGCAGAAGCAAGATACTTACATGTTCTTTACCTTTACTGGTATTCTATATCTTTAAACATGCTGAATTATTCAATTCAAGCTATTTTTATTTACAAATTTTTGACATTTATTTGACAAATAATAAGAAAAACAATCAATTTGCTATAGTAACAACATTATTTTATGGTGCTTTTTGTTTATGTGTGTACCAATTTATTTATGTGAAAATGTGTCAAAATTAACGTTTTAGTACAATTTCTTCGGCAAGTATTAATGTTTATGCGATGAATTCATGAAATAATCTTGATATATACCCCTCGTGCTAAAGAATTGAATCGATTAAATTTGATGTCTAGCTTATTTACAAAATTTTGCTTTTAAAAAAGTGTTATCGTACATAATAATTTAAGATAAAATCCCCACTATTGAACAAAATGAGTCTAAAATGATCATATAGTGTAGAAACTTTGCAGTTTAAAAAAATTACTGTCCAAAAGAGGAAATAATATAACCAGTAATAGGTTATTTGTAACTCCAAATTTCGACTTTAATCCAAATAATTCAAATTCCCTATGGTTTAGGAATTCTCTGGTAGGAAAAAATACACTTTCTTAGTGGACAAAATTGGCTGCAGAAGCTGTTGGTTACCAAACAAGAAAAATTTCAAATCATTGGCAAAAGTTGGCATTCCTGAACGATCTTTAATTAAGATATCTGGAAAAATTTCGGTTTTCATATTTCAATGAAAATATCCATTTTGAACATCCTTGAATACATTTTAACTAGTTACGGTGTGACGTCTGTACGTACATATGTGTTTATGGATGTACGTATGTATGTATGTACGTACGTATGTATCTCGCATAACTCAAAAACGATTAGTCGTAGAAAATTGGAATTTTGTATTTAGGACTGTTATAACTTCTTGTTGTGCACTTCCTTTTTTGACTGCAATCGATTTGGCCAAAAGAGCATTTTACTCGAAGGGTTATTTTAAATTTTTCGTATAGGAGCAACTGGGGTAAATATACAACGAAAAACATAACTTTCAGTTTAAAACGCATTAAACAGAATTTAAAATTGCATGCAAAGTAATAATTAGATCGATGCGTTTCTGTTGTATCCTTCGATCTATGGATACTTCAATTTTTTTCACTGGAAATTGAATATGAAAATAAAGAAAAATCATGTTTCTCATTTAACCTGATCTTAGAGTAAAACTGAAACATTACTGGGAAAAAGTGAAACATACATTAATTTAATGCCTATACTATACACGCTAGTTCAGAGATTGAAGTAAAAATTGAAAAAAAAAACGAAATAATGTGCATCGAAAACATGTATCAAATTAATAAATAAGAGTAAGGTTTCTGCCATAAAAAAAACACATACTTTACAATAAAGTTGTTAATAAATGAAACAAATTATACGTATTTTATAAACAAAATAACATTAAGAATTCTCTTTTTTTATAAATTTTTAGTGGTGGTTTTTTTTAACAATTTCAATTTTCATTTTCTATGAGTTTAAATTCTCTTTTTTCATTATCTATACTTTTTAATCTCATTATTTAAACTTGTGTCCAATGTTTTTAGTACTGTGCACCCATATTTATAATTCCTCCTTTAATCTTAGTTAAAAGAAAATTTCCAACTTTTATATTATCAAGATACTTCTCTTCTTCTCCCGAACATCTTCTACTGTAGAATCTACTCTTTCAAGGGGATATTTTTTTACCAGGATATAGGATTTTAAATAGAAAACATGTAATATATTTTTATGCAATATTTACCATAATTCCGAGTATAAAAATGGTCAAATTCTGACTTTTTCAGAGAATTTTGCATGTTTATTTACTTTTTTAAATATTTTAGTAGCATTTTTTATTTTCTTATTAAGCTTAAACTGTAGCTGAATAATTGATTTTAAGATTTTCTGCTAAGTGCCAAATCACTTCAAAATTTTTTATAACTGTATGTAGCCTAGCGATGGTTGCTACAATTTATGTATGTTGATAAACAATTTTTTGTATTTGTCGGAGCAAAAATTCTTCATAATCTTATAATTTCAAAACAAATATTTGACGAAATGTTGTTGATAAAATATAGTATTCTACACGCATGTAATGGTTATTACTCATTCGAATGATTTACACATCACTCGCATTCGCTCATGATGCAAACTTCATTCTCATGAGCATACATTACATGCTCACTGAATAATATACTATTATTCTTAATAATTTTATTCAAAGTTGAATCCCGCAAAATCAATATTGTTGAAGAATTAAAAAATTAAACAAAATATAATGTTTATTTAGTTTTTCCAAGTAGGGTATTAAAAATTGTCATTGTTCCTATTTGAAACATATAGTTAAGTAATTGATAATGTTCGAAGGATTTTTAATCAGAAAATTGTTTTTTTAGTTTATATTTTGACATTTATGTAAAATGGTTTAAAATAACAGAAAGTAAATTATTGTATAACTAGCTTTGGATAATAAAAATAAAATTTTCTGGATAAATTTAGTGAATTATGAATGGATATTTAGTTACATTTCATATGCCCTTTGGTTTACTTTACAAAAATTATTTTTCGTGTAATAATTTAAAAAAATGTGGAGCGCCGCCAACTCTATTTGGAGTTTCCGCGTTTCCGGGCTGTTCATTCGTGATGTTCAAGCGCGTTTTACAGAAAAACTATTGTTTCTATGAAAAAAAAAACTTTGAGTACCTTTTTTGTAGAGAATTTTTTGCTCTTTATTTTTAATATCTCGCGATTTTCTCGAATACTTATTATTTCTTATGATATATAAAAAAAACAAAATATTGCACCGTAAGTCGCGGTTTTTTCTTAAATCCGCGAACGAATTTCTGCAAACTTTTTTTTATGTTAATGTGTAGACCTTGTACTATATTTGTGGAAATAGTTTGTTTCGATTCAACTTATCTTAAACAAAATTCTAAGGAAAATGTACGAATATAACAGTACACATTTTTAAATAAATACCTTTATATGTATTTACTCACAAACTGCCAAAAACTAAATAACGTGTTGAAGAATGGAGCAAAAGATTTAGGTTTAAGTTTACCTTGATGAAAGGATGCGATGATCGACTGATGTAGGAAATGGTAAAACGAAAAAAAACGGACTAGCAGTCAAATAATTTATTAAAACGTCGGCATAGTTTTTAATAAATTATTTGACTGCTAGTCCGTTTTTTTCGTTTTACCATTTAAGTTTACCCTTCGTCAGGAAAATAAATGGTTGATAGGATGTTCATCAATTACATATAATATATAATTATAGCAGTTTCTTAATTATCTGTATATTTTAGAGTAGAAATTTACATTCTTTCCTTAAATGTCTCCGTGGACACATAATGTATTATAAATCTTATAATTACATACTTGTAAAATTACTAAATCTTTCGGTTAGATTGGACAAAAATGAAAGATGGATTTGCAATCGCAGATCCCGAAGCAAGATAAATATGCATAACGATAGGAAGAAAGGTAGACAGACAAATAAGGTAATAAGTTTCATTCATAATGTAGGTACCTATATTTAATCAACAACACAATATATAGATTTTCAATTGCAGATCATAAACTAATTAATAAATAAAGATGAATGAACAAACAAAGAATGAAAGAAAGAGAAATAGATACTACCTATTCATTGTTTTCCTACTAATTAATCTAATTAAGTTCATCATCATATTATCCTCTCAAATGTCGTATTAAATATTTATATTTGTCGCTAACGAAATATATCTATAGCTTCCACTAATAATTCTATTATTATTTTATTCACATCAATACTACTAATGGAAAGTACCAAAAAAATATCATACATTACAGTCGGTTTTGAACCAAACACATACATTTTTAAATTTGGCGCCATATTCAACTTTTCAATATCCGTTAATAAGTTACTTAAAAATAACACTAATTAATAATAGATATTTTATTACAAAATAACATGTTCCAAGATAATATTTCCTCTATTTATAAATTATAATAAATGTAGTTTGGTTATAGGTTATATGTACCGTTATTTGCTTGTCAAAATTGGCTGTAGAGTAGCTGCAGAATAACTCGTATAAATAAAGCCTCTTTTTTTTTAATTTTAACGGCTAAAGTACTTCCAATCTTGTCATTACTTTGTGCTTCAAATTGGTGGTTGTGGTTTAGTTTCAAATGCATTTATTTCATATTATTTATCTATGGGATAGCATGCCTGATATAATTGTAAACCGGCCATAAAAAGAATGAAGATAAAATGTCATGAAAAGGGTAACGTAAATAATTACAAAATCTACATTAGAAAATAATTATTTATGTTGTATGAACGGCGATAGAGGAATGATTATACTCCTAAGAGGTGGGTTGTTTTCCGAAGGCTTATGGTCCGAGAGACATATGCACGCACCACGCAGGAACTAAATATCTCAAGAAATCTGGAAAAATTAAAATTGCATGATGCTGTGAATAAAACGGTGCCAATGGTTTATTTTCAGTAACTGGTACGTAGTTAATCGTAAAAACATTACTTTTATTTTAGTTATGCTCTGATGATGGGGCATTTGGAAGAACTTAGGATACTGAAATTTATTTTTAATGATATAGAATAGATGACAGAAAAATGGTTCTTGTAATGACAATGTAAATCTGGAGACACGAAAAGTTTTGCCATAGGAAGTCAAATCGACGTTTATTTTTGTTGTATGGCAGCTGGGTGGTAAGCATACATTTCTGTAGCGTCGAAGGCTACTAATGCGTACTCCGGTTTCTGTCAACTTTTCTTGTGATTGCAGGTGTATATTCATTACAACAATAAAGAGTCGAAGAAAAGTGACACTATTCTATTAGTATATATTTACAGAAGACAACGATCTCGAGGAAAGACAACAACTAAAGTAATGCTACTTTCAGACAAAAATTTTCCAACTGCAGAAGCAAAACAATACAGTGAATCAGAATGAAGACTTCGCGTTGAACAATACATGGTTTCCTCTGTTTTGTAAGTCATAATTTGTTGCTTACATAGCTAATGTTTCTATTTACTTGTTTATGCTAAACGTTTATTTTTCTAATGAAGAATCATGTTCAATAATTTGAAACGTTTTTAAATAAATATTTTTCCAGCACATAATCCAAGTCTTTTATTTTATTTGGAAATATCTCAACATGAAATAGAAGCAAAAGAGGTAATTATCACATTGTCATGAGTAATAAAACAATAATTTATGTTTTTTTTTATGACAACATACTTGCTTAAACAATAAGATCTCATTTTGACTTAGAAATTACGACAAATAAGAAGTAGATAGATCTAACTTAGAAAGTGAACATTTTAACTAATATTTAACATTTCCTTGTAGTGTTTCTAATTCATTAAAAACTATTGCAACATTATGGCACACAAATTTAGCTTGATAAAAATTATAATGGAATAGTATCGAGATGATTTACGATTATAATTCTTTTCTCTTATTCATTCTTTTATTTAATAACAAAAAGGTTCCAAATCTTTTACACAGTGGTAATAATAAGAGTAACATTTGATTAACATTTATAGGGGCCATGTTACAAAAGAGTAGTAAGAGAACAACTACATAACATCATTATATACGATAGAACTGATGTATTTTACAAAAATAGGCTTTACGTTTGTTGAAGGAAATGCTAGCCATATTTATTACTATTAGTGTGTTGAGTTTCAGTAGCTAAGTCCAGCATCCATCTACTGAATGTCAGATATAACTTTGCTATGATAAGAAACAGCTGAAGAACAATATATTCCCATCCAATTTGTTACTCTGAAAAAGAAATTGAACAAGATCAACTTATAATCATCCAAACCATTTTTATATTAATACTTACATATATTTATCCATCGATACAATAGAATTTCTTGTTTTAATAAAAAGTAAGGTTATATAAGTATTTCATATCTAAATAATAGTTTTTAATGTAAACAAATATTATTAAATGTTAACATAAGTTTTTAATTTAACATTTCTATCATTTATATCTTCCACAGAATTTTATTCCAGTTCATTTTATTTGTAGTAATTAAATTGAATTCTTCCCTGCCTATTATAAATTCAATTGTATTTCTTCAATTCTTCTGTTTAACATTTATATTAATTTAATATAAATATATTATTTAAAACATATTGGTAAATGATTTACAATTGTGAAAATTTTTTAAATATACTAATAACATAAAAGTTACTAAAATATTACCAGATAAAAGTTGTGGTGAACAACCCAGAATAAATTTGAAGGCAATGTTGCCGTTTTGAATTTTCAAGATTTGCATAATCAAGGAATGCAGATTCAAGAAATGCGTAAGTCGGTACTTGAAAATTCAATGTAAAAATATTTGAGTTTTACAGATTCCTGCGCATCATTTTCAACGTTTGAATGGTCAACGAAAAAATATTCGTCTGCATGCAGGGGCGGATCCAGACTTTGATTGGAGGGGGGGTCATAGAGTTATTTTTGTACCGGGGGGGGGGGGGGGGGGGGAGAAAGTGCAAATTGCCGTTATATAAATTAAACTATAGTTTTTAATTAACAAGGAATCATCTTATAATCGTAGATTTTTAGAAAACATTTTCCATTTAATTTCCTAAAAAAATAAGTTCTTTATGTTGTGTATCTTAACTATTGCGGCCGTAATAAAAAAAAAGCTTCATGCTTAGGGGGGGGTCATGACCCCCATGACCCCCCCCTTGGATCCGCGCCTGTCTGCATGATACCTACCCGCTGCTAACTGCTCATAACTGATTCTATCTCTTTTAGACACAATGCTAGGTGAGACAGCGCGCTTTTTGGCCGCGTCCACGAGTATACAATAGACCATTTCAAAAATGTGCGCGGCCTCTACATTCAAGTTTCGAACTACAAATTTAGTGCCGTAAATGGCGGCATTTGGGAAGTGTCACAATGAATTCAAATATTTTAATTTTAAAATGCTCATGATACAAACGAAAATATAAATTAAAATCGAAATAAGTGTAACATGAGTATTAGTCAACAATCATTTGCATAATAAAACTACTAATAAAAGCATAAGTTTTAAGAATTTAAATCAAACCTCAAACTTCACAGCAAAGGCAGAACTGTCATATAGACCAGGGGTGGGCAACCTTTTGTATAACAGGGGCCAGAATAAGATTTACGTTTCGTACGCGGGCCGTAGTTGTTAATTGACAAATTTCTTGTTACTTAACAGTAAATCTCCCCTTTTTCTTTATGTTGGGTACTAACTAAATTGTTGTTTTTGAAAATATTTATTATTTTGACATTGCCCACCCCTGATATAGACAGAGACGTGCATACGGCACTAAATTTTGTTGCAGTCTCACAGTTCGCACATGCACTTTGAATTTTTGAAATGGTCTATTACTTTTCTCATTATTTAAAAGATTGAAACATAATTTTGCGCTATTTTTTGGTAGGAATTACTCAACTTGAAACCAGACTGCCTAAATAAATTTGAATACGACTGTAGGAATACGGCTTGCAGTTTATATTTATAATACAATAATTCATATATTTGAATTCTACGCATTTTAATTCGTAATTTTTTTTTAATCATTATTTTGCTAATACACTATATTGTTCTCAGAAAATTCTACCCAATTGTACATTTAACTAATTCTTATGGAACTCGCTAATTTTTCCATGCTTTTGAATGTCATTCCATTTTATTTACAAATTTTTGACCATTGTTAAATGAACTTGTATTATGATTGTTGCACTTCTTTTTTTAATATATTTATAATTGTTTTAAGTTTTATTGCATAATTCTAAGTAAAATATGTATTATTGTTTGTTTCTAATTTTACATTTGTGTTGTCCAATATTTTTACAGTCATTAATGTTTCATGATCTGCTGTACAGTAACAAAAAAGGCTGACATATATATTTTTTAAAATAATTAAGCATATTTTTTCCAGCAAAGTTTATATAATATTTCTTCCGTACAAATAATTTTAGTTTACTCGCCATTTCTTATAATGTTTCAAAAAAACACGTATCACAAATACAACAATTAGAGCCCAGAAATTATATGTGTCTGCCACCATTCCAAGAACAAAATTGGCGCGAACAATACTTTTCGACCCAACGCGCCAGCCACATCGTAGTTCTACTAGTGGCCGGTAGTGCTACTCATCGCGCCACCTCCTTATTTTGAGTAACAATATGCACCAATATTGTTTTATTAATTAATATCTTCTATATTAAAGTACAGATCAACTTCAAAATTTTCCATAAAATTTATTATTGTTTACAGTGCATCATAAAAATATAATTTTGTGAAATGAATTTCACACATTCCAAAAATAAAATAAATAAAATTATTTTATTATTTTTAACAATGTTCTTGAAATTCATTTTTTTTAATTTTTTAATATGTTATGTATAACAAAATTGTCCTTCATATATAAAAATATAAACAAAATCCATCGTTTCGTATAGACAAAAAAAATTAAATGTACCAAAAAAGTGTGTTTTTTTAATTTTTAAAATTGTTCTCGAAATTCATTTTTTTTTATTTTTACATATTATGTAGAGAGATATATAAGACGTGTTCAAAAAAAAAATTAAAAAAAATTATCGTTTGGTTCGTGAGTTATTGATGAAATAATATTTCAAAAATTATTTTGGGTCAATAAATAAATATATATATTTAAAAAAATATTTTTTTTATAAGGTAAAATAGTGTATTTATATGTAGCGAGACACAGAAACGTTTTAACAACAACTAGTTTTGAATAAAAAAATAAAAACTGTTTATTGGTTTTGAATTTCGCGGGTATCATTTAACCTTAGTATCTTCTCCAATAGACCATTTCAAAAATTCAAAGTGCATGTGCGAACTGTGAGACTGCAACAAAATTTAGTGCCGTATGCACGTCTCTGTCTATATCAGGGGTGGGCAATGTCAAAATAATAAATATTTTCAAAAACAACAATTTAGTTAGTACCCAACATAAAGAAAAAGGGGAGATTTACTGTTAAGTAACAAGAAATTTGTCAATTAACAACTACGGCCCGCGTACGAAACGTAAATCTTATTCTGGCCCCTGTTATACAAAAGGTTGCCCACCCCTGGTCTATATGACAGTTCTGCCTTTGCTGTGAAGTTTGAGGTTTGATTTAAATTCTTAAAACTTATGAAGCTTTTATTAGTAGTTTTATTATGCAAATGATTGTTGACTAATACTCATGTTACACTTATTTCGATTTTAATTTATATTTTCGTTTGTATCATGAGCATTTTAAAATTAAAATATTTGAATTCATTGTGACACTTCCCAAATGCCGCCATTTACGGCACTAAATTTGTAGTTCGAAACTTGAATGTAGAGGCCGCGCACATTTTTGAAATGGTCTATTCACCCAGGAATTTATTTCTCTCCGGAGTACATTTATTATTTTATTACCTTTTTATTTCATACAACTTATTTCTGTTTAACATTTATATACTTAAAATATTAATTTAATATAAATGATAATATGCATGATATGATTTTCTATTCTATGAACATGAGGAATTGAGGATTCAATTCAGCCATTCAGTTAAGAGAACGCACTCATGTAAGTAACGAAAGGAAATTAAAGTTTTGCGTCAGAAGAAGTGAATAACATTAACATTTATATGTAAGATATGCAATTAGGGAGAGCCGGAAAAATTGGAATTTGCTGGTAGGTCTGTGGTATTGTAAAATAATTATTTATCTAATTGTAATATAACCTAACATTTTATGGAACATGCTTTTTTATAGGGGCGTACTCGTTGCCGGTGGAGTTTATGCATTCATTCTAGCGAAACAAAATATAGAACAGAAACGTTATGAACATATGAAAATACGTGAACGTATGCGTAATTCCAATTTTGGTGAATATCCCGAAAGTTCCAGAAAATTTAGTGGATAATTTAAATACAATAAAATTTTAACAATGGCACAATTAGATGCTCAAAAAATGCAATTACTTCAAGATCTAGAAATTGAAATGATGTCAGATATGTACAACCGTTTAACAGCAGCGTGTCATAAAAAGTGCATTCCGCCTAAGTATCATGACGCAGAAATTGGCAAAGGAGAAGCAGTGTGTTTAGATCGATGCGTTGCAAAATTTCTCGACATTCACGAGAGAATAGGAAAGAAATTAGGATCAATGTCAATGCAGGATGAAAATTTGTTAAATAAGAAATAAATTGTACATTGTGTATGTTATCTTAGAAATGTAATTGTAGTACAAAAATATATGATTTATATCAATCACTTAATTAATGTGTATTGCTAGTTGATGTAAATTAAAAGATATATATAAAAAAATGTTGGTTTAAATTTTTATTACAACTTTAAATACAATTATATAAAATATTGAACTATTACAAAAAAAGGATAAGCATAAAAAGAAAACAAATTCCATTTTTTTAAGTATATTTTTCTATGTATGTTAATTTTATTCTGTATAAATACATGTAACAATTTTATAGAGCTCTCTTATCATTCATTATTTAACTCGCTACAATAAGAAAACAAAATGATTATATACAAATAAAATTAAAAATAAATACGTCCCATGTGCTTAAATGCCGATAATAAAAATGCAGTAAAGACTGATTCTAATAAAATTAAAGTTTTACTTTGTGACAATCAACAAGATATAATCGTACAATTCGATGGAAAATGATTGAACAAAACCTACATACACTGGTTATAAACAAAACTTAGCGATTTACAATAATGAATAATACCCAATTAAGCTTGAATTTACACGGGAGTGAGTACGGTTCTGCAACCGACTACTAGAATCTGTATTTTACATTCAGAACCTACTTCGCTGAACTTAGCAAAAACATATTGTGTTCTAGTTTATCATCTCATTACTTACATTTAACATGTTTTAGCGTATAATAATATATAACATTTATACTATATTTTTACACATTTGTTTTTCGTTTTCTTTAATTACTGTTGTAGTTTAGGCTCGTTAGGTCATTGCTTAGATGTTCTAATGTTAATTGTTAGCCTATGGATCTTCCTGCAACAACACAAAATTCAATTATTTATGTTAATCAAATAATAGTATATTATATGTTACTAGAAGTTGAAACATGACTTTTTGACTTGTGTGAACACATTTAGAATGTTCAACTCCGAGTGACATACTATTGTTCTTCAAGCATTCCGAAATAAATTTGTATAATCGTATGTATTTTTTTTCTGCCATTTAAAACAATAAAATATGACAGAACCACGCAATACAACTGTCTCTCGTCATCGCTGCCGTTGTATGTGCTGCCTCCAGCAGTATATGAAACAACTAACATATTGTATTAGTAACAAAATTATTAACATTATACCACAAAAAAAAAAACAGGATAATAATAAACATTTTATAAGGTTCTGATCTTGGAGGAAAGAATACAAAGGAAAGAGCGTTAACAAGCGATAGTGAAGCCGCTTCCCCCACTGCAACCAGAACCGCTGTTATCGCGTTGTTGCAGTAACCATCAGTATTTGGCAGCCGCACTGTTTTTTCTGAATGTACGTACCGCTCAATTCCTCACTCCAACCAGAACCATGGCTTACATGCAGCTGCCCTCATCTGGGTACATTCCCCTTGCCACTAATATAAGGTTATGCTCTCTCCTTTATCTTCTTTCCTCCAAGGTTATGATATAAAACTTGGGATCAAGTACATAAGTAACATTAATTGTAACATATGTTTTTCAAATTTTGTAAGCAAAATAAGATAACGTATGTTACAATTAATGTTACTATATACTTGAGTCTAACTTTTGTATCACAACCTTATGAATAGATTGTTATTATACGTGTTTTTATGGGATAATGTTTTTGTACTTGGCCTGAACTTTTCAATTTTACTGAATTGAGTTCATTTGCTTTTGTAGGCGTGGGCCGGCCCCGCTTACTTAGTTTTTTACGCAACCGCTTATCCGCTAAGATCGCATATGTCAGTGAGATGGCGCCATTTTTATGTGTTTTTGTTATGCTGTTAAAGTTTTACATTATTTTCTTAGTTTGCTGTGCACTTTGTTTTCGTTTTTATAGTGTTAATATTGTTTTGATATTAAATTTGTAATTAGTGAGGTGAAAAAACCCAGTACATCAATTTTTGTTACTTTATTCCATTTTCTTTCCAAATTGGATACGCTATTTTCAATTTTGATATCAAATTTGTAATCAGTGAGATGAAAAACCCCAGTATAATAGATTTTGTTACTTTATTCCATTTTCTTTTCATATTTGATCAGCCATATTGGAACCACCATTTTGAATTTTTAAATTTTATTTCAAATTTGTAAAAACCCCATCATACCCATTTTTTTGCACTTTGAAAGGGATTTTGAATTTTGGCCACGTTTTAGGCATTTCGTACCACTGTGCGTCAGTATGACACTGAACAAGAAGAAGTTGACGACGTTTGTCCATGTTCTCTCGGGTTAAGAAACTAGTTTCTTACATTTAAATCTTTTGTACTTGGTCGGAGACACTTGCCATGTCTTCTGATATTATAATGCGCTTGAAAATAAAAAATGTTCTTAATACAGTAGAAATTCAAAAAAGTTATATCTTCAGATATACATATGTATTTTTCATAATTACTATTAATTTACAAAATAGTTATTTACATATAGAGTCATGAAAATGGTACATTACTGTCGAGGAGCCATATTAAAATACGAGGAAATCTGTGGCGAGAATTTTACGGCTCCGAGAAGTACAGACATTTTACTGACGAGTTATATATTAATTTATTTCTGAAACCATTGATATTAAAAATTAATTTTAATTTTAAAAATTAAATCTTATTTTCTATATGTATCTAGTAGCGCGTTTCTCTCGTTAACAGAAGGTAAAAGAATGTTTAAACGTTTTCGTGACTACGATTCTAAGGTAACGGAACGTTTAAAACGTTTTCGTGACAAGTCAGGGAATAGTTATTTGTATCAAGGCACTAAAGTATATTTTTTTCACCTCAAATATGTAAACCATATATGTAATAATAAAATACTTTAGTGTCGAGGTATACATTATATTTTCTCTGAAATCGTTAAATTATTAATTAATAACATAAATAAATAGTATTTTATATAAGCGACCAAATATTATGAAACATGGGTAAAAAGACCCTAATTCGCCATTGTCAATTTTTCCATTTTTACAACTTAGGGGCATGTCAAATATGCTTGAAACTAATAAAATAAAGGCTCAGAAGATCATTCTAAAAAAGAAACCCGTCGCTTGGCATCACTTTTTGAAAATATCCCAAAACAGGTATATATTATAACAGGCGTTTTCCTGAAGAAAAAATGATTCTGACGGAACTGTTTCTCCCTTGGTGCAAAATATATTTTGATTCCAGAATAATTTTCTGAGACACTATTTTATTGGTCTTAAGCATATTTAACATACCCAAAGTTGTAAAAATGGAGAAATTGACAATAGCGAATTCGGGTCTTTTTACCCATGTTTCATAATGTTTGGTCGCTGATAACAAAAAATTGAGTTATAGGATCTCCTTGGGACTTCTTGGCCTTTAATCAGAAAGGTTTAATGAATGTTTTAGCAAATTTTCAGCCAAATCGACCGGGCCCACTTTTACTCTACTTTTGTGCGGGGTCCTTTACGTATTTTAATGAATTAAAACGTTCCAAATAGTATTGGAAAATGAAATATTCCCCAAATGTAAATTAATATCCGGAAATTTTTCTTTACCTATTTAGAAATTTTCCAAAATAAATTCCTGGAAATATTTCTGGAAAGTTTCTTCGGGAATGATCAGTATTTTAAAGAATTGTGGGTGTGGCACTCTGCTTACGCAGATCTCGGTAAGTGATATATTTTTTCGTATTAAATGCGGTTACCAGCCGTCAAGTCATAGCCCCCAAAGTTGTTAGTGGAGGGGGAACCACAGGGGTAAATGTAAATTGGCAAATGTCAGCTGTGGGATTCGAACTGAGGATCTCACGATCCACAGTCCGACAAGTTACCTCGGAGCAAGTACAGTACATTATTAAATAATTCATACAACAAAATTACTAACTGCGTGGAAATAGTATATTGTGTTATTAGGAGAAAAAGTGTAACTTTTTGTGGCGAATCTGGAAGTTTAAACGACAGGCAAGCCGACGTGAGCAATCCATATGAGGAAAATAATCTCACTATATACTATCTATTTTGAGAAATTCGAACTTTTATTTGTATTTTTGTGAAATTTTATCTTAACATATACGTATTTGGTATCGATAGAAAGTACGTAACCAAGTACTATACAAACTTTGAAAACACGAAAAAAGTTTCCGGAAAATTTCCTTATTTCTCTTGGAAATATTTCCCAATAAATTGCCGGGAATTTGACAACTCTAGTTCCAAATTATAATAAAGTTATTGGTAACATTTGAAATCACTAGAATTAACAAAGTTTAAATGGAATTAAATGGCGATTATAATATAATTCATAAATGTACGAATTGCCCTTAAATGAAGGAGGCATTAAATTAAGGATAGCAACGGTCACTTTTTTGATACTAAATACATAAATGGGACTTGATGTTTGTACGCATATTCTATTTTATTCTTAAGCGATTGTTAAAATTTGAATAAATTATACCTCAATGTTAGCCAAATCCCCGGCTGAATGAAAAATATCTGTATCGGAGGCCGTATGTTGTGTGTGCTCATGTATACTGTGGAGTTGCTCGCGAAGCTTTTGCAGTTCGCGGCGCATGCGCTCGCGCTCCTCCTCACGCTCCTTCACCAGACGCAGTAGCGCTGTGAGCTGCGAATTCAGTGCACTGGCTACAGAATGTAGGCGGTGCGATGCGATAGTTGGCGGTATCCCTGGTGCCGGGCTAGTGCTTGTGCTGGCACACGGCGCCACTCCGCTACTGCCCGCTACCACTGGACTGGCCTCGGATATATTCAACGATTCCGAAACCATTGATGATAATATGTTTGCTAAAACAAATAATGTTCATAATACGAGCAGAAATAAAATGTAGCTAAATTAAAATATTAAAAATGATTTCATCATATTTATTTGTGTGAAGGTCTGTGTCCACGGTGATAGAAATCGGTCCGAGATCTCGGATATAATTCTATATCATAAACACAAATAAACAGTGAACTTGCATAACTACATGTTAGGTTCATCGAATTTATGAAGTTTGTTTTAATAATTTTTGTCAATAATAAAAACTAATAAATATATAACTCAAGACAGAAATTAATAATTATTTATCTACGATAGTGTGTAAAATTGATGTTTAACTGTTAGTTTCAAGTTTGTAAAACGGTTGTTTAGTAACACAAACCCATTAGTCACAGACAGTCACGGGTTGCCAAGCAACGAGTGATTAAAATTGTTAAACACTCTAAATTATCAAAAATTTTGTTATCATGGCAAACTTCTCATATAATATTGTGATCCTACTTCATAAATAAAAATTTTTTTTAATATTTTAAAATTTTGTACAATACACATACGTAAAGCGTCTTTAAGTCACCCAGGGGTCTTAAAATACTCGCTACGCTCGTGTTTTAATTGACCCATTCGTGACTAAAGACTAGCTTTACGTACTTGTATCGTAAATAACTATTACGTTACAAGAACGTAAAGCAAGTCTTTAGTCACGATTGGATCAATTAAAACACGAGCGTAGCGAGTATTTTAAGACCCCTGAGTGACTAAAGAGGCCTTACGTATGTGTATCGTACAATATTTTATTTACGATATAATAAAAAAAAAAACCCAATAAATATTTAAAAAATACTTTTATTTATGAATTTTTGCAAATTTGGGGTATTTAAAAATTTTAATCACTCGTTACTCGTGACCAATGAAATCGTGTTAGTAAACAACCGTTTTACAAACATAAAACAAACAACTAAATATCAATTTTACACACTATCGTAGATAAATTAATTTTATCTACGATAGTGTGTAAAGTGAGCTTTTAATGACGATTTTTGAGCACTTCAGTGCCGATTTCAAATAAAACTTATTATATGAAGAACATGAAGATAGAATCGATTGTTGTCCGAACATTGTACAGTTTAGATAGAAAAAATTCATACTAAATCACAGACAATGTGACAATAAAATGTATAAAAATTTCAAATCTCAACTAAATGAAGTTAAAACAGAAAGTTAAAAATTTTGTTTAAAATGATAAAACTTCAGTTAATACTTTAATAAATAATACGAATGGACTATAATAATACCCATACTAACCTTGATTGACTGCAGCTAGAACGAGTTCCGTAGGTTCCTTATCGCCAGAAATATCACCCGCCATGTCTACAATGGTGTGATAGTCTTCAGGAGGCACGTGCAAGATTTCAGCGACCAGCGCTTCTTTCTCAGCTAGTGCTTGTCGAATTGCTTCATCTTTTCGTCGTACTTGTTCTACACAAAACATAATATTTAAGTATAACATAATTATATTATACAAAAGAATATAAGGGTGGTTTGATAAATATGTCAAATTTCTATAACTTAAGACCGCAATTCATTTGCTCACATTTTAACTATCAAGTGACATTCTTCTAATTAGCTTAACCTAGGAATTTCAAAAATGGAAAAAAAAGAGGGAATGGAAATATTGGGAATTCCATGTGTACAGCCCTCACCGATGACTACGTTGAAAATAAAATAATTTTTACCGAATAAACGGCGTTAACTTACCATACTTGTCAAACCACTCTTGTAATTTCACTTTATTATTTGCGACAGCTTTATACTGTTCTATAATTAAATAAAATAGGGAAATATATAAAATATTTACAATATGTGAACCATAACCGTAAGCTTGATGTATTTACCTATGGGTGTGACGACAGGTTGTGCAGTGTGTACAGGCAGCACATTGACCGTCACCTCGGAGGGCTGGATCAGCGGCTGATCGTCCCCAGCCAGCCGCATGAGAGCCTCGCGCTTGCTAGACCCACCACTAGCCACCATATCTACAACACCATGTGCTAATTCCACAACTGTGCTACCACAATTACTAAAACTACTTGATTTATTGAACAATTCTATAATTTATACAGTCACCTCGCCCTTAATATGCATTACTGCAATAAATATATTAAATTGTGTTTATAGTTTTCCAATTTATTACTTTTATATAATGATTTCTGTATTAAAGAGAATTAAAATATAGCCTTGCTAGCAGTGTAAGCAATTGATTTATTTAATTTTAAATATACAATTTGTAGTGCAGACTAAAACTAACGTATATAATATGAACTATGTTCCTACACAACGATTTAACAATAAAAATTTTGGAACATTGTTAAATAAAAATAAATATACGTATTACTTTTGACCTGCACCAAGAAGAGCGTTGTCATGCGATTTCGTTAAAACTTTCTTCATTTTCAAATAGTATACAGCAGTGATGAGGATAAATATTAGATCTGCGTTATCTTGTAATTGGAAAAACAATAAAAGGGCTTTAATTTAGGGCCAGACAAACAAAACCAAATAGATTTTAGAATCGATTTAGTTTTGTTTGTTTGGACCAAATATATATAAAATTCATACATTTTTATTGTTTTTTCAATTGGGCCGAAAACCAGCCTTAAGGACCCTCCTCCTTTAAAAATTATTTACTTTATATTAATTAACAACGATCTAAATGACCATAACTTAGTTTTTATATTTGTAAGTGATAGGGGACGTAATTTATTTTGATTTACAGGAAAATTAAAAATGAAATTATGTATTGTGCTTGTGCAGTATTAAATTAACATGTAACTTTTGCAGGAATATAAGAATATCATAAAGTACAAATAACACATGCAAACATACCACTAGGATGCGGTGTAATAGTTGAAAGGGCTGAGGTATCGGTGCCTGCAGGACAGGTAGGATCTGCCTGTGAGAGACATTTGTCCGTGGTACCAGCCACATCGTCATCTAGAACGCCACTGTTGCGCGCACTGTTCTCAGCGCTCGTACTGTCTGTGTCCGTTGGTGTGTCCAGTTCGCCGCTTCCACTGCCTGCTAACTCAGCCCCAGCGGCTTCTGGCTCTGGCGTCGACAATTCCGATCGACGCGATTTTCCTTCTCGAGATTTGTATGCTTCTGCTGCGTCTGATATATGTTTGAACCATCTATCAACAAAACAAATAATATTTCTCATGAACACATAATATCCATCTCCCCCCGAGGCCATGGCCCCGGTACTGGGTGCTCCGCCCCCAAGATCCGCGAGGCCTTGGCCTCGATCCAGGGGCTCCGCCGCTGGGATCCCTTGAGACCACGGCCTCGGTCCAGGAGCTCCGTCCCCGGAGCCCACCTGCCCCCACCCTCCCCCCCGAGGCCGCAGCCTCGATCATTGGTCTCTGCCCTCGGGACCTACCGGATCCCAAGACATAACCCAGACTCAGGGGCTCCGATTCTATAATTTTACGTGAGCAACTGTTGCCTGTGGGATTCGAACTGAAGATTTCATGAGCAACAGTTTAATGCTATTTACTAAATGTTATAATTAAAAAGGAGATCGTTTAATCAGAAACCTTCGACAAAATTAAGTTCAGAAATAAATTAAACCAACTGTACTAGATAACGTAGATGTAAATTTTTTATTCTAGTTACCTTAGGTAATTTTTTAGTAATAATATAACAAAAGAGTGAGAATAAATTGAAAATAATTTGACAGATCTTTCGAAAACTTGTTGCCAGGCAATAGCCACGAAAGCCCTACGGGCTTTCGTGGCTATTGCCAAATGGCTACAAGTTTGAGTATGATACTGGAGAATTATTTTCTAATTTATCGAACTCTCGAGTCATATTTAATTAGATTATTTTTTTATTTCATCATCAGGCACGCCACTAAATCTATCTTTTTTTCACATTTTTACTTGTGTTGATGATAATTATCTGACATTTGACATCTGTCAACAAAAACAAAAAAGGTGCAGATAAAATTGCCGGGAATAATCACAAGAGCATTATTCTCAGTATAATAATGACAGGATTGGTTAAATAAAACGCAGACACGTGACATACAATAAAGCATTTCATTGGTTTTAAGAAACGTCAAAAAATAATCAATATAACAAAATTAGTATTTTTGTTAATTCAAAATTTTTATTTTACAAAATGCTTAAATTAATCCATTGTATTATAAATGAATAAACATTAAATTTTTAACTATTTTTTATTATACCTGCATCATAATCCGTGTTTAAAACAAGCTGCAGCGTTCATAAACGCAAGATTAAAACACGCCGTGTTTTAAAGGTTACTAAGCAACAACAAAAATATTTACTATTATTATCTGTCAAAACTGTAAACGTAAACAATAAATGCTAACCAGTCTCCATGTAAACGATATACGTCAAACTTCACAATATGAAATGAATCAAAATCAAAATATTGTTTTCCAGTTTTTTCCCGAGTATGATGCAGGTATAATAAAAATTAGCGTATGACACACGTGTATAAGTGCTTTTAAAGCACTAGCGACGTTAAAAGCACTCCGCTTCGCGTCGTGCTCTTAAACTCGTCGTACGTGCTTTAAAAGCTTACTTATACACTTGTATCATAATATACTATTATCGTATTATAAAAATATTGTAAACAATGAAGTTAAAAACACAAACTAATTACCTGCTTGCAGAATTCTGTACACCGTTAAACATTTAAGTGGTTAAAATAAATTACACTACAGCTAAAAAGCAATGAATGCACAACATGTCTTATTATTGTACATCATTGCATACTTTTGAATTTTATAAATACGGAAGCAATTTCAAGAGCAACAACTAAAAAGCTTTATTTTCGAACGAAAAGTTGTTGCTACTTCAACAACTAACCCCTGACTAATATTAAAACTAGCATTGAAAATTTACGGCTTTGTGACCAGAGTTGTTGTTGCTGCCGTACGTCGAACCACAATCATAAATAGAATGTGTAAACGTTCAACTAAAATAGAATACCAAACAGACGATTACAAAGTGTTATGGTGCTTGTGTTTGAATCATTTAAATGGCCCGTATTCAGGTGTACTTATTTTAACTTTTAATAATTTAGTAAAAATACATTCATTTTAACTTCAACTCATGTTAAAATGAGAAAGATCAATTATTTTAATTCATAATAGCTATACAATTAGGGAGACAAATGTATGATTTTTTTTCAGAGTAAAATTGAAGCACGAGCCGTAGGCGAGGGCTCCAATTCAACGAGGGAAAAATAAATTTCTTTCACTTGGGTATATATACTATTTTTTCACGAACCGAATATCTATAATGGTTAAAAAAATTAAAAATTATTAAAATTATGATACAATTTATGATTATCTTTGATTTGTTTTATTTGTTTATTATTCACAACAAATGTCATTATTTTATTTCTTTCTCAAAGTGCTCAAAACACCCGCTAAAATAATATTTACTGTTTATGTCATGATTTTGGTATCATAGAAAGCGAGTTTCTCTCCCGCTTGCAAAAAAAATTACAGCATCACTTGTAAAAATGATATGTATTTCTATCACTCACAATGTAATAATGTAAGTAGCCATTTTCACCACAAGTAATGAAAATGATTTACTTTCTTTACTAGCGAGTGAGTTTGTAAATATAATTCCTTTAATTTATAGAAAGAAATTATTGAATTTCTTGGTAATAAAAATGAAATTTTCACATTTAATGTTAAATAAAAAGTTCTTATTACTCGAGGGAAAGTCATTGCAAAACTTGTACTATTGGAATAATCATTGTCGTCGTAATCAAATTTTCGTTTAGCAATGCAGCTCTTTCTTTGTAATACAAATATATTGATTTCACAATTATTTATACTCAGTTACGGTAATCTAAATTTAATAATTACATTAATCTTAGCAATCAGGCTCGGAATTCAATAATACCTTTGTATAAGACTACCGCGTCTTGCTTCACGATCAAACTTCAATGGGGGCGCATCTAATGTTAGACTCCCTCGTCGTTCTACACCCCGAAACGTGGGCTTCTCCGCAAGACAAAAAGACTTTCGTCGCAGATGAGGCATCACTTAATCAAAATTTGGATCATTATCCACATTGCAATACATGCATTCAACTAGTAAACTGACTAGGTTATTATCATTTTGATATTTTAATTATCCGTGCATATACACGAGTTAATTCATGTTATCCATTATTTATTATTATTTTAAAACACTTCTATTTTATTTACTTCAAATATTGTTGAAATAGTATTAACTACACATATTTTTAGAAACAAATCATTCTTGAATCACACACTTCTCTCCTCGAACTACTTTTTTATAAAAAAGAAATGCAACAATTACATTTATATTCATTTTACAAACTAACACACTAGTTGAAACTGACATCTTACAACTTAATTAAACAAAATTTACAGCGCTCCGAAAGAATTTTTTTCACTGTCAAGAGTGTAGGGAGTGAATTAAGGTTCCCGTCTTAATACCGTTCACAAATACGTCAATCTAATATACTACCGGATATTTATAATAAAAAAGAAAGGCAAATATGTGTAATAAGTTACGACGTGTGACACATATCTTAACTAGTGTAATCTAAAACTAAAGTTACACAACGCAATTCGCATCTCTATGCAAAATTTCTTTGAAAACTGGTAGTTCACTGGCTACTGGCGATCATTAATTTGATAGTTATCGCATATAAACTTTTCTTAAAACAGCAAATATCGCCGGTGACGGTAAATGATCCAGATTTGAAAACAGCACGTGGTGTTTACAGAGATCATGCAAGTGAACAAACAATTTTTAAACTTCTTGATCTTAGTTTTATGGTTACTAATTTAATTGCAGAAATTCTATGCTTTCAATATACGATGAAAGAAACTCACACGTGCAGATTTTCACAATAACTTAAATATATTAATATAGCCTGACGAAATGAATTATTACATTCAATTTAAATTTTAATGAAATTCTACTGACGTCATTTCATTACTAACTACGATTTCTGTTACAAATAACACTGAGTTAGGTTTTACGATATTTAGGAAAAAAATCTGTTGTGGCAGCACATAACCTCCCGCCCAATACTACTCTTAAACGGTACAAAATAGTATTTGATGATGCAGAAACATACCGTATTTGTTTATTTTCTATTTATATTTGAGAATTTTAATTTTCTTTCGCATATTTATTTAATTTATTGACATATATTTCACTAAGAAAACAGCTTCACAATCACAATAACATGTGTCACATTTCGTGAAAAATTTAAAATTTTTAAATGTTTCCATGGTGTACTAAGAAAGTAAGATTTGTGAAATCTAATTTCTTTATATTTTATTATCTCTAAATCTAATGAAAATTAATAAAATTAGTGTCAAAATACATGTAACAAGGTGTCCACATATAAAAAGTTATCAAGTGACCTCACAGTTTTAAAAAAAGTGATCAAAAGTGACCCATTTAGGGGCCTATTCTTATAACTTAAATGTTAATTTGTAACGACCTGTTAAAGAATTTAACCAACGATAACAGACGTCATTGAATAAAAATTAAAAATTTCATTTGACATATTTTTTTTGGTTAAAATTTTAACATACCGATAAAAATTAACATTGAAGTTACCTTTATGTGACTCATAAAAATAACGCAGCCCCGATGAGTTGACGAGAGCAGAATAGCGTGCGCACAACTATTCAAAATAAAAATTACCAAACCAACACAATATAAATTAAATAAATAAATATTAAAAATAAATTATTTATTTATTTTATATTTATATAAATTAAAATTTACAATTTTAATTCCGACAAAAATAAAAGACATTTATTTGAAAAGTATGACTATTAACTAAGTATATTTATTTGTAAAAATGACCTATAGTGACCTTTTTCGTCTAAAAAGTGACTTTAAGTTACTTTAAATGAAAAAGTGACCAAAATGACTTTAAGTGACCTTGGTGGACACCCTGGTGTAAAATTAAATATTCTTCAACTTTCAAAATAACATAAATTGTTGAAAAAGGAAATTTACCATGTTTTTCACGAAAAACTGTTAAGGGCTTCAAGTAAACTGCTACTTCCGGTTGACCAATTTTATCCAAAATCTAATCAGCTCTTCATTTAAATATAAGAAGCAAAAATTCACAAAATTGTATTTTTTGGTATTATAGTAACACACACACACACACACACACACACGCACACGCACACACACGCACGCGCACGCACGCGCACGCACGCACACGCACGCACACGCACGCACACGCACGCACGCACACGCACGCACGCACACGCACGCACACGCACGCACACGCACGCACACGCACACACACACACACACACACACACAGACATCATGGCGAAATAGTAAAATCGTATTGTAGGAATCCTAAAGCGTGCTTATTTATTAAAAATTCATTACCCAATTTTTTGACCAAAAACAATACCTCTCTTACCTTAGAGGTAAGCGGGAGGTAAAAAAAAAAAAAATCTGTTGTGGGCACCACAATACATCCCGCCATAGATTTCTCATCGAACAATGCAGAAACACGGACTACCACTATCAAGAGACGCTTATTCCTTCAAAAAATGGAGTTTTCAATTTGGACACATGTCAAAAAATTACATTTTTCCATTTAACCGTTGTTTTGTTTTTATCAAAAAGCATAGGTTTGCAGATTAACGAAAATGTCAAAATATAATTTTTCTTTAACGTGTCGTAATTCGTAAATGGTGACAGTAACAATAATTGTAGATAATAATATTTGAAACATTATTCTAATTGTCATTAAATTATAATTAACTCAGATTTTTCAAAATAAATTGATAGGGCTTCAAGTAAACTACCACTTCCGATTATTGGATTATCACCAAAAACTAATCAGCTCTTCCAAAGGGGATACAATTGATACATACAAAATATCAAAATTTTCAGTTTAGTAGTGTTTGAGAAACCGTAACTCCAGAGATCCACACAGACTGACAGACAAACACACAGACATCATCGCGAAACTATTAAAATCGTATTCTAGAGACCCTAAAACGTACACATCTACTGAAAACTCACTACCGGATTTCAGCATGATTCCTATACCTCCCTTACAGGATGTGGCGTAGGTAAAAACTTGAAATTATAATTTCAAATGAGTCATAAAGGAAGATTATTTTTATTCCTGTTTACTTTTTGACAAAGGGTGCTGTTTAACATTTAATATATCGAAATTATTTTTAAAAATTTGATTATTCCGTGTATGCAATCCCATTTATATTGCCTGTCCTATGTATATTAAATACTGATTTATAATTCATTAACTTATGTATGTACAAGACAGTTTCATGGTCGATAAAATAAAATGATACACAAATTTTTTAAAAATCTGTTGTGGGCACCACAATGTTTCCCGCAATAAATTTCTTATCAAACAATGCAGGAATATGGACCACCACTATCACGAACGCTCATCCGTTCAAAAATATTGAATTTTTAATTAACATGTCAAAAAATGACATTCTTCAAGCGTTGGAGATATTTTAAAATAACATGATAGGGCTTCAAGTAAACTATCAGTTCCGGTTATTGAATTATCACAAAAAACTAATCAGAATTTTTAGTTTAGTAGTTTTTGAGAAACTGTAAATCCAGAGATTCACATGCAGACTGACAGACACACACAAACATATTGACATCACCGCGCAAATATTAAAATCGTATTCTAGGGACCCTAGTAAAAGGTGCTTATCCACTGAAAACTCACTACTGAATTTTTAGCATGATTCCAGGATATGGTGGGAGGTAATAAACCTAAATAATTATATAGCACTCTTGTTCTTGAATCTAGTACTGATTCCATCTTTTAGTTTAATAATTATTGATATGAAATAAACGTCGATTTGATTTGAATAATGGTACGTTAAAAATTAAATACAATTAGCTTAAAAGTATTAATAAAACAAAAGAAAAACTCACACTTTGCACTCAATAGTTGATTGCGCACTCAAGTCATAAATTTGCGCTCCATTCTGCGATGTATTGACCAAATATAAGGAGTCCTTTTCTGAAAAATACAGTTACTATTTTAAAACGGAAATAATACATTATTTCAAATATAAACATTATTTACAAATTTTTGTCCAACAAATTATATAAATATAGTATGTTATTAATTCATTTTAGTGCAGCACTTTGCGTTCACAGGTCTCAGTAAGCGATATATCTTTGTTCGTAAAATACGATTATCACCCGTCATGTCATTGCCTCCAAAGATGTTAGCAGAGACGGAACAATAAGGATAAAGTTAAAAGTGATAATTCGAACTGAGTATTTCATGCTCCGCAGTTGCAATAATATTTATGTAATAGGTAGAAAGTATTAGCAGAGAAACGATAATGACTAATACTCACCAGTGGCATTATGCCTAACAAGAACTGTCGAAACCTTTACGAGAGGACTATGACTAGCACTTGTGTAAGGTTTAAGAATGAACTTTTCATCCTGTTTCTGCAGCAAAAGAATGATTTCTTCCAAAAGAACGACATGAACGCTTAATTTATTTTGTTTGTTTATCCGCCATAATAAAGGGCCCTCATGAATTAATTTATGTTTGGTTAAATCCAAGTTCTAGGAACAAATAACACACAATTGATTATAAAACTGAAAATAATAATAATTGAGCTCGGTGGAAGAATGAGCAATTTAATTGTAAAATACAGATTAAAAACTTTTCCTAATTGAATGAAAAAGAAAATTTCTTATAAAGAGACATTGTTTGTATAAAGAATGATATATTCTTTATTTTAAATAAATTTAAAAGTGTTACATATAACTGAATATTGCCTTAAAATATTATTTATTGCATTTAGTTCCTGAAGAACATTTTGTCTAAATTCACATCTCGCTTACAATCGTTAAGAATTCAAAATTACGCAGACTTTAAGAAAAAAGATTGCATAATTAGGGTGTTCTTTTTGTATAACAATTTTGATATTTTCTTACCCGGAATTCTGCCGCAATGGGATGATCATATTTCTCGAAACCTGTTTTGTCAAGACGTTTCTGTATATCTTGCAATCGAGCTTTATCCTCGGCTTCCTTTACTGCTTGGTTGACGTGATTCAGAATTTCCTTGGAACGCTCTAATGCGCGTTTTAATCTCACCAGTTCTGTAGGTGTCGGTCCCATTTGGGGTACTATTGGGGTGCTGGTAGGCGACGAAGAAGGCATCGAGTCAGTCATTGTGGAGTCAAGAACTCTTTCCGTACATCTCGCCAAACTCTCAAAGAGTAAAGGATATTTCACCAACCTTAAACAGTCACATTATGGATTATTTTGGAATAAAATATATATGAAATTCAATTTTAAATAAGATGTGAAAAAGTATTAAATCAGATTTACTAAACACTAAGCCTTGTTCCGGAAATACGACATTCTTAAAATAAAATGTCCCCTTTGGATAAATTAAACCCCAGTTCATTAAAAAATATCCGAACAAAGCAAAAACCATTCTTTCTTGTAGCTTTAAGTTCCGCTAGAATCCCAATATTTCTATTTCAATATATGAATTAACTTAATCATTGTAACGTTCCCTACCTCTGCATGCCAGTCGGTATAATGTCTTTAAGTTGCAACCGTTTACACAGTTTATCACTTTCACAGTCTGTAAGGAATGAATTGAGTCGCGGATCCTTGCGCCGTTTCTCTTTGAGAGATTCTAAAGCAAGTTGTTGACGAGCACAGAATTTAGCTGCGGCTTCTTTAAATGTTTCACTCGCTGGTCCATCAAACTAAAACAAATAAAACAGTAACAATAAAATATAAAAATTAAAGTACAATATAGCAGGATTAATACCACGATTGCAATTATTGTAACGTAAAATTTTTTTGCCGATTGACATTAAAGGTGACACTGTTGTGACTGAAGTAAAGTTGGCAACCCAGGTTTACTTTATTGTCGTGTTTATGTTTATTTTTGTCAGGTTGGTAGCACAATGAATATCTATATACAATAATCACTAAATTTATATTAATTCCAAATCGTTAAAAAAATTATGTGTTCAACTCGGCATCAAACACAGATTTATAGCTTCGGCATCATTAATTGCCTCGGCTTCGCCTCGTAAATGAAACGGCAGCCTCTGCTGTAACTCTGGTATTTTGATGCCTAGTTAAACAAATAATTATTGTATTCATTCTTAAAAAAGTGTAATAAAATTGTGGCACAGAATAAATAATAAAGAGAAAGATAGTTTCGTCTTATTTGAAACAACAGACACTTTACGGACTGTTAACAGTCTGTAAAGTCACTTTTATGCCTAGGCTGTAAAAATATTTTTGCACTTCCGGATTTAAATGCCTTAATTTATTCTTCCTTCCCGTGGACTGAAGTGTCAGTTTTAATCTCGGAGGGATTAAATTGACAAGTAAACAAGTAACCACAGCAACAAGTAAAATATTTATTAAAATTAATTAATTTATATATATATATATATATATATATATATATATATATATATATATATATATATACAGGGTGTTCATTTTAAGTGGTACACTATTGCTATTTCGAGAACTATAAGAGCTACGACGTCGGTTAAATTAGCAAACAATTTCTATATTATAAGACAATTAAAATGAGCGAAACAAGAATTTTTTTATACCAGTGGTTCTCAAAATGCGGGGTGCAACTTTCTTATTTTAAATGACAACGTACTTTTTTTATTTGCTTATTCGATTCAGTATTTTTTTCTGAATTCAATGATATTCACATGTAATGACCAAATATTACAAAATATTTGAGAAAAATGCATAATTAAAAATGTATCATTTTTATTTAAATATGCATATACAAAGTTTGCCATGGAAGAAAACAAATTATTATTCGATTCAATATTTTTTTCTGAATTCAATGATATGGACATGTAATGACCAAATAATACAAAATATTTGAGAAAAATGCATAATTAAAAATATATCTTTTTATTTAAATTTGCATATACAAAGTTTGCCATGGAAGAAAACAAATAAATCAAACAATTTTTAATATTAGTTTTTTTGAGTGTACCTTTGTATTTCTGTATTGTAACAACTAAATTAATAATTATTCTCATAATTACAGTTTTTTCAACTATTTCTGCATTTGGTTTATTTGTTTTTTTCCATAGCAAACTTTGTATATGCATATTTAAATAAAAATGATACATTTTTAATTTTGTATTTTTCTCAAATATTTTGTAATATTTGATCATTACATTTGCATATCATTGAATTCAGAAAAAAATACTAAATCGAATAAGCAAATAAAAAAATAGGTTGCCATTTAAAATAAGAAAGTTGCACCCCGCATTTTGAGAACCACTGGTCTAAAATAATTCTTGTTTCGCTCATTGTAATTGTCTTATAATATAGAAATTGTTTGCTAATTTAACCGACCTCGTAGCTCTTATAGTTCTCGAAATAGCAATAGTGTACCACTTAAAATGAACACCCTGTATATTATAATTCCAAATGAGTCAATAAAGAGAAAGATAGTTTCGTCTTATTTGAAACAACAGACACTTTACGGACTGTTAACAGTCTGTAAAGTCACTTTTATGCCTAGGCTGTAAAAATATTTTTGCACTTCCGGATTAAATGCCTTAATTTATCCTTCCTTCCCGTGGACTGAATTAATTTATATATATATATATATATATATATATATATATATATATATATATATATTACATTTATTATTAATAGTTTTGTACAGTTGATAACTACAGAGTGTATTTAAACGTATTTGATAAAATTAATTGCTTTGACAATTAAAAATACCTTGTCTAATGCATCTTTTAAGAATTTATCAACTTGTTCTGCTGTAATTTTGACTTTTTAGATTACTAGCCACCATTTATTCTTTTAAAGAAAGTAATTAGTCTCGGGAAATTGCTTATATCAGTGTTATTTCTAACCACCAACATTCCCTTCAACATCGAATTTCGCTCATATGGTAGCTTGCACAATTTTTGATCGTTCATAAAATTATACTAGCAGCACAATTTTCGGGATGATTCAGGCACTTCAGCCCCTTGGTATATAAACTACTATTTTCCTCGACCGACCAGTACTGTAAATATGTCATTACATAACAAACTACAATCAATATAAGTGCGTTGTTACGAATAGTGTTACGTAATGAAGATGAAATTTAAGTTGGCACTAGTGACTGTCACTACCAAAATGATTAAAATTTGATACATCAAATTTCAGATTTAAAGGTAATGTTTCAATTCTGGCTAACTGATAAAATTTTATAACTAAATTCATATATTGCTGGGTTATTATAAATTATCGTGTGTCAATTCCTTCAATCGTAAGTAATCTGCTTCTTATATCTCTTATGTAATACTAATATTTTACGGCCACTACTTAAGTATGTCATTACAGAACAAACTGTTAAAAAAATAAAGACATACGTAAAGAGTGTGCGTCGACAAAAAAATAAGAGTAATTATTATTATATTTTGCTGAATTATATATTTCAATTAAAACTACTAACAATATTATTACGTAATAGGGTTTCGTAATGAAGATCAAAATTAAGTTGGCACTACTAACTGTCACACTACCATTTTAATTAAAATTTGATACATACAATTTTACATTTAAATGTTATGGATTCTAATTTGGTTTGGATTTAATAAATAAATTCAAATTTTGTTGGATTATTATATATTATGACACCAATGAATATTTCAATCAAGGAGGGGACTCAGTTTTACCATGTATTCTTATGTTTAAAGTCTGGTTTATGTAAGCTGTAACATTATGAATTTATCCTAACATTAATAATGACGTCACTACGCACCAACGTTAATATGGGATGCTAATTTTTGTTAAAATGAAAATGCAATGTGTGTTACAACACACGTCCCGATTTCTTGCAATGAACACAAACTGCTTTCAGTATACCTATATTCAAAAACACTGGACCACGAGGAACACAAATTACAACTGAACATAGTAAAATCTGACAGTAAAGACAGATCGATATGGATTTTGTATGTAAACGTGATGATTTACCAACAGAGTTGTTACAGATCATTTTAAAAATGATCTAGATCAAGATCTTCATATTTAATATGTTCTATATCAGATCATAAATCAATTTTTATGATCGGATCAATTTTTTTTAGATCAGATCAGGAATAAAAGTTCTTTTTTTAGATTATAAAAAAATAAGTATTTTTTCAAAAAATTTTCAATTCTTGTTAAGAAAATAGAATACAACATACTGCATGTTCAAAAAGTTCCGGTACGGTGAAATATTTCGAGAAATACACATCGAATCAAAAAACAAAAAAAAAAACACGTTTAATATTTTTCAACAACCTATCTTATGTCACCAAGCTCGATCCCCCACCGCCAACCCTGGGGATGGGGCGGGGGCCACTTTGAAATCTTTTTTTTAAATTTTGGTCAGCTTTTTCGGATTTGGGACCACTGTGCGCCATAGCGTCCGAGTGTCCCACCTAGTGAACCCAGCTGACGGTCACTACATATCAGTGGGGTGAAGCTTAAGGTCAAACATACGCGTTACTGAACGGATTTTTGAAATTATTATCGTATATGTAGGGCTTCTTATGTTCCTGACGAGAATGTGTAACATAACCAATCACAAAAAGTATGTAGATACATTTGGTAGGGGCATTGGCGCGCGTTCAAAAATAACACACCATAAATTCACAAGAAATGTATATTTATATAGAAAATGTGCACAATGGAAAATAAAAATAATAAATTTAAACATAATTCATCGTGAAATGGAGAGCGGTGGTTAAGTGGACGGCCACAACGCACAGCTAGCAGTGCAAAAATTCGGCGTTAGTGTCGCTTCCCTCTCTCGCCCCCCATCAAAAGTTGGAGCGTAGTCACAGTTATGGCGATGGCGGTTGCAGATATAAAAGATGTTACTTTGCAAATGAAGAAATATTCTCAATTTCACTACTGTTTTGCTGTGTTATTGTGAATTTCTAAGTGAGTGATAGTTGTTGTGGACTGTGTAGTATTCGTTGACTTTTTGTGCAAGTACAGTGATAATAATGTTGGTAAGTTCAATATCTTAAATATTTCATTTTAAGTTTACAAAATTTGCGGTACTATTCTGTAACTGCCATTTATTAGAAAATTTATTGTTTTCTGCTCTTTTTTCTGGTAAATATTTCAATTATTTTTGATGGTCTTTTATTTTAAATAACAGAAACACAATTATTTCGATGTGTGACCAAGTGTTATTAATCAATTTTCATCATCAAATGACTATTAAACTAATAATTGTCTTTCTATCAGAATATGCGGACTCCGTATTTTAAATGTTCTTGTTCCTGGATTTCTTCTCATTACCAATGACTGAAGGAATTATTCGTCAGTGGGCTTTGAATATTGTAGTAAGTCCATGAGAAAATATGAAATTGTAAATTAATGCAAATACTTATTAATATGTATATTGTTATTTAGTTTTGTAAAATATATGTATTTCATTTTATCATTGAATATTTGTGATTTTATTTCTCAATTAATAATATGATATATTATTTTCAGCAAAAATTTTAAATAATAATTTAATTATATTATAATTTATCATATTACTAAAAAACCTTTGGAAATACCGGTCCTAAGTAGAGTGCGTACACGTTAACTTCAAGCCACCAAGCCTATCAGTTTATTAGGCTTGGTGGCTTGAAGTTAACGTGTACGCACTCTAATATTCAAAAGTATTCTCCATTCATTCATATTTGCCGCGTTTCCTGGAGTAGTTTATCACACTGTTACGCGGGGCGCTAACAACAGTACATCAGTGGAATAACACGTATCCATCTCATCTCTCTATGTTTGTGATCTGTGCTACATATCTTCTACTAGTCTAATCTGAACGATGTTAATATGACCGACAATTTTGTGACATTGAACTATTATAATTTAGCAAGAAAAGCGGCAGGTAGCGGAATATCAATGTATTTGTGACGAAATTTAACAAATCTACGCGAGCTACACACTGGCTGACAACTTGCAGTATGCAGAAAAATATCTGCAAAAATATTTGGAATATAAAATGTCATTTGCACTTTTCCTGTACATGCTTCTAATTTTGAGAAATACTAAATTATATATTTAAGACTATATCCCACATATAAAATAAACCAATCATTTGTTTCCATTTCGTCACTTTTGACCAATCACGTACTTATTACAGCGGCAAAATTAAACTGATTATTTTTTGACATTTCTTTAAACCAATCAAATGCTTTATTGTATGTCACGTGTCTGCGTTTTAACCAATCCTGTCATTATTATACTGAGAATAATGCTCTTGTGAATATTCCCGGCAATTTTCTCTGTAGCTTTTTTGTTTTTGTTGACAGATGTCAAATGTCAGATAGTTATCATCAACATAAGTAAAAATGAGCAAAAAAGATAAATTTAGTGGCGTGCCTGATGATGAAATAAAAAAATAATCTAATTAAATATAACTCGAGAGTTCGATAAATTAGAAAATAATTCTCCAGTATCTTTCTCAAACTTGTCGCCATTTGGCAATAGCCACTCAAGCCCTACGGGCTTTCGTGGCTATTGCCTGGCAACAAGTTTTCGAAAGATCTGTCAAATTATTTTCAATTTATTCTCACCCTCTTGTTATATTATTACTGAAAATTTTTTGGTTAAAGAAATATCCAATAGAATCCCTGTATTTCTGATCACGTGTGCAAAAGTAACCAATCAGGTCACAATTACACTGATAATTTCCCGGGGAAATTATCACCTGTTGCTAAGTAACAGTCGTTGACAGCTGGTTGACAGTTAATTCAATATTTAATTTGTTTATTTCAAAATGTTATTTTCACGGTTAGAAAATGAAAATAATAATAATAATCGCAAAAAATTTTCTCATCGAATATCCCTCGACCATTGATAAATACTTATAATTTGATCACAACTACCTCAAGAACGTTGCTTTTGATCATGTCATTTGTCTCGAAATGTAACCCATCAACAATCTTTCGAAATGCAAAATTTCACCGGCAAAATAATGTTTCCGTAATATATTACTATTGATTATTTCACTCATTACAAATTTGACCAATCAGAATGTCTCATTTTCCATTGTTGTGCATTTTAGATAAGTGAATAAACAGCACCATGATTAAATCGAAGCAAGCTTTATATGCAAATTTTGAACATTGAACATTTTGAAAGCATATTTAGCCGGATAATTAGTTGCAGAAGCAAGATACTTATATGTTTTACCTTTACTGGTATTCTATATCTTTAAACATGCTGAATTATTCAATTCAAACTATTTTTATTTACAAATTTTTGACTTTTATTTGACAAGTAAAAAGAAAAACAATTAATTTGCTATAGTTACACTATAACAACAAAATTTTATGGTCCTTTTTGTTTATGAGTGTACCGATTTATTTATGTAAAAATGTGTCAAAATCAACGTGTTAGTATAATTTCTTCGGCAAATATTAAAGTTCATGCTATGAATTCGTGAAATAATTTTGACATATTCCCCTCGTGCTAAAAAATTTAATCGATTAAAAATTGATGTCTAGCTTATTTATAAAATTTTGCTTTTATAAAAGTGTTATTGTACATAATAATTTAAGATAAAACCCCTCGACCTGCGGTCTCGGGATTTTTTCAAATTTTATGTACTCAAACACTTTTTAAACAAAATTTTATGCATAAGCTAGACATGTCAAATTTAATCGATTAAATTCTTAGCACTCGTGATATAACTATTGAATATATTTCTATAATCTTAGTTACAATGGGAACAAAAAATAAATCATTTTTAATATGTGTCAAACGTGTCAAATAATTGTGAAGTGTCAGAAATATGTGTCGTGTGAAATATTATAAAAGTAAAATTTGTATTATTAGATAGAAAGTTTTGAAGACTACATATTAATTATTTTTATTTTAAAATAAATTCATAGTTACAATGAGAACAAAAAATTAAACAGGTTTAACATTTATATATCAAATAATTGTCAAAATAAAGTCATAGGCAAGGAACAAGTCATACGTGTTCAGTTGGTTTTATTTGTATAAAAAAGTTGTTTGGCGCCCACACCAGATTTTTTTTAACATTAGTTTACCTCAATCAACCCTACAAGTTATTTTTCATTTTATAAAGTTTTTTTCAGGTTGACGAAGTACGTCTTTATGGCAGCTTAAAAAAAATTTTATTGTTATTTATTAAGCCGCAATGATTTTTTTAAAAATGTAATGACATCACTGTTGTTGTGGATTTGAGTTACTTGGTTACGAATTCAAAACAAACGAAAATCTTTAAATTAGGTGCCAACCATTTGACACCGACAATCTGAGAGATCAATAATAAGAGATGTACAAAGAATTTTTAAATGAGAGATAAGCATAAGCAGAGAAACATAATACTTTGACATCAGAAATGATATCTTTTAAACTCAAATATCTTAATAATTAATAATATTTATTTATTATATTATTCTAGTACTATGTTTTTGGGTCTAATTATAAAATATGACTTATTTGCCATTTAGTGAAGGACACCTTTACGCCCTCGTGAAATTACAAACTCGTGCGTAATCTGCTTCTTACATCTCTTATTATGTAAAATATAAATTTTCAAAGTTCAATCAGAAAGCTATGCTACATAAAATTTCAAAAATTCAAGGTAAGTTTTTCTCTAGCCAAAAGTTATACAAGGTTGACAGTATTTTGTAAAAAAATTAAAGACTATGATCAAATGACATTTTAAGTAATAAACCAAATAAAATAAAAACTGACACAAATTAAATTTAAGCTTAACGGTGAAAAAAGGTGTCCATATTTTTTTGTCCAGCAGTACATACATTGTCCAAAGCTGACAGTTTCTTCAAGATCAAGTCTTGATTAAGAAATGATGAGTTCAATTATTACAAAAAAAAAACTATTTTACACTATGCTGTTACTTACCATATTAAGCAACAGCTCTCCGATATCTCCGATGATGGCCTCTTCTTTTCGTCGAGCTTTCATCGCGACGTTGAAGGTGCCGTGGATATCAAGCATCTCTTCCAAATTTGGGAAAAGCAAACGAACCTGATCCGGTGGTAGGCACTTGTTTTGTAATAGAGGACGGTAAAAAACAGTCTCCAACACTTTCAAGTTCCGAACATGTGACCGTTCCGTATGGAATAATTCTATAAAATAATAAATCCGTAAGCATTCATGAAAAAAATAATTATTTACAATTACTCCACATGCGTTTAACACAAACGACTGAAGAAAATTAAATAAAACAAATGACTTATTTAAGAAAAAGTGTAAGATATTTTGAAAATTATGTTTAAAAAATAAAGACAAAGTAAATGTAATTCCCGGTAGAAATGTAAACCCGAGTGCAGTATATACAATTTGCCCTTGTTTGCAGTTGCATTTAATATTCCGGAAGTAAGCGTTCACTACCAAACAGCTAATTATGTGCCATCGTAACAAAATGGAATTAGTACAAGATTATAATTAGCTACTTGTAAAATAATAATGCTTTTTTCTTTATTAGCATATTAAATATTTATTTCATAAAAGAGATAAAACAAAAAATAAATGTTAGCAATGAGTTTCAAATAGTATTGTACCATTAAGAAATAGTAACTAGGTTTTACGAAATTCTACGTAGGCTTAGGCGATCAAGAAAGCTTCCAGCCTAAAGTAGGACCCGACAAACTTGTTGGTTGTAAATACAAATTGCAATATAAGTTCCAAATGAACTTTAAATGTTCACGATGCCTATAATAAGAATAAGCTATTATTGTTTTAATATTCAATGCCCTAATTTCAACAAGAGACCAACATAAAAGGTTAATAAGTACATGAAATGTCAGTGAATCGATACCGCCAGATCTGATACGTACCGTTGATAATCTCCTGTCGTTTTTTCTCTTCAGGGTGCAGGCGGGCGAGTACATCTTCAGAAACTGAACTCTGCCAGTCGGGCGGGTCAGGTTCGATGTCCACGTCGCTGTCCCAGTTAGTCGCAGCCGCCGAGGCGGACGATGCAGTGGACTGCGAATGTTGGTGGTGGTGGTGATGATGATGATGATGTGCACCAGGTACTGTGTCCAGACTCGTCGACTGTGGACTTTCTGATGATCTATATTATACACACAAGCATTTTGTTAAGTTTCGCTAAATATATAATTTTATAGATATTCGGCCCAATTCGCTGACGAAATTGTTACGTAGCAACTTGATAATGGCGAAAAAATCGCATCAAAACTTTATGTAATAAGAAATATTTCATTGGCTGTCAAAAAACGATTCATTTTTGTCACAATTAGCAAGTTGTTACGGTAGCAACTTTTTAAAAAATAGACTCAATTATATCAATTGAATGAATAGTTATATTTCTAATAATCTATTTATATTTTTTGAATATATACCTAAAATAATAATAATGATAACTATACGGGCTGAGTTTATTAAAGCAGCCAATCAGTTTTGCTGGGCAACTAATACTTTTACAGAAAAATAAATACACATGCTTATACAGCAAAGAGGGGGACATAATTGTACGGTTGGTAAAATAAAATTATTAGAGGGATGTGGCTGTGGGGAATGAAAGTTATATTTTCTTAAACGGAAAGAGGTACTTTTTTATTGAAATGGATAGCTTGAAGTATTCCCTTTTAAAGGGTATAACATATTCATATAGCTAAAATTAAGATAAGAAAGTTCAAAGAAACATTTTTAATATGGTAAATAAAACTGTTGCATAAAATAAGTTATTGTTTTTATTATTGATGTTCCTGTCATCAATTTTTTTAAATAACTGTTATCGATATATAGCCATTGTTGACAGGAGTATCAATAATAAAAATATTAACTTGTTTTATTGAATGGCCTACCAAAAGTTATATTTTCCATGTTAAAACAGAGCGAGAGAGAGAGAGAGAGAGAAAGAGAGAGTGAGAGAGAGGGAAAGAGAGATAGGGAAAAAGACAGACAGAGAGAGAGAAAGAGAGAGAGAGAGAGAGAGGGGGGGAAAGAGAGTTTAGCAAGGGAACATATTCGACAAAAATTGGCATTAATTTCGCTCTGGCACTAATATTAGTAATTATACATTCAGTGTAAAAACCAGTTATTGATAAAACACATTTTTTTTAGGTTATAATTGTTGAAAACTTCGAAAAGCTGATAGATTATAATTTTCGCTAATGTAAATCTACCTCGTATCTCGACAGCTGCAAAAAAACATTGTACTATCTCAACACTGCTTTCCTAGGTAAAATAGACTATAATGTATCACAGTTGTTAAATATATGTTTATAGCGATATTTAATATTTTTACCATACAAATGATATTTCTTGTGAACATCATATAAACATAATAATAATTAACATTAACATTATTGTATGTATAGGTCAATGAAACTAGCAACCTCCTATCCTTTGCCAAGTATATGCACATAATTCTACCTAAATCAGCTTGAAATAGTACAATATTTATCTTTAGTTTTATATTTTACCACACGGTGTTTTACAATGATACAGAAAATAAAAATCCGAACCAGAAGTTTCAAACAATTATTTACTTCCCAGTGTTGACTGTATCTGATCAAATAAATATAAAATGCGCTGACTCAAAACAAATATAATTTAGTGATCTTCACAAAATGAGACAAGGGAAAGATTGTGAAATAAATAAAGTTGCTTGGTTGCTAACCTTGACGAGGATAAGCTGGAATTTGACGAACTTCCTGAGTGATATGATAATTCTTGATGATCGGAATCGACGTCACTAAAAAAAAAACCACAAGCACACAATATTAGAAAAGTTGAATTAAAAGACATGTATTCTGTTTGAATAAATGATTTATTTATAGATTTCTTCTCAGTCGTAATGAAGTATTGTACCAAAAAAGCCTGTAAGTGCTAAAAATTTTGTGTAGTAAAATATTTGTTCATTGTATTAATAGCTAACCCACTTATGTATCTTATATACTTTCAGGAAAAACTGATCACATTTTCACAGAAATCGTTCAACCAGAACTGGATGTGCACGTGACAAACTTCTTACTTGATTATTTCACTGTATACATCTTATTTGCATATTGTAGAGTTTAAAAATAATATCATATATTTTATATTAAAAACTATTTGAATTAAAACTATAAAATAAAACAATACATAATCTTTACAAAGTATTATGTTCTTGTTTCTTACATTTATGATGAAAAAAATATGATATCTACTATAAGTAATTAAAAGACAAGCAATAAAATATTCTGAAATATGTGTTTAACTTTAAATCAGTATTTTGAACAATTTTGAAGTATAGAGACCTTTAATGTATCAAACTTATGTTTATTGCATGTGAATTTAATGAATAAGCTGGTAATAATCAATGTAATCATATAAATAATTTCAAAACCCAACACTTCCGCTTTGATATACGAAACGAACCAAGAATCAACTGTGAGGATATGTCCAATAAATTTCTAAATTTAGCTAAAACGTCAATGTCACTGTCTGAGCAGTAGTGTTGGTGCATTCACTAAATCGATTTTATTTTTTCACGACATTCAACTGCTTCCAAATAAATAAATATGTCTATGAAGGCATCAAACTATTTTGTGTTTATTTTACACTATCAAGTGCATTATTGTTACGGTTCATGTAAGCCATTAAATTTCTTAACATTATAATACGCAAGTATAAAATAATTTTTAAGTATTATTAATAAGGAAAATTCTGTTACTTAAACAAATAAAACCACATTATGGTTCATAAAATTACGTGTTCTGATAAGAAAATTGATATAAACTATTAAAACTGAAAATTTCACTGCGTATCTTTTTTATACTGTGTTTTTATTTCACAATTCTTTTAATCATAATTTAATCCCACGTAGAATAATTTCATAGTAATAATTCTGGAAGGAATATAAATCTGTGAAGTCAACGTAGATGTTCCAAAGTCAATAATTTATTGAAATGTGAACAGTGCATATATACGAGAATGTTTCAAAAAGTAAGAACAAGTCCATCAGAATTTTTGAAATGGCATTATTATATATTTTAAATCACCTTGCATAGTGCAAGTGACAAAGTAGTAGTTACCTAGCAGCTGGGGCAGGCTGCAGCGGCGGTGGCGACGGCACCTGATGTGCACCGCCCGTCGTATTCACAGACACCACAACCACCGAGTCCATGACTAACGACCGAACCATAGGTTGCGCCTCTAATTTTATATAAATTTCACAGCATCACAACCACCCGTGAACACAGAGGATGAAAATATATTGCTTTAGAAATGACTTTTAGTACCGTTATTATAGAAGTATTGAATTTGGGGGTTTCGTATTAGTTTCGCACAGCCATGAACGTGTCGGGTGGCCGGCGCGCGCGGACACTGAGCGCCGCCGCGGATCCATAGCCACCGCGACGCCCGAAATGCGCATTCGCATGCTACCTAACCCCTACCCCCTGAACATCTATAATCAAACACCTTGTCAACATAATCACACATTAACCGCGACCATTTATGAATTCATTGTAAACAAGATTCACTCAAATTAAAAAATATATCTTTAATAGTTCAATTCCTAACCAAATTAAAAATTACGCGTCTTATTAGCATACTGCTATAAATAAAAAATAAAAAATGCAATACTTTCTTCATGAATTTGCAGTTGCTATATGACAGATGCCAAATTATCGTCATATGGGAAATTTAAATTGTATCTCCATCTTTTAACGTGCTGTTTGTTCAAAAATAAATTATCTCGGGAAAGGATTTTTGTAATTGTATGCTGCATAAATATAAAAAAATAAAACTGTTTACGCAATTTATACATAGCTCCTCATTCCTATTTTCCATAGTTTTCATTTTTTGTCCAAAAATAAGAAGTTTTTAAATATCTGACCTGGTTTTATTTGTATAAGGGATGTAAACATGAAATAAACAAGTGTCTGCAAAATGCGTATTTTTAGTTCTTATCTAAAGCATTTATCAATATATTTGTAATACAACTGATAGGCTTTATCAATACAACCATAAATAAATAAGCTTATAAGCATTTAAAATTATCAATTATTTCCAAGCGTTGCCCATCTTTCAGAATGTAATAAATTTTTGTACATTGTTATCAAATTTAGCAAAACAAAACAAAAATAATTATAAATACTTAAGTTAACATCACAATCAGATTTTTTTTTAAACTTTCGTAAATATTTTATATTATAAATTTGTGGAACTTTAAACAAAAATGTGTACTTAAAATATATACATATATAGTAAAATAAGTACAGTACTTACTTAGACTTTGACAGATTTGGATCGCTAATTTTTCGTCTCTCTCGTATTTGTCGCCTCTGTGAATGTATAAAATAAAAATTAATGCTTATCTACAAGTGCGCAAAACAAAAATACCAACCTTTTGTGACTGTTCCTTGTAACTCTCCGATCGGTTGATCGCCGGCTGACTACTTTTGGCTCTTTGGACATTATTTAAACTACAAGAAATACATTATTGATTGCTAATTTCAAGCATGTGTGTAATTATTATAAAATATAAACCAAGTGATTTATTTTCAAAACCATGCTAACAAAGCATACACATTTGGGCATGAATAGTACAATAATAATGAAATACTGTCACACCTCAATCCAGATGACCACCTCAATTTCGTGGTGGGCATCACACCAGAAACTAATATATCCAAGTTGTCCATAATGATCTCAACCTAAACGCAAGACTTCACAATTTACATTAAATGTTAATACACATTCCAACACGATGTTTGATCAAATAAGTACAATACAGCACTGAAACTATACAGTAAGAACTAACGAGAATTAACTACGAGCTGAGCATTGCAATGTGTACGAATGTACTTTTATCAAAGTGTCAATAAATACAGAATAGATAAGGTATGGATTTATACCAACAGAATTATTGCAATTAAATTATATGTACGAAGTTGATAAAAAAAACTCGCGATCTGGTGTTACAATATTCTATAATAATTTTCATTAAATTTTCTTGGGATATTATCAGCGCACATGCTGTCAATGTCAGTGCACGCAGCATTTGAATCTTGAGAGCTATAAAACAATGCTACATTCTTTAAACACTTTTTAAAGATTTCTAAATATCGCAGCTTATTTCTTTTATTCAGTATATTAAAAAAAAACTCAAACACATTAATGCAATTAGATAATGAAGAACAAAATTAAGTAAAGTGGATCTCTTAAATCTAAATAATGAATGTTGCTGATCTCTGAAATTTAGCGTAAGTAGGTAATAATTAGACTTGCAACGAATAGTCTATTCGGCCATAGGCCGAATACCGAATATTCGGCGGATTACTTGGCCGAATAGCCGAATATTCGGCGAATAGTATTCGGCTGGTTTGGCACCAATTCTTCGTGCGATCTGAAACAGCATTCGTCTCTAGTTCTCTGCCTAACCGCTACTACAATACTATATTATACATATTATCTCACTATAAGTATGTTTTATTTTTCTTATTTTATTTCAGACAAAAGTTACCGAATGAAATACCCAAAATTTCCACTTTTCTCAACATTCTAAACTATTCGGCCTATGGCCGAATAATGCTTTACTATTCGGTATTCGGCCGAATAGTAAAAATGTGGCCGAATAGGCCGAATACCGAATAGTTGCCGAATATTCGTTGTAAGCCTAGTAATAATAAATGTTAAAATGAATTTATCTTAATGTATGTACAATATTTTTGGTTATTCCTTTTCCTGGTATATAAAAGTACAGGTCTGATGGTTAGCCGACCCGTTAACACGTAACGTAAAGTTGTCCGTGTGAGAAACATGGATTTTCCAGATTCAATTCTGGTTTTCGTAAAAATTCTTCTCCTACTAAACGGCATGACCGATTTTGATGAATTTATTTTTGTACTTATGGAGTCACCTCTGGATGGTTAAGTGCATAAGTCATGAATATAAATCAGGAAAATTAAAAAAAAAAAATGCTGGATCTCGACAACGGCGCCACCTACCGGGTTCAACTGTAGCTAAGAACCATCCAGTTTAGGAGAAGAATAGGCTCATCAACCAATTTTTTATTTTATTTTTCGAAAAGACGTTAATATAGGAATATAATTAAGCCTGTAATTAATTTCTAAATATTCTGTATAAAACCGTTCAACGTCATAGTGACTGATGACAGAACAGCGTCGAATAAATAATAATTTTGAATTCTTGTTACTGTTGTTTTCACAACTTGGCACAAAGCAATACTTTATTTAAAACACTAATTGTAATTCTATCTATGATAGTATGTAAAATGGATGTTTAGTTGTTAGTTTTAAGTTTGTAAAAAGGTTGTTTAGTAACACGATCCCATGGGTTTCCGAGCAACAAGTGATTGAAATTTTTAAATAAGCCAAATTTGCAAAAATTTTGTTACCATGGCAAACTTTTCATTTAATATTGTTATCCCAATTCAAAAATAAAAGTTTGTTTTTACATTTATTGAATTTTTTCATCATATCGCAGATAAGATATTGTACGATACACATTCGAGACTAAAGACGAGCTTTACGTACTTGTATCGTAAATAGCTATTAACGTGAATTTAAAGATAACAACAATAACACAACTGACAGAACAACGCCAAGCCAAGATTATGCGCGGTCGACGTCACAGTTGAATTGGAGGAAAATATAATGTTGTTTACAGGCGAAACATTTATTTTTTAAATAAAATTTTATATTTTTTGACATTGTTTTCAAGCGTATTATTGAATTTTTTTTCCAAATATGCTAAATTTTAAGGCAATTGAAGAGCCTATAACGAACACACACACACACACACACACACACACACACACACACACACACACACACACACACACACACACACACACACACACACACACACACACACACACACACACACACACACACACACACACACACACACACACACACACACACACACACACACACACACACACACACACACACACACACACACACACACACACACACACACACACACACACACACACACACACACACACACACACACACACACACACACACACACACACACACACACACACACACACACACACACACACACACACACACACACACACACACACACACACACACACACACACACACACACACACACACACACACACACACACACACACACACACACACACACACACACACACACACACACACACACACACACACACACACACACACACACACACACACACACACACACACACACACACACACACACACACACACACACACACACACACACACACACACACACACACACACACACACACACACACACACACACACACACACACACACACACACACACACACACACACACACACACACACACACACACACACACACACACACACACACACACACACACACACACACACACACACACACACACACACACACACACACACACACACACACACACACACACACACACACACACACACACACACACACACACACACACACACACACACACACACACACACACACACACACACACACACACACACACACACACACACACACACACACACACACACACACACACACACACACACACACACACACACACACACACACACACACCGGAATTTTATATTATAAAGACAATTAGTTTGTAGTAAATACGCAATTTTTTACTTTGCAAATGGTTTTCTTGCAACTGCACCATTTTTCAATAGTAAAAAGTATGTTTTGTTATATTTTAAATAATAGTTTATTATGTTACTAGGAGTTGAAACCTGTACTATTTGTGTTGTTGTGCTCATATTATTGCGGTCGAGGCGCTAGCCGAGGCTATGCAAATCAAGTGAAACACAAACACCTAGAGACATACTATATTTTCTTCAAGCATTTCCAAGTAAGCTTGAGATATATAAAATACAAGTTTATCTTTTTTCTGCTATTTTAAACAATAAAATATAAAATATGACAGAACCACGCAATACAACAGTTACTCGTCAGAGCTGTCCTTGTAGGTACCGTCATCAGTGGTATATGAAACAACTAACATTATTGTATGCCGTAAAATAATATTTATATGATTGTACTAATAACAAAATGATTAACTTCTATATTGTGTACGTAGTAGCAAAATATGAATATTATAATCTACTTGAAGAAAAAACATATTTATTAGATATCCTGATTTTCACTATTTTTAATAAAAGTGTGTTTATATCTTTGACTAATAGTATATTATGATACAAGTGTGTAAGTAAGCTTTTAAAGCACGTACGACGAGTTTAAGAGCACGACGCGAAGCGGAGTGCTTTTAACGTCGCTAGTGCTTTAAAAGCACTTATACACGTGTGTCATACGCTATTTTTTATTATACCTGCATCATTCTCAGGAAAAAACTGGAAAGCAACATTTTGATTTTGATTCATTTCATAATTTTGCGCGTGTGACGTTTGACGAATGTCGTTTACATGGAGACTGGTTAGCATTTGTTGTTTACGTTTATAGTTTTGACAGATAATAATAGTAAATATTTTTGTTGTTGCTTAGCAACCTTTAAAGCACGGCGTGTTTTAATCATGCGTTTATGAACGCTGCAGCGTGTTTTAAACACGGACTATGATGCAGGTATAATAAAAAAAAATATGAACAACACTTAAAAGTTTGTATCAATATAACAATATTTTGTTTTTAAGAAATTATGATCATAGAATCAGCATAGTGGAACAGAGAAAAATGTAACTTTCATTATAACCATATGTATCCGCGGTTTAAAACATTAGGCAATTTTTCTTATCTTACAAATTTATAAAGGTTAGAGAATAGTTTAAATTTATATGTCTACAAACCAATAAGCTTCAAAGTGTTTGTTTACGAAAAACCACTTAAAATAAAATTTACTCGTACTATGAACTAAGAATTAAAAATAATATCAAACACCGTTTTTATATACTGTAGAAATATCTATTTCCTGTCTGAAAAGAAAATATTTGTAATTTTTTTTAACTATTAATTTAACTAAACAAAACTACAGTTTAGTTGATTTATATTCCTATTATCGGTGCGTTGTTTATTAAAGGCAAAAATTAAATAAAAATGGAAAAAAATTCAGTGCATGCTGTATTTAATTTAATAAATCACTGGTTCCTAAAATTTTAGACTTACTTGTCATGGGACACTTCGGCAACTACTTCAACATCATGGCCATCAGTTGTTCCCTGAGTGGCCTCCTCGCTGACGGCGTCAGGTCGCTTGTCGCTAGATGACCTTGAAACTGGCTGACCTGGGGGACGGTCACCTAATATTACAAAAAAAAATGTTTATGTCACGAAAAATAAAATAATAGTATTACTAAAACATAAAATAAAGAAAAAAATAAGTCACCTGTACAAAATTTTAAATAAATATTTGTTATTTATCAAGAATTTAATCTATAATCTATTGATAACAGCAATTGTATGACGTTATTGTAAGCAGAAATAAGATTTACTCATTTCTAAACCAGGCACTGAATCATCGATAATAAAAAGTTTAACATTATGTTGTTTTTGCCGCACACAAATATTTTACTATTGTATAAATGAGTCGCAAATGTTATACCCGAGCTAGTACCACTAATTTCAATATTTGAAGGCATAGTTCACACACAAACAATAAATATTTAACGAATCATGTATAAAATTTATATTTATTACTATTTGCACATATTTTTATCGCATAGGATTTTTTAAATACTTTACTAATTCGAATCTGTTCCCACACTCGTACTACCCACATTTATTATCTCTTCTCAATATGCAAGAAAGTTTTATATGTGTACATATAATAAGTAGAATTTGCAATTGTTCCCGCAAATATATTTTTGCATTATTTTGTTATAAATTACGTTAATGAAACATCATGTAGGTAACAAATTTAATGAATTTCAGTAGGAATCTACTCTATTGATCTTTTCATCATTTCAGGGTCATAAAATTTATGGCATTTTAATAAATTATTAGTGTAACAATCCGATTGACTATAATACCTTCATGTGAATGATTTTGAAAAAACAAATCGTGCGGTCGTTCCTCGTCAGGGCTAAGTACTTCCGTGAGATTTATTGGATTATCAGGTCCAAATTTTCGGGCTACATTAACACTAGCAGTCATAGATCTGTTAATAGCACCATATGCAATGAAATCGAACTCAGTTTCAACATTTTTACAACTTTTTCTTGATTCTTCCTGTAGTTTACTTCTGCGAGATCGCAATAAATTCAAGTTAATAGCACTTGATGATTTTGATTTTATGAGTTTCGGCTGTTCAACTGGAAGCTTTAAAATATTGCTAGTACTGTCCACCAGGTCCGAAATGCCAACATTACTAGCTGAAGTTCGCAAGCCAAAAGTACGGGGTCGAACTCTTTCCAAGTTAGACGATTGGCGCAAAAAAGGAAAATTTGGATTTCTAAATTGAACACTATTAAATTCTTCTTCGATTACACTTTCATTTATTTTTGGAATTTTGTGGTTAGATTTGTCGGGGGATTTTTTTTCCTTAGCTTTTTTACTTTTAGGTACTTTTGTAGTTAGTGGTTTGGTCATCGAGTCAGAAGGTTCTGAAACACTGTCACTTGAATTCACTGAAACACTACTGTCACTGTGACGATTCTTATAAATCTTGCTTTTCACTCTCTTCAAATATGAATTATTTTCCGATTCTTTCTCTACCTTTTTAATATTTTTCGCACTATCTACCAAGTCTACAGGCACAGGTTTTTTAATATCAGTTTTATCACTATTTTTTGTATTCTGTTTTGCTTTGGCATTTTTCTTTTGTTTTTTATTTGCAGGACGCTTAGATTCCACAACGGGTGTTTTAACAGCGAACTGCATGGCGTTGAGATTGTTCGACTGAGCAGCACTGTTTACCAGAGTCGGTGGCAGCGGTGACGAAGCTTCATATGTGTTAGTCAGAGGTGGGGACGTTTGATTAGCTCCGTGTGACTTTGGCGCTAGGTGCCACAACACTTCTCGGTTGTTATCAATACTGCAGTGTTTTGACGATTTCGCCTTAGAGTTCAATGCAAGATAAGTATCGCTGTATCGACCAAGGGGTACGAAATCTGTTCTGTCACTATGCTGCAGGTCTAGAGTCATACCAGATCTAATGTTTTCTGTGGATTTTAAATCAATGTTTTCATTACTATGTGTATTTAACAGTATGAAATTTTTATCATTTTCTACAGTTGTTTTCATATTGCAGGTAGTGGATGTCGTGTAGGGCTCGTAGGTGAAGTTGCCATCCAGTAGGCGACTCGCGATGAACTGCACGGCGTGACTTGAAGTACGGGATTGCGACAGCTTCCGTTTCCGCCGTGTAATCTTACTCCGGAATGATGTCACGTTCTGTTTTCGCGCTTCCTGTCCGCGCTTTGACCACATCATACGACGTTAAACTAAATATTCTACACTCGCTACACTTTTTTTCTACACTATGAACTATCACCATATTCATGTTGTGTGTTCTTGTAGTTCTCTCATTTGTTGCGTTGATTACTCGGCTGATTACAGTATTGTGTCGTGGGTCGTGCGCCTAGCGGCCTATTCAGGCAATATGCTACTAATCAAATAGCGAATATAACCGAATAAGGCCGAGCTAATCCGATCTGTACATAATTCGTATACTACACGTCACACAACAAATGGGAAATAAAAAACGACAAGTGTACACCAACCGCAGTGGCGCGGCGATGATGTGTGTGGGGAATGCGAAGAATCTGGTTTCCTAGAAGAAACCGCAAGCACATACATTCAGTCATCTGTCCATTGAAGACCAAGACCACGGTTTGCACTGCGCCAACTCTCGTATTTCACTCCCGCTTTGCGAACACTTTCGGTTTGTACCGCGTTACTTCTACAACTGACAGTCGGCTCTATCATGTAACACATCGCTAATAATAAGCGACATCGATAAATTTTAGCTATGGGTTGTATTTTTAAAGACTCTTTCTTATTTTGATATCATGTAAACCGTAGTGCTAAGGTAGTCGATAATTTATAATTTTTATCGACATCGGTAATATACTAACGTTGCTAGCATTGGCAACATCGCATTTGTTCTGACGTTTGTCATATTTTGAGGTTAATTGGTTTCATGTAAATGTTAAAATCTAATTATAATAATTTTTATAGTGTTGAAAGCCATTAACAGGACGTCCAGAACTACAAGACAACAGTTCGAAATAATGATTGATTTTATTTGTGCGAAGAAAAAAATGGTGACTCAAGATAAAGCAAATCCAAAAGATATCAGTACATATCAAAATAAATAATGCATGAGTATATTATTTGAGCTGTTAAAGGATGATACATTAATGCTCTGGTTTTTTGTAAGACATCTAAATCGCATTTTTAATAAGCAAATGCATCGTTCTACTGCATTTCTGACAAGGCAGTGATATTCTGTATATCTAGCTCCTGGTGTACCAGCTACTGAATTTTTAACAGGAGTTAATAACCACGGCTCCAACGGATAGCCCGAATCTCCTAAGAGCCATGAATTACTCTCTCCATTTTCATATTTTGTAACTAAATGTTTTCTTATGACTGATGTCGCCCATATTGCAGAATCACGACATGAGCCAGGTAATCTGGCATTTGAAGAATAATTCTTAAATTTGAATCGCTCAGGAGTTGAACATTAATACTATGAAAACCTTTTCGTTTAAAGTAAACTGCCGGTGCATAATTTTCAGCTGTAACAGGTGGTGCTCTTATTGCTACATGCGTTCCATCGATGCAACCGAAAGTCCCACCGACATTAAATTTTTGTGCAAATCTGTTATTGAAAAATCAAACTAAATTAACTATTTTTTTTAATTACTGAAGAACAAATTCATGCTTGCTGGACAATAATAATTTCTTCATCAGTAATAGGAAATTTTACGTACTCCCCAGTAAATAATTTACAAATATGTTAGTAGTTTTAGATACAAAAGCACTAACTGAAGCTTGGAAGAGACCATTTTTTTCTGGTAACAACCATGTTCAAAAAAAAATATAAAACAGCCAATACCTAAAATAAAATTGCATTGTTATATTAATTATTCTGAATAATTAGTCAAAACTCAAAGCATGCCTTTAAATGTTTAGGTATTTTTATATTCCGTACACTATTGATCAGATATGGAGATATTATTTCAATATTATCTCTTGTCATATCTTTATTAAAACGGAATAACTGTTGGAAATAACAATTTGATAAATCAGAAGGGTTACTTAAATCATTCTTCTTTCTAATCTCATATCATTTCTAAAATAAGAAAAATTGTAAGATATTGTTATAGGTTATAATTTTTCTAGATATAAGAAAAATTGTAAGATATTGTTATAGGTTATAATTTTTCTAGATATGCATTCATTCTTCGATTTCTTGCAATTCTTCATATCATGGCATCAAGAATTAATCTGAATGCCATTTCTACAGTCTCACTTTTAATTTTAACGTTAATTTCGCAAAATTTGCCGTATAACATACATCGTTTATTATTAACAACTGGCCGTGCACTGTCTTTAAAAATTAGAAATTTACCGATGTAAATAAGCGATCATCGTTATTGTAAATTGTTACATGATAGCTAAATTTAAATGTTGTCGATAAAAAGGAGTAGCGACGTCTTTAAAAATTAGCGATGTGTTACATGATACAGCCGAGTGTCATCTAAAATGTTGCTTGTTTGATATTAAGGCTGGTGTTAGGTCGCAGTGTGCGAAGAAGAGCGGGGGGCTACAACAGCACACATGCCGACATACTCATATATCACACAACCGCTGTAATAGCAGACTGTCTGACTTCACCGCACCATACTATTTTCAGAATTTTCGGTTCAAGTTCTTTACACTTTACTGGAAATGTAGCTCGCGGTTGGTTATCTGTTACTCATTACAAGAATTAAGTTTGATTAAAGAGAGATCTACAGTCAGTTAAAAAATATATTTAAACTGGTCCATTGTCTATTATTGCCAATACCAGCATTACCAGCTGGATAACTGTACACTGTGCTGTTTACTTAGTTGATCTGGCATCATACAAACACTTAAGACTTAATTGCTTCAAATTAATAACATTGCTTCACTAGTTATTTTTTCACATATTCATTGTATATAATGCTCAAAATTTATAAATCATATAATGATTTTACTATCACCATCATCATATTAAGAATGTGAATAATTGACAAATTATTTTTCCCATTGTTTGGGCTTTGTGCTTCATGTATTTTACACATACTAAATTTTGTATTAGGTATTAGTAATATTATAAATATTATAAAAAAACAGTTATTAAAGTGTACAGTACAGCTAAATTAACAACTAAATAGTCCGCTGTATAACCGAAAACAAAAAATATATGTACATGATACACGTTGCAAGGGAAATCGTGCAGAGTTATGATGATGTCATACGCCATAAGACTGCCAGGGCCAGCATGTTGAACTGGTACGCATTAAACGACAAACAATAACGGACAAAACTTAATATATTAAAGATCCACGCACCTCATTGAGTGGCCTCTGGAATACAAGAACAATGCCAAACTTTTCCACATATTTTGGTTTCATTGCCCATCACCATCACTAATACTATAATCTACTCCTACATACATACAAACACACACACACACACACACACACACATATATATATATATATATATATCGATTTGCTTCAACTTCAACTTCATTATAGATTCTGATGTATGTAAGAACTATCATATACAATTAAGTGCTAAGTATCAAAATAATTTCTTATAAAAGTTTTAAATTTTTGCCAAAACTTTTGTTACATACGTTATACTGAACTTTAGAAGTAACTAGATATCAACTAATTTCTAGTTATGGCACACTTTTTAGGACAGATCTTTGTAAAAATTTGAAGTTAGGTTACGAGTCATTAAATTTTGCCCTCTAAAAATGTTTGCAAAGGAGGAGCAAATTTGAAATAATTCGGAAAATATCCGAAAATTAATTGTCTGTGGGAATCGAATTGAGGATCTCAATCTCATAATCCACCCGAGGCATTATCACTTATTTACAAATAATTAAACAAAAATCTTGTTTCATTAATTAGTATTGCCCACTTTTTCCATTTCTGGAACATATTTTCTGATAATTTATTTATACTTTCCATGATTAATAAAAATTATCATACTAGTTTTATAAAAGTGAAATTCATTTTAATTTGTGCAGAAACAATTAAATTTTCTTGGCATTAGTCACTGATAATTAACTTGTGTTAAATGTTTTATAAATATAATTCGCTAAGCATTGTGATAAATAATTCTGATATCAAATTAATAATAAATTGTGATAAAGCTTATTAAATATTCAGTGAAATTATTGTGCCTAATTATATTTGCTCTTATTTCGTAAAAATTTTAAGATTTTTTGTTAATCATTACTATTGACAAATGTTTTACATATATATATTAAATAGGTAGATGTTTGTCATCTGTTTGTTCTCCTAGTATGTAATTGAAAAATGAAGCACATACTGATTGCTACCTAGTATATAACATTTTATGATATTCTGTCATTTGCTATTTTTTCGCAGCTGATTCCATATTTTAAATAAATTGAATTAATTTTAATATATACATATATATATATATATATATATATATATATATATATATATATATATACATATATATATATATATATATATATATATATATATATATACATATATATATATATATATATATATATATATATATATATATATATATATTATCTTCATCCTTTCTACCATTTCTGGTGTAGGATTTAATTTTAATATGTGTGTAGTAAATATTTTTGCAAATATGACAAAAATTAAATATGTAATTATCAGGTTTCAAATCTACATCTTTTGAAACTCATGTAGAGGACATCAACGTATACAATAAAGAATAAAAATCTGATGTGGCCAGCACATAACCTCCCGCCCAATACTACTCTTAAACGGTACAAAATAGTATTTGATAATACAGAAACATACCTACTTATTTCTTTATTTTCTATTTATATTTGAGAATTTTAATTTTCTTTCGTATATTTATTTAATTTTTGACATATATTTCACTAAGAAAACAGCTTCACAATCACAATGACATGTGTCACATTTTGTAAAAAATTGAAAATTTTAAATGTTTCCATGGTGTACTAGGAATGCAAGATTTTTGTGAAATCTAATTTCTTTATATTTTATTATCTCTAAATCTAATGAAAATTAATAAAATTAGTGTAATCAAAACACATGTAAAATTTAATATTCTTCAACTTTCAAAATAACATAAATTGTTGAAAAAGTAAATTTAACCATGTTTTTCACGAAAAATTGTTAAGGGCTTCAAGTAAACTGCTACTTCCGGTTAATCAATTTTATCCAAAATCTAATCAGCTCTTCATTTAAATATAAGAAGCAAAAATTCACAAAATTGTATTTTTTGGTATTATAGTATTTGAGTTATGCGAGACGAAAAAATTACCACAGACCACACGCACACACACACACACACACACACGCGCGCGCACGCACGCACGCACGCACGCACGCACACACACGCGCGCACACACACACACACACACACACACACACACACACACACACACACACACACACACACACACACACACACACACACACACACACACACACACACACACACACACACACACACATACAGCCATCATGGCGAAAATAGTAAAATCGTACTGTAGGGACCCTAAAACGTGTGTATTCATTGAAAACTCACTACCCGATTTTTTGACCAAAAACAATACCTCCCTTACCTAGATAAACGGGAGGTAAAAAGTACATTCATATTTTAAAATATTGAAAGATTATTATCGGTATCCGCAATACTAAATTGAACTTAACTCTAGTACCTACTTGTACTTGCCATTCAAAATTTTGTTATGAAATATCGAAATTGTTATTCAAAAAAGCCGAAAAGTATGAATTCATCAAATGCCCACATACATTTGTTATAAATTAAATTAAAATTATTCTGTCTCATATATTTGTCGCCATTTTTATCAATCTGAAGATATTAGTATTTGCAAGGATAAAAAATATATTATAACTTTTAAGAAGGGTACAATTTTGAAGCAAATTATTATATAAGCATTGATATATACTAAGATAATTATTAATTTTTGTCTTTGTCTATTGTAAACAAACAAGATGGGTCTGTTTATTTCAAATAATTTATTATTAAACTGAACGAATCTTGAATTCATTTTACTCTAAATTGTGAATATCGCAAGTATTCTAAACAGTAATTACAAAAAGCTAACAACGAATAGTAATTAATCCATGCGGCATTGCATCAATTAAACATAGCATCCTGTGCAAGAACATAAACACATCTCGTCATCACCAGTCCAAAATACCTTTCGTTATACAAAACATAAGAAGTTACGGTGAAATATTTTTAAAAATTCTTGGAATCTGATTTACCATCTAAAAACAATACAGGCAAATGTCATACACTCGTTTAAATGAAAACAATTTCAAAAAAATCATTTCATTAACCACGAACGAGTATTCATATTATATTTTGTAGTTAGGAAATTCTGAACTAAACGCAATTTATAATCTATCAACTACAAATCCATAATCCGTATTATTATCCTTTCAATATTGTATGTCTTGGTGTATGTAGTATGCGTAAACTTGTACTCTACTGCACTTTAGAAAGTTGCGTTGATTAAGATGTCTGCTTGCAGCTGATTGGTCAAGACAGAAGGTCGTTGTACATTAGCGAAAATAATAGTCGGCAGTGTAGGTATTAATTACATAAGTACATGTTTCAAATACTAACAATGAAAATTTTAAATATGCTAATTGGAAAAACTAAGCACACATTACATTTTGGTTAGTTTTTAATTTTTCAACAATAACGATTTTTCGGGATTCAACTTTCAATAAAATTCTTAAGAATAAATATTTTTGCCTGTAAAAACAATGCAATTTATAGCTTCAGTTGTCTACAAGAAGTCTCGTTAAAAAAAAATAAAAATTAATAAGATACATAAAAAAAATGGCGATCTAGGTGACGTAGTGGCTATGTCACATGCCTAGCACGCCAGAGCTCGTGGGTTCGAATCCCACTTAAGAGCATAGTCGTTTGTGTTCATATAAATTCATCATCATCCATACATGAGGCGGCATATAGCCATAGTAGTTAGTGCGCCTCCCATCTTCGTACATAAAAATAACAAATGTCAAAATATGCCGTTTGAATAGACGCAGCGACGACTTGTTGGAACTAGTCCGCTCGCGTCACAATAGGGAATATTCCCGAAGCTTCTCGAAACAAGAAAATCAATATAAAAGAGCGAATCACAGACAGCCGTCAGTAAGTCAGTTGACAGTCGACTCCGAAGCTACTCTGAAGAACTTGTGGACATAAATATATCGCTCGGTCTGAACATAAATATATCGTCTTAAATAAATATAACGTATTAAATAAATATCGCTCGGCTAGTTTATATAAATAATAGTTTGTTTACAGTAGTGATAAGTGTTAGTGTATAAGTTTTTGTATTCGTTATTTTAGTGTTATATACCTAGTGTTAATTAACTTTTACTCTTTATTATAATAATTTATTGATTATTTGTTATTAATAGTATTTCTTTTAGTTTAAATAAAAAACGTTTTAAACCCACAAACGTTACGATTTATGTCAGGTGTGGGGTACGGTTAAAAATAAATATCCGCAGTGTACATAAAAATAAATATTGGGAATATTTAAATAAGTGATAAAGTGTAGTGCATCATGGCGACGAAAAAGTTGATGGACTTGAAAGTGGACGAACTAAGAAAAAAACTTGAAGAGAGAGATGAAGAATCGACTGTAAACAGAACGTCTTCGAGCAGTGCTAGTGCAAGAAGGTAGAGACCCAGATACACATATTTTCCAAGTTTAGAATGATATGCAGCAACTATTGCTGAAAATAGAAGGAAGTTCCAGAACCATGGAAAAATTAGAAGAAAGTTCTAGAACTATGGAAAGCAAATCAAAAGAAAGTTCAAGAACCATGGACGATATGAAAACAAATTAGAAGAAAGTTCTAGAACTATAGAAAGCAAATTAGATGAAAGTTCCAGAACTACGGAAAGCAAATTGGAAGAAGAAAGAGTATGAAAAATGAATTACTCGAACATTCTAGAAGTCTGGAAACAAAAATTCAAGAAAATTCTACATGTCTGAAAAATGAACTTCTCGATCATTCTAGAAGTCTGGAAATGAAAATTCAAGAAAATTCTACAAATCTGAAAGAAGAATTTCTCGAACATTCTAGAAGGCTTTAGACGAAATTGGAAGAAGATCTTGAAGGTTTATCGAACAGCGTAGACGACAGCATACAAGAACTGGAAAAGAAGCTGCTAGTTCTCGAAAACAAGACTGACAGTTTAGCAGTTGTTAATCAATCATCACTGGTTGCAACAACCCAGCTGCAAGAACCGAAAGTGACAATAGTCCCTTGCTGTCATGATATACCACTTTACGACGGAAAATCATCATGGGAAGAATATTTGACTCTGTTCGAGACACTTTCCATAGTTCTTGGCTGGACTCGCAAGTGTTAAAGCGTATATGTTAGGCACATCATTACGTGGTGACGCTTTAAGTAATACCTATGGAAGACAGACTTAACTACTAGTCTAGACATGAGATATGGTCAGAAACACATGGAGCAGATGTACTTCTCTCAACATAGAAACCGGTTCCAGAAAGTGAACGAGTCCCTACAAGATTTTGAAGCGGATATTGTACATTTGGTACGAATTTCCTATCCGGAAGGTGGAGACGATATTTGTGAGAGTCTGGTCATCTAAAAATTTGAAGATGGACTGCGAGACATTGAAACACAGCAAGCCATCAAACTTGCAAGCCAGAATACTGAAAGTCGGCAATGAAGAAATTATTCTTCAATATAAGGACGACGTGCGGGCTCGGGAAATCCTGGCAGAAGACGTGACTCTTCGCAGTGAAGTGCTCGTAGAAGGAAGAACAGAAGAGCATACGTGTAATGGGCAAGTGTCAGTTTTAGCACCATTAGAACCAGAATGCAGAGACACAGAAACAGGACGAGGTGCGTTGGATGCGAAAAGCGTTATTCTAACAAATACCAGAATATCAGTGCGACTGTTGAACATCAACCATTACCCAGTAGTACTGAAGGATGGTACAGTTCTGGGATCGAAAATCTTTTCAACTTTGAAAAAGTGGTTATTGACAAGTGGGAATGAAGCATAAGGATCGTGATAAGACAGAATTTACTGGCAATTTACTCCTGCAACATTTGAACGTGTGATGGGATCCGTACTGAAAGGGTTATCCTGGAAAACTTGTCTGGTATATCTTGATGATATAATTGACGTCGACAAAACATTTAAAGACCATGTGAAGAATTTAGAAGAAGTTTTCCAGAGGTTAAGAAGTGCCAACCTAAAGCTAAGTCCCAAGAAATGTTACCTGTTTCGCAAAAAAGTTCATTATCTTGGCCAAATTGTCTCTGGAAGAGGAGTAGCTGTAGATCCAGAAAAAGCAGCAGGAAAGTTTCGGGACGAAACAAACCTAAGGAGGGGGCAATGTAACGGACGCGGTACGGACAAGTTGAATCTTGACGACTTTCGCCGCCGTTTGAATAGACGCAGCGACGACTTGCTTGAACTAGTCCACTCTCGTCACAATAGGGAATATTCCCGAAGCTTCTCTAAACAAGAAAAAGCAATATAAAAAAGCGAATCACCGGCAGCCATCAGTCAGTCAGTTAGTTGACTCAGAGTCAGTCAGTCAGTCAGTTGACAATCGACTCCGAAGCTACTATGAAGAACTTGTGGACATAAATATATCGCTCGGTCTGAACATAAATATACCGTCTTAAATAAGTATCGCTCGCCTAGTTTATATAAATAATAGTGTATGTTTACAGTAGTGATAAGTGTTTAAGTTTCCGAATCCGTTATTTTAGTGTTATATATCTAGTGTTAATTAACTTTTACTCATTATTATAATAATTTATTGATTATTTGTTATTATTAATATTTCTTTTAGTTTAAATAAAAAACGTTTTAAACCCACGAACGTTACAATATGATTCTAGTAGTTCAGTGTACGCAGATGTCAGCTTTACACATTACAAATTAAGGTCAAACATACACTTACTTAGTTCAATTCATGCAGCTCTGGGTATAAAACATGCGCATGTATCAAAAGCAAGAAACCGGTTTTTAACCGATTTCAAAAACCGGTAATCCGTTTTTATTGGTTCAAAAGTGATTTTTTTAGCAGAAACCGATATTTATATTTCTTTAAAAATCGGTAACCTTTAACAAAAAAATAAAAAACCGAATATTATACCATTTAACTTAATTCATTATTAGGCCATAAATCCCTTTACTGTGTTTGAACGCATACCGCAGACGGGTCTCTGCCCTCTACTAGTTAGTATACCGGTGTCTTTGTTTCCCGGATTAATTAACCGATGTATTTAATAAAACCGGTTAACTGAACCATTTAAAAAAACAGTTTTTTTTTAGGTAGTTAACCGGTTTACGATTGAAAACTTCCTACGGTTAATTGTATTTGAGTTATGGAAAAAATTCAAAAAACCCTTCGAGCAAAGTGCCTTTTTCACACTTCTGGTTGCAATAAGAAAAAGTGCATAACTAGAGGTTATAGCAGTAACATATACAAAATTTCAACATTCCACGGCTAACAATTTTTTATTTATGCGAAAATTTAAAATAACTCTTGGAGTAAAATGTCTTTTTGGCCAAATTTATTGCAATCAAAAAGGAGGTGCACAATAAGAAGTTACAATAGTCCTAAATAAAAAATTTCAACATTTTACGGCTAATAGTTTTTGAGTTATGCGAGATACCTACGTACGTACAGACGTCACACCGGAACTAGTCAAAATGTATTCAAGAATGGTCAAAATAGATATTTCCAATGAAACCGATATTTACTTACATTAGTTAAGAGCTTAATTATTATAACTAAAAAAGGTTTATTTTATTTTTCGCTTTTCAGTTTTTTTGTTCGTCAATTTAATTTTTTGTTAAAAAGTTTTTATTAACAAAAAAGAATTAATTAGTACTCGTAGTTAACGAGGGACAAATTCAAATTATGGTGAATGAAAACCAATTTCTCAGCATTTTTCAGGCAATCTTCGGCCGGATATCCGTCTTATATGGTGGCCAGATATCCGGCATCCGGCCTAACAACTATCCGTTTCATCTCTAATTGGATTCAACTTTTCTTAAACATTTATTGCATTTTACCCTCCAGCGATTGTACTATGCACAAGTGTTCAGAAATTGAAGGATTTATTTGGAAATTTATATAATTAAAAAAAAATTTAATATTTATAATTGGTTTGGAGTAAATACCCAATTTACAAAACTTTACTGATCGTCGAACTCGACAGCTGGGATCGGTAACAACGGAAACTGCTATAACCGACATAACATTTTTTTGACATTTGTATTGGTGTTTACGTGTTTAAGCTGTGCACTTCTTAAGATAGTTTATTATTTCTCCCGGTCATTTCCGTAATTCCCATTAACAGTATTGTAACATTTGTGTGTTTTAAACGTTTTTTATTTAACAATAAGAAATAATAATATTAATAGCAAATAATTTCATAATTATTATAATAAAAAGTAAAAGTTAATTAACACTAGGTATATAACACTAAAATAACGAATACAAAAACTTATAAACTAACACTTATCACTACTGTAAATTAACACTATTATTTATATAAACTAGCCGAGTGATATTTATTTATAACGATAAATTTATACCGAGCGGTATATTTATATTCACAAGTTCTTCATACAAGCTTCGGAGTCGACTGTCTGACTGAGTCTGAGTCAACTAACTGACTGACTGACTGGTCCCGGTGATTCGCTCTTTTATATACCACGTTCCTTGTTTCTAGAAGGGTCTGGAACAATCTCTATTTAATCTCTGTTTAATAACTTATGAGCGAGATAATATAGAATAATGCCCACAACTATAAGTTCCATGAGTTCATTTTGGTCAAACTTGTAAAACCAAAAGTGGATGTTTACTTGATCCATTAAACAATAAATACAATTTATTTTAAATACAAACAACTACGAAAGAAAATTCAAATTTAGCCGATTTTGATGGCATAGTAGTGGTTATATACAGGATGGTCCATCGGCCTGTATTTTTTATTTTATACGATTATTACAAATATTACCGAAAATATTTTCAGACAAAATTTATTTTACATTAAAATGCTTATGTATCTGCAATATAAGTTTTTCTACCGGGTGTTCCATTTTTGCGCAATGATATGCAACTTTGTATTTTTAAAATTTTAAAGCTTCTTCATGTCTCTTTAAAATAGGTCTTATTCATTAAACTCCTAAAATGATCATTACAGAAACTATTGACCTTCTTATTATTTAAGAATCGTACACAGAAAGAATGCCATGAATGTGTTTCAACAATCAGATTAGTTGCTGTCAGATCTTTAATAATTATTATTTGCTCTTTCATATAGTTTATCTGCTTTTTTGTTATATTTTATTTAGTTTGACGAATTGATGTTCAATTCGTACATTTTTTATAAGGTTATTTATTGTTTCAATTTCATATGGCACACTTTTCGTGTGCGATTTTTCATTAATAAAAACATGAATAGTTTCTGTACTGATCGTTTTAGGACTCTAATGAATAAGAACTCTTTTAAAGAGAAACAAATGTTCTTTAAATTTTTGCAAAAATATATAGGATATTCCATTTAAAAATATAAAGTTGCATACCATTGCGTGAAAATGGAACACCCGGTAGAAAAACATATGCTGCAGATGCGTTGGCATTTTAATATAAAATAACTTTTGTTAGAAAATTTTTTCGGTAATATTTAAAATAGTAGCATAAAATAAATATTACCGAATTTTTTTTCAGACAAAGTTTACTTTACATTAAAATGCCCATGTATCTGCAGTATAAGTTTTTCTACCGAGTGTTCCATTTTCTCACAATGATATGCAACTTTATAATTTTAAAAGGCACACCCTATATATTTTTACAAAATTTGAAAGATCTTTTGTTTCTCTTTAAAATAGTTCTTATTCATTATAGTCCTAAAATGATCCGTACAGGAACTATTCTCGGTTTTATTTATGAAGAATCATACACAGAAAGTATGCCATGAAATTAAAACAATAAATAAATTTATCAAAATTGTTCGAATTGAACATGAATTCAACAAACTAAATAAAATACAGGGTTGGCAAATATCATGATATTTATATAAATATCAAAATATCATAATATCGGATATATATCGGATATATATCCGATATATATCCGATATATATCAGGAATTTCGTTCTTAGGCTATATGCAAAAAAAAAACATAAAACGTAAAATACCTTTATTTTGGTAAACAACAAAAATAAAACTTTAGTTTAAAATAACAAAAAACAAGACAAAAATTATTATTATTTAAGTAACAAGAAATAACATTTTTCCTAAATATATTATATAAATAGTAAATACCTAAATGAGTAAATACTATTGTAGTTTGACATATGATATAAAATATTCATATTTTTATTTAAGTAACATTTTCCTAAATATTTATATTACATAAATATCAAAATAACTTGTCGTTTGACATGTTTTTAAGTTTCGCACAACCGGGCCAAAGGAATATGATAATCATCATCATCATCTTCACGTAACACGAAATCATCACTTTTTGAGAAGACCCAGTCCAAGCTTTTGGCTTTTTTATCGGTATTTTGATTTAAAATATCAAGAATTTTTCACTCTGGGTATTTATTTTGTAAAAAATTAATAAGTGATATATATCATGATATATATCAATCAATAAATATCGGATATATATCAAGATATATATCATGATATATATCACTTGATATATATCTGCCAACCCTGATAAAATATAACAAACAAAAGTTATTAAACTAAGTGAAAATATTAAATAATAATGATTGAAGATCTGACAGCAACTAATCTGATTGTTTAAACATTCACACACAATTATTTGGCATATTTTCCGTGTGATTATTGAATCTTATAAACGTGAATAGTTCCTGTTCTAATCATTTTAGTACTATAATAGCGTCGACCCCGCCTACGGCGGGGTCTCAGCTAGGGCTCCGCCATCTCTGAAAATCTAACAAAATTTATGTAGTTATAATAATATAACAGGAGAAATGTGATTAATACTGTATAGCAGTTCGAAACCATGCAATTTATAAAGAAAGGTCATCATTTTGTTCCTTCTTTTCATGTACCTAACTAAATTGGCGAAGAAAGCTCGTCACTTCGTTCCTCGCCTTCGTGTCATTAACATTGACGAATATCATCACTTTGTTCTTGGAATTGGAATTTTCGTGTCTCCCATATTTTTCATTGCGGGAAGTTATGTGTATCCCATATTTTTCATTCAGGGAAGTTATGTGTTTACCATTGTAGAAAGTTGTATGTTTTCCATTGAGCGAAGTTGTGCGCTTTCCATTAAGGGAAGTTATGTGTTTTCCATTGCGGAAAGTTGTGTGATTAGCTCTGAAGAAAATTGCACATTTTCCATTAACGGAAGTTAGATGTTTACCATTGTGGAAGTTTTAGTGATTTCCATAGAGGGAAATTGCGTGTTTCTTATTGAATACCCTATAAGTTAGCTTTCTAGTAATTTCTACAGAAACAATTGCCGATCGTAATGATTTGTTTTAAAGATGGGTCTTTATTATGGTTTTCAACTTCCTACTTTTAAAAAATGTTACTTAATACCCCACAAGTTAGGTTTCCATGAATTTTTAGAAAAAAACAATTGCCCATCTTATTCTATTTCACTTTAAGAAAAAAAAAATTATATCAGTCGGTCCATATTTTTGACAAATCGTTAGAACGTGTCTATTTAAAATTTTTCATTTGATACCAAACACGATATATTTTTGATGACTTTTAGAAAAACAATCGACAATCGGTCAACTTTCATTTTTTTATTTAATCATTTATCTCGTCTCTTCGAGATATTTCTCCAATAAGTGATTTAAAAGAAATTCAATCAAACACAATTTACAATAATATTTTATCATGTAACAAAGACTTCTGTCAATCTGACACTTCTATTTTTATCTTGTCATTTTAAAAGAATCTACAGTCAATAATAATATACATCGTACATTAGCCTTAAATTTCGCGGTTTTACTTTATTTTTACTAAATTTAATCGTGTAACACCCACTTTTCTTAGGACGTCAATATACAATCAAAACAAAAAGTATTATTCAACGTTTTTAAAATTTTTTAAATTAACGTTCAAATAATTTGCAAAATATCAAACACTTTTGTTCATTTATTCCAAACACAGATAAATTTACAAAACTTCTCCAACTTATCTACAATTAATGTAATTTATATTTAAAATTTTAAACTGAACTGTCAAAAATGACAACGTGTCATAGATGTTCATCTTAAAAATTCCACGGCCGCCACACTCTTAGTTGATTTTGGTCCAAAAATGCATGTTTTTTTAAGTTTTCTCGCACATCGTGTGTAAGAAAAATTTGAAATAATAAAAAGGACCTAATCCTAATCAAACTCTTAATATCTATGAAGGTTTCACTCAAATCCATCAATCCGTCTAATCTCTAGAAATTGGCAAAGTTGTGTGATGAATCTATAGATAGATATACCGGGTGTTGACCGTGACCCCGGAACATAGGACTTTAACATGTAAAATCATACTTTCGTAATTTCCTGCTTAACAAATTATATTAGACAAAAAGTTTCAAATAAAGTTGAGAGATCATAAAATTCTACATCAGAATAAATAAACAGAATTAAATTTACATGCCCCATAACGCCAGAAATTAAATATGAAAATATTAAAAATTAGCTCAAAAATCGGGTTAGCCTTGGAAATGAAACAAATTTGTTACAATTAGAAATAAAAATTGTATTTTTTATTAATTATTATTATAAATTGCATAATTGACTATTTTTTTTTTTAGAAATTTGTTTCATTTCCAAGGCTAACCCGATTTTTGAGCTAATTTTTAATATTTTCATATTTAATTTCTGGCGTTATAGGGCATGTAAATTTAATTCTGTTTATTGATTCTGATGTAGAATTTTATGATCTCTCAACTTTATTTGAAACTTTTTTGTCTAATATAATTTGTTAAGCAGGAAATTACGAAATTATTATTTTACATGCTAAAGTCCTATGTTCCGGGGTCGCGGTCAACACCCTGTATAGGCCCCGATTGACCAAAATAGTATATATGATGATTGAATAAGAACTTATTTAAAGAGAAACATTAGATCTTTAAAATTTTGTAAAAAAATATAGGATGTTCCATTTAAAAATACTAAGTTGCATACTATTGCGTGAAAATGGAGCACCCGGTAGAATAACTAATACTGCAGATACATGGACATTTTAATGTAAAATAAACATTGTCCGAATAAATTTTCGGTAATATTTATAATAATCGCATAAAATAAAAAATACAGGCCGATGGACCACTCTGTATATATATATATATTTTTTTATTATTTTTTTCCCTTGTTTTGGCCCTAATTTTTTCCAGGTGATCAATAAAAATTGTGTCGTAGTTACAGGCGCTTGACAGGTATCCCTTATACTAAAAATTGTCAGTAGAAACGTTATACAATGAAAAACTTATTTTTATACCCCTATTTTTTGGAAAACACAAGTTTGACTTTATTAGATTCAGACACATACTTTTATGCTTTGGGTAGTAACTCTAGCGTAAACAATGATAAATAAATTGTATTGTATTTATCTCAGACTATATACAAGAATATGAGACAATTTTCCGCAAGTTGTTAAGTTTGATGCGACCAATATTCTGAAGTCGTTTTTAATGTATTCAATTAAGTAAAAGCAGAAGTAAACACTTAACTTTTTTGTTAAAAATTCGCCTTTGGAAAAGCTGATATTTTAATTTAAATATTACAGGTTTATTTAGATTTTCCGGAATCTCACATCCTCTACCAAAATTCATTTTAGCTCTCCTTTCATTGATTTCTGTGCTTGAATCCAGCTTCAATTTTAAATATTTGTGATATATATTTTTTTACAATGGAATACTTTTTAAAGATTAATATAGATTATGCAATGTAAAGGGTGCCACAAGACTAAGGTTTATGATAAGACAAACATTTAACTACATAACACTGATTTATAAAAATTATACTACTTAATCCTGTATTTCCTAGTTAAAGATGTATTATTTAACGTTTCTAAAGTAAACCTATGTAGAATATTTCTAATGGTTCTTTTAAATTCTCAGTTTTAAAATTTAAAATATATGTTTTAATAATAAATTTAAATATCAACTTCAAATTTGACAGATACAAATTAATTTTTTTTTTCAAAGTAACTGGATTTTAATAACTTGTTTTATTTATGACATCTGGACCCATAATGGCGGACGAGAATACTTACATTCTTGTAGTGCTTTACCTATGTCCAACATGTGTCGTGTTATTTTGGAGAAATTATTCAACATTTATATTGATTTTTATGTTACATATATAAGAAGGTAGTGTGGTGTCCATAATTATGAACTTATATTACTATATTCAAATATTAATTTGTCTGCGAAATAAGACTGCTTAATGTGCATTTCTTTGTTACTGAATATAAAGAACACCAGACGCAAAAATGTGAACATAAATATGTTATATAATCAAATGTAAATGCAAATATCAGCAAAAATACTATAATGATGAAAATAAGTTTCTGGAATCAGGTGATGTTTCAGGAATATTATTCGCGACTAAAGTTATCGTTGGCGATTTATTAAGTATATTTACACCAATATTAAGGCATTAATAAAATATTTAGCTTTGTTCAAGGTAAGTTTATACGTTCTATTTTAGTATTATGAACAAACTTTTGTATATTAAGATTTTTCTATAATACTTTTGGAAACTGGGCATTCCACTACTATGTTATGGAATCACTAACATTCCATACGCGGCGTATGGAATATTTTCGACGAATCAGAACCGCTTATTAGCTTATTAGCGCGACATTTGAAGTATCTTGATTCAGTTACTATGGTTATGTCTGTTTGTTTTAATTTGATTTATTTGAGTTTGACGTTTTCAACAGTTTTATATTTGTATTTTTGTATAATTTCCAAAACCTTTTTATAGAAAGTATAGCCTACAACATGTAACGGAATGGCCTATCCCACGCTCGCAAACCGTAGCCCTCGCCTTTGGCTCGGGCTACAAACTTTTTGCTCGCTTGGAATATGTGCCATTCCATTACTTGTTGTATAATATACTATTACATACTTTGTAGATAATCTAATTTTATGGTATTGTTCGATCTATAATGGTAATAAGATTTTAATCGACAACATAAACACTTTGGTTTCTGCATTAGTATTTCCGTGCAATCTAAAACAACGCCACATTCTGAAATTCTTCGAAACAAGCTGGCATAAGTGGCATATTTTTAAACACTCTTGTTTAGATAGCCAATAAATATAATTATCTAATTTACTATATAATTCATTTAATGAATCACTAAATATATTTTTACACGCGACTTGTCATAATAATTGAAATAAAATCGACAATACTTTATAACTAACATTTTGTTTTAATTTAATAAAAATAATTCTTTCTCTAACACTTAGCTTCCTTACTCTAAATGCTACAAAAATACTTTCACTTGTAGATTCAATTGATTCTAAAATTTTAAAACTTGATAATCCTGTCAACGTGTTGAGTTTTGTTTCATTATATATTAATAATATGAACGATTAAAAAATATTACCACTTGTTACTTGAACACCAACACTAGTACATGATCGTCTATAATCTATTAAATGTAGCAGACTGTTAGCAGCTGTAAATTCTTTCGTAGAATAATATATCTTGAAAAAGAAAGGAATAAAGAAGATAGAATAACAACAATAAAGTCTTATATGTTAAATATAACTTATCAAAACACTACAGGCGTAAACACAAAACAAAACGTAGTACTACGGGAGTCAAAATAAAATCACTTTATTTGATTTACGTTTCAAGTATATTATACCCATCCTCAGAATCTTGAAACGTTAATCAAATAAAGTGATTATATTTTGACTCCCGTTATCCAAAATCCGACTACATTTGATCAGCATAAATTATTGGATACTATCATCGTCTTCAAAACGTAGTACGTTTTTGAAGGATTATTATTTTCGGCGCGTGGTGGCTACGACTTAACTTTAGTCGCCAATACAATATATTCAAAAGATTGCAAGTTTAAAATAACATTCTTATAATCTGTATTTCATTGTTCTTCAAAGTTAATGATTTAAAATAGATAGTAGATAGTATAGTTTATTATATACGAATAATATTTAGCGTCTACGGAATTATCAGTTATTTGTAATAATGAATTATAACATAATGATAAGATTATTTTCGAAAACTCTATTATTGTGTTATATTTATATCCATAAAAGGGCAATAAGTATCAATACTGATTACATGACTATTATCACAGGTTACAGAGCAGCAATCCAGCAGTTGTATAAAAGGGTAGCTGCAGTGCATAAACAGGGGAAACATTTATATTTTAGAGAGAGGGAGACAGACAAAAATAGGTAGAAAGAGACAAAAAGCGCATCCGGTGATTTCTAAATCGATATGGCAGAGAGGTAGCGCGACTAGACTAGAGCAGTTCTGTGGATTTAGAGGGGACGCAGAACGCAGTGTACTGACACCGCGGCGCGGCACCCTTGCACCCACATAGCAACGGCCCTGCCGTCTGTAGCCTGCTTGGTAACGAAGGGCTGCGTATGGTTCACGCTTCTGTGTATGTACATACAAAACACGAATGTCAAGGTCTAAGACTGTACCACTTTACTATGTGCTTCCTATTTGTTTTTAGCCAATATCAATTAAATTTATGGAATTTATGTGGAAAAAGAATCAAATTATTGAATTGTGTTTATTAAAAAGAATATGATAAGAGTTATGACAACAAGGACACACATATGTGGTGAATGTGGAATAGTCATCTAATTTGGAATAGGCGCTTTTTGAAAAAAATGTACACACTATCTGTGATGTAATGGCATAAATGCACGTGTGTATTGGAGTTATTACCCACATATAGACACCAACTTTACTGCATAATGCATAAACGTCAAAAACCTTTAAAAATAGCGGAAGTGCCTGCTGAGTTTTTTTTTAGGCAAGTATAAAGAAATTTAGTTTTAATACTGATTGTGTAGTATAGAGATAATGTTCTGCAACTGCAGTATGGATAGGGGTTTGGAGATATAGGCTAAATCAAATAAATTAGAAATATCAAAAATTATTTTTATTGAAATGTTGTAGGTGGATATGCGAAATTAAACAAAATGTAACAAGGTAAACCAACTTAAAACAAATGCTCGACATTACGACCCTGTTCTCTTCTGCAGAAATGCAAACGTTGAATGTGGTATGTACGAACATTCTCCAGTAAGTTATGTGGAATACTTTGGAAAGTATACGCTGTTTCATATCTTCTTCATCTGTAGGTTCTTTCTGGTAAACAATATCTTTGACATACCCCCAGAGAAAAAAATCCATTCGGGTCAAATCAGGAGACCTTGTTGGCAATGAAATATGTCCACCTCGTCCTACTCATCGTTCCCTCCACTCATACTTTAAATAGGTCTGAACAATACGAGCATAATGTCGCTCCATTATGTTGATATAACTTTTTTTTGATGAATATTTAACGGAACATCTTCCAAAAGGGTCATTCTTAGAAAATTTAAATATATATTTCCGCTTAATAGAGGTTTGGAGGAAGGTTTGTTAACAGAGATGGATTTCTTCTTAGATTATCCAACGCCCAATTAAAAAAATGAAGTCTGTTATCAAAATCATCCCCGTGTAATATTTATCCTGAATACAGAACTGTGGCTGATATTTAATAAATTAAACTTCCTGGTACTCACATGGAGATTATAATAAACAGAAGCCAATACCATTATTTCTGTTTCTTCATTTACTATAAAACCAGCATTTTTATGTTTTCGTTTTTCAACTGAACCTGTCTCTTGAAACCGGACGAGGATTCGTTTGAGTATTTGTAAACTTGGTTGTCGACGCCTAGGGAAACGCTCAAGGTACATTCTCTTCGCTCTTCTTAGAATCCCAGTTGATTCATCGATTAATAAAATCATATCAATCAATTTATCTTTTGCAAACATTTAAAAAATTACTTTACAAAGCACGAAAAACAGGTATCAAATAAACATCTGCTTTATTTTCATTATTTTAAGTTGTTTTACCTTGTTACATTTTGTTTAATTTCGCATAGCCTACCTAGAACATTTGAATCAAAATAATTTCTAATATTTCTCAATTATCTTATTTATCTTGAATTTTTTCATATTAATTTATGACAAGTAATACATCGCAGTATCATGTAAAAGTGGCTTTATAAAAAAATTATGTATGTGTCATCAAATAGTATATTTAATATAATAAAACTTATATCTGAAGAAAATTTTTCTATTCCTTATAATAAAAAAGTTAAGGTGGGTGGGAGTCCGTTTTCCCAGATACATCATATATATATATATATATATATATATATATATATATATATATATATATATATATATATATATATATATATATATATATATATATATATATATATATATATATATATATATATATATATATATATATATACCGGGAGTTTTTTTTTTTTATCAGTATACACAGAGATGTGTCATTACAATAGTTGCAGTTAAAGTGATTGACAGTAATATATTATAGCTTGTTTTTATTACCTATGCATGTGACTTAACTTGAATAGAAGTTATTATTGCTCACACAGTTCATTGAAAACTTTTTTATCAGCTGATTCCAGCTTTAAAATACATTGATTTTATTGTTTATCGTAAAGAAGTTATGTGTTTTGTTCATCGGAATTAATTAGTTCGTTTTTCTTGAACATATTGTTTCATTTTACGTACAAAATTACTATTAGTTACAAATTTACAATCGTACATCGTACACTTACTAAAATTATCCTAATTGTACAATAATTTGGTTTGGTTGCCAATACTACGTTGTTCAAAATCGTTGTACAATGGATTACTTTAATGTCGATTTCAGAGCTTTTAATGATGATTTTGGTGTTGTTTACAGCCGATTTCAATATTTTTGTAAACCATTTCAAATATTCATTCCTATATACAGTGAAAGTTCCCTTTGCGGACAGCTCCCACTAGCGGACATCTCTCATAACAGGACAGTTTTTTTGGAACCGTGTTTCTGGGTATCAATTTCTATATAAAACACGCTCTCATAAGCGCACTCTCTACCGGGCGGACACGGACATCACAGTTTTTCCCGGCAGGCCCAAAACGCTCTCAAGAGCGAACGCGAAACTCCGAAACCGGACATAAAGAGCCTCAGTATTTCCTCTCAAGGTAACATTAACACAGGGGGGTTACCCTATTTACAGAAGTACAGTGTTTTATATGGGTCCGAGATTCATAGTTTGAAACTTGTGTGACAATAACATCCAGAAAACGTTTTTTATATTAAGGCAGAAAATGGAGGTGATTAACTGAGTAACATTGCAGAGCGAGAACATTTAAGTGTTCGCAAATTGGATGAAATGTATGACTATTGTAGCATTTTTATTTAAACAAGCTATGAATTTTATTTCAATAATTTTAGATTCAAATTAAGCAAATCTCAAGCTGAACAGATTATGAGACAAAGATTATGACTTCATTAATTAGATATAAAAATTTGTTTACTGAAGAAAAATGGACGAACATAGAAAAGAAAATGGAAATAAAACCGAAAATCATGTAGATGAAGAAATCAGAGTTGTTCGGGAGAGTGATGATAAAAAAGGAGACAAAGAAGAAGATACTAGTCCCATAAATTCCTATGTCGATGCTTTGAAGGTTGTTAAAAACCTAAAAAAGTTTTCAAAAGAAGATTTTATTGCGTTTAAACATCTAAAAAATATTGAATCGTATTATTAATATTATTTAGTACAAGAAAAATGTAGAAAGTTGAAGCAGTTAAAAATATTAGATTTTTTAAAAAATATTCTTTATTTCGATATACGAGTATATTCAAATATGTTGTTTTGCTTGTATTCAATCTTAAGTTTTATGTACGTATATATTATTATTCTTTTTTTTTTTTAGATATAGTTTTTGAAGTATGTATATGTATGTATTCTTTAACTACATATTTTCAATAAAAAAAGTTCCTAGTAAATTTGGCAATAGTTAATTTTTTTTTTTTCATATTTTTAAATAGAGCTTTCTTTTAAGCGGACATCTCCCATAAGAGGACAAAAAAGTTGGAACCATCGGTGTCCGCTTATGAGAGCTTTCACTGTAAATGTAATAGGGACTGTGAGCTTGCCTAAAATTCAATAAGTGCTATCCAATTTCTAATCCTTCGAGACTTTTCTAATGTTCATTTGTCAAATGTACAATGATTTAAAATGGCTGAATTAGCAAAGATCGGAGCCAAAATTCTTTTTCAGATTAGCTCGCTTCACTCGCGCTTTTCCTAAACAAACCCTAAGCCCGCAGAGCTCACGCCCAACATACTCGAATCACAGTACGCATTTTTATGGAACATTTTCGTAAATATTAACTCATTTTGGTTCATATCTCTGCTAAGTCGGCCATTTTAGCACATTTGACAAATGAACATTAGACAAGTTTCGAGGGATTGGAAATTGGATAGCACTCATTGCATTTTAGGCAGATGCATGCGCTCCCATGAAAAATAGGTACGTATTTAAATTATTTTTTCCAGTTCCGGCTGTAAACATTTTAGAAATCGATGAAAGAGTGTTATAAACCGTTAGATATATTTAGATATAGTTTAGTACCTGCTGAATCTGTATTTAATCAAAAGCGATGAAAAAATAAACAGACAGTTAATAAATATGCTGCGAATATTCAAAATATTATGTTTCAAATTTGTTAATACGATGTACAAGTAAATATTTGGAATTAACGATTTAAATTTAAACATAATAACATATTGCTTAGTCATGTTCTGATTCCAATAACTATGCAAGTAATATTCAAAATTTGTTTGATTCAATCATTTTTCTGTAATATTGGATCATGTCTCAAAATAAGATTATTATAGGCATGGAGAAATAGAAATCGCACTCAATGTAAATCATTTCGTCTTCATGTCTACATAATTGCATAATTCGCTTTATAAAAGCTAGTAGTGATCTCCTTGATGATATATGTTTATAATTACTTTGGAAAAGGTTTGATAACAGTTCTTTTAATAACTCAGTCTTATTGTTTATACTTAAAAATTTTCTTTCAAATACTTTAAAACAGTTTCGGTTCCCAAGAATGCCCCGTATTTCATTAATATTTTTACTGACTTGTTATTATGTGAGGTAAATTGATTGCATGTAAATATTAAATATCACAATAATAGCAGTTATTTCAAAGAATACTTTTATGTAAATGGATCAAAGTTTACAAATACCACTTGAAATTATTATTACATACTTATTCAATACCTATCAGTAGGTCTGTGCGTTTACATCGATGTATCGATATTATATCGATATATCGAATAACGATATTCAGTAGAAAAAATATCGATATATCGATATAGATATATCGATGTATCGATGTATTTTGTGAAAAAGAACTAATCTAATCTAACCATCTAATGAAAGGGGTTGTGCTCGATTTATTAATAGTATTGCATGCTAATATTTATTTTTACTTTCACTCTGGAGTCGGAATTAAGGGGAGAATTAATAATTGGGATGATATATAGGTACAATTTCCAGCAGAAGTTTTCATAAAACTACCTTCCACAATTCTGATTTCCGCTCTAAAAATCGACACTCGAGCCAACATCAAGGAATTTAAGCTTATGTCTTGGATTAACCCATCGTATACCTTTCATGTACGAAATATTTACAACAATTTTAAATCTTAGTACTTATGTATATTAGGATTAAATTTGCGGCAAACTTAAGCAGCTAAGAACTTGTTACCGTTACTTTTACCTATTTCGTCTGTTGTCTGTGTTCATTGGTGGATATTTTATTTACAAACAGTTTCACGCCGTTCAATTAGCTACTCGCACATGTTTCTCGAAAAATGTTTTGAAAAATAGAAAAATTTTGACATGTCATTTGTGTTGTTCATTATATGCCAAAAATTGCCTCTTTCTCATTAATTTTAGAAATATCTAAACCAGTAGTAAATTTTTAATGGCATAGTACAATTCCAAATATTTTAAGTAGATTCCCGTTTGTTTTATAATGCTGGCGCCCAGCACCATAAAGCAAGTACACAAACACCCCAGATGTTAAAATTTTTCGCCTTTCTCAAACACCCATTACTTCTCCAACCTGAACCATTGCAATCCATCCATAAAATCTATCTGCATTAGATTGTTTATCATTTATATAATGCATATCGACATCCTGAATCATTGTTTAATTAACAATAAAATATAACTATATTAGATACATAACATTGATATATCGATACATAAATATATCGATACATCAATATATCGATATATCGATACATCGATATATCGATATATCGATACATTGATATATCGATACATTGATATATCGATACATTGATATATCGATATATCGATATTATCGATATTTTTCTAATATCGAATATCGATATTCAAAACAAGATATCGAACAGCCCTACCTATCAGTATTGCCATGGAGAACTCGGCAACGCACTCAAATGTAGGTAAATAACAGTAATCAGAAACAAAATTTGATCATAATTGCGCCCGATAACTAGATCCTAGATGTAAATAATTACAATGTCGTCCAAGTAAGGCAGATGTCACCAATCTTACCAATCATACAATGACACACTACATTGTACAGCATAATACTACATCGTATGTACTACAGATTATTTCGTTTTAATATAGGGCTGCCATACGTCCCGGTACACCAGGACATGTCCCGGTTCTGAGGTCTGTGTCCCTGTTCAAGAATCACTTGACCCATGGGATTTAAAATTTACGCAAATTAAAAAAAATTAGCAATTCGCTGTTCAATGTGTTTTAAATTATAAAATGTCATGCATAATTATAAAAAAGGGGAAAAAGAGCTGCTAAAAAAAAAAAAAACGAAAACATCGGACACATTCACAAATTTGTCCAGTCGAACTAAGTTTTTTAATTTTGTATGGTATAATTAAGGTCGATAAAAGTTTTTTAAAGTACGCGATTTTTTTTTTTTTGGGATGGGATGTTCCCCTCGATTGTCCGGCAATTATGGCAGTCGTATTCTAATTGCTTGATTTAATGAAATTAACAAATAAAATACCAAATTTTTCGCCAGTAATTTTCATTGCTTGATACGTACATACATTTCCGGCTGTCAGTTCAAAGATTCTTAGTTTGATTTCTACTTAAATATTTTTTCTGCTTTTTTTATGTTTTATGTAAATTAATGATTACATATTATCTTAACATTACACCGGTACACCGGCCCACAGAAATGTTTATAAATTTAATAGAGTACTAATCCACCTATCTACCTATTGATTAAGAATAAATGTTTCGTTAAATGGTTATGTAAAATATAATGTTTCTTAATTTAAAAAAAAAAATGATTTGTGTTATTTAAATTTATTCAGCTCTTGCTCACATTCAGAATATTTTCTTATCGAGAAACGATTAATTTCTTCAATACTTTCTCAGACTAATTATAGAAAAAGTTACAATATCCCTATAATAATAATAAATGTAATTTATGCTATTATAATAATTATTATACCTTTAAAATTATAAACCATAATAAATATATAATTATTATATTATTGTACGAGTACATATTACTTTCAATTAACTTTCAAATCATCAAAAAATTATACCATTAACAAGAGGCGTGTTGTTAGTTGATAGTTTGATAATTAAATTATACCTCAAACATAACACACCGTAACCATATTAAATGTGGACACCACAATACCTACCGCCCACTAGTGATTTGCCCCCCCCCCCCCCCCCCCAAATCCCGTCGGAAATTATCTTTTTCCGGAAAAAATCCCGGGAATTTCTTCAGCTACGATTTGCGGGAAAAAATTAGTTACGTTTTTTTCCAGATTTTTTTGAAAAATTCACGTGAAAATTATATTGGAAATTTCCCGGGAAATTCTAAAAAAAAAAATTTCACCTTAATGTCTGGTTGTGCGTTTATGCCTGTCTGTTATGGTACTTGGTGTATCACAAGTTATGACTAAACAGACTTTGCAGTAGTTCAGTGCGCTTTGGATCATTATTTAGAGTATTATAAAACAATTTTTAATGAATAAAAAGAGAAAGAAATTTATTATTATTCACATTTGAAATTTCTTCCATGTCAAAAAATGACATTTTTCAACCTTTGTTTTTTTTTTTTAACATGTAATTCGTAAATAGTGATAGTGACAGAAAAATAAAATAAAACGTTTATTAAATCCTTAAACTATCTACTATAACATTTGTCTGAAATATTTTTTTCGATCTGCCCCAAAAAAGTTTTTATTCAAATTGAATTACAAGTTAAAATTTAATAAACTGCACCAATCATTTTAAACAAAGTAGGCTTGCTGCCATTAAATAAGAAAATTAAATACGTTACAAACAAACAAGTAAAATCAAACGATAAACAATTAAACAATAAGGGAGGGACTAAATTTGTTTTTCAAAATGGCCAACATTCGCAGCAACGCAAGCGCGGCAGCGTGTTTTAATATTAGAAGAGACACTTGCAAGAGCTGCCTGCTTGTGTTTTATATCTTTTGCTGCAGCTACTATTCTAGCCACCAGTTCTAATTCGGTGTTTACTGATGATGGCCACGCAACAGGACCTCCTCTCCCACTTATTCGGATATTCTCTATTTAGTAGTGCTATGACATCTCGGGTTGTGTGAGCCGGTGCTCCATCATGTTAAAACCAAAGTCTTCGTTTGATGTTTAGCGGTAAGTTATCAAGAAGCTCTGGCAGAACGTTATTTAAGAAGGCAAAATAATATTCACCAGGCAATCGATTTAGGAGAATGTAGATTCCAATAACGTACTCCCATACGATTACAGCCCATACATTTATTAAAAACGTCGTTGATGCGCACGAATAAATATTGCTTGGGGATTTTCTTCACACCACAGGTGATTATTGCGAGAATTAATAAATACACCGTCCTTCGTGAACAAGCTTCGTCTGTAAATAAAATATACATTTCAAAACGCCTCTAACGATTAACGTTTAAGAAATCAAATGACAAAACAAACATCTTAGCTGGAAGTCTTCAGGTTCCAAAATTTGCACTTTTTGTGTAGAAAATGGATGGAGACCTTGTTCCTTCAGAACTTGCCAAACTGTCAAGTGATTTACATCTAATCTATTTGCTAATACTCTTGTGCTCGTCGATGGCTCATCTTTAATAATATTAAGAACAGCTTCTTCAAATGCAGGGGTACGACGTAATCTATTGGAATTCCCACCCTTTGTTGGATGAAAACTTCCAGTCTCTGACAAACGTACACATGCATTCAAATATAAACGAGCCTTTTGCTTCTGAGGGCTTAGAAAGTACGTCGGAGGTTGGCGGAGCATCAGAAAGGATAGATGGGGATCCCCTTCAGATGACTAAAGGCCCGTCCGACCGCCCGACCTGTTTCCCGAGCTGTCCTCACAATGAGAGGAAGAGAGGCTCATCTATCGATTGCGCAACGCATCATTATAAAATTTTTAACGTATTAGGGCGTTAAACCAGCCGTAATTCGAGACAGACTACGTACACAGTTTCTGGAAAACACATTTTCATGGCCGCGAGTAAAAATCTGGCCAGTATGGAGTGGAGTTAAAAAGGGGAGCCAGGACCATCACAAGCTAAAACTCGCTTGTCAGTCGGGATGGTGATGTCAACTGTATTTTGGGATTCTCAAGGAATTTTTCTCGTTGACTTTCTTCAAAATCGTTGCAAGATAAACGCTGTCTACTACTGTGACCTTCTTGACCAGGTTCGAGATGCATATTGGTCAAAAATGTTCCTGCATGACAATGCAAGATCCCTCATTGCAGTCTTAAGAACCCAAAAATTGCCTAAAATGCACTTGACTGTTCTTGACCACCCTCCCTATAGCCCTGATGTTCGCCATGCGATTTTCATATGTTTGGGCCTCTCAAGGAAACACTTGGAGAAGAGAGTTTTGCGAACGATCAGAAAGTTGAACAGTTTGTGCGCAATAGGTTGCCCGAAGTCATTCTTCGAAACGGGCATGAAAAAATTACCTGTTCGATGGGAAAAATGCATAACTAAGGAAGGGAACTATGTAAAAAAATAAAAGTGTGTTTCTTGCCTAAATATATATATATATATATATATATATATATATATATATATATATATATATATATTTTTTTTATTTTTTTTGCAAAAGGCTCGTTTATATTTGAATGAATCTTGTATTCTTCTAAAAATGCGGCAACTTGGTTGCTGACAATTTGGAAATAAATTCTACGAGTTTCTTGTGCATTACGCCTTACCTATCCAAAAATCAAAAGCATGTCAAGAAGTTCAGCGTTTTGATTTTCAAAATGAAGCAATAATAGTATATTACATGTGAGATGGGAAATGTTTCATTCGAGCTGAGGGCTTATTATATGACCGAGAGGAGAAGCCTCGAGGGTTAGGTATAGCGCAAGGCTGTAATGAAACTCACACCGAACCACGTATACTATTTTATTCACAATCATCCTTAATTATCGAAATTAACTTCTCATTCTACTCGTATATCCGACAAAGGTGATGTATGGTAGTAATCTATGGAAACAAATGTTTAAATTTATTTCAATAATTTGACATGTATCAACAATTCCGGAAACTCAAATCCTCATAATACAGCATTAGCCCGCCTCTGTGGTTCAGTGGTCTAGAGACTACTAGCTACGGACCCAGAGGTCCCGGGTTCGATTCCCTAACTGGGCTGGCACCAATCAGTGTCTGCTGTTGAGTACAGCGCCGACACTACCCATCTTCATATCACCCATCACCCCGGCTAATAACCAAAGAAGTTGTAGCCGTATCATAAAAAAAACAGCATTACATTAGAATTTTATATTACTTTATAATAAAAATGCTTCTGTTCCATACAAGTATTGTAATTATTGATGTTTTATTATAATTACAAGACTTTATCAATATGTGTGACTGATCAACTTACTTTCAGAGATTTATAGCTGTGTTGCTAGCCAATTCTATATAAACACTTTCCACCCATGGGATAAATGCCACTTCCCACTCAAGGGATAGACATATTAGCAAGATAACCTATAAAAGGTTGGAAATTGACTTATTACTACAATGATTATGAATAAATATATATTTAAATAAAGATATTATTAAAGATCAATATCAAAAAGTATTTAAATTTGAAGGTACAAACTAGAAAACACGCGCCTTATGTGTGACATACGCGTTTATTATTCGGCTTTTGTTTCATTATTTAAAATAATTGTTGTAATTTGTTAAAATTTATCTTTTAATTCAATTTGAATAAAAACTATTTTTAGATAGATCGAAAAGAATAAAAATGTACAAGATAACTGTTAAAGTGATGCACAGGAGCGTCCGATTTTAAACCATACATACATGTCAGACTAGAAGTCAACATTTAGGCGTCACTTAAAAGTGACCAGATAGTACATAAAATACGTGCTAGGCAGATACTTCTACTTCCTAATACTAACAAGAAATAACATTTGCAAAGTGAAATATAAAATAATCTCGGTGTTTTAAATTTAATGCAATATTTTAAAAAAATGATATGACCACCATAAAACTTTTTTATATATTTGAATCTGAATTAATTTTTTAATAATTACACACTTGTTTGTCATATAAAATAGATGTTTCAGTTACTTGTTTGTTCTTCTAGAAACTATGATTGTTGAACTGTATTTATAAATCGTATAATTTAGTTTTTCTCAAAATTAGAAGCAGATACAAAAAAGCAGCAATACTTTTTCCAAATAGTTGCTAACATCTTTCATTTGAAAATTATATTTTCGCGACGGGTTCCATATTTGAAATAAACAGTATTTATTGTTTTGTGTGAACTATAAACTTCCACTTCCTGTTTTGCAATTTTGCCAAAAATCAAGTCAGTTCTTCGCAATGTCATAAAAGTTACAATTATTAAGTTTCGTTATTTTCTTTTCTCGTTCATGAACAGATAGACGTCATTGGGATAATAGACAAAATGGATTGTATTCACTGGAACGCGCACTAGTAGCTTTTTACGAAAGCGACAAACGAGCCTGAAACATAGAGATGGCACTCTTCTTTGATTAACAATTGTTTGTAGAACGATTGCTATGCATTAGATTTATTTATTAGAGTGTTGTATTACTTTCTGTGGTAATTTCATAGAAGATTAATGATAAAATGGCGAATTTTAGAGTTCATTTATTTCTGTTAAATAAATAAATAAATCTTAACCTGCTTTTGAAATTTCAAATATTTTTGGTTTATATCTCCTGTCTACCTCTGAGTATGGGAGGTATTGTTTTCGGTCAAAAAATTGGGTAGTAAGTTTTCAATGAATAAGCACGTTTTATATGTGTATAATGTATATGTGTATGTGTGTATATGTGTGTATATGTGTATATGTCTATATGTGTATATGTGTAAATGTGTATGTGTCTGTATGTGGTCTTATATATGAAGAGCTGATTAGATTTAAGCTGTTTGGATTACACACAAGAAAATTTAATATCATAAATCTTGAATTCCATGTACAATATGGACACACAAAATGTGACACATGTCATATTGATTGTGAAGCTGTTTTCTTAGAGAAATATATGTCAAAAAATTAAATAAATATACGAAAGTAAATTAAATTTCTTAAATATAAATAGAAAATAAACAAATAAGAAGGTATTTTTCTGCATCATCAAATACTATTTTGAACCGTTTAAGAGCTGTATTGGGCGGGAGGTTATGCCAGAAGAATTACATTTGATAAAAACATTAAAATCGATTAAACTTAAAATCAGGATTAACAATTTAATTATTACTACATTAACTGTCTAACGATCTTATTTAAAAACAAATATATCAATAAGGTTGAAACCTTGAAACTTTCTTAGATTGTGACACTTTTAAACAATTAAAAAATAACCCCATTAATCAATTCATACTGAAAACAAAAATGTGATCAAAAACAATAACGAGTTTTTAGATTTTTATCAATAGTTATTCACGAGTGCTAAGAATTTAATCGGTTAAATTTGACATGTCTAGCTTATGCATAAAATTTTGCTTAAAAAGTGTTTGAGTACATAATAATTTGAAAAAATCTTTTTTTTATCTTAAATTATGTACGATAACACATTTTTAAAAGCAAAATTTTATAAATAAGATAGACATCAAATTTAATCGATTAAATTCTTTAGCACGAGGGGTATATGTCAAGATTATTTCATGAATTTATAGCATAAACTTTAATACTTGCCGAAAAAATTGTACTATAATGTTGATTTTGACACATTTTCACATAAATAAACCGGTACACTCACTCACAAAAAGCACTATAAAATTGTGTTGTTATAGTGTAACTATAGCAAATTGATTGTTTTTCTTTTTACTTGTCAAATAAATGTCAAAAATTTGTGAATAAAAATAGCTTGATTTGAGAGGTAAATAGCTCCGTGGTAACGTGTCGGACTGTGGATCGTGAGATCCTCAGTTCGAATCCCACTGCCGACAGTTACAAATTTAAATTTACCCCTGTGGTTCCCCCTCCACTAACATCCTTGGGGGCTATGATTTGACGGCTGGTAACCGCACTTCATACGAAAAAATATATCACCTACCGAGATCTGCGTAAGCAGAGTGCCACACCCGTAATGGGTAAAAGGCGTGATGATATATTTATTTATTTATTTTATATTTGAATTGAATAATTCAGCATGTTTAAAAGCATAAAATACCAGTAAACGTAAAAAATATGTAAGTATCTTTCTTCTGCAAATAATTATCTGGCTAAATATGCCTTCAAAATGTTAAAAATTTGCATATGAAAACTAGCTTCAATTTAATCGCTAATAAACAGCATGGTGCTGTTTATTCACTTATCTAAAATGCACAACAATGGAAAATGAGACATTTTGATTGGTCAAATTTGTAATGAATGAAATAATCGACGGTATTATACAAAACCTTCTGATTTTCTCGATAAATATTTATTTTGCACGAATTTTTTTTTGCTTAGCAACAATCACGAAAGCAAACTGCATGGTAAATCCCGACTCCAAAGGAAGAGGGGGGTTTTACCTAATGTCAGTTTGCTTGAGTGGTTTTGCTTAAAAGCAAAAAAAAAGTGCTTAAAAATAAAAATTTATCTGAGAAAATCAGAGAGGTCGCGTAGTATTTGATGAGATAAATTCCAAAGACAAAGCAAAATGTAACTTGAAATATTAATTAACTGTCACACTGACAGTGATTGACAGTAAGAATTTTTTATTTCCTTGGTAGCGGGAGTTTTATCGGTGTAACCCGGGCAACGGGGTTTTACCGCGGTAAAACTCCCGTTACCCGGGCAACGGGGTTTTATCAGTATAAAACTGTTCCTTTTGGTTGAGTTAAATGAATTTTCAAGTGTCTTGCATTATAATTGGTTAAAAACTAGTCGTGGGAATTTATCAGCTATAATATCCCTAGGCCATTGAAATTCGAAATAATTTTATCACAGTTACCGAAAGAACGTTGCTTGGTAATCGCCCGGCGCCGTAGGCGGAGGGCTGTTACCTTCAAGCAACATTCTTGAATATTGAATTAGCAGTCAAGCGACTGTCAACAATTGTTACTTAGCAATAAGTGATAATTTCCAGGGGAAATTATCAGTGTAATTGTGACCTGATTGGTTACTTTAGCACACGTGACCAGAAATACAGGTATTCAATTCGACATTTTTAACCAAAAATTTTTCAGTATAATACTGTTCTTAATGATTGAATTTTCAAGAGTTTTGCATTATGATTGGTTAAAAACTAGTCATGGGAATTTATCAGTAGTTATACAACAAGAGGTTGGAAAATAATCGAATTTACAATTGACTGGACGAGATGTCCACTGTAGGTGCAGTGTATTTTGTAGGAAACACATTAGTTGTGCTTCGGGAGACACAACTTAGCAATACAAATAACTGATATTATATAGCGTAACTAAGAAATTTTGAGCTATCTGATTGGTCTATTGTTTTTTGAATTGTATAGTCAGTGGTTATACAACAAGAGGTTCGAAACTCAACAGCACCGTAGGTGAAGTTGTGTTTTGTAGGAAACACATTGAGTCCGGAACTGTATATTCAGATGATTTTCAAAGCTCGAGTTGTATTATGTTAAGACTATACAACGAATCAACCAATTATATTAAACAAATTATTTATTTATGCCAAAATTTTAATTGTTTGTTTATATTCATGGATTATATGATTACCTTTGTTTGCGACCGTAACACAACTTAGCAACGCAAATATCGGATATTATACAGCGTAACTAATAAAAATTGAGCTATCTGATTGGTCTATTTTCTTATGAGTTGTATAGTCCTATAGTCCATGTTATGTGCAACAATTAAAATATACGAAGGAATTGATATTAGCAAGTTCCACAGTGTTATCTCTTATGTGAAAAGGAAAGGAAAAGGGTACAAGCAAAAACAAGTCACTTATTTCAAATAAAGAAAATGTGGATAATTTCTTATTGAACACTACGACGAAGAACATTTGCTTAACAAAGTAAATACTTACTTATTTTTATATTTTAGACGGAATTTTATAGATAATTTTTTTAACGCGTTTCAGTACCCTGCAGACGTCAAGAATTAATGTCTTTTTTCTACAACGAATGCATACGATCAAGACAAACATTTTTAGTTACGCTGATTGACACAAAAACAAGAAAGAGAGATCATTCGTTATATTACCTATAGAAAAATTGATTTGTTATAAGTTATAAGGAAATAAATTGCTCTTCGACCAAATAAAACAGCCCGTAACAGATTTTTTATAAAATATTGTTAAAGGAAAATGTACTGTTCAGACTATGGGCATTCATAAAATTGGCAGTGGGCTTCTTAGTATTGTGGCAAAATTTTTAAATATACCTGATTCCGGTTCTTACACATGGCATTGTTTTCGAAGAACGTCAGCAAGCCTTTTGGCCAATGGGCGCATAAACCATAAAAGAAATATGACAAATTTATATCAAAATCGTGTAACACTCATGGAATAATTAGTAGTAAAATATTTTTTTCTTTCAAATATTTTGGAGTAAAGCGATATAACGAATTGAACATATTTTGACGTCACAGGTATTTTCATTGTGCTATTGGCCAGATATATGAAAATTGCAAATCGCACGTCTGCCGCTGTGCCCACCGCCTATTGCGGGCTAAAATTGAACTACAAAACGTCATTTCATATTTTTGTTTGTTGGTATTTAAGATTATATTTGTTGGACTTCTATTACTTGTTTCATAATTTTACTGTTTTATTGTGCTGTGTTGAAAATCTATTGATTAAAATTATGTGTTGAGGTTAGGTTACATCACTACTAGCGCCACTGTTCTCAAACTCGAATATCAAGTAAAATACTCTTAAAGTTGTTAAAGGAATTTTGTCTTAGTTTATATTAAGTTTAATTGTTGTAAATTAAGACTTATAATATGAAAATATTATTTTTATATTAAAAAATATATAATATCTACTATCATCGAAAATCGTTGATTTAGTGCCACTGGAGCAGTACCTGTGACGTCACACAAACTTTGAAAAATTATATCTCGGATAATATATGAAATTTTCACATCGGGTTTTCACTGATCGTCATATATTCTAACAAAGTTTCATAAATTTTTTTTTTAATTTGGTTTATAGGCCCATTCTGGGGGAAACTTGAGCGACATTATGCGCAATGGGGGATGGCGTTCCGCTAGTGTTTGCGAGGGATATGTAGAAAAGTCGCAAAACAAAAAAAAAAAACAAAAAAAAATGTAGCCACAAAAATTTTAGGACATGTATAAGTAGTAGCACCGACCACGATAGCCAATAATATCAATCCTCAAATCGAAACCGAAATAACTAAACAATCAAATAGATTAGTACCAGAAGCACCAATATCCTTCAATAATATTTAAAATTCTGTAATTAATATAACCATTAATAAAAATGTTTGAATTTACTGTTGTTATTTTCAATGTAATTCTTACCCATTTATTTACCTAAAAAAAAATTAGAAAATTTATTTTCTTCATCATACTAGTCCATACAGAATCACTTTATAGCCGCTAAACAATGTAGACAATCGAACAAAAATATTTATCGGTAAAATTTTAATACCAAATCAACACAACCTTGTGCGGTAGATATATCTTGAAAAGTATAGGGCTTGTGGCAACTTTATTGATATTCGCAATTTTTAACAGTACAAATTTACTAAACATCAATAAAGACCAATTAAAGAATAAAACTATTTGGACGATTTTAATTAGCGGCTAGGTTTTACAGCATAGCATTAGATATATGATATTGTTTGCGGGTACAAAATCCTGTTAAACTAAACATATACTGCTTCAGAAACAAATACCTGCATGTATAAAACATTTGCCCGAAATGAATGAACGGAGTGATAAGATGTATAAAATAAAGGAAGTGATGTTTGCAGTGTTTTGGGAATAAGTTCATTTGCGTTTCGTAACAGTGCCACCTGGCTGCGTGACGCCAGCTGACGTCAGTGGCCGGGCGCTGATGAATGGATGAGGAGGTCGCTGCCGGCGCTGGGCCCGGCCTGATACATTCAAGTGTGCGTCGTGACGTCACGTTAGGACGCTATTTGTGGTTGCACGCCGTCCAATTCACCAAGCCATGAATTCCACAGTCAAGGTCACAACATAACAAGAACAAGCCATACAACAGAACAGAAATATTATTCTCAATATCATTTTATAAATAATGCAAAGTGATTCAGGCTACATTTTTTACTGTTAAATTGGTAACAAAAAAATTTGCGTTGTCCAAGAACAGGACTTGCCGACTGCAGTCTTACAGTAAAACTGATATCACATAGCTGTTCAACTCAAATAACAATTCAAGTGTTATTTAATTACAATTACAAATAATACATGTTTTAAATATAGAATATGTCTGCACTCATAGCAACTATGACTATTGAAATGCATTATTGATTTCAGATATCGGGAATATACAAATATTTTTTATTTCGTATTTTATAGTCACCTTTCATTTAAAATTTACTTTCGCATTTTATATGAAATTAAATTATTGTTTTATATTTCCTGTAAACTTCTACTTCCGAATTAGAAATTATTATCATAATGTAATAACTGTGCAAGTGCGCATTACCATGAAAATTATAATTCAAATTTCTATTTGCTTTAATGAATTATTATAGATATAGACACACATCCATATACACACACAGATATAAGTGAGAAAATAGTCAACCCGGATTCAGGAGACCTGTAAACATGTACTTCCGAGAAAATTTCGCCATCGCCTATTTTTATAATTTCTATATTTGTACTATGTATAAGAAAAGAAAAGAACCAAAAGATAATGTTAACAATTTTAATTTAAAACATTATTCCACTCAGGTGAAAACAAACATCGATTAATAATTTCTTAAATTGCAATACGCCATTACAACATTACATGTGTTTGAGAGAGTAGATTGGTGTTGACCACATAAGATAAGGGTTCCTAATCGGTGGTTTGACACTTCCTGTTATGTATTATAAGTAATATAATATTGAATTGTAATAAATCAGCTATGCTGGTTTAAACAATAGTGAATAGAATCTGCAAAATTTTGTATAATATTTAACTAGGTATTTATCCACAAAACACGTCATAGCCTTCTGATATATTGTAAACAAAGAGAAGGTAATAAACCAGTCTAATTCTATTTCTTATGTGTAGATATAACATGCGCACGAGCGCAATATACCATATTAGCTAGAGTCGAACTTCGATTATTCAATTGATTATTTGATAAAATCACTAGAGGATTGATCAAAACTCGGTGGATGACTAAATATGTTCGACAAATTCGAATCTCACAATGTAGTCTGATGGTGCCAACCCGAATTTGCTCTTGAGTATGGTTTTCTATTCGATTTCTGTTTATCATGTACCGATCATAGCCGTTTCTGTGCAAAATTGGTTTTTGCAAAGTTATAAGCATTTAACGATGATCATGACGACAGACGGAGTGACACCACATTTTATAAATATTTTATTTCTATAATTTATATTTTACAGTTTTAAGCACTGTTCAGACATAGACACATTGGAATGGATCCGCACACAGGCAACAGTAGCGTAATGAAGAAGTACGGTGAGACAAGGGAAACACAAAAATTTAACCCGTTACACCTGGGTCTTGTTGGTAGCTTCAAAATTAAAGCATGAGAAGTAGGCTTGCAACGAATATTCGGCAACTATTCGGTATTCGGCCTATTCGACCACATTTTTACTATTCGGCCGAATACCGAATAGTTTAGAATATAGAGAAAAGTGGAAATTTAGGGTATTTCATTCGGTAATTTTTGCTTGAAATAAAATAATAAATGTAAAACACATAGGGTGTCTATTCTCTAATTTACCTACCTGTTAATTTTTAACGGCCAGTTAAAAATTTTAACCAATGATAACAGACGGTACTGAATAAAAACTGAAAATTTCATTTGCCACATTTCTATTAGTTAAAATATTTATTTAATTTAAATAGGCCCCATACATAGAGAACATAGGTAATAAATAAAGATACATAGGTATACAGTAAAAAATTTATTGTCAAAATTGACAAAATTTTAAGAAAATATTTAGTCTCAGACGATCCACCGTTAATTTATGTTAATTTAACAAGTTTCAAATTTGTTAGCAGGTAACAAATTATTTTTGTGCATTTTTTAACAAAATATATTTGTGAATATAGTAATTATTAACATTTATTTATGTACTTTTGACAAAATATTTTAGTAATTATATAGAAGCTGAACAATAAATCATAGTTATTATAACAAATTAAGTTGTCACGAACAACAATTTCAATTTGATAAATTTGCTAAATTTACTTTTTATTATTGACGAGTCTATTTATTAAATTTTATAAATGTAGCAAATAAATAAAATCTTGTTAATAATTCAGAAATGATAAAATTTTAATTTAATAAATTGTCATATTTGTTCAAATTGTTAATTTAACACAAGATATTTGTCAATAATAACTAAAAATACTGAGTAGTAAACAGAAAAAACCAGCCGAATACTATTCGCCGAATATTCGGCTATTCGGCCAAGGAATCCGCCGAATATTCGGTATTCGGCCTATGGCCGAATACACTATTCGTTGCAAGTCTAATGAGAAGCACTTGCAATTAGTTTTGTCTATCGTCCATTTTCTGTATATAAAAAAAATAGAAAAATATACAAAAAAAAAAACAACGCCAAATCAATAAAACCGAATGAAAAATCATCACAATCGCCAATAATAAATCAAATGCAAGTGATAGAATTGATTTGAAATTATCAACGTTTACTTTTTGAAGACATATTGGAGTCACAAATTAAGCGACACACATAGTATTTATTCACCGGGTCACTGGTGCCTGTGTGTGGCTTCAATGTGTCTGTCTCTAAATAGGGCTTAAAATTTAGGTAAACAGTAATAATGTTTCTAACAAATAATTATTCATTAATTTAATACATTTTGTTGAAATTTTGAGTATTGAAACGTCAAAATTTTGGTATTGATTACATGTATTGATTAGTTAATCGATAGTGAAGCCGTTTCCACACTATAATAAGACCCGCTATTATCACATTGCTATAGCAACAATCAGTATTTAGCATCCCTAGGGTTTTTTCAGAACGTATGTACCACGCAAATCCCCACTCCTACCAGAACCTTAGCTTGCTTGCATCTGCCCTCACCAGGTTACATTCCCCTTGCCACTAATATAAGCTTATGCCCTCTCCTTAAAGGCCTGTGTGCACGGTGATAAAAATCGATCCGAGATCTCAGATATAATTTTCGAATCGAAAACTCGGATCATGGACACTACAAACTAGGACGAAAAAATCGAATAGAAAACTATCATGATTAATTTAACTCCAATATAAAGTAAGCCACAAAGAAAATACAATTTTATCGTTTTGACAGCGGATAAATAGGAAGCTAACTTTTTGCAAGTGTTAATTTCCCATACGACTAGTTATTAAAACAAACAAAAAATAAAATAAATATATCATCACGTCTTTACCCATTATGGGTGTGGCACTCTGCTTACGCAGATCTTACCAGCCGTCAAGTTTTTAATCAATCATAATACAAAACACTTGAAAATTCATTCAATGGGAACAATATTATACTGAGAATTTAACGCACATACGTGGCAACCAATAAAATCACGAATTTGTTTCAAATTAAGCCAATGAACGACAAGCTTTACCGATTGTAATCACTAGTAAAAATTAATAAGCAATTATACTTCACTGTAAATAAAAATCCTAGTTGTCATGTAAATGAAAGCTATATTGACAATTGTTTTTTAAACGTCAGAAAGAAAAAGTGTGTAAACTCGTGTAAAATGGAAAACTGCAGATGGGGAAATGTATCTACAATAGAGATAACTAACAAAATTGAAGAAAATATCCAAAAAAATATTAAAAGGCGAAGAAATATGCTTGGGGACAATTTATGGATTTCTGCAAACAAAGAAATTATACATTAGAAGAAGGTACAACCCGTATTCAGCTTTGCAACATGCTTAGAGATTATGCTTATAACATGAAGAAGAAAGATGGTACAGAATATAAAGAAAATTTAATTAAGTTTAATTGGAATGTCACTGCAAAAATGTTGCAAGAAAAATTTTTCAAGGATTATAATGTAAAAATAGATCCTTTTTCGGATTTGGAATTTTTACCTGCCCGTCAAGCTAGAGATACAAAACGAAAAGAACTTCAACGACATATTGATAATAGAAAAAAAAGTTCTGATGCTTTCACTCCTGAAGAACATTTTCAGTTACAAACCTATTGGTCGGAAGACAATCCGGAAGGCCTACAAAAAAATTATATTTCATTGCAGCTAACGAGTTAGCGTGGAGGGGCAACGAAGGTGTTAATATGCAAAGGTTCAATATTTTGTTATTGAAAAAGATAACTTTGGAAACCAAACGGGCCGTATAGAATATAACCCTATCTTTACGAAAACGAAACAAGGAGGATCAAAATCATGTTCAGAAAGTAAGTGGTTAATTAGTAATAAAACAAATTCAGATATTTGTCCTGTGCGATTATTTTATAAAATGCTGGATAAACGTCCTAACCATATAACAACTGATCGTCTGTTTTTAACGCCAAATCACAAGTGGAAGTTAACTCATGATGCAATAAATAAATACTATTTTTATTGAGTATCATTTGCTTGTTAAATTCTCACGCAAAATACAACTCGTGACATGACCATTGGCAAATTATTTTTTTGACATAATTTTGAATCGTTGTTATGGCAATAGGAAATACAACTCATTAAAATTAATGTCAAAAAATAATCGGCAATGTCCATATCACTTATATTACTTATGATAAAATCTCGTTTACCCAGGTTACCTCTGATAATTTCCCGCTACCAAGGAAATAAATAATTGTTATTGTCAATAAATGTTAGTGTGACAGTTAATTAATATTTCAAGTTACATTTTGCTTTGTCTTTGGAATTTATCTTATCAAATACCACGCGACCTCAGTGATTTTCTTAGATAAATTATTATACTCATTTATATTTTTTTGGCTTTCAAGCAAAACAACTCAATTTAACTGACATTCGGGATTTACCATGCAGTTTGCTTTCGTGAATGTTGATAAGCAAAAAAAAGTGCAAAACACTTATCGATTAAATCAGAAGTTCTTGTGATATTACCTTTGATAAAATATGATGTGTCCAGTCATAACCTCCCGCCCAATACATCTCTTAAACGGTTCAAAATAGTATATGATACAGAAAAATATCTTCTTATTTTTTTATTTTCTATTTATATTTGAGAAAATTAATTTTCTTTCGTACCTTTAATTTTTTTGACATATTTCACTAAGAAAACTGCTTCACAATCACAATAACATGTATCACATTTCGTAAAAAATTGATAATTTTTAAGTATTTACCATGAACATGGAATGCAAGATTTATGAAATTTTATTTCTTTATATTTTATTATCTCAATCTAATGAATATTAATAAAATTAGTGTATTCAAAACAGGTGTAAAATTAAATATTATACAATTTTCAAAATAACATAAATTATTTGAAAGTTAAATTTAACCTTTTTTTTTTCACGGAAAACTGTTACGGGCTTTTAGTGAACTGCTACTTCCGGTTGACTAACTTTATCCAAAATATAATCAGCTCTTCATATAATATAAGAAGCTAAAATACACAAAATTGTATTTTTCTGTATTATAGTATTCGAGTTATTCGAGACGAAGAAATCGGCACAGACATACATACATGCAGATATCATGGCGAAAATAGTAAAATCGTATTGTAGAGACCCTAAAACGTGCTTATTCGTTGAAAACTCACTACCCAACTTTTTGACCAAAAACAATACCTCCCCTTACTAGAGGTAGGCGGGAGGTAAAAACGCGTTCTGTCCCATTTTTTTCATACAAGTTGCTAACTTCATACAGAAGTTACCAAATTTAAATTTTGACGTTTGATGTTTGACAAGCTGAAAAATTTGCAATCAAAGCTGAAAATGAGTATTTTTAAACTGTTTCTGAAACATGAAATACATTTTTTATTTATTTCACGTACAAACAATTTTAATTTTCTTATGCCAGAATAATTTTTTGAGTTATATTTTATTAGTTTTTGTTTTTAGTATTGGTAGAACTGACTGAAGCAAACTTCATAAATTCAACTAAGCTGACATCTGTAGTCCTACAACTTCAATGATTATGATAGAACTATATACAAGATCTCGAACCGATTTATTTTATTCCAATACAATATTTTTCTGTAGTTAACAAAGTGATTTATTGAGAGAGCTTTATACAATCGGGAAATAGATTTATTGATAAGGTTATAATTATAATTAATTATTTATTAAGATATTTCAAGAATTGCTCCAGCTAAACATATCCAAAGTTATTGAAGTAAACATAAGTTCAAAAATTATTTAACACAACAATGTACGAAATCTTTTATAGTATTTTATTAATAAAATTATTCAATTCGAGAAGTGCTTACACACTAAACAAAAACTTCCAACAGGAAAATTAAGTAAACAAATTTCATATTAAAATAAAATTCTTATATGTCAATAAGAAAAAAGCAAATCATTCAAGAGAAGACAATGGCAGGCATTAGCTGTCTACTAAAAATATGATAGTGCAGAGCAGAAGGCAACGTTATAAATAATTAAAGTGATTATTTTTTGACGTTTCTTTCAACCAATGAAATGCTTTATTGTATTATACGGAGAATAATGCTCTTGTGATTATTCCTGGCAATATTCTCTGTAGCTTTTTTGTTTTTGTTGACAGATGTCAGATTTCAGATAGTTATCATCAACACAAGTGAAAACGAGCAAAAAAGATAGATTTAATGACGTGCCTGATGATGAAATCAAAAAATAATCTAATTGACAAGTCTTTCTACTTATATCCAGTATATAAATTAAGCAACAGCAACAGTGAAGATATTTACAATATAAGTACTAGATTGTTGAAAATTGCGGCTCCTATAATATCTTCTCATCTTGAATATATAATTAATAACTGTTTTTCTGATGGCATTTTTCCATCGAAACTTAAAATTTCTAAGGTTGTTCCAATTTATAAGAAGGGAAACAAACATGATCCTTCTAACTACAGGCCAATTTCTTTAACTCCCATTTTTTCTAAAGTTTTTGAGATGGCCATTATAAATAGATTGATGCAGTACTTTGAAAAGTACGATTTATTATGTGAAAACCAATACGGTTTTAGGTCTAAAAAATCTACAATAAAAGCTGCAATATCTTTAATTTCGAAAGTGATAGAAAAAATAGAAAATAGTGAGCATGTCACTGCAACTTTTTGTGATTTAACCAAAGCGTTTGATTATGTTAACCACAATATTTTACTGAACAAATTAGAATATTACGGTATAAGGGGTAAATCACTTAATTTAATTGAAAGTTATCTCACCAATAGGTCTCAAGTTACTTATGTCAATAATACTAGATCTGATCCAATGGAAGTTTGTCATGGCGTGCCACAGGGTTCGATACTAGGGCCAGTACTTTTTATAATCTATATAAATGATATATCTTGTTGCATAAACAATGTAGAGACAATATTATATGCTGATGATACTACTTTTATAAATCACAGCTCTACACTAGACAATAGTCATACTGTCATACATCGTACACGAACTGAAGTCTCAAACTGGTTTACAGCAAATAAGTTTATGTTAAATAACACTAAAAGACAAATTATATATATATATATATATATATATATATATATATATATATATATATATATATCCCCAATCCAGCTACCCCTCGGGGTAGGGGGTTAGAATTTTTACATAATTACATGCCCCCCTCCAAATCATTAAACTTTTATCTGGGACATTTTTCGATTTGAAAAGTAGGTCTACAGATATTCCAAGTGGTAAATTAAAATGAGCCAATTGAATGCAGCGCCATCTATCATAGTAATAAAAAACTTTTTTAGATAAAACTTACTTATTTTTTTACGCTTCTTCCGAATCTACAATAAAAAATAAGGGTTCCTATTAAATTTTTCAAAGTTACCCCCACCCCAGCCACCCGTGGGGGTAGAGGGGTTGAATTTTTTACATAATTACCTGTCCCCCCCCCAAATCATTAAACTTTTACCTTGGACATTTTTCGATTCGAAGCGTAAGTCTACAGATATTTCAGGTGGTAAATTAAAATGAGACACCCAGTATAACTTGTTATCATAGGGGTAGTCTAAGTTGGGAAAGGGAGATGTGAAATACATCGTATGTTTATACAGTGTGTTTCAGGGGAGTGCACCTCGTCCAGCGGAATTAAAACGAGTAATTATTAACAATATTTATTCATACAAATTAGCTCGGTCGACGTATTTCCAAATATCTTCTTCTAATATTCTGACTTATATGATTAAATCAGTTTGTACAATTATAATTTCATTTTCTTATACTTTTTGCTCCTTTTGAAATAATTCTGAAATTTTTTTGCTAATGCGTTTCACACTTTTATCTTTAATAATAATTATTTCAAACATTTTTTACAAATTCTAACACGGCATAAACTTAGATTCACTCTTTTTTGTTGTTTTAAAATTCATATACCGGGTGTCTACTTGTTTTATATGACATAGGGGATACAATGTTAAAATTTTCATTAGGCCATAATTCGTTCCTTATGAATTTTAGAACAAAAGTGTAAATACATATAAACAATTTTCTGCAACAAAAACTGCACCAAATGAGTCTAAATGTATTTAAGTAACACATATAAATTACCTCCCTCCTACCTCTGAGTAAGGGAGGTTTGTTTTTGGTCCAAAAATTGGGTAGTGAGTTTTTCAATGAATAAGCACGTTTTAGGGTCCCTACAATACGATTTTACTACTTTCGCCATGATATCTGTATGTATGTATAGTGCTCGCCAAAATAAATTATTATGGGCGGTAACCGATAGTCGACAGGTTTATACAAAATCTTGCATATCTAAACATAATACGTTGAATTTTCTATAAGAATGCAATTTATATTATTTTATCCAGCACCTCTCAATAAATGCTCTATAGTCTATAACTATTGCGATTTTACACAAGGAAAGTAACAGATTGCCCACTATTGGGTATAATTTTGAGAAAAATCACTAGCGAGTATTTTTTAATTTATAACAATAATAAGAACACACAACACCTTGGTAACCAGTTCGATTGACATTTTAATTTAAAAATTTAAAGCATATGTCATTGTCAAATAATATTTCTTTCATAAATTTTGAATTTATTAAGAGATGTTGGATAAAACGTTATACTTCACACGTGGGCAAAGTGGAAATTTAAATTATTATGTGGGTTCAATAAATTTATGTTTAACACGCCACTGACAGTAAACAATTCGAAGCAGTGATTTTTAAACTAAGATATATTCACAACACATTGCGAATAACGAAGTTAGTCGCGTGTTGTTAACACATTAACCTAAATTGATATTTGTAAATAATGAGGTTGACAAGCTTCCCTGATGTTTTCACAGACTATTATAATCAGTAATTGGAAAATTAGAATGATTTGTTGGGTGCAATTTTTTTAACCGAACAGTTTTCATAATGAATAATAAATTTTAAAAAATATGAATAAACTTTTGTTACCTCTTTTATTAAAGCAATCGATGTGAAGTTATCACTAGAACATGTATATGGGGTAACGTATAGAATTGTTGATCATGATTCTCACAGTGGACAATGGCATCACATTAACTTTACCCCTGTGGATTTTTTGAGGCCGTTATATAACGGCTGTTAACTGAATTTTATGAGTGAAAATATATTACTTACTGATATCTGCGAAAGCAGAGTGCCACACCATATATGGGTAAACGGCGTGGTAATATATTTATTTATTACTTAAAAAATAAGTCTGTTCATATATGGACACGCAATTGTTGTAGCACACAACGCAGTATTTCACCGACTTCAAATTATTTCTACTATACATTTAATTATTTCCATAATCCCATGCCTAATAGGTATTTTCAATTAGCTAAGTTGAATTTAATCTTGACTACTGGCTTGATTAACAAATTATGTAATCGTTATTGATCCCTTTTAGTTCTACAGATGATGAGAACTTGGTATTCGAAATATTTATTTTTTGTTTTTTATGTTGGGCTTATGAAATTGATCCTATTATTAAAATATCTAGTGTGATAACCACACCACTTTCTTACACATTTAAATGTTATTGTTTAACATTTACAACTGCCACATGTTTGGCATAATGAATAAATGATTCACTTAATTATTTGTTTACATAACAACAATGATTTTCATATATTTTATCTAATTTTCTGAACATTGGATGTTAAAATGAGAAAAATACAAATAATATTTCTATTTTGTAACTATGATTAAAATCATTTCAGTTGTGGGCATTGTAATGAAACCTATAAATATTAAGTTTCGTTACCCTATCCTTTCTCGGTCGTGAATTATTACACATATGGACACAAATCCATCCAAAACAGCGAAAACGGATACAGAGGACCTCAAAGTATTGTTTTCAAGGTGGCGGGATACGAATTTCATTTCAAATAATAGAATCCTTTAATGGTTATTTGTATACCAAGGCCGCGAAATCACTCTTTAGCGTACCGAGAGAAAAATTGTCGCCGCTATTGTAAATAGAAAGTGGCCATGGGATTAACATTTGATAAACAAAACAATTAGATTTGAAAAAATAATGTTAATTATTGACCAAATGATTGTTTTTTACTCTCTTTCGCGTCGTTAGCATTAACAAAGGCCGCGAAATAGGGTAAAAAACAATCATTTTGGATTTCGCGTCCGGTTGCACAAAAAAAAGCTTTAATTTTGCATACATACGTCACTATAAAAATGATTGAATTCGTATTCTAGGGATCTATAGACTATAAAAGGTGCTTATCATATGTTGAACTATTACAATACATCCCCTGCATTAAGTGATTTTAAATTAATTTTATATGTAGAAGAAGCAATATAAGCAACAATAAATTAACATAATTAATTTCTACCAATATGCATCATATCATAATAGATCGACAAGCCGCTCTATAGTTCTAGCAGGAATGTGAATTAATATCAGTATAAAGAATGGCGGTAACGTCTACTTGCATATGTTTCAATAGTACATTCCGAATCAAAAGTTTAAACTGTAACACTCAAAAAATAATATTTCAATACATTATTTACGTTGCAAATATTTTTGTACCATTTCTTAGAAATTTTACGAAATATAAATGAATTTTAACCTCCCGTCACACTTTGTAAGGGAGGTATAGGGAATAATGTTAAAAATTCTTTAGTGAATTTTCAGTGGATGAGTACGTTTTAGGGTCCCTGGAATACGATTTTAATAGTTTCGCGATGATGTCTGTATGCATGTCTGGCTGTGTGGATCTCTGAAGTTACGGTTTCTCAAAAACTACTGAAATAAAAATGTTTATATTCTGTATATATCAAATGTATCCCCTTTTGAAGAGCTGATTAGTTTTTGGTGATAATCCAATACCCGGAAGTGGTAGTTTACTTGAAGCCATATCAAGTTTGAAATATCTCAGTAAATTCTGGTTTCTTATTAGAACATATTCTACAACTGAAAACTGTATTGGAACAACTATCATTCCATACGCCGCGTATGAAATACTTTCGACGAATCAGAGCCGCATATATATTTTTTTTTTTTTTATGAATTTTATTAATCAACAGGTCATAGACCCAATTACAGATCAAGAAAAAAGTTACAAACAAATACAATAATGTAAGTGTAGTACAAATTCAAGAAAAATTCCAAAATACAATTGAAAATTGTAGAAAAAATTAAACTAGACACAATATTAAAATATAATGAATACAAAGAGAAAAGACTAAACCAAATCAAAAATTTTCATGACTCTAAGTTAGACAGCAAAGAGTGACAATTATTCCTAAATTGAGTGACGGAACTGCCAAAAATATCCACATTATTTTTATGCAATTTGTTATAAAGTGAGCACATTGAAAATATAGGAGATTTAAGGAGAATATTAGATGAAGCTCTAGGAAGGTAGAAACAGTAGAAGGATCTAGTAGTGGTATTTGGAGCATGGAAATTGAGTAAGGACAGGGAGATGGGATCGTCTATTTTATTATTAACTAAATTAAATAAATACATTAATAAAGACACTTGCCGTCGGACAACTAGTTTACATAGATTAAATTCAAGTAATAGAAAATCGTAGGAGTAACCAGGAGGGCAATAAAAGTTATATTTTTTGTAATGTAAATATTTAACAAATTTACGCTGCACTGATTCAATCAAAGATTCATATTTTTCGTAGTAAGGATGCCATATAACGCAACAGTATTCAAGTTTAGATCTGATAAGTGAAAAATACAAAACTTTAATAGCATGTAAGTTGGTGAATGATTGAGTATGTCTTTTTATGAAGCCTAGTACTTTATTACAGGAGGAAACAGTATTTTGAATATGAAGATTAAGAGCCAATTTTGGATCGAATGTGATACCAAGGTCTTTGATGAAATCAACACGCTCAAGCGTAATGTTATTAACCGTATAGCTGAATAGTATAGGAGTTTTCCTCGTGAACGATAACGTTTTACATTTATTGACATTTAAGAATAACTTATTTGAGATACACCACAAATTTAAAGCATTAAGGTCATTTTGGAGTGTGACACAGTCTGATGCAGAAGAAATAGAATGAAAAATTTTCAAATCATCAGCAAATAAGAGCTTGTTGGTCTGTATGACTGATACTATGTCATTGATGAAAATTAAAAACAGAAGAGGACCAAGATTAGAGCCCTGAGGTACACCGGAACTAGCTATAAAATAATGCGAAGTATGGCCCATGTATTGCACGAACAACAGTCTATTGTCCAAGTATGATTTGAACAATTCAATTAGAGAATTGGAGAAGCCGAAAGAATTTAATTTATGTAATATTATTTTGTGATTAATGGAGTCGAAAGCTTTCGAGAAATCAACATAGGCAGTATCAACTTGCTTACCGGTATCAATTTCCTGTGAAACAAACTGTGTAAAAGAAACTAAGTTAGTAGTGGTAGATCTTTGTCTCATAAAACCATGTTGGTGCACAGATAATAAATGCATTATTTTTTGGTAAATAGTGTTCTGTAAAAGACTCTCAAAAATTTTACTAACATTAGACAGTATAGCAATGGGTCGGTAATTGATTATATTATTTTTATCTCCATTTTTGAATACAGGTACTATTCGCGCCTTTTTCCATACATTGGGAAAAGAAGAGGATTTAAGTGCGAGATTAAAAAGATGGAGTAAGGCAGTTGCAAATGCGTTGGAACAGTCACGAAGTAAAAAGTTAGGGACTAAATCTGGACCTACTGATAAATTGTTCTTAGTATTATTAACAGCAACTAAGATTTCATCAAAAGTGAAAGAATTAATTAAAATAGGCTCATTACTTAAAGTATCAATGTCTGGGAGGGGCACGTTGGTATCGGGTTTATAAACGCTCTTAAAAAATGAAGCAAAACCGTCAACTATTTCAGCTGGTGTTGTTAATGAATTATCTTTAAATTGCATAGTACTAGGAATATCAGTTTTATTTTTTTTTAGTATTTATGAAAGACCAAAACTTATTGGGATCTGATATTAGAGAGGCTTCTGCATCAGAAATAAATTTATTGTAGGCAAGTTTGATATCAGATTTTAATTTAGCACGTAAATCTTTGTATTTGTTATAGTAATAATTATTAGACGGGTATTTCTTGTGTAATTTAAAAAAATTAGTTTTTTGTTTTAGGGAATAAATAATTAGAGGAGAGAACCAGATAGGATAGATGTTATCTTTCCTAGTTTTCAATGGCACGCACAGATCAAAAAAAGAGTATATAGTTGAATAAAAGAATTGACAGGCAAGATCTATATCACTAAATATTTTAAGCTGATTCCAGTCAAAATTGTTTATAAGAGAATACAGTTTAATAAAATTAGCTTTCTTAAAATTGTATGTTTTGGTTTGAGCATTCGGTGAGAAATTAGAATCTTTTGTACTACTGCTAAGAAATGAAATAATTAATGCAGGATGATGTACATCTTCACAAAAAATGGGATCAGATGCGTGAGAAGTAGTACAATTAATATTAGAGATAATAAGATCAAGTAGTTTATCATTTGAATTTGGTATTGAATTAAATTGACTCGCATTCATAAAATTGATAAAGTTGTTTAGCGCGATATATGAAGTATCTTGATTCAGTTACTATTGTTACGTCTGTTTGTTTTAATTTTATTTATTTGAGTTTGACGTTTTCAACAATTTTATATTTGTATTTTTTGTATTCCAAGATTTCCAAAATCTTGTTATAGAAAGTATTGTCTACAACACGTAATGGAATGACATATTCCACACTCTCAAACCGAAGCCCTCGCCTTCGACTCGGACTACAAACTTTTTGTTCGCGTGGAATATGTACCATTCCATTACTTGTTGTAGAATATACTATTCAAATATTATTATCTACAATTGTTGTTTGAAACATTTTTCTCTTACTGTGACCATTTACGAATTTCATCAGGTTAAAGAAAAATTCTATTTTGACATAAATCTACTTACCTGTGTTTTTAGAAAAAAAAAACAAAACAATAGTTGAAAAATGTCATCATTTTTGACATGTGTCATAATTGAAAACAATTTTTTTAAGGGATATCCGTTTCTTGATAGTGGTGGTCCGTGTTCCTATATTATTATAAAAATTGTATGGCATAAGGTATTGTGACTTGACGCGACAGAATCGTATAGATATGACCGGGGCTTAACGATTGTGGCCGCAGTTATAATTACCATGGCAACGACCGACGGTACTATTTTTTTTTACCTCAAAGTGGTAGCTCCTGGTGCTCCTTGATTTAGGTAATGTTTATGATTATTTCATGTACTGGTCATATTTTATAGTCTTCCATCTACAAGTATATATTTATAATGCGTTTTATAGTAAGGTAAATAATATTATATACTACTAAACATTATTATTCTTTAGCTCTATTTATTAATATTTCAGCTAAGAAATGTCTAACTACAGTGAACACCACTGGATATACAAGCGAAAGCTAAAAGTGCAACAAATAATCCTTTGCAGACTGAATCTCGATGTAGATAAGAATTAGTGTAAAATTACATAATAAATTTTTAACTATTTGAACTTTGTTTTTAATTTAGAAATACTATTGAGTGGTTGCAGATAAAGTATGGTACATAATTCAAGATGTAAAGCAATAATTACGTCCTCGTGAATTTACGAACTCGCCGCCACGCGGCTTGTGTGTTAATTTTTTCACTCGTGCGTAATTTGCTTCTTACATCTCTCATTATGTAATATACTATTAGTCACTCAGGAGTCTTGAAACACTCGATACGCTCGTGTTTTATTTTAATTGACCCATTCGTGACTAAAAACTAGCTTTACGTATTTGTATCGTAAATAACTATTATGCAATTGGTCCACGGACCATTTTTTTTCTAATCATAGTTACCCTACGTGATAACAAGGAAGAACAGCTCTCTCTGAAGCACCCAACTTAGTATTATACTAAGTAATTTGATTTAATGATTTATGTTCCCTTGTGAAACCCGTTAGATTACGTTGCTACGTTTCACACAGTTATTATAATAATCTCAATTATTAATTAAATATCCAACAAAGGTGTGTTATTTACTATTCCATTAACTTATTAACCTATGTAGATTAAAATAGACCTGCTGCAACAAATAAGTTTGTCCATAATGTGTGTGCAAGTAACTTAATGTTGTCTTCATTGTCATATTAAATATTGTGTTAAGCTTGTAATGCATATATTAATTATAAATCAATCGACAATTTGTTGTTTGTAAAATATATACTTAACAAATTATTTATAAATCGCGTTCTGTTATTTATAATAACAAGAATATCTAATATTAATTTAACAATTTTTACTCTTATACGTAATATGAACTATAGGAATCTTGAAATATATCGATGACGAGATTTCTTCGAAAATATGAAATAAGATATTGATAAGAAATTGAATATAAATACGAGTAGTACAATTTACTCCTCCTTCCTAACGTTTCGGTTAATATTTAACCTAAAACGATGGTATATGTTACATACAATACATTTTTTTTTTTTACAAACAATGTAAAACAGAAAATCATAAATAATTAGGTACTTCAAGAGTGTACATAAGTTGGAGATAAAAAATATGAAAAATATTAAGAATAACATTGGCTGGTACCACGAGCTGTTTTTACGTGTTTTAAGGGGACTATTTTAACCTTGGTTTTAGCGCTGTGCATTGTTCAAAAAGTATTTTATTAATAAATACTTTAATTAAAAGTGGTAGATAATATATATCTCTGTAACTTGCTATTTGAGGAATTAGTTTTTTTTTTTTTATAAAATAATTTTAAAACATGGTACAACGCTAAAACCGAGGGAGGCTAAAACACTTCTCCTCAAACGTTGCAACTGAAAGATGTCTACTTATGCCATGTTATTCTTCATATTATTTATCTTCAACTTACACTCCTTATGTAATTATTTATAACTTTGTATTTTATACTGTATGTTTAAAATGTATTGTAACATATAACATTGTTTTAGAACTGAGGATATGGTTAAATATTAACCGAATCATTTGGAACGAGGAGTAAATTATATTATTTATATCCAGTTTCTTATCCATCATTCGATGATCTTCCTTCAATCAACTTTTCGATACGAATCTCAAACTTCACATTTAGGTTCCATGACAATACGAAGAAATGAAATAATTATGGTGAAAATTGCCAAACCTTAAGTGGAAGTTTACTGGACACAAAATAATCAATTTGATTTATTTTAAATATAGAAACAGCTACCGAAGTATCAAAAAAGAAAAGTTAGCAATAATATTTGGAATAAAAATGTTATTTGCAATTTAAATAAACAAACAAACGGCGATATTTCCATCTACGAAAAAACTTCCAAATAAATTATTCGTCGAATAAATAAAAAAAAATACACATAAGTATCATTTGAGCTATGATTTCGATGCGACATTTTTCATTTATTCGGCGAATAATTTATTCGGTACTTTATTCGTAGATGGAAATATCGGCCCTAAGTGAAACATCTATTCTATATGTCAAATTTATGTTATCTGTAATTTTTAAACAATTCAAATTTTCTGATGTTAGCAAACGATACAAATAATATTAAATAGGTATGAAATATTTGAACGAATGAATCAGATTCATTTTGTGTATTTATGACGAAATCTGCACAATGGTTGTTTTTCTACAATCGTTCCACAATATCGACATTGTTATTCCATTTTTGGTTAGGAAATGTTCAAAATTGTCGCTCTAGGGCGACAAAGTGACATATTGTCGCACTAGCGCGACAAAAACAAAACAAAAATAAATTAGGTAAAAGAAGTAAATGATGCATTGGATTTTTCTGCTATTGCAAATACAGTTGGCATATACGTACATACACTTCAACTTAATCACCATAAACGTATTCACTCTGTAGACTTTATGTCAAATGTATTCCATATGTCAAATGTACTCCATGTGTCAAATTATGATTTCTTTGAAAATGTTTATTTTGTTCATAAACGTTGTCATGATTACGGTGACATGGGTAACTACAATTTTACTGAATTGTTATAGGCGTGACCAAAGATAATTTTGAAAATTAATTTTTTTCTACATCTTGACATTGTTCAACGATTATAGAAAAAATATTGTGTGTATCTCGTCGGATAGAGCTTGTTCGGTGCACTTGTCGAGTTGTTGATCTCGGCTTCGCCTCGATCAACAATTTCTCGCCGCGTGCAACAAACAATGCTCTATCCGCACTTGATACACAAATAACTATTGTCGGTCGAGAAAGAGAAAATTCTGAGAACGTCAAAATAACAGCTAGTTGCTAGGTAACGTAATTTACAGAAATACGTCATGAAGTATCTATGTTATTTGACATATATTTGACAACATGATATTCCGTATTAGATGATAAATGAAGCACTATATTACAGCATTATAAAACCATAATAAAACTATAAATTTAATATGTAGTTAAAGTCACAATAATTGCCACAAGTTGGTGAGACAATTTTTGCAATTGTGGTAATTGTTACAATTTTTTTTGTAACCTCCTCTGTTACCACATGTTCTTGGATTGTTAAAATCTTGTTTAGTGTTTGTGATATTGTTATTTCAGTGCAACGTGTTTAAGTATTAGAACCGATTTTTGAAACGTGTGATTTTCTAAAGCAACGATGTAACATAAAATTTTCCGTGGAACTGGAAAACTCTTGCAGAAATATATATCAACTTTTTAAACAAGTTTACGGAGTTTATGGAGATGCTCTACGCAATGTTACGAATATTTTCACAATGTAAAAGCGGTCGTCAGTCAAATGAAGATGATCCTCGACCGTTCAAAAAATCAACGATCTGTACCATTAAGGCGTTTTACAACGGTTACGCAAAAAAATCCGCCAAAAGAGAAAGTTCTGGCGAGACAACTCATGGTTCTTGCATCGTTGTCAATTCTTCAATTTTGTACAAAAATCAGATGACTGTTCTTTCAGCCTCATTACTTGTCTGTCATACCGCTTAACAAATGCATAGTATCCGTCGACAAATGCATAGCAACCGTTCAGCAAACGCATGGCAACGTAATTTGGTAGCGATAACTTTCAAAATATGTATTAAAATTAATCACTAAATTAATACCTAACAATTCCGCCGATCTCGGTGGCGTAGTGGCTATGTCACTAGCCTAGCACGTCAGAGGTCGTGGGTTCGAACGCGGCACCAAACACAGACTCACAGCTTCGGCAGTATCTAAAGCCTCGGCTTCACCTCGCCAATGAAACAGCAGCTTTTGCTGTAAATCTGGTATTTTGGTGCCCATTTAAACAAATAACTATTAATGAAACCCATTACTTAAAAATAACGTAATAAAAACAGTATTTCCATAGGACTTTTGACTTTTAATAATTAAACTTGACCCAAGTTTGACATATAATAGAATAAACGTTTCAGTTATTTGTTATTTACTTGTAACAAAATATTATTTTTATTTCTCATCTAGAATAATTTCTTAAATTACTTTGCTAATTTGTCAGGCAATTACAAAATATTTTTAAGAACGAATTTAAGTTTACGGACGAGAATGCGTTCGCTAAAACTATATTTTTGTTCTTTTTTTTTGCCAAAACTGCACATGACTATTATTATATTATAAACACTATAAATTATATTTTCACATTTCTTGTCTACTTATCTATCGTCTGTTGGTCTATACTATTTTGGTTTCTCAAATATGTAGTACTTAAAATATAGTTAAAAATAACTTTCTTCGTAACATGTCGGTTAAAGTTCCAAGCGGACATTAAATTTGTACTGATCTAATTGGTATTTTTCTATATTAATGTTATTTAAAAAAATTTAGTTTAAAATATTCATAAATACAATGTCTGGTACCATTAAGTTCTTTGAAACTACTATAAGAATTAAGACTTCGATTGCATATCTTTGAATGGATAACTTACACAAACTTTACATGATTGATGACATGATTAGGTACAAATTATAATTATTTGTTTATACTTAAAAACGACAAGTCTAATTATTATTGTGTCAATCGAATCGATAATTATACTTATTACGACAAATATACTCGTATTATATTGACATTGAATAAAAAAATTATATATTTTGAAAATACAAGTTCATAGTTAATTTTTATTTCCCCAGAGGTCTCACCAGAATATGTACAAGGACAGAATTAAATTTATTTGTGTTATCCAATTTTAAACATTTTTATTTTCTCTAATATTTATTGTTAAGTAGGATATTTACAATTTTAAAATGCATCATATTATAGTACAAGTACATATGGGTGACGTGCCCATTAACAAACTGAAGAGACTAGAAAGACTAAAATAAGCTATTTTTAAGATGAAATCTAGTGCACATACAATGAAAAATTGTAGTGTATTGTGTTATTAGGAGTAAATGTGATACTTTGTGTACTGGGCATGTAAGTTTGAACGACGAGCGAAGCGAGTCAGACAATTACATGCGCAGCACCCAAAGTCACATTTACTCCGATTAATGCATGCTATTTATTCATCAAACATAGAAAATATAAATCATTTAAAAATGCCCAAAACTTCAAAAAATCTTATGTCTTAACCAGCATTTCTACTTGCTATAGAATATATTGTTTTGTTATTTTTGTTTATTTATTTCATTTTTAACTGTAATAGCATATTATTAGAATCCATAACATTTAAATCTAAAATTGTATGTATCATATTTTAAATTAAAATGGCAGTTTGGTAGTTAGTAGTGCTAACTTAATTTTGATCTTCATTACGTAACACTATTACGTAATAACACACTTACATTGATAGTAGTTTATACTGTAATGACATATTTCAGTAGTGGTCGTAAAATATAAGTATTACACAATAAAAGGTGTAAGAAGAAAATTACACACGAGTGAATAAATTGACACACGAGCCGTGTAGCGGTGAGTTCATAATTTCACTATTTATGTAATTATGTACTATACTTTTTCTAGGACCACTCAATAGTATTTCTAAATTAAAAACAAAATTCATATAGTTATACATTTATTAGGTATGTATTTTTTATTCTCCATCCCATGTATTTTTGGTACATAAATTCGTATCTTTCTCGTGATTTAGTTGGCAAAAGATTATTTTTTGCACTTTTAGCTTTAGATTGTATCTCCAATGGTGTTCCAATTGAAAAATAACTGTCGTTTGACACTTCTTAGTTAAAGTATTAAAAAATAAAAATAAATACATCGTCACTCCTTTTACCCATTGTGGGTGTGGCACTCTGCTTACGCAGATCTCAGTAAGTTATATATTTTTTTCGTATGAAGTGCGGTTAGCAGCCGTCAAGTCATAGCCCCCAAAGATGTTAGTGGAGGGGAACCACAGGGGTAAATTTAAATTGGTAACTATAGGCAGTGGGATTCGAACTGAGAATCTCACGATCCACAGTCCTGTACGTTATCACGGAGCTATTAAAAAATATAACTAAAGAATAATAATATTTAAGGAAAAAGAGAAATTAAACTCTTAAGTCTTTTTCCTTAATTTTACTACACACTTGGGTGATTTCAAATCTATAATAATATTTAGTTACTATAAAACACAGATTATAAATATATACTATAGATGGAAGACTATAAAATATGACATGTAATAATCACACACATTACCTAATTGTCAAACAAGCTTTGTTTTTGTTTATAAAAATAAACGACAATTGAGCGTAGGGATACATGATGAAACAGAGTCCCCTCTACATATTTTACTGAAATATTTTTTGATGTCATAATTTATAATATCACTAATATCAAATTATAATCATTTTGGTAGTGACAGTCAGAAGTGCAACTTAAATTTAATTTTCATTACGTAACAGTGTTACGTAATGAGAATTTATTACTCACTTACATTGATCGTAGTTTGTTCTGTAATGACATACTTACTGTAGTGGTCATAGAAAAAATATTTTATTTAATTCACCGTCGGAGTAAAAGTGCTAAGACCCTTTTACACCGGCGGCGACAATATTGAACTTCTTGTTGATTACAAATACGTAACAACGTACTTTTATGACGTTTGAAGAAAAAAGATTTATTTGCATTTCAAAATTCACCAAGATCGACTAAAATTGTCGAAAATCAAGATTGTAGTTTGTTTCCCTGCAATATGTAAAATTATAATTACAGCAAAACGTGCCAGCCGAAAATAAACCATTATCACACAGTCAGAAAATTATAAATAATAATATATTTACAGGGATCTATATTTCCAAAGATATCATATACAGAATTAATATAATAAATATATTTTAACGCCTTTAATTATTTTTGGTGTGGCACTCTATCTACGCTTGTGATTACCAGTCGCCCATCCCTGCCACCAAGATGTGAGTGGAGGGGAACTTTCGGCTGTGAGAATCGAACTGAGGACCATTCATTCAGGATCTAGGACATAGCTCATGATTTTAAACGAAGGGAGACGCACTCCCTTATTCGATCTTCTGACACCCCTGTTTAATATTATATTTCTATAATTAACTTTAGAAAACAAGTAATGGTATTAGACGACCCTCCTTCAACTATTATTAGTTTAAAAATCTGCAGCGAGTAAAAAGAATAACATTTTCTTGCCTGTCACAATTAAATATCAATTAGCGAAATCACTTATGAAAAAAAAAGTATTTAAAATAATATGTGGCCAACAGATAACCTCCCGCCTAATCAACATTAAAGCGGTACAAAATAAAGAAAAAAAAATTAAATAAAAATTGTACCTAATATTATTTTACATCTCTTATAACAACTTTCACTCTAGCTCAATATTTACTAAAATATGCTCAAAAAAATCATTACAGGCTTTCTAAAACATCGCACTATCGAAAATTTAGGCCCGTCACAATACCTCCCTTGCATATGTGCGCTTGGTGAAAATCGATAAGAATTTTTTCCCGGAAATACATGTGTTGCGGTCCCCTAAATCAGATTTGTCACAAATATCTCCCTTACAATATGTGCAAAAGTTAAAAATATTTAACTGCTGTTGACTGACAAGTTACGTTTATTTATTATACAATGCAATAACTCAATGCTATTTTAAAAATATTTCTGTAAGATTATTTTTTTTAACTATTCATTTTACAGCAAAAGTGTAAATCCAAAAGTTGTAACATTTATTAGAAAATTTAACAAAACGAAATGAGCTCTCAAATTTGCCATTATAATATTACAATATTGAAAGTGATATTATTGTAAGTGATGTTCGGTTACCATACGTAAAAACGCGGCCTATAAATTTAGCGGAATGGGAATCCTAGCTGAAAGTGGCGATACCTTTTGTTGGGATTCGAACTGAAAATCTCATGTTCCACAATCCGATGACCGATGCAGCATCAACAATGCGCTGACAAACGTAGTTCACTAGTCATTTTTAATGGTTAGTAAGAATAAAAAGTTTGTATTCTTGTCTACAGATACATATGGGTTGTTATACTTATTACCGAACATATCCTAGATATTTCGAATAGTCTGACGTTTATTTTCTTGCATGTACTATCAGGTACTATGGAAATCTTCAACAAATTTTCATTTTTAAACGGTACAAACTATTCAAAAAAAATCAAATAAAAATTGTTATCAGTATTTCTCTACATAAAATTTACTATAAAATAGGAGGCCTATCATAGTAAACTATCACTTCCGGTTGATTTATTGTTACCAAAATTTGAACACACATAGCCAGATAAACACTCCCAAATATACGCACACATAGACGTCACTTATTAAAATAACATATTGTAGGGATTCGAAAATGTACTAATTTTGGCCCGTCATAAGGTATGGGATGCATTTCCCTAAATTTATTTGATCATTTGTCATTTCACAATGACATCTATGTAGAAGGATGGGTGGATATAAGTGCACATGTTCAATAACGATTTAGAAAACATGAATGTTAACGAAATTTCATAATAAAGCAGAGCTGAGTTAAGTTTGATTATATCTACAAAACCGGAAGTGGAAGTTTACTTGAACACAAAATAATAAATTCAATTTGTATTAAACAGTTACGAACAAAAATTTTTAATGAAAGTTGCTAATAATAATATTTACTATTTTTTCGTATCGTATTTGAGAAAACCAATTAAGTATATATTTAATTACATTATTAATATACAAATTCAGATTTACAGGTGTAAGAAAGTTATGTGGTGTCACAGCAGATTCCTTTTTTTTTAATTACTTATTCAAAATCGAAAACTTGTTAAATTATTCGAATGATAGTAAAATAAAAATGTAAATCACACCTGCATTAGTGGCCCAAGCCGGTAATTTCAACAACTTCTTAAAACTACTGGATCTCTTGAGACTGCCCGTGCGAGACGTGACTGTGGCCGCAACCGCCGCCGCCTCCGTAGTCATCGGCTCCATGCAGCGTCGACCTGCAGACCGCCGCCACTCCACTAGGCGAGTCAGCGGCAGCAGCAGTCAGTCCGCTCACACACACACGCCACGATATCCATTATTTCATATGAACAGTGTTCTTGTTTCACACTCTACTTCTGGCTTCAAACACACAATCTATTAAATATAAGCGTGCTTTAACTGTGACCTGCTGCTAACTTTATTTGTATGTGTTATAACTATTTCGAGACATTTCGAAAAAACAACAATTGTATAATATAATTTTTTAATTTCTTGTGTCCTTGTAGATTGCTTATTTGTTTCATCCTATTTTTAACCCATTAAGACATTAGTTGACATTTATGTAAGTTACGAAAGCACAACATAAATAATATATCGTTTAATTGGTTTCAAAACAACAAAACATTTTAACAGGCACTTTTCAGGAATACTTCTTAAAATCATGATTTTTTTTAATTATATAAACTTCATTGTCGCATCAATTTTAAAATTAAATACACCGTATTAATAACAATCAAATGTAGAATTGATGAGAACCAAAAAGTTTATTCACTAAATTTTAATAATCACAGTAAAGTTGCACAGAATCGTTGTTATATCACAGAGCATTTAATTAATAGACTAGATAAACAACATAAGACACAATCACAAAAAAGTGTGACGAGAGAATGAGAATAACAAATGAACAGCGGGAACGATAATCAAGTAGCACGCTTAACTGTCAGTTGAACACTGCGCAGCAGTCGCGTGCCAAGCGGCTTGTCAGACTTACGCGTCACGCACACCAGCGCTGGAAACTACGCGCACTGGACCTAACACAAGCACTAGACACTCACGCACTAGCCATCCATCCATCCTCCCGCGTACAGTGCAGCAATGTCACCACACAAGTGATATGATGTGGGAGAATACCAAGGGACCCGACTATTCCTGTCCTCGGTTCGCGATAATTGGCATTAAAACGGATGGACAAATGTGTGGAATAATAAACGAAAGCGGAAAACAACAAATAAGTGACTACCGTGAGAGCTTTGCTGAAAATACTAACATGGAATTAGGTATTACGGTGTTTTGAAAGAATGCCTGAAGCTGAGGCATTCGAAACTTCTCTTCAGATTTCATAAAAATGAGTGAATGGAAAGTAGATATTTAATTTTATTTTGCATACAATTGTTTTTTCTAGTGTCTTATGAGAAATAGAATTTAACTGCACAGTACAAGTAACTTAATTTAAATGTGGGAAGAATCACAACAACGGACTAGCAGTCAATTATTTATTAAAAACTACGTCAACGTTTCGATAGCTGCGGCTATCATCTACAGGGCGTCGTAGCTATCGAAACATTGGCGTAGTAATTAATAAATATTTGACTGCTAGTCCGTTGTTTTGATTCTTCCCATAATTCTGCACCAGTCGAAAATCGCACCTTTTTTTATTAATTTAAGTATATTTATTAATCACGGATCTTAACTTATTCGCAATGTGAGTAAAAAAATCTGGTCTGGTCAACTCTTTCTCAAACATATAAATCTAAATTTGATTGTTCAATAATTACACTTAACACATGCTTTGTTTTATATATAAAATTGATTTTTCGGTATTTTTTTGTTAAAGTATGCATGTGTGATTAAAAATAATAAAAAAATTATTGGACTATAGTACTTTTTTTTTTATAGCCGCCCGTTGACATTTTAACTTTACCCCTGTGGTTCCTCCTCCACTAATAATAAATTCTGGGGCTGACTTGACGGCTGATAACTGCATTTCATGCGCTAAAATATCTTTTACCGAGATCTGCGAAACCAGAGTGCCATATCCAAATTAGGGAAAAGGCGTGATGCTACACTTATTTTATTTATGTATTTAATACAGTTTTTCTCAAAATACTAACATCATTTATTTGAAACTTTACCACCCTTCATTTCCTATTTGAACAAAAATGAATTTATCATTAGTATCCGGTGAACTTCATCTCTCCTTTTGTAATTACTTTTTAGTGCAACCGGACGCGAACTAAGCGTTTCGCAGCCGTAACACAGGCCTCGAAATTGAATTTCGCGGCCGTTACAGCCGCGAAATCCAAAATGATTATCCCATTGCTACTTTGTATTTACAATAAAACTGTTTGAAATTTGTAATTAATATTTTTTACAGTTGCACAAAAAATAGTGTGTACACCTTATCCGCGAATTCCTTTAGCGCCCTCGAGATTGTCCTGCCTCGGCGACAATTTTTCTCTCGGTTCCTCTAAAGAGCTATTTCGCGGCCTTGGTATACAATAGTTATTGTAAATAGTATGTGGCTATGGTAAAAAACTGTTTCTGTGAACGACCGAAATCTGGTGAATGTCGAAATACACCGGTGAATATCAGCATTCTCGAAGTTCCTTGGCGTATGTCCGAAATATTAGTCAAACATTATTATTTCTAACTTACACCGGCAAATGTCGACATTCAGCATGCACTCATGGTGTATGTTGAAAAGAACCGTCCAAAAACTTGTTGCGACCTATCGTTTCCGACATTCACCGGAGCTTATTAGTGTTTGTCGACATATACCGGTGAAAGTCCGAATGTATAATAAAATTAAGAAATATTCGGTCTTTCACCAAGGCATTTGGTATTTGTCGACATCCACCGGCGAATGTTGACATTCACTACAGTTACAACTCGATCTTTTCTGGTTCATGAATTATTTAACAGTCCATTCATCCATACGAAAGTAAAAAAGTTTCGAATTACGGTACAGTGGCTATACAGCTAGTAGTAGTAGCAGAATTACTCGGAAAATATTATATTTTTGATTATAAGAACGTAATCGAGATTTGTACTCTTAAAACATGTAAGCCCCTCGAACTCTCACCAACACAGTTACACACACAAACACACGGACGCGCGCCCCACTACGATGTACTCAGGATAGTGAATCTATTTACGCACATAGAACAGTGCTAGAGTAGCGCTAATTTCGCCACTATGGTCTACAACTATAAAGATCTTGTTGCGTATGTAAGAACCCGGAAGTGAACACACTTCCCCTTGCTCGTTGAATGGGGAAGAAGGTAACACCACAAAATTGAAGTTACTACGCTTTATTCTATAGAAAATACAAATTGGTGACCAACTACAGGAAAATAGTTTGAGTATTAAAATATTATAAAAATAGCATTACAATGGGGAATTCCGATGTATTGTTTAATTTTTTTTTTTCATTAGTTTAGGTCACTAGTAATGCTAATATGAAATTTTTAATGAAAAAAAAATTATTATGTGAAATAGATATTTAAAAGAAAATTCAACAAATTTTAAATAATCAGACTGTGAAGTTACAACGCCTACAGCTAACTCCAGAATTAACATGCTCATGCTCATGATTATCATGTTATCAACACAGTATAAAAATTCACACATAAGCGACACTTCAAATATTTCATGATCCCGATATTTCATTGGTGCGCAGCCGGGAAGATGGCCGCTTAGTGTTCGCTGATAGATTGATATCTTAGTAACCACATAAAAGTTGTATCCGTTAAATATCAAGCCACAGCATTTCTGTTATGTTAAGTTCATAAAATGAGTGCCAAACACAGAGGTAAACTTATTTGTACCATGATAAATTGTAGGAGCTTTCATAGTGCAGGTGAAATAATATTTTTAGATTTTATCCCCTTTGCAACTGACAGTTACTCAAATTTACAGCCATATGCCGCAGCTGCCAATATGGCCGCTTGGCTCAAGGTCACCGGTCGATTCGACATAAAGATCAAAGGTGGTGTCTCTACTGTGTTAATTCTTGTACTACGTTATCAATGTCAACAACCTATCAGTGTCTCAGTGAATTGTTTTTGTCTAATAATTCTCTAGTATTTGAAGAAAATTGGTCATAAGAATTCCTGGAATCAGAGTATCAAAATGTTGAAAAATAATATTTGAATTAACAAAAATATGCGCAAAACATATAGGCATGAAGTGAGCGGTAGGCGTTGTGTCGTCAGAATTTTCAGGAAAGTTTACAATAGCCCAAAAATGGCATTTTTTTAGCATGAAAACTTGTTATTAAGCAGGTTTTATTGCATTATCCCATTATATTGTGTTATAAACATTATAAACTATACAAAAAAGTGATTACTTTGGATAAATCAAGACGTACGTTAGTACGTTGCCTCCAGGATTACGTAGCTGAGAGACCCAGAAAGAGAGACATAATACTTATACAGACAGAGACAGAAAGCGGCGACATATTTACTATATTACAGGAATACGGTAGATAGCTTCGGTAAAAACGTCTCTAATTATTTATTTATTAACTATTTTCTACATTATTCACCATATTTACGATGAAATAGTTACAAGAAATGTATACAGCATTATATATTTTTAAAACAACTTAATTATATGTTTTTTCGTTAATGTTTTCTAAAAAAAAATGAATTTCTTTATAAAATATTCTTCTCAGATTTCAATATAATTCATACTTCACTTCATTGATGGCGTCATTTTCCTTCGCAAAGAAAACATAACAAATGTCGTTCGTCAACCTCAAAGTTTATAAACAATTTAGGTTGTAAAATTGAAATAAGTGTGAAAAATCGAACAGACGCCGGGTTCGCCGTTTCGCAAATACATTTATAATCAATTAATCGAAGAAGGTAACATAATTAGCAATTAAAGGTGTTTAATGGTATTCCGTGCAAGGGTCTGTTACCGTATTACGTGCCGTAGTTCGGCAGTCGGATTTGTAACGGTGAATGGCATACACGAATTCGAAATAATAAATATTAATTTTTACTTTTTTTTCGTAGTGTATTAATTGTTTTTTCATAAATGTTCCAAAAATCCTACCGAGTTTGGTACCAAATTAAACGTCTCACAGAGGAGACTTGAACTCAAGTGTAAAAAAGTTATTTTGAAAGATCGTCATTTTTTTTTACAAATGTTATTTAAATACTGTCGAGTTTAGTATCAAATTAAAAGTCGGGCGGAGGAAACATGAATTCAAGTGTCAAATAGTTATTTTGGAATATCGTCAATAGTTTTTTTATAAATATAATTTAACTCCTCGAAATATATACATTCCTTAAAATATATCGCTTCACATCAGTGAACAAAAAAAAAAAGTGATATCAACACAAAAATTACAATCAAATTGTAAAAAGTACGCCAAGATCTACGCAGAAAAATCTACCCTATTTATAAAAAATTTCCTTCCAACAAATAATGATTTTCAAAAAGTGATATCAAGTGAGTCAAGAAGGTATATTTTTACATATTAAAATGTTACTTAAATATATTTTTCACTTCTGTTCCTGTTTTTGTTATGGTGTAGTTTACTAAGAATTCCACTAATTGGTCCAATCAAAGTTAACGAAATTTTAAATGGCCGTAAATATTTAAATATGTAATAAAATGATAATGCAGATATTTTAGATACATTGCCACTTCGTTAAATTCAAAACATGTGGTTTCGGCAACAATTCACAAGTCATAGTACAATAATTAAATGTTCTATTTGGAAGACAATGGATAGGGATTTAACACAATTAGATTTTTTTATAGAGTTAATTATAAACTCTTTATTCGGGAATATTTGATTGAAAATGTGGCACGAAATGCCACAGTGTGATTCTGAATCAGATTAGTCCAAGAATGTTAAGTAAGTTATAGAAAAACAAAATGAAAGGCGCAGAAGTACTTGGAACGAAATAGCCAATTAATACAATATTTATGGCAAAATTTTTCTATTATTTATATAAATATTTTATTACAGTTTTATATCGTTATAAAGCAACAAAATCTCTATTCAAAATTGTCATGCTTAGTATGACCTCCATATGTAAAATTGAAGTTGATACCAGTATCTCCTAAATGTTTAGATATAAAAAAAATGAGTACTTCGCAAATTCACCATTAAAATGTGTCCTAAGAAAGTGCAAACCAGAATCTCGTATTATGTCATATAACAAAGTTTTCAGCAAAATAAGAAAATAGTAAAATTCACATTTTGCCCAATATCTAGTGACCTAGGCATTCACTTTTATAAACAAATACATATTCAGATTGCCCCACTAAAGAGGCAACTTTCGTGTAATTTCACCAACCTCGTATCTCTTATGGTTTTCGAGATCCTAATACATTCGTATCTCAAAGTTTCTCAAAGTGTGCTCCGCGGAGCCCCAGGGCTCCGCGAAAGGCACGTAGGGGCTCCGCAGTCCGCAGCCGCAGAAATTTATTTGTGTTATTCTTACTAGTTTCCTTTATTATCATTTTAACCATATTTGTTTTGCAACTATAATGAACTATGCCTATGGGCTCCGCCATCGACTTTATAGGGGCTCCGCGTTTAAATAAGATTGAGAAACGCTGTATTAAAACAATAAATTTATGTTATATTTCAAAAATCAACCTTGGCAAAAATATATACCTGCGACACTACTATTTCAAGCATTTTACACAAAATTTTAGGATTTATTTGAAAAAAGAAAAATCGACGAAAATCAGTATTTCATCATTATCTATGTTATACAAGATTGTCCAACAAGATGTTGCTACTTAATTAATTAAAATCCTTAAAACAACTGAAATATGTGAACGAGCTATGGCCTGTATGGTGAAAAGACTTGCATTGAGAACAAATTAGTACAAGTCGAAGGAGTGCACTAGCTTCATTTGGGCTTGTGTACATAGTGTGTGGCATTGTTATTAATATAAAAGTCAATCCCATCCCATGGAATTGGTAACATATTTTTAGACAACCCGGTATAAGAATTTTAAAATGTTTTTTATTTAATCGAACTCTTCGCTTTTACAATTACGATTTTTTTAAATATTATAATATAATAAAAGTGGGGACCTTCGCTAGAGTCACAAATAATAGCGCAAGCAAATAAGTCATCTATATTATAACTAGAACAAAAAACATCGAACTATGTAGATATAATAGAACTTTAACAAATATGTATTATTATTTATTAAGATATTTAAGTTTTGAAGACAGCAATTTTGACGTCACAGTATTATGTTTCTCTGCTTAAGCTTCTCTCTCACACATCTATTCTTACCAAATTTTTTGTAGTTCTCTTATTGTTAGATTGTCGAAGTGTCAATGGTTGATCAAATAACACAAATCCACAACACACAACAACCACAGTATAAGAATTCACACAGTAGCGACACTTCAAATATTTTCATGATCCCAATATTTCAGTGGTGCGCAGCCGGGAAGATGGCCGCTTAGTGTTCGCTGATAGGCTATCTTAGTAATCATAGAAAAGAAAATATTATATGTCAGTGTCAGTAGTATCTGTCAAATATCAAACTACAGTATTTCTGTCATGTTAAGTTCATAAAATGAGTGCAAAACAGAGAGATCAACTTATTTGTACCATGAAAAATTGTAGGAATTTTTATAGTGCAGGTGAAATAATATTTTTCGATTTTATCCCCTTTGCAACTGACAGTTATTCAAATTTACCGGCGTATGCCGCAGCTGCCAATATGGCCGCACGACTCAAGGTCATCGGTCGATGCGACATAAAGATCAAAGGGACCGACTGCGAGTGTCGCTACTGTGTGAATTCTTATACTGTGCAACAACAGTGACGTCATAACATTAAAAAAAAACCATTGCAGCTTAATGAATATCAATCAATTAACACTTTTTTAAAATGCAGATAGTTTTCAATTTAGATAATTCCATAAAAAAATATTTTAAATAATAAAGGGCCCCATTGAGGCTTTATATTTATATAATAAATTCAATGGTTGCTACTATAAGCTAGATTTTTTGAGTAAACTACAAGAGTTGTTTCAATACGTTAAATAGAGCTAATAAAACTTCAAAACAAGAATTGGCAATAAGTTATGAATTATTTGTCGTACAAGGGTTCGCGATTATTATCTAATGTACGAGCGATCAATATTCAGTCATTAATATGAATTTAAAAATGATTTTATATTCATGTAAAATATGAAAATCTATACCTAACTCCATTTCACCTTAGAAAATTGTAGTTGACACTGTAAACGGAATCCATTTAACACGTATCAATAGACAGATGTTTATAAGAATGTTTAAGACGATGTAAAACAAGCAAAATAAAACGAAAACGTCATATAAATTGCCAAATCATTATACTTCTTTTATAGATTATAAATATTGCATGCTTTGAAAAGTTAACATAAATGTCAGTTTTACTTTACTCTACTGTAAATCCATCTTGAATCTCGACGAATCAGCTGCAAAGACATTATCTTACTCAACGTTTTTTTTTTTTTTTTTTTTCTAAGGTAAAATAGAGGGTATGCACTTATTGTTCAACTATGAAACTGACAGCTCTGCTAATATATTGATATTATTTATAAACGAGAAAATATTTGTAATATACGAGTACTATCAATATAACTTGTATGCTCTAATTATTGCAAAACGTTTTAAACCCAAGTACTGATCGAAATCAGAACAATGCATGCATAATAAAGAAAAATAACTTACATGTAAATTGGTCAGATTCAGGTACACTGTCTTTCTCCTCGTTTAGTCGTTTCTCACGCTCCACTACAAAAAAATATCGCAAATCAGTCAAAACTAATTCCCACAGTTATTTAAATACAATAACCAAATGTTCCATAAACATTAAATGTGTGATAATTAATTTAAAGTCTAATTAATATTAATTTGTTAATATAATTGAAAGCGTAAAATTTTATAATTAGTATTATAGTTTTTATTTATTTTTAAAATACGTAAATAGCGCAAGAAAAAAAAATCTAAGTAGTTATTAAAAGTTTTTTGTGACATACTAAACATAAATACTTATCAGAGCATTAAAATTAATTTCTAGAAAAATAACCAATTACAAATTGCTACACTCACGCTATATCTTCCAGCTGGATAAAGTAGTTCAAAATCACAGCAAATATTCACGCAAATTAAAATATGTGCATAAACCTATGTAATGTTTTATATCGCTTTACTAATTGTGCCACTAGTTGCACTATACTTGATTTAATTAATTTTTACCTTCCGCCACATCCTGTTAGGGAGGTATAGGAATCATGCTAAAAATTGTGTAGTGAGTTTTCCGTGGATGAGCAAGTTTTAGGATCCCTAGAATACGATTTTAATAGTTTCTCTATGATGTCTGTTTGTGCGTCTGTCTGTCTGTCTGTCTGTGTGGATCTCTGGAGTTACGGTTTCTCAAAAACTACTAAACTGAAAATTTTGATATTTTATATGCATCAATTAACCCTTCTGGAAGAGCTGATTAGTTTTTGGTGATAATCCAATAACCGGAAGTGATAGTTTATTTGAAGCCCTATCAAGTTATTTTAAAATATCTCAGTAAATTATGGTTTAATGAAAATTTTGTTGTTAGAATAATGTTACAAATATAATTATCTAGAATTATTGTTAGAAACATTTTCCATTTATTCTCACCATTTACGAATTACAACACGTTAAAGAAAAATTATATTTTGATATTTTCGTTTAAATCGGCTAATCTGGGTTTTTTGGAAAAACCAAACAATGGTTGACAAATGTCATTTTTTGTGTCATAATTTTTTGAGAGAATGAGCGTTTCTTGATAGTGTGTGGTCCGTGTTCCTGCATTGTTCGATAAGAAATTATAGCGAGAGGTATTGTGTTGCCCAAAACAGATTTTTTAGTTGCTGTAAATTATAATGTAAACGAAATAGGAGAAATTACATAATATAAAGCAGGAAGAGTATGACAGACGTAGAAATAGCGGAAAGTATAGGAAACATTTGAAGCCTTTTTAACGCATTAAAAACAAAAAACTTTTGATTAAGAAAGAAATTCAAAAAGAGGCTAAAATAAAAAGATTAAAACAGTCGTAGTTCCGATATTAATATCTGTAGTAGTTAAGAAGAAACGTAGAGATGCAATTCCTACGAAAAATAAAAGGAAAAAATGGGCGAAGCACAAAACACAGCATAAAGGAAAAATCTACTTATTAAAACAATGAATACACTAAAGAAAAAAAAAAGTTAAGATGGGGTAGTCAACCAAACTTGAAGCATGAAGACCAATTAAATGAAGCACGTTTATAAAGCAAGAAAATAGTAAAAAAAAACTTTGATTTTATCGATAAATGTTTATTTTTGCACGAATTTTTTTTGCTTAGCAACAATCACGAAAGCAAATTGCATGGTAAATCCCGACTCCGAAGGAGGAGGGGTTTTACCTAATGTCAATTTGCTTGAGTGGTTTTGCTTAAAAGGAAAGAAAATGAGTGCTTAAAAATAAAAATTTATCTGAGAAAACCAGAGAGGTCGCGTGGTATTTGATGAGATAAATTCCAAAGACAAAACTAAATGTAACTTGAAATATTAATTAACTGTCACACTGACAATGATTGACAGTAACAATTATTTGTTTCCTTGGTAGCGGGAGTTTTATCGCTGTAACCCTGGCAACGCGGTTTTACCGCGGTAAAACTCTGTTAAAACTCCCGTTACCCGGGCAACGGGGTTTTATCAGTATACAACTGTTCCTATTGGTTGAATTTTCAAGTGTTTTGCATTATGATTGGTTAAAAACTAGTCGTGGGAATTTATCGATGTAATTTTTTTTTTCTGTACAAAATTATTCAAAATTTCAATAGATTAAAGATACATATATCTCATCACACAAATGGTTGGAAATTATGTTTTTCATCTATGTCACGAATAATCAGTCATTGAAAGAAACTTAATTTTCCATTGGATTCAATAATAACTTCAAAAAGTAATGATTTTGATCATTAAATGCAAATAATCTAAATTAAACAAATCGTAAGTAAGATTAATTTGTCTGACAATTCGAATTTTCGCGCGGACTTTTATTTGGAATGCGACGTTACCACGCTTCCCACTGAATTTGTAGACATTTGTGTAATTTGTTTCATTGAGCCCTGTTCGGACATGGACACACAAGAGGACACAATCAAGCCACAAACAGGCAACAGTAGCGCAATGTAGAAGTGCGGTGTGTGTGTCGCCTGTTAAATTGAGGCGCCGCTAATTTGTGGCTTCAATGGCTGGTACCACGGGCTATGTTTTTGGGTGTTTTAAGAGCAGTGTTTTGAGCTCTGTTTTAGCGTTGTACAATGTTCTCAAATTATTTTATAAAAAAATACTTCAAATAAAATTGGTAGATAATACATTTCTCTGGAACTTCTATTTGAAGCATTTTTTTATAAAACAATTTTAGAACATTGTACACAGCTAAAACCGAGCTTAAACACTGCTCTTAAAACACCCAAAAACAGAGCTCGTGATACGAGCCATTGTCTTGGAAAAGTAGAAGTTGATAACTGCAAATCTTTGAAATCTTTTGTTTGTAGCCTTAAAATTTATTTCTTCTGTCACATGCAATTTCATTTGGTATTGTCGATTATTGTCGATTGTAATTTTTCTTTTGGTTTTATTAATTTGGTTTAGTTTTTGAGTATAATCTTATGTTTGATTTTATAAAGAAAAATAGTGAAATGACAAAGACTAATTGTGAGTGCCTGTTTTGCTTTAATTTTGAAGTCACAAAGCCCATGTGTGAACGGCTCAAATTTTTGTGTCTCCGTACTTCTGCTTCATTGAGCAACTGTTGCCTGTGTGTAGCTGAATATGTCCTCGGTGTGTCCATTTATGAACAGGGCTTTAATTTCTATTTTCTTGTTACACAATCTCTAAAAGGTAATGAAACTTCGACATTTTGTTAATGAATATTCCAGCTACCCATATATTAATAATTTGGAGTATTCTCATTATTTTTTGTTTGTTTGTTTGTTTTTTTTTTTTTGACATTTTTAGCCTCCAAATATCACTTTTCCATAAGAACACATGTTAAATCAGCAAAACTTTAAACTGTCATAACTCTTTTTAAAAGCTATGAATGACTTCAAAAATTTGCATGATATTTTGTGCAATACTTCAAGGAATTTTCATTATTTTCGAAACAGAGTAAGAATATCCTTAATCAAAATACTTGTAAATTTACAAATTCACAGAAGCAAAATCATAGTAACTGCTCGTTACACGACAGACCAAGAGCAATATGTAAATATATTTTTCATTGAATTATTGACAAGTATCGATGATTTTCGTGGGTGTTGATACACGAACATTGATGTAACATGTTATGAATTACAGTTTGTAATTTTTAAGATGATTTTACTGTAGAATTCTCGGTGAAAGTCAATATTTTTCTTATATTTTACGGCATGAGTGTGCGCATTGAAAGTTCCTATTTATCAATAGCGTGCGTTAAATGTGGTTCGAGTATAAAACAACAATTTGACTGATAAACTCCATGTTAGCCGACATATAGCAAAAAAAGCATTGCTTTATTTATTAGTTGCACAACTATTATAAAGTCTGCTTTTTAAATAATTAACTTAATAATTAATTTTGATAATTTATTAAAAAACTAATGAAATAAATATATAAACTGAAAACATACTGCTAATAAAGTAAGCACTAGGCTTGCGGCGGGAATCCTTGCTTTCCGGCCGAATTCGTTCCATAAACTTGCCGATTCCACGGTCTTTCTTCGTGATAGGACCAGGACACGAGTCATCATACTGCTTCACACATTGTCGGTGCAGGTTGATCAGACACACTGTAACCAAAATCAACTTGTTTTACGTTTTTGAAAACTAATTATTGGTAATAAAATGTAAGGTACAATTATCATTATGATTTTAACTTCACTACTTATAAAATACTAATTATTTTACAATCGAATTAAAACAATGGCACGATTAAATCAGGACGAGTGTTTTCTTCTAATTTTTATATCATTGTTAATTTTTCAGCATACTTTCGCTATATCTTTTAATATCAAAGAAAAACGAACAAATAACTATTATATCGATAAATTTTGATGTCACTTTAGAATAAATACTTAATTAAATTATAAGATGTGAAATAAGGAAATAATTTACACTGTTAAATATTTACCTGAACACTGATATCCTTGCGGTCCAATCCCATAAATAATTTGATGACAATTATTGCACGATATCACAGAAAAATAATGCAAGGCGACATAATGGTGTCCATACACATTTAACTAAAACATATAAACAAAAACAGATTGTAAGTACAGTGTAGCATATGAAACATACAGGAAAATAACGAACTAGTGGTGGTTATGATTTCATTAGTAATTAATTAAGATATAGATTTCAGGCACAAAAACAACATATGTATTAGCAATGTGAGCAAATGAATCAAGTTCGATACAAATGCATTTAAAACAAAATGTGTTAATTTGCCAACATAATTAATATATCCTTGACAAAAAGCTAATGAGTCCTGGGAGATTGCGAAGTGTTAAAGTAAACTTAATTTTCATTTCATTTAAAATAAAACACTCCAAGAAATATACAAATTCAGCAACACATGACATGTGTCGTCCTAACTTTTATCTTTATAAAATTGTTAAATAGTACTAAAATACACTAGTAGAATATCGCTTTTTATTTGATAGAATTAACGGACTTTTGTTTCGGAACGTACTCCATTAGACGTTAACGCCATTCGTTACACGGCCTGTTACATATACATATTTGTTAAATAGAAAATACCATGGAAACCTCGAAGGAAACATTTAAATTTGCCGATAGATTGTTCCTTAATTAAATTAAAACTGATTTGAGATTTTTGAACGAAACGCTATCCTTTTGATATATTAACACAGTATAAGAATTCACACAATAGCGACAACTCAAGTACTTCAAGATCTCAATATTTCAGTGGTACGCAGCCGGAAATAGGCCGCTTAGTGTTCGCTGAAATCTTAGTAACCATAGAAAAGAGAATACAGTATGTCAGTGTCAGTTTATCTGTCACATATCAAGCCACAGTAATTCTTTCATGTAAAGTTCATAAAATGAGTGCAAAACAGAGAGGTAATAGTTATTTGTCAAACTAGAGAGGAAAGCGCTTCTTTTTCCGCCTCGAGTTCGAAGTTTGTCTCATGAGCGCAGCGAGTGAGGCATTTTGAACGAGAGTGGAAGAAGAGCTTTCGTCTCATGTTAGACACAACATTTTTTTCATGACATGTTTCTAAAAACGATTTGCTCGGACCTAAAATACACTTTGAAAACACAACTGACAGACTGACACGTTAAAAGTTAGTTTATCAGACACAAGGCGGTGCAGCAGTGTTGCCAATGAACCAATCTTAAATATCTTTAATAAGTTGTCAAATTTGTAATTAAATAAGAAAAAGAAAAATATAAGACAGAATTGTGACAATTTAAAGTATGTATATTCCTAAAATAAGGATTTTCAATAAAATTAGGAATTTATTTATAATTTTTATAATATATTTTTTGTAAATAACATTTATATTGATAACACTTCTATATTTTTCTCTCTAGAGAGGAACAACACATTTTCCTCACTATTTCGGGAGAAGAACGGTGGAGTTTCCTAGCATGTCGTGAAAAAAACTTATTTGTACCATGAAAAATTGTAGGAACTTTTATAGTGCAGGTGAAATAATATTTTTAAATTTTATCTCCTTTGCAACTCCGATGCGACATAAATATCAAAGGTGCCGGCAGCGAATATCGCTACTGTGTGAATTCTTATTCTGTTGTATTAATATTCGTTATCGTTGCCAGGTGACCAGTATCGTCTATGGCAGAAAAGTACCCTTCGAACGCAAAATAGCTATTTTTATACTAGTAAGCAAAGTAGTGCATTTAATCATGAGTCCAGAAGTTGGGCGTCCGAGCCGAACCCCGTCGTAACAGCTAGCTGATGTTTTGCAAATACATAATGCTATTTATTTATTTTTTTAATTAATAATTTAACGATTTCGGAAAAATATAAAGTATACCTCGGCACTAAAGTATTTTTTACTACTCATTAGGTCTATTCTCCTCGGCTTTCGCCTCGGATAATAAATTCCATATTCGTGAAAAAAAATATACTTTGTGTCTTAATATACAAAGTAGCTATTGACTGTTAAAGTGTCAATTTTTGTTATAATTTCATTATTACCTCCCGCCTACTTCTAGGTAAGGGAGGTATTGTTTGTGGTCCAAAAAATTTGCATTAAATTCGATAAATTTTTGTTGAAAAATAATAAATAAAATCAAAATAGTATTATAGGATAATTTGTTTGTTATTTTAGGTTTGTAATTCAAGTTTGACATAAGAGTCTGTAAATTTTAACTCTAGCTACTATTTTGGTTAACTTCGCATAGCAATATCGTGTACTTTAGTATCGATTTCGGAAAAAAGCAATTAACAAAAACAAATAATTTTTTTTAAATTTATTTATTCATCGCACAGGTCATCGCAATTAGCTAATTGAATAAAATTTTGAATACCTTAAACCGAAGTGATATTCTAGATATTATAAGTGAATTAAAAATAGAATATGACACATGAACGAAAAAGTACTCGTACTCCTACGTTGCCGAACATGGCAAAACCTAGTTCGGCAATTCTCCATAGTCATTCGGTAACCTACACTTTTCGTCCTTGTGACACAAATAACTAAAGTTTCATAGTTTTTTACGGTACTCTTAACCTATAACTTTCTTCATTTGATTTTTACGCGTATATAAAATTTCCTATATAAAAAGATGTGTACTTGGATGGACGAGGTTAATATCAATTTCTATCGGAGATATGTACTAATAATTAACTGCAAGATGTACCTTGCGAACATTTACACATTTTATATAATGAAATAAATTATTAGGAGTATAATTTTGGTTACAATTTGATTAGAAAAAAAAAATCTGGTTAATAAAATTTATGAGGCTTTAAAAGCAAACTAATTAATTAAATAATTAAAAATATGTATAAACGGAAAAGTATAACAGACAGATTAGATTAGGTTGTAAAAGTATAACAGTCAGTAATGTCATATTTGAGGAAATTTCTAAGTTCCCTAGAATCTCAATTGTGTTTTGACCAAACAATATTGTCCGGTTGCATAAAACTTCAGCTAATCGTCTTGTTAACTACGGAAAAAAGTTAAATTTAAATAAAAAACAACGCATATATTGAATTAGAAATTTCGACTTAATCAAACCTGTATAAATTCTATAAAATTCATTTAAGTACTAAATAATAATTGTTAAGAGATATTTACGCGCAATAATTGTTTACTTAAAATGGTTAATTTTTAACATTAAATTACATTGCTTTAACACGCTTTACACAACTGAAAAAGCTTAGTAAATAAAAATTTCCATAGCAGTTAATAAATGAAAATATCACCCACCTTCCTCGAGTATCTACCAATCAATTTCGTTCGGAATGATTTATCTTTACTAATAAACATTGGACACCGGTCCAGAGCAGCAGAATGCACCCCTCGAACTCCGAACAGCTTAGTGATGAGAGTAGCAAGAGCAGCAGCAGTGATATATCTCCGCGGTTCTGCCGTGTCCTTTTCTAATTCGTCCAAGTACGGTTCTAATTTGCTTAATAACAATGTTTCGTATAATTTCATTTCCTTGGCTTTATCGTGACTGATTTCGTCGAGACGAGCATCTGGAGGACCAAAAATAGTTCCGAGACCTGCTGTTCGCTTCTGTTGAAAATCTGCTAGTTGTTCATTTAGTTCTTCTTTAGCACGATTTCGAGCTTTCCAAAAAATTTTACGAAGAATTTCTTCTTTGTCGCCCTCTCGCAATAGTACGTCGTCGATTTCACGGGCAATATTTTCGTCCACATTGCTCAAACGAAGTGGCTGTACAAGAAAACGAATATGTTAATATAATTATTAACCAAAAAAATGTCTTTAGATAAAAAAATTATAATCTCCAAATAATACAAATTAAATTATGTAAAATATTTAAAATGTAGATAAGGTCAAAAATTGAACGTTTCTTCTCAGGCAGTAAAATGCTTCTCGCATATATAAATCATGACAGAGAGTTTAAAATAAATAGAAAGTATTCAAAAAACATAAGGAAAATAAAAATATTTGCAACTATATTTTACATGCTTTATTATTATTTACAAATAAACCTATCCTGTTAGGGCGAGCCCCGAAATAAAATAGTGAGGAAAAGATAAAAATACAAAAAAAAATATTAATAATACATGGAAAGAGTTCAAAAGTTACAAATTTAGTTGATATTTAATTGACAGCGTAAGGATTGAAAATTTAAAAGAAAAATATCTATTTGGGAGAATTTAAAATTATATAAATGTCACACATATGATGAATGGGAGAAGACGTAAGAAAATTAGTTCGACTAAAAGGAAGGCAGAAGGTGAAAGATAGTCTAGTAGACACAGAAGCAGTGTGAAAATTAACTAAAGAATGGGAACTTGGGTCGTCAGTTCTGTTATTTAATAAATTATATAAGTGTACAATACAAAATTTTTCACGGTCAATGTATGGGAAATGATGCGCGGGGTAATGATTATTTATTTTGAAGAAAATGTATTTAAGGAATCTTTTTTGTATAGATTTTAAAAGATTTTGTTGGATCTCGTAAGTAGGACTCCAAATAACATTGCAGTATTCGAGTATAGATCGTACATTGGCATAATAAAGGGCGAAAATTGCTAGACTGTTATGCAAGTCTTCGCTATTCCTTATTACGAAGGCAAGTAACCGAATTGCAGAGTTGTAAATTTCACGAATGTGATTTTTAAAAGTGAGTTTTTGATCAAAACGACTCCCAAATCTCGAATGACTTCTTAGTGAGAAAGAATGAAGTTGATAATCAAACAATCATATTTCAGGGCTCTAAATTCTCTAGTAAATGACATAATAAAACATTTTTTTCAAGTTGAGTTGTAAGTTGTTAATTAAACACCACTGGGACAGCCTATTAAGATCATATTGGAGAATAATGCAATCGTTAGCAGAAGAGATAAAAAAAATTATATTATCGGCAAATAAAAGTTTGTCGCATTGCAGTGATGTTATTAATGAATAGAAGAAACAAGCCTTGAGGAACGCCTGAGGTGGCATGAAAAGAGTAGAACTTGAAACCTTCATAACTGACGAAGACCTCGCGATGAAAAAGATACGAAGAAATGTTAATGATACACTGTACCAGTCTATATTATTATACCTTAACACACGGGAAATTTGTAAGTTTTAAATGTGTTACTGCCATAGTCTGAGAGTTATAGTTGCAGATATACTTATATACAAATAGTACTTACAGCTCCTGGAACAAGGAAACTAGAGTGGATTTCATACGCCCATTTTCGCATGTCTTTTGCGTTGCCTTCTTTGTATAAGTCGGTCAGTAGGTAAAACAAGAGGCTGCTGGGATCGGAGTTACTTAACACGTAATTCATGAAGACGGCTAGGTGCGGTGTATGCTCCCATAATCGGGATAGCGACTTGAACGGACCATGATCCTCCATCTGGATTTGAAACACATGTAGATTTATTTGTTCATTAAACTTTATAACAGATTATTAAATCTATTATTAAGATTATGTCATACCACTTCTTGATCAGAGATCTCATCGTCTTCCATGCTGATAATAGGCTGTTGCACAGTGTTAGGTGTTGCAGCCACAATTGGGGAACTGGTGGCCAATACAGATGTAGAACCCGTCCCGCGCAATGGTGACGCTTCAGGCGATAACTCACACAGGCTCTAAAAATCAAAATTATAGACAATGAAGACAAATGTTAAATGACAAATACAAAACTTTATAATTTTGATAACCTAAATTTGAGTACCATTAAACAGAAACTTGATCCAAATAAAATTTGAAGATGAGTAGATTTAATTACTGATATAATGTAAAACCTTACATACAAATGAATTTTATAATATATTAAGAATAAATTTCGTATAATAATAAACTGGGTGTCCTATTTTAATCTTAACAGATAAATGTCTCAAAAAGTAGAAATCAAAAAACAAAATGTTTCGCATAAAAGTTTCGGTAGAGGATATATGATTTTTTCCCACACGTAGATCTTAAACGGAAAACCCAATTGCAGATTCGAATAGAGGTAAAAAATACGTATAATTTACCAACGAAGTTTATTTTTAATCCTGACACATATGGCGTTGCAATAAAAAAAATACTAAAATAAGAATGAAATAAATAAATGTGTTACCCAAAAAAAGTTTATCCGACACATACTAAATTTATGGGTTCCGAGGCCCCCTTGCCTTGAAATATTCAAAAACGTTGACTGCTAGTAAGAGCAACCGATTAAGAGTGATTAACAAGCAGTTGACTATCTTTTTTTTACGCTGTCAAACGTTCCTAAATTATTTTAGAGATATAAGCTTCAAATAAAAGACATACAGAATTAAATATTCTACCACTTCTATTTCAAATATTTTTCTTAATAATCATGTAAGAAGGTTTGACAGCTGAAAAACACAGATAGTCAACTTCTAGTTAGTCGCCCTTAATCAGCGTTCTTACTAGCGATCGTTATTTTTATTGAAGATTCAGATAGAACGTCAAAAATTAAGTTCTATTCAGGATTATAGAGTTGCCCTCTTTTTCTATCCCGCGCCCTAGGGGTGAGAGGCAACAAATTTTGACTGAAACAAATGCCTTCCTCCAAATTCTCAAATTTTTGAAATCTTATTAAAATAGTTATTTAATTTATTTTGATTATATTTTTATATAATTTTAAAAAAGTGTTATCGTACATAATAATTTAAGATAAAACCCCTCGACCTGCGGTCTCGGGATTTTTTCAAATTATTATGTACTCAAACACTTTTTAAGCAAAATTTTATACATAAGCTAGACATGTCAAATTTAACCGATTAAATTCTTAGCACTCGTGATATAACTATTGATTATATTTTTATATAATTTAGTAATGAATTATTTATGTTATTTGACCATTGTAGAAATTTGTATATATTGTCTCAACTAAATTGCCCTGATGAAGGATAAAATATATCTGAAAGCTTGGCAAATTTAAAAGAATTTTTTATTCAGCCCACAATTGACTGCCATCCCACGACAATCTAATTTATAATTAATTGCAGTCGCGAAAGTTGCCATTTTTTGACAGAATCATAAAGCATTGTTAACTCAGTTGTTAATGAAACAACGTGATTAACCTATAAAAAATCATCTTGTAAATTAATTTCCTTGGTTACAGAAATATTGATTTTTGATAAGTTAATCACGTTACCTTAACATGTTAGCAACGCGTTATGCAACTGGACCCTTATAATTTCGTTTCCTTGGTTACAATAAAAATGGTGATTTTTAATAGGTTAATAACGTTGTTACATTAAAAAGGGAGTTTACTATCCTTTCTACAACCAGGCCTAGATTTGTAAAATAAATGATAATAATTTTCTTTTAGTTAGATTAGTATTGATTTTAAATACAAATTCAGTCAACAAATAACATAACATAATGAAACCCAAGCTGTTGTTCTCCCTATGTATATATTTATTTATTTATTTACCTCATCATGAAAACTATCACCATCCTCCGTATTAGCGGAGTTTCTATTGCTGGAGGCCGACGAAGGATGCGTGTTTCGCTTGGTTGCAAGTGGGCTGGGATATGGGGGTGGCGGAGTTCCTGGAGGCGTCGCGGTCACATCCCAACTCGTGTCCGCCGCCGCCCGCGACGTGGACAGGTCGTTCAAGCTCTCCGAAGCAACAAGACGCCGCGATGTCTCGCCGCCACCCAGCGGAAGTGCTGCCCCTAACGGGTCAGGGCTTGACTTGGTGCGTTGATGACTGTGACTCGTTGGACTAGATGCTGTCGTTGTTGCAGGCTACAACCATATTCCAAATATTATACATTTCTGATTCAAATGAACTAATTTCCTGTGATTTGTTCTGACTGAATGAAAAATCAGTTATTCAGTTAGAATGATAAGCAATATACTTTAGATTTAATTGCAAGTGCTAAAGCTGCCACTGTGCAATGATTTCGTGAGTGCAAGTCCGTATGCAGAGAAAAAAATTACAAAAATCTCTTATTTAATATTTATATTTTTATATTGTTTAATTGTACATTTATACTTTTATATTATCACCAAATTTCTATTAAATATTTTATTTATTTAAATATTTTTTAAATAGAAAATTATTTTACATTAAATTATTTTGTCATACAAAGTATCATATGGGGCAATAATAAAATTATAAAATTTCAAAAAATATATATTTTCTATTGTAAGGAATTACATATAATAGCTATTGCGATACTTTGCACAAAAATAACATACAAAAAGAATTTTGTAATATAAAAAGCAAGCGATTTTTTTTGAGCACAACAAAACAGAAACACAAACCTGTCTCAAAATAAAAAATAGAATTAAAAATTGATAGTTACTTACATAATTATTACATAACGTTGCACAAGTCGCCACTAGAGGGTAAGACATTTGTTTGTTTATTGAATTTACAGCATCCGAATCGGTATTATTTCCGGTAACAGGAATGCGGGGTGGTAAAGGAGGGGGAATTTCAGAATTATACAAATTATTCTGCACCATGACACTCCCGCCACCTTCACATATCGTCCCAGCGTTATTATTTGGCCCCTGTATCTCACCAGTGACATTTTTACAGTTGATATTGCGTTCCATATTGTTCAAGTTAACTTCATTATCCAAAAACATTGCATTCATGGCGGCTAGGGAATTTGCTGTCGATAAGTTGGTTGTATTGGCATTGGAGAATGAGTCGGGTAGTGTGATTTTGTTGTTACGTTTTGGTAGCGGTGGTGGTAGTTCAGTAAAACTGGTGGAATGCGAGTGTGGTAGTTTTTGTGATGTGGTAGCAAGCGAAGATTTACTTGGAAGTGTCATGGAGCCCGACATAGGACTGGAGGGGCTAGGATAGGTCATGGTCATGGAGGACATAGACGGCTGTAAGAGAAGAGATAGTAAGCAGTGTTAGTGAGTTTGACACAAGCACAATACGGAGTTCGACATACGATCTGGTTTCTACATTTTAACAATTTCTAATCAAGTTTACTAAATGCCAGTATTCAAAATTAATACAAACATTATTGAAATGTTCTGCACACGTTAATGTTATTATTACTTGTTAACTAAATAAATATTGTGATGAGTACTATCTTCATTTTTGTCTGAGTTTACGCAAACAAAAAATAATAATGATTATTCTCAGTTAATATTGAATATTTGTAATAAACAGACGGGAAAGACATGTTCGTTTATAATATAAACATTAGATTTGCTAAAAATGGAAACCAGCAATCGTAATATCCACGAATGCGCTTACTTTTACCAAAAACTGATACCAACACGGTAAAACTAAATTCCACCAAACAAAACGGAACACAAATGAAAATGAATGAAAAATAAGCGCACAATAAATTATAAAATGAAACAATAATTAAGAATTATTAGACAATCACCACTTGCAAGTTGATTTATTGAACGTGTAGTGTTTTTAATATCTCATTTCTATTATGGCTGTTATGAACATGTATGTACATATATAAGATTTAATAGATATACCAGCAAGTATTTTGTGAACCACTGAGATCTCGTAAATAAAAAGAGATTTTGAATCAGTTAAATTAATTAAACAGTTTATTGAAGGTTTTGCTGCCTAATATTACTTACTACATTATATTAGGGAAAAATTATAAATTAAACAATTTTGAAGCATTTCAAAAAAAAGTTCTTAATTATACTAAAAATGTATTTAACCTAATGAATAATATAATAATTAGATAATAATAATAAAACCAGCTAATTCGTAATTTTCTTGTCATAATTTTAAACAAGTAGTATTTAAGAGATCATAGAAGCCAAATGTATTTTTCTTTTCATAGCATCTTTTCATTAAATTCTAATAAATGAAAATTAAACTTAGGTGTCTGTAAAATATAATAAAATTAAACTTAATATTACAATATTTTACCGAGCGCTACTTGGTGGATCCACAAAATCTCAACTGTACAGAAAAATTGCCTAAACAAACGTAATATAAAAAACTCGCTGTTTCATGGCCAGTGAAAAAACTTTAATGACAAACATGAATAATAAATAAAATATGTAAGAAAAATGCTCGACTTAATTAGCTGAAAATTGGTCCTTATATATAAACATTTTTCAATGCTCGAAAATAATTTTATTTTGAGGAAAATATTTATAAAGTTTTTAGCCAGAGGGATACAAGGCGCTAGTCAATAATGTTCTTAACCGTGGTTTATAAACTATTTTCTTCACTACTAGCTCTTAAATCCTATTTAACGAATTTTATATTAATTAAAAATTAAGTACTCAAAAAAAAATTTTGTTTTTTTTTTTGTTTTGTGGCGATATCATATAGGGTGATTCATAACGTACGGAAAAGATTTAAAGAGTAGCTAGGGAGGGCCCAAAATAACGTCTTTTCCTTAATAAACTTTTGGCAAAAATTTAATAACAAAAAAGTTACATCACAAAGTTGAATCAATTAATGAGCACTTGTTGCAAACTATGGCAGTTAATTATGTTTTAAATAGAAACTGGGAATACTAGAGTTAGTTGAATAATAGTTTTAAAAAATAGTATTATTATAAAAGTCACGGCTATTTAAATTTTTCTTGTATTGTTCAAAAATTGCTGTCACATAGTTGAGATTGAGAGCCACTTGAAAATAAAAACACAACTGGAAATCTAATTGCCGTTGAAATTCATTTAATGTCAATTCTTTAAACGTCAAAGTATAATAATAAAATATAGTTTATTGCAAAATTGTTAATTCTTTCAGTAGCAAGGAATACGTAGACATAATTATGGTTTATGAAATGTTCATTAGTTCAAAAAATTTCTATACTTCACTGTTTTGTTGATGATAGTAAATTCAGATTTGAAAGAAACGTATTTCTATGGAAACGAAAAAATTATGATTATTTTTTAGCGGTATTCAATAGGTGAGAATTAGTTTAATAGTTATTTATGTATTAAGTGAATATATTTTCGCGAGTGGTTAATTTGTTTTTATTCACGTGATGCATACAATATTTTTTCCAACACCTTCCTTGATTATGCTTTAGAATAAAATTAAAATGACATTTGACTAAAATTTGACATATTTATGTTTCATCTAATTTTGTTACCAACGCTTACTTGTATACCTTATAAATAAATAAAATAAATATATCATCACGCCTTTTACCCATTATGGGTGTGGCACTCTGCTTACGCAGATCTCGGTAAGTGATATATTTTTTCGTATGAAATGCGGTTACCAGCCGTCAAGTCATAGCCCCCAAAGATGTTAGTGGAGGAGGAACCACAGGGGTAAATTTAAATTGGCAACTGTCAGCTGTGGGATTCGAACTGAGGATCTCACGATCAACAGTCCAACACGCTACCACGGAGCTATTTACCCCACGTATACCTTATAAGTTGCTATATATAGAAAATATACATATCTACATTTTGTTATTACTATAGCAACGTGTTACTTTATCCACCAGTGGATAAAGTAATACTTTATCCATCCTTACAATTAAAGTATTGTTTTAGTATCGAGAATTCAGTGGATAAAATACCACTTTACAAGTAGGTGCAGGAAAAAAATTTTAATTTGCTGTAGCTTTTTGGTTATTGAGATTTTGTCAAAAGTTTATTAAGGAAAAGGCATTTTTTATTTTTTCCGTACGTTCTTATGAATTACCCTGTATAACCCGCGAAACAATTTATATTTAAAACGTCGTTATGTATTGATTGTATTTTCTTAAAAAGAGAAATTATGAACCAACCAGTAGAGCAAAACAAATTTATTTTTATAAAAGAGGCCAATAATGGAATAATGGCAGGTTGCTAAGCTAGTAGTGAAAAACAAAATACATTCAATAGCGCAAAGTGGAAAATGTAAAATTGAGATGAACCATTTAAGACATACAAAAAGTACAAATAATTAAACATAGTGCTCTCAGATACAAAGACCACAGTATATATAAATGCTTCAAATACGAAGTAATAAAAAATTACTATAATTCAACAATTACTTCCAAATTCGGCTGTAAATTACTCGTGAATTACATAAAATATAAACAACCACCAATTTTTTTAGTACACAATAGGCCACTTTCGACAAGTTCGAATTATACTTCGTCTGTTTAGGCAATTTTTATAATAGAAATGAGCGCAGTTCAACAATTGTCACAATCAAGAAGCAACCAAGTACCAACTGACAAGCTAGTGCCTTTAGATCCCAAAACCTAACTCAATTTTTATTTATCATCTCTGCATAAGAACTAAATATCACAGTTTTCTTTGTGTTATGCTACTAATTTTGATCTTAGTATTGTAGTTAAAGAAAACCTGAAAATTTATACAATTGATGCTGAGTGAACGATTAACATACCAGCACCTAAACACTTACTTATCCCTAACTTGATAACCTATTTATATTTGACATTATCGTGTATTGAGTAGTGTGTGTGACACGTGGAATGATACCTCAGTATTGTTGAGAATGGCTTGGAGCTGTGACTGCAGAGTGGCGACGTTCTTCTCGGCATTAGTCAGTTCGACGAGCTTCTTCTCGTCTCCGGGACAACGTGCCAGTTCGCTGCGCAGACTATCCACGTAGCGCTGCTCCTCCTCTAGCATCAGTCGGAAGGTTTGAACACGCTCTGCATGGAACTGCCGCAATTTCTCATTCTACACAATACCACAACAACAATCATATTTATTCATGTATACATAGTGCATTTTTATTACATAGAATATAAGAGTAGAAAATAAAATTTCAAATAATGCAGCACGCAATGCACAGAGTCCCGTCTCCACAAATCCCCCCTTATGAATATCTTACGATCAGAACAAACTCTAATAAGTGTATGCTCGAAGTATGCAACCATTCGCAAATCAGTATTTGGTTTAAACATTGTATCAGAGAAATTATCTTCATATTAACTTTATACGTATTTCGGTATTTATACTATGAAATGGTGAACATTTTGATTTGACATTTTCAAAATTTTCACGAAATAGATACTGAACTAAGTAGCAATAAAAAGTTCCTAATTAATAGAAAACTTATAATACATTATGAATATGTTAAAGGATATGCCTAAAAATTAATGATACAGTTAGCTGAAACCTCATTAAACACTCAATATCTTTGAAAAAAAAACATTATTTTTCGAACAAATGTTCCAATTTATTATTTTTTTACCTCCCGCCTACCTCTAGTAAGGGAGGTATTGTTACCTCCCGCCTACCTCTAGGTGAGGTATTGTTTTTGGTCAAAAAGTTGGGTAGTGAGTTTTCAATGAATAAACACGTTTTAGGATCCCTACAATACGATTTTACTATTTTCGCTATGATCTTTGTGTGGTCTGTGCCGATTTTTTCATCTCGCATAACCCAAATACCATAGCCATTTTCATTTTCATTTAATTTAATTTTAAATTTTAATTTAATTTTAAATTTTAATTTAATTTTAAATTTTAATTTAATTTTAATTTATATTTTTTAAATGTATCATTCACGGTACACTTCAATATTAAATTAAATGAAATTGAATGCACGTCATGTGTCATTTGTCACATTGAAGAGCTTCTTTATTTTTGAATAAAATTTCTATTTGTCGAACAGAAAATTGTATTTTCTCATGTCTGTTCTACTTGAGTCGAATCATCAAAATTATTCATATTTAAGCAAAGAATTTAAATTCTCAATGATTTAAAACATAACCATTTCAATCACAAACGTCAAAATTTATCATTTTCATTTCAAAGATAAAAGTTGGTTATCTTATAAATTAAATTAAATGAAAATGAAAATGAGAACATAAATTAAATGATTGCATGAATGCTTACATTTGATAATACATATTTATTTTTTAAATTAAAATAAATTTAAATTAAATGTAAATGAAAATGGCTGCATGAATTCGGCATTGTGTAGTGTACAGGGATAAATTTAAATTGGCGACTGTCAGCTGTGGGATTCGAACTGAGGATCTCAGGATCCACAGTCCGACACGTTACCACGGAGCTATTCACCCCATAAATAATATAAATAAATTAAATTTCATGAACCTTGCATTCCATGTACACCAAGGAAAAACTTACAAATTTTAAATTTTTTACGAAATGTGAACATGTCTTTGATTGAGATGAGAAGCTGTTTTCTTAGTGAAATATATGTCAAAAAATTAAATAAATATACGAAATAAAACTAAATTTCTTAAATATAAATAGAAAATAAACAAATAAGAAGGTATTTTCCTGTATCATCAAATACTATTTTGTACCGGTTAATAGTTGTATTGGGCAGGAGGTTAAGTGCTGGCCACATCAGATTTTGTATTATTATTTTAAGGTGCCTATAATTCATAGTCAAAGGTTGGTAATTTAATCCTGGAACGCCTGTATAGTTATTTATTCACTGTGGCTGGTACCACGAGCTCTGTTTTAGGGTGTTTTAAGAGCAGTGTTTTAGCGCTGTACAATGTTCTAAAATTATTATATAAATAAAAATAATTCCAAAAGTGGTAGATAATATTAGACATCGCTAAAACATGTAAAAACAAAGCTCGTAGTATCATCTAATAATATACTATCATATTACGAGATACAATATATAGCATTACTTTATCTGTGATTACATTGCATATAATTTCACAATAATTCACGAGCTGTATTATACCGTTAATGAAATTATTAAATCTGTAAATGAATAGTAAGACAGCAATGGCAATAGAACTTACATCTACTGGCTTTGGTCCCGTGATTCTAGTAGAAGACTGAATGGGCATGGGCCGCGCGTGTAAACTGGGCGACCCCATCATACGGGGCTTTTGTTGTACTGTCAGAATGACTTGACTCGAAGCTGAAACATAAATCAAATTTGTACATTATATCATATTCTTAGTACACGCTAGTAAAAATATTATATTTCCTATAGCTCGACAAACCGATACGTAACGAATCGCATAAGTTTATCGTGCTAAGTAAATGGTATAGATCAGAGAAGAAATGTTTGACGGTATGCTGTATCATATTTATAAATAAAAAACATAAAAATTATTTTGTGAAAATAACGTATGTTAATAATTTAGTTATTCATATTGTAATATTTAAATGTAAAATATTAAACATAAAATAGATTGTGTTTCAATTTATAGGCTACTATTAGTACCTCGAGAACTTATGAGCTACGACTTCGGTTAAATTAGACAAAAGTTGCCACGCTAGTAGGTCAATTTAATGATTTTTTCAGAAAAAAAACGCATTGGTCAATACTAACCTTACTAAATATATTACATGTTTCAATAAATAAAAAGCTCTCAGAACTAATAATAAATAAATAAAAGATTTTTGGTAGTTAAATCCCAAGTTCATGGCAATTGGCAAATATTCTGATTGTATTTGCCATGCACGAGGGATATATTGGAAGAATATATATAAATTTCAGTCATATTTTCAATTATTGAACATTTAATATTAATTTTAATGTCACATAAACGTCAGGCCTACGATTTTGAAAAATGTCATTTGTCAAATTACGTAAAAAATAAGTCATCAGCATTTTAAAAGTAATTCCTTTGAATAAATTGATGAAAAAATTGAAAATACTATCCCTTTTGTCCTTTTAAAATGAAGAAATTAAACTATTTCTCATTGTGTTTACAATTATTACAAATATTCGGGTATCGTACTTGTGCATTGCAAAATATTCAAGGGTAAAACCAATAGAGGTGAATATTTTTTGAAATTTTTTTGTGTAATGGATAGTTTATTCAACAAGATAACACTATTTTCATCAATTTTATTAATGGAACCACTTCCAAAACGTAAATTATCATACATTTTACAAAAAAATTACACTAACGTTTAAGGCAATGGGATTATTTATTTGATTGGTCAAAATATATAACGTATAAGACTCTTATTGGCTTATTTACTATGGCGTTAAATAATCAGTAGTTTTATCCCAAGTGCATGGTAAATACCTAAAATGTTCTGATTGTATTTGCCATGCACGAAGGATATATTAGACTAGACGAATATTTCTCGAGAAAGATTTCAATCAATATTTTAAATCATTGAACATATTTTTATTTTAATCTCACAAAAACGTCAGACTTTGATAAATGTCATTTGTCAAATTACGTTAAAAATGAGTCATCAGTAGAGTGGATTATATGCGAAGTGCATATATTTTAATTTTTGCATATCTTTAAATAAAATCAAGTTTCTGGACGAATTACATTGACTATAGTTAATTAATGCTAATTACCTATTGCATATTTTCACAAAAGTTGCATAAAATTGCATATTTCAATTTTTTAAGTCTTTGTCTAGTGGTAATGCATATTGATAATTCACAAATATTGGAGGAGGTCGCAATAAATAGAAGAATACAACGGAAAAAGCAATAAACAATAAAATAAGCAAATACACAAACCAATAAATTCTAATAATTCTAGTAAAGCCCCTGTAACGGTAACGGTAGGTATTCATTGTGTACACAAATGCTGGTAAAAGTGGGTAGATGCAATGAATATAAGACCGAGAATTCTCAGCTGGATATAACTTTTACTTATGTTTCACTTTTTTTTAGAAAATTTTGAAATATTTGTTATTGTAATTATGTAAATATGTCGTAATCTCATCATATTATGTTCAAGTTTCTAGACTTAGTTTCTTATATTAGTAGTACATTTGTTAATAGTGAATCAGGATTAAGTATGTTTTGTGCAATAAAATTCATAATGCATTCATTCATTTATACTTTTTTATTTAATAATTTCAGATTTTTTTGCATATTTTGCTGCATATATTCTCATAGTGAGTGCATATTTCCCAAAAATCAGTGCATATATGTATATGCGCATATAATTCAGTTTTTTCGTGCATATAATCCGCTCTCTAGCGTTTTTGAAGTAAATATTTTAAAGAAATTGATGAAAAATTTGACACTTTTGTCCTTTTAAAACGAATAAATTATACTATTCCGCATTGTGTTTACAATAATTATAAATATTCGGGTATCACACTTGTGTAAATACTCGATATGCAAAATATTCTGCAATATTTTTATCAAATTTCAACGTGTGGAATTACTGCGTGTAATTCTCTGGCATGTAAACGAGTGAACAAAATAACAAATATATAGAAACAAGGACCAAGTAACAACAAATTACGATTTATAAAACAGGGGAAAACATGTTTTATACAGCACGTAACCTTCATTCTTTTTCTCTATATTCTTCTGCTTTTGATTTCCATAGCTTCTTTTATGAGTCTGGCATTGGCACATTTCGATCTAGTTTCTTTAAAATTGCATAATTTTTGCGAAACTACATAGAAAATATCTCTCAAACAATTATTTCTAATGAATAATTAATATTATGGTAGAATAGAGCAATCTAGTGAACAGCTATTAAAAAAATAATTCCCTGAAGGTGTTCGCGAACTGTTAGCGTGTTAGCGAACAAATAGCGAGCCCGGTTTGTATGCGCCTTTATTACTTTGATTTAGAACGTGAAGAATCAAGAAAATTCATATAGAGACAATATAACATTTTTTACCTCCTGCCTAACTAGGGAGGTATTGTTTTTGGTTAAAAAAAATGGGATAGTGAGTTTTCAAAGAAGAAGCACGTTTTAGGTTCCCTACAAAACGATTTTACTATTTTCAAATACTATAATACCAAAATATACAATTTTGTGTATTTTGGCTTCTTATTTATATGAAGAGCTGATAAGATTTTGGATAAAATTGATGAACAGGAAGAAGCAATTCTAGAAACTAGAAGATCTTAACAGTTTTCTGTGAAAAAAACCAGGTTAAATTGAATTTTTCAACAATTTATGTTATTTTGAGAGTTGTAGAATATTTAATGTTACATGTGTTTTGATTACACCAATTTTATTAATTTTCATTAGATTTAGAGATAATAAAATATAAAGAAATTAGATTTCATAAATCTTGTTCCATGTACACTATACTGGAAACACTTTTAAAAAAATTACGAAATATGACATGACATTGTGCTTGTGAAACTATTTTCTTAGTGGAATATAGTATGTCAAAAAATTAAATAAATATACGAAAGAAAATTAAATTTCTCAAATATAAATAGAAAATAAACAAATAATAAGGTATTTTTCTGTATCATCCAATATTATATTGTAACGTTTAAGAGTATTGGGCAGGAGGTTACATGCTGGGCACATCAGATTTTTAAAATCATATTTATAACTATGAACTCGTCCAACCAATTATAATAACATTATCCTTACTTGTGTGCATTTTGAGTATTTTTTTGTTTATTCTAAACGTGAACTTTTTCCGAACTACACGGCGAACATAAGGTCATTTTTCAAATATGCGATATTTCAAACTGCTCGTTAACACCTCGTGAAGTTGGCACCAGAAGTATGGTCATAAATTCTGAAATTTTGTAAATAATTAGAGCCCAATTAGCGCCTATTTGCGCTCAAAAAAATTGTTAACCTATCTTTAATTGTTCAAAAGTTATAAATATTTTGTGCCAACTTCACACTAGCAATAAAAGTATTTTGAATAATTTGAATAATTAGCGCCTAAGCTGCACTGATTTACGCCCAATTTTTTTTTATTTATATTGTAAAAAAAAGTTATTAACAATTATTTATTTTTTTACCAGCACCGAAAGTGTTTCAAAATGGAATTTTTTTATGAAAAATTAGCGCCCAATATCAAAAAATTTGCACCTAACTTATTTTTCGTTTTTATTCAATATTTGTTAGAAAAAATTACATTAAATTCCTCTATTTCTATAAATTGTCACATTGACATTCATCCAACATACGATTTTTTTCAAAGATCCTCTATGCGGCCGAAAATTATGAAATATTTACTTATCTCTTCAATAAACCCTTCTTGAATTTGCGCCCTAAAAAAAATGTATTTTTTAAATATTCTGAGTAACTAACAACAAATAACTACGTTGAATTCAACTTATTACACAGTTTTCTAAATATTCAAACAAAAATACCTTTTTCAAAATTCTAGGTAATTAACAAGAAATAACTTTAATAAATTCAACACAATTCACTGTTCTCTGTCTAGACATTCAAACAAAAATTTAAAGGTTTGTGGGAGGACGTAATATACGGAATACACTATTCTGTTCAATAGGACGTCCTTGAATTTCAGCCCTAAAAAAATATTCTGGGTAATTTACAACAAATAACTATTTTGTGCAACCGGACGCGAAATTTTGCAGCCGCAATACAGACCGCGAAATTGAAGTTCCAAGCTGTTATAGTAACGGCCGCGAAATCCAAAATGATTGTTTTGTACACTATTTCGCGGTCGCTACTATAACAACAGCCGCGAAATAGGGTACAAAACAATAATTTTTACACTTTAGTTGGCATAACTTGCTATTTGCAATAAAATTTATTAAAATTGATAAAATTTTTAATTACATATTTTTTACGGTTGCCCAAAAAATAGTGTGTGTACACCTTGTCCTTGAAATCTTTATCACCCTCGAAATTGTCCTACCTCGGCCGCAAGCGACCTCGGCGACAATTTTTCTCTCGGTACGCTAAAGAGTGATTTCGTGGCCTTGGTTTACAAATAACTGTTTTGATTTCAACACATTTTACTGTTCTAAAATATTTCCTATTCTCTTCAATAGGTCCTCATTTATGAATTTGCGCCCGAAAAAAACTGTACTTTTTTCAATATTCTGGGTAATTAACAAGAAATAATTATGTTGAATTCAACACATTTTACTGCTCTGTAGACATTCACACAATTATTTATGGGTTTGTGTGAGGGCGCAAATCATGAAATGTATACTATTCTGTTCCTTAAGGTCTCCTTTGCATCCATATAAATTTTTAATTTGTATTATGGAGTTCCGTAATGATAACACATTTAAATTATAATACAAATACTGCTTCATGAGATGTGTTTGAATAATATATCTATCAATTGAAAAATCAAACTATAAAGAAATAATGTAAAACATCCAATATCAAATAACAATAATGAAGACAGTGCTATAGAAGATTGGGAGACATAAAGACTCAGCAAATCAAACAAGAATCGCTGCCCTGAAATATTAACCATAAAAGAAGGAAAAAACACTTAAATTTCCATTACTCAAGAATGGCATCATTATTAATAAGCCGATAAAATTACAAAAAAAAGCAACAGTTATTTATATTTTAATACTTGTGCATTCGATGTTCTTGCACAAATTCTGGCAGTTGGTTGTATTATGAATATTATTGCACAATACAGTCTTAATCTTGATTCACAATTAACAAATATACTACTAATATACACATAAACTAAGTCTAGAAACTTAATATTATAAGATTTTGACATATTTACATGATTACAATAACAAATTATTCAAAATTTACTAAAAACAAGTGAAACATAAGTAAAAGATATATCCAGCTGATAATTCTCGGTCTTATATTCATTGTACCCAATTTTACCAGCATTCGTGTATACAATAATGAATTCCTACCGTTACCATTACAGGGATTTCCCTAGAAATATTAGAGTTTATTGGTTTGTGTATTTGATTATTGTATTGTTTATTACTTTTCCGTTGCATTCTTCAATTTATCTCGGCCTCCTCCAATATTTTGGAATTATCAATATGCATTACCAGAAATTTCAGAATGTTTATCGCTAGACAAGGTCTTAAAAATAATGAAATATGCAATTATATGCAACTTTTGTAAAAATATGCATAAGAATGCCTGAATATGTAATATATGCAATAAGTAATTAGCATTAATTAACAATAATCATTGTAATTCGTCCAGAAAATTGATTTTATTTAAAGATATGCAAAAATTAAAATATGTGGACTTTGCATATAATCCGCTCTCTATTTATATATTTATTTCATTTGGTCTGAAATCAATATAAATTTACATGTACTAGGCAATAGTTTTAAAATATCGTATTTAAAAATATTGAAAGACATAAAAATGGAATATTTACTGTTGAGTGTGCATGTAATATACCTTTTTAATATACTACTAAAAAAATTTCAAGACCTTCCTACTTTGTATTAATCTATATTCTACAGATCAAGCTGCTACAATCGTTCAACTCAAATTAGAAATTAGTCATATTTTCCTTACATAATCAAATATTATCAGATAAAAGGATACATAAAATTTATATAACAATGCTTCCATTAAAAAAAAAAGGTAATATACTATCAGTCCCAATTCAAATTACCCAAGGGGTGTTGCAGGGGGAAATACTCTCACCATTATACGTTGCTCTATTTATTAACCATATCTGGGAACACTTTATTGAGGCTGAAGCAAGAGGTATTAATATTGATGGTCACTTTGAAGTCCTTATTTTAGCATACGCAGGCAATCTTGTTATTTTGTGCGGCACTCCTGCTGATGTTAGAAGAAAACTTTACTATAGCGTGTTCGAATTTGCCTGGCGATTGACTTGACTTGCTAATGGGATAAGCCAGCCCTAGCCAGCGGGGTGCAAGTTTGTTTGATGTTCAGGAGTGGATTATTATAATTTTTGGCTTAGATGCTTCAAATCTCAGAAATTTTTAATACGATTATCTTTTCATTTGTTATAATAAAAGAAGGTGTACCGGTTAAAAACCAAAGAAGTGATGCTGGAAAATCGAGAATTTTGAATGATTTTCAAAAAGATGTTATTCGTCGGAAAATACATTCGCTTTACAATGAAAATATATATCCTTCACTAAGATTATTGCATCAAAAATTAAAAGATGAATGTGATATTACTTGTGCAGTTAGTAGTCTTCGCAGTGTTCTCCTAAGCATGAAATTCAAGTTTAAAAAAATTGATAAACGTCAAGTTTTGCTGGAAAGAATATGTCAATGGCGGCATCAATACTTGACAGATTTAAAAAAGTTTCATGAAGAGAAACGCTCAATTATATACCTAGATGAAACATGGTATGATACACACGACACTAAATCTAAAAGTTGGACTGATGGTAGTGAGAATTGTGTTGCGAATATTCCAGTTTCACGGGGTAAACGGATAATTATTCTTCACGCGGGGAGTGAGCAAGGACTGGTGCTGAATTGTTGTCGGGTCACAACATGGGAAACGCTTGTCTGGATTACCATGATAATATGACGTCTAATATTTTTGAGGAGGGGTTTGGCGGTCAATTATTACCAAATATTCCAGTAAATAGTATAATAGTTATGGATAACGCTAGTTACCATTCCAGGCAATTAATTAAAATACCCACTAAATCTAGTAATAAAACAGAAATTAAAGAATATTTGTATCATCATGATAAATTTTTTGAAGAATCGTACAGTAAAAGTGAATTATTGGAAGTAGCACAAACAAAACTTGTTAAAAGAATGCACGTGTGCGATACAGTGGCACAAAAATTTGGTCATACTGTATTGACTGCCTCCGTATTATTGTATATTTAATCCTATAGAACTAATTTGGGGACAATTTAAAACAAGTATTAGACGAAAAAATGTTACACCAACCGTGTGCGCTAATGTTGTGGAATTAATTAAAAGTGAAATAAATAATATTAGTGACTTAAATTGGGCTAGTAGTGTTCGGCATGTGATAGACATAGAAAACAGTTACTTAAATTTCAATAATATTATTGACGAATTTATTATAAATGTTGGACAGTCAAGTGACGACACTGGTGATATTGTTATCGATTAATCACCTAAGTAAAATAACATAGATGTAAAATAAAAAATAAGTTTTTTATTAATATATGTTTATATTGACTGAACGACAATTCACTGTATTCATATTTAATTTTATTAAAATTTTTCATATTTTGATATTACTTGTGTTTGTTTGTGTAAAACTCATTTGAAAATATTATCCAGTACAACCCTGTAAAGTAGTCCCTCATAAATTTCTTTAATCTTCTTATGGAATACTTGCTGAGAAACACTAATGGAATCAATCGCCACGCAAATTTGTACAAGCTATAACTTGAAACCTACAGCGAAATTAATCATCTGGAGGTAAATACCTCAAAAAAAAAGTCATGCAATTTCATAAAGGAAGGCCTAAAAAGGTAAACTCCTTTCTTTATAAGAATACCCCAATAGACATTGTGCCTACGTTCAATTACTTGAGCTTAACACTTTCTTCATCGGGCAAATTTAACATCGCCGCAAATGAAATCGCAAAAAAGCTTCACGTGTACCCTTTAGTGCAAAAAATATACTATGCAAAGGCAAATCAAAGGGCTGGGCCGAAAGAAAAAAGCTACTTGAGTCCATAATAAATGCTACAATGCTACATATATATGGCAGAAATTTGGGGTCCGATGCATTTGGGCACTATAGAAACATATCAGCTACAATTAGTGATACTTATTTTACGTTTACCAATCAACACTCCCGGATATTTCATTAGATTAGAAACTGGATTATTGCATTTAGAGGGCTACAACCCTACGAATGTCTGAATCGGTTACCCAAAATAATACATCAAAGACTTGCAACATTATTAGACAGTGCACCAAATAATAAATGTTACCTTAACTGGCACACCCAAATAATACAATTTCTATCCAAACTGGGTTTTAGTATGGCAATACAGTCATTTAAACAGCTTACACGTAATCACGAATTAGCCATGATAATAGATAACAGTAAAAAGCAATTAATTCAGAATGACTTAGGTCAGCCGACTCTTCTAACAGTTCTGTTCAAATTGTTGAAAAATGTCTTTAGTAAAGAAAAGTATTTGCTATCCAACATGTCTGTAACTAGGGCTGTGCGTTTACATCGATGTATTGATATTATATTTTTTCATAAAAAAATTTTCATTTAGAAACATTTGTGGTGCTATCAAAAAAAAACTGTTAATCACTTTTTTTTGTGCAATATAAATAAAAAATAAAAAAAACTTTGGGCGCAAGTAGGCGCTAGGGGAATTTTTTTTTTTTTCGGTTCTAAGTACTTTCGGTGCTTGTGTTAAGTTAGCACCCAATGTGTTTAAATATTTATAACTTTTGAACAATTAAACTTAGGTTAATAATTTTTTTGGCGCAAATAGGCACTAATTATTTATAAAATTTCAGAATTTGCTCCCATACTTTTGGTGCCAACTTGACGGATCTAGCGAACAACTGATTTTGGTGTGTATGCGGCTTACGTCTGTATGTCTGTAAAATTCTCAATACTTTTATCACGTATTTGAAATATTTGAAGTTCGATATCTATGCTATAAAAGTCATGAGTAAAGAAAATGTGCATTACACTCCAAATAAAGAATAAAATAATAAACAAAATATACAAATAGGGATCATAAAAAATAAAATAAGTGTAAGTAAATAAAAAATATTGTTTAAAGAACCGATTGTTGTATTTGAAAGTTAAATAATTGCACTTGTTACATGTTTGACAAAAAGAAAGAATGTAATTTACAATTATAATTATTGAATATAATCTCATAGTCCAAGAACCAGCGTCACAAATCGGCAATCATAGTAAGGATGTTGATATTTGGTAAATATGTTGTTTAGGTTTAGGCTAGTAGAAGACCTGTTGTGACCGTCAGCTGGTACACTAGGTGGGATACTCGGACGTTACGGCGGCGGCGCCATGATAGTTTGTATTATAAAAGATATTTACCTCGATATTTACGATATAATTGGGATAAGAGCATTATTAAGAAACGCGTGTACAATTTGTGCAATGAGGCAATAGCCGACTTGCGTAATCACATATGTATATTAATAATGCATTATTACACGAGTATTGTACAATATTTTATCTATGCCCGCCCAGTTAAAAAAAAAAAAAATTCGTATACTTAATTATTAGGCATACCTAAATATCCAAAAATTAATAATGTTGCCATTATGTTGTTTAAAGAATACGAACCCTTAAGTAAGTAATGTATATTTAAAATCTGGATATACCTTTACTTATCATTTAGAACATATTTTTAAAATTCAATTCAAGTACACTAAAGACTATCTCAAACTATCTACATAACAAAAATTTAAAATAACTCCTTAATTATAATGTATATCAAATTCGTTTGTAGGGCACAAATAGGCATAAATTATAAGGTATTAAAGTATAGATACGTAAAAAAAATAAAATTAAAATTTATTTTTTTTACATTATGCTAACTTCACACTCTCATAAACCAAAGTTGAAATAACTTCTTAATTGTTATGAATATTAAATTCATTTATAGGGAACAAATTGGCATGAATTAGGCACAAAAAATTTGTAAAATAATATTTATATTTTTACTTTCTTATACAAAGTATAAGGAAGTATTGGAATCACGAAAAAAATCGCTGACGAGATTTTTGCGGAAATACATATTTTGACGTCCACTGAATCCGTTTAGACCAATTTCTCAATGATGTTTGTGTGTGAGGATGGATGGATGGATGTCCGTGTTCGCAATATATCATGAAAGAGACAAGATATGTAAACGAAACTTGGAATATATAAGTTTCATGAAAAATGAAGAGCTGAGTTGATTTTGAATGAAATTGAAAAATCGGATGAGGAAGTTTAATGGATAAACAAAACAATAAAATACAATTTTTTCAAAAATAGAATCAATTGTGGGAAAAAGTTTCAAATAATAATGAAGTGTCAAAATATGTCTTGAGAAATATTCTAAAAGTAATATTTGTATAGAAAGATTTGAAGACTAGATATTAATTGATATCAAATAATTGTCAAAATATAGTCATATGCAAGGGACAGGTCATATGTGTTCAGTTGGTTTTATTTGTATAAGAAAGTAGTGTGGTGTCCACACCAGATTTTTTTATTTATGTCATGCTGGCGTTAATTTGGCATTATGTAACTTCAAATGTAGATAACTTCTAAACAATAAGAGTTTGATAAAAAGTTTCATGGTCACAAATGGGCACGAATTATATGTATAGTAGGAGAAAATTGAAAAATAACATTGTCATCATGCTAATGTGAAGCAATGTGAAGTTGGCACAAAATTTATTCATGTGCCCATATCTCTTAAGTGTATGGATATTTTCAAAAAATAATACGGGCACAAATAGGCACAAATTAGGAACAAATTATTTATATATGTTTTATAATTTATGCCTCAAGTCATCATGCCAACTTCACGCATCTCACCCAGTATTGGCAGGGTGCAGAGTATGTGGCGAGGGTAACTGAATCGACTGCAGCGTGAGCAGCGGACAAAATATGCATTTAATTAGGCTCATGTTGAACACTTTACTATGAAAAATTATTTAAATATGGTTCATAGTAGTTATTGCGAAGTTAATTGCAAAAATACAGGTAGATATAGTAAGTGAAAATTTTACAGTTTTCCAACAGTAAGTGGGAAAGTGGTAAAAAGAAAAAAAATGGATTAAAGCCGTTAAAAGAAAAAAATATGTATGTATAAGCTTACTTTATAAGTGTCAAATTGAAATAAAATGATGGATCACCGAGTATCCCAAAACTATAATAGATTTTATTTGTAGTGATCATTTTATTGGAGATAAAAAATCAGAAGATGATTAACAACAATGAATTACATATAACGAGGTTTCGTAAGGTGTTAAATGTAACTAATGTTTGTCTTCTCACTTTCGCTGTTATCAAATAACTTTGTCCCGATTTTGAAAATTCTTTTACATCTTTGACGTGATCAGCCATCACCAGTTGCCTTCCTTTGAGTAATATGTTTGAGGTTGAAAGATTATATTGTGAACTATTGCTTCAAGTCCAGTTTGAATAATTATGTTCAAATTTTTATTGATAAAAACTAATACACTTTTATATTACTTTTAGCCTAATCTTTGTAGAATAGTTGCTGATTTATACATTTAAAATAATGCTAATCATTTAAATTGTCCCATAAACACTAATAAATTTTAGTTAACCTTATTTTATGAGCATAAAAAAATACAGTCGATAGATGTCTCTGTCATTACGTACCCAGCGAATACATTACATTTTCGTAGTGCAAATTGATGCTTCAGTAGTTGAACGCAAAAAAAAATTGTTTTCAAATACTATTCTGGTCAAGTGTACAAATAAATACTGACGTACAGAACTGTAACAGGATAAAAATAAAATATAGAAAGGATAAAAATAACCACCTCAATAATCGTAAAAGACATTGTTGCATTTTCCATATAATAAAACTACAAATAACATATTCATTTGTAATATGTTATTATGAAACATTTTTGTTACAAATAGGAATAAAAACACCATTTGTAAATAAATTAAAACAAAGCGAGAATGATTTTCGGAAAAATTTTAAAAAAATTACCCACTTTATTTATACTTTTAATATTTACATTAGTAATTTTCAACCGTTAAAATAATAAAAGCAAAAATTTCTTCGTATTTTACAAAATACTATTAACTCACACATATTATGAGAAATCGAGCCAAAACAACATATTAGTAAGAACGCATTTCGCAATAAGAAATAGAAATGTTTTTATTTTAAACGATTACCTTATTTCGATTACTAAGAAAATTTACCGATATATTATACGTAAAAAGAGAAAAATGTATAATTTGTTTGTAAAAGTATTCACAGACTAAGTATGTACTAAAATAAAACTTCATCATTTATTTGTAAATATGTACAATAATTTTAAAATAAAAATAAAACCAGACCTACTAAAAAAATCTATCACAACATAATCATTAAAAATAATTAAATGATTCATATGAATGTTCTTAAATTTCAAACATTTTATTATTATGAACAAGTACAACTTGACTTACTGGTTGAAAGTTTTCTATATATCTAGCACCATTTGCTAATTTAAATAATCTCTTATTTTATATTTTAGTTAGTGAACTGAATTTGTAGTCGTAATTAGACACAAACTACTCATCTAACCTATTTAGTTTACTAGACACATAAAATTCAATGTAACAACAGCTATTAAAAAATTTGAAAAGGAAGATCTATTTCAATAATCGAATAAATGACTTCTATATTGTATGTCAAATATGTATCAAGGGTAATTATTATTCTATTATTTTATTTTTTACAGCCTCTAATGAAACCTCGAATGAAACTAACTGCTCATGAATCGTAATTTTCTAGTCCTATTTCACTTTATTATCACGTAACGGATGAACATACCTTTTCGTTTTCATTACAATATTAATTAAAGTCGAAGTTCAATATTGATTGATGTAATTAATATATTTTTTCTTTCACTGCACCATAATATAGTCAAACTCCACGAACACAAAATAACAAATATCACCATGTATCACTAAAATCCTCAGGGAGTATCCATATAAATAAAGAAAAATTCGTACAGCTCATAGTATCCAGTAAATAGAAAATTCGGTATATAATTTCACTACTTTAAAAAAAACTATTCGTATATATGAAATATTTCCAATTATGTAACAGATTTAATATGCACTGGTTAGATAAACACGACGATCAACAAGGTAATCACACTAAAATAAGCGGCAGGCTAACAAAACTGAATTGCAAAAGCATCACAGCGGCGAATGAAGGGATGGGAGGAGACGAAAACTAAACCGGATTACGCGCCGAACCAAAATCAACGTTTAAAGTTTTGAGTTTTGACTGTGTGCACATCACAGCTGGCTTGGACGCAGCTGCCAAACAAAAGATCATATGTTCGTATACCATCGGGTGCATTCGCCTGTTTGGCTAATAACATAACTACAGGATGAATCAACCCCACTTCCATACTACTATTCATCCCCTATCAAAAGAATGAACGTCTCATGAAAAGTTTTACGCAAGTGATTAACAGAAAATTATCTTTTCTATTATATATGCTTTCTTAATTATCTAACTAGAGAAAAAAATATGATGTGGCCAGCACATAACCTCCCGCCCAATACTACTCTTAAAACGATACAAAATAGTATTTGATGATACAGAAACATACCTTCTTATTTGTTATTTTCTATTCATATTTGAGAATTTTAATTTTCTTTCGTATATTTATTTAATTTTTTGACATATATGTCACTAAGAAAACAGCTTCACAATCACAATGACATGTGTCAAATTTCGTAAAAAAATTGAAAATTTTTAAATGTTTCCATGGTGTACAAGGAGTGCAAGATTTGTGAAATCTAATTTCTCTATAATTTTATTATCTCTAAATCTAATGAAAATTAATAAAATTAGTGTAATCAAAACACATGTAAAATTAAATATTCTACAACTTTCAAAATAACATAAATTGTTGAAAAAGGAAATTTAACCGTGTTTTTCACGAAAAACTGTTAAGGGCTTCAAGTAAACTGCTACTTCCGGTTGACCAATTATATCCAAAATCTAAACAGCTCTTCATTTAAATATAAGAAGCAAGAATTCACAAAATTGTATTTTTTGGTATTATAGTATTTGAGTTATGCGAGACGAAAAAATTGCCACAGACTACACACACACATACATACATACATACAGACATCATCGCGAAAATAGTAAAATCGTATTGTAGGGACCCTAAAACGTGCTTATTCATTGAAAACTCACTACCCAATTTTTTGACCAAAAACAATATCTCCCTTACCTAGAGGTAGGCGGGAGGTAAAAAGTTGATATTGTACAAAAATGTGCCCAACACCTAATCTCCAGATTAAGCAACTTTTAAACGGTACAAAAAATTAGTATTCAATACTATTCTAGATCTTTTTTAATATGACCAAAAACTTTAACTCAATTATTTACTGAGATATGCCCAAAAAACCTGATTGGTCTTCAAGTAAACTACTATTTCCAGTTCGTATCTAAAACATTCAAATTATAAATAAGAAATTACATTTCAAAATGATATGTTTATTAGATTTTGAGTTATCCTGGTCGTAATAATTGTCACACACATAGACGCCATAATACATAATGGAAAATATAGAGTTTAACTTACGTCTAATAGTAATTACACAATTTTTAAAATTACAACACTTGCATCTATCCTATTCTTTCCAAATACGTCTATCTGTCTCTTGCCAAAAATACTTCACGTATTCCTTCTCCTGATTTTTAATATTTAATTTCTCGTAAACTATAAGTAATTTATCGATTTAATAGGCACTTATTTTGCAGCTTAAAACTTTCAAGTACATAAAAAAATAATATTTGGTTACCGAACCCATTGTTAATAACACCTATCTTTCAAGCCATTATTAAGAGAAAGAGGTCATACACCTTTTTTCATTTTATTTTATTTTTTCTGTAAGTTTGAGTAAAATTATAAATACAGATACTAATCTTAATATTAAAAGGCATTAAGTTATTAAGATACGATTTTTTTTATATTGGCATCCAATTTCAAATTTTTCGCTTGTGACGTCATCTTGTAATTCTACGAAACACGCTCTTGCGGAGAGCGAGGAACTACACTAACTGTCAAATTGACTGTTATCTGTCATTGTTATTTACTGAGAGGTTTTTACAAATATAGTTTATTCACATTATCTAGGCAAAATAATATAACAAATATAATAAACATAAGTTTAATTTGAAAATTGTTGTTAACTGCAACATATGACTTGAGATGACAGGTGTGATAATGAGACTACCGACATTACCGACAAGCGACAAAATATAGTACATCAAAGCATTTTTATTTTAACACGGCCTAAACTCTTGTCTAAAAACGTTATAATTAACGAATACCTAATTTAATTTATCGGAGTACTCATTTTAATATTAATAAGTAATTTTTACAACCTTGAATAGCAAATTATTATTTGTTATTAACACCTATTTTGCCTTGCCATGCTGTATATTCTATTACAAGATGACGTTACGATTTTGCAACCGCGAAACTTCATAAAGGAAATTTCGAATGAAAAGTTAAAAAATTATAAGAAATATTGAATAATATGTGACTGAAATGATCTAAATTTTTATAATTTGTAAAAAACACAACTTTTTTTTAAGTGTATGACTCCATCGAATAAGTAAAACAATGCGTTATTAAATTTACGTATGGAATTTACACTTCTGTAACTATTACTGATGCGTTTTTATTTTGTAATAAAGTATTTGGAATAACTAAGACTTAAAGATTTTATTTATCCTTTCCTCGTTTTTGTTAGCACTCTGCTCAGATATGTGATGTTAATTTTTGCACATTCAGTTTCTTCAAATAGCAACTACTCAAAATTAGGAGTGGGAACCACATGGTCAAATTTTATTTAATGACGACAATTTGTCTGTTATGGAGATCGACCAGAAAATCTTACGTTATCATGAAGCTAATTAAATATTTGAGACGAATTTAACACTGGTAAAATTAACTTTTATATTATTTAAATAATTATTAATTATGTACTGTATATATAAAATAACAAAAAGTATGTCATATCTGGAAAATATATCCAACAAAAAATTCTTTACCAACATCACTGACTACAGCTTTAGTTTAATATTGAAATTAGGAATTCAGTGGCGTATACAGGGGTGTGTTAGCATTCTTTATTAAGCCGGATTTCTGCAGCCATTTACATTTACATTTAATTTAATTTTCATTTAACAGTTAAATGTAGGTATGTAACCTATTGCATCCATTCATGCAACATTCTCATTTACATTTTCATTTATATTTCATTTTCATTTAATTTATAAGTTGGCCAACTTTTAACTTTAAAATGTAAATTATAAATTTAGTCCCGAACGATCAGCTCGTTGTGTTTGATTTTTTGATTATATTTTTATGACTGTAGTTACATTTTGTGCCTGTTTTAAAAATTCTGTGCTACTAGAACCGTTACTAGTAAATATAATCCTAAATTTGATTTCATTTCATTTCATTCACATTTGACATTTATGACCTTGGCCAATTGCTTGTTTTGTGTGCGTATGCGTTCATTTTCATTTATTTTGTTGCATGAATGGTATATTTAAAAAGTATTTAAATTAAATTAAAATTTTAAATGTAAATGGCTTTATAAATCTACCTTTACATTGCAAAATGCTCCAATTCACTCGATAAGTTGATGTTAGATTAAGGGATTAGATGTTGGTGAAGAACAGAGTTGTGGATTGACTTCTTGGTTGTTTAATTTGTATATGGATGTGTTCCTCCGAAAGACATTGAATGGAATGGATGGTGTAAGTATTGGTGTACAACTTGAAGTTATATAGGTATGTACATATCGCAAATTACAACATTTATTTTCTGGTTTGCTTTTATGAGATATTTGTGTTTGAATTTATTAAATATTCACAGAGAAATTATAATTATAGCAAATAAGATTCTTGGTGAATTGGCCACGAAACCTAAGTATAATATTTATGTTTATTTTGCTTATATTATTATTATATTTGTTGAAAGATCTAAAAGAATTAGTAAACTCATCGCTATAAAATACAATTTAAAATTATAAATGAATTCTTTTGAGCGCAGCGAACAAAGAAAGTTTATATATTCTAAAATACCAAAATATTAACACCATTTTAAGAAGATTGGTGTAACCAATATTCAATAGTCATTTGTTGGCATTAACTTTAAAGTGGTCGAAGCAACCGCTGTTGTTTGGAAAGGGTTGAATTTCCAAACTGATGCGAATGACATTTACCTACCCCAATTTGTTTTTATGTACGCGAATTAGGTATAAATAGATTACATTACATGTAATTTTCATTCGTGGTTCAGTTCTTGAACAATTAGAATATTTTGTGTTGTGATGGCGAAAATTTCATTAGAGAAGAGAGGAAGAATAATTGCTCTATGGCAAGCAGGGTGGAATATCGGCAACATTGCAGAAAATCTTCAGATTTCTGTAATTATTTTTTACATTTATAAAATTTGTTCTTATTTAAAAATTTAACCAGTAAATAATTATTAAAATTATTCCAAATATCATTTGTCAAACTCAAATAATACGACTGTTTGTATGTTTTGTTTCCCATGGCACTCTAGAAATAGTTAAAAATTATCTATTTTATTTTACGTCTATCTCATGACAGAAATACATCACATCCATAAATTTAGGCTCGGTTCGCGAAGCTTTTTGATTTTCAACATTTTACCTATTTACACTATTGCTCTAAAATTAATAGATGAAAAATTGTATTTCCTATAGCTGAAAAAAAAAAATTGACACCCGGTATTTGCGAGAGGTAAAAATTCTTTACATTTAATCAAATATAAATATTTTATATATCAGAGAAAATTAGTTTGGCGTTGTATTCAACGATATAGAATTGGTGGCCCGTTTCACCTACAAAATCGTTGACGAAACGGGACGCCACGAAAACTGAATGTCGCTGCTGTCCAAAATTTGCAACAGGTCGTCAGCGAGATTCCCTTTTGCTCTTCTGCTGAGCTAAAGCAGCTAAAGTTAATGCTTCTGCTTTAATCATCAGGAGACGGCTTCATGAAGTAGGGATCCATTGTAGGAAGGCTGCGACTAAAGTCGAGCTTATGCCAAATCATTTGCGAGCGAGGCTGCATTTTTGTGAAATAAATACAGATTTCAATTGGGATACTGTAATTTTTTCTGACGAAAAAGTATTTTCGCCAGACGAAGACGTCAAGAAGCCGCTGTGGCGGCCAAACAACTCGCGTCTTCACCCACAACACGTCGTTCCAATCAGAAAGAGTGGGAGAATAAGCGTCGGGTTTTGGGGATGGATGGCGTCTTGGGGCCCTGGTGAGTTAGTGGAGATATCCGGAAAAATGAATGCGGCCTACTACTTAGAAATCTTGGAGGAAGACATGTTGCCATCGATAAGGATGTTAATTCCTGATCGCAACTTTTTTTTTGTACAGGATAATTCTGCGGTTCATACCGCAAGAATTGTAAAATCCTGGTTTAACGATCACCCGGAAATAACTTTACTCCAGTGGTCTGCTAAGTTACCAGATTTGAACCCCATCGAAAACGTGTGGGCGACAATGGTCCAGAGAGGAACAGGAAATGTTCGATCGAAGGCAGCACTTCAACAAAATGTTCTCCGCGTGTGGGAGGATCTGCGAGGAAGCGAGTACTGCCAGAATATAATTAATTCGATTTTGAACTTGTACGATATATTTGTTGTATATATTGACGACACTTTTTGTGATATTTATTCATGAACTCGTATGATATATTTGTTGCATAAATTGACGACAATTTAATGATATTTATTTTTGAACTCCTATGATATATTTGTTGTATACCGCGTGTAGAATTTAAATGTAGAATAGAGGGATCTCAATGATATTTTTTTGATTTTGCTATAAATTTTTACCTACTTACTATACAGCAAAGAAAATACAAAGGTGTTTAGAATTTCAAAATGCATGTAATATTTACCTAAATATTAGAATTTCACTATATGTCAATTAAATTAAAATTAGTATTTATTTAAAAAATTATAATACGGCTATAAAACACTAAACAAAAACAAAAAAAAAATATATATTTCAGAGAACAAATTTATATTTATTTATTACAGTGTTGTAATATTATCTTTAGAAATTTCATAGATTGTAATGATAATGGCGAATTTCAGTGTTCATTTCTTTCCATTTCTTTTTAGTAAATAAATAAATATTTCATTTCTGTTCAATTTTCCATGGCCGTGTTACAATTTTCTTAATAAATATTAATTTTAATTTGATACTTAATACTATAAAAGGTATAAATGAAGAAACAAAACAGATAAAAATAAGAGAAGAGAAGATACGGGTAAAAGAAGAGAGAGAAATAGGAGAAAAACTAAAAAGAATAGAATATAGACAAACAGAGAGAAAAAGAAGCAAATACGAATATGTTTATAATAACTGGCGTGAAAACAGAAGAAAACTAAAATAAGAAATTGGAAAATTCAATAACCAACTCGATATCAATGTAAAGATTATTTTATTTATAGCAATATCAAAAATATAACACTTAAATCCCTATATGCTACATTTCAATACTACATCCGGTATATTGGCGACACAGTAACAAACAATATTATTGTAGTTGTTTTAAATTTCGTCCATTAATATTTTTAGTTATCAGATAATTTGAATTTAATATGTAGTTGAATGTTTTTGTTTTATTTCTGATGAAAATGTAATTAATTTTCAACAGGGGTCGCAAAGTTCAAGAAGTTTGGATGCGTCATTGAACTTGTATACAGCATCCAATATTCACTTGCATTTTGCAAAATATTATAAGATCAGAAATCTGAAATTGTATAATCTCTACGAGGTGTTTACCTTTCTCCGGTAAACAATGGATAATATACCTGTCCTTCATATGCTATCGTTTATCTTTCTCATTCGACCTGCGAGAACGTTCGTCGGTTTTTAGTTCAGTTTTGGTACCTGTGGAGGGGTTATGGGGCATAACTTCTGAACTATACTGTACAATATAACACCAATCCTTCACTTTTCACTTTTGTATTCGAATTGGTAACTTTAATGTTTAACATTTATCATCTTCTGTTATTGAGGTTATTTATTAAAAATGGATCGCTATTCGAAAGAACAACGTATGTTATTGTTAAAATACATTACAAATTTGGCGAACGTTTTACGGAAAAGTTCGTGGAATTATTGAATCTAACGTTTTGTGGGATCAATTGGACGACATAGACCTAGAAGAAATGTGTGGTTTCAACAGGATGGTGCCACATGCAATACAGCAATAGAAACCATCAATTTGTTAAATCAACATTTTCCTGGTCGTGTGATTTCCAAAAATGTTGATGTTAATTGATCGCCCAGTTCCTGCGACTTGACGCCATGCGATTTTTTCCTCTGGAGTTTTGTAAAGACCAAGGTCTATACTAACAAACCACAAACAATTCCTGAACTGAAAATAGAGGTCCAACGAGTTATTTCTGAAATTAAGCCAACTGCCCTGTAAAAAGTCTTCGGAAATTTTATCCAAAGGGTCAGGGTATGTTAGGTCAGCCGCCTCGGCCATGTGGCCGACATCGTATTTCATAATTAGTCAACATGTCTACTTTAAAATTTAATAAATATCTCCAAATTAAACAATAATTTACTATTTTATTTCAAAATTAAATCTGGCGTTTCCGATGGGCCACACTTATAGTAGGGAGATGGAGTCAGTAAAGAAGAAAATTTAATCTTTTATTTATATTTTAATTATTATAATGTATATTGAAATTAAAAAATATCCATGTAATAGTATAACATCTTGCATAACACTTGACGTAAAGGTGTTAAACAAAAATAAATTATAAAGGGAGAAAAAATAAAAATCACTAAAGGTGTTCAAAATTGCCCAACAGCAGGGGCAGTTTTGAATTGATACGGGGCAGTTAGGAACACATATAAATTAATCTTGAACATTTGTAAAAATGAGAAAGAAAACATTAATTTAATGAATAAATCTATCAGAAACTTAGTTTATGGTGTTAAGACTTGAAATTTAAGGGAAAACTGAAAACTTAAGTTATCTTGTTCCACACCAATGGGAGACGGTAATTATAAAGTATGTCTTCAGTTTTTACAGTTGCAGTATGTAAACTTGGGATATGGATTGTAAAGTGAGAAATAATCTGTACGCCCACGAACAGAATTATATAGATGAGCAAAATTTTTAAATTTAACTCGATAATATAATATTGTAACACTCAGTCCGAATAATGCTGCTGTTTCTCGTAAATCTTTACCACCACTTTAATCATTCACAGCTCTTTGTTCATCTTCTTCGTTTTTTTTTAACCCGTTTTCTTTTATAATATCGCGCCATTTTACACTAAAAACAAAAAATGTATTACAAATATAAATTGGGATTGTTTTAAACTGCCCCCACCGACATGTATTTAATATTATGGTTATAATTTCTCATCAGTTCGTTAAATTATTGTAGCTCTTAAGTATAATTATTCCTAAAACATTACATTCTTATATATAAAATCATAAATACTTTACAATTTAGGTATACAAACTGATTACCACATATAACAGTGACACACTATGCCGTAGAAGTATAGTATATTACGTACCGTGAACTGTAAGTGATAGTTTTTAGGTCGAGAATGTAGTTTGGGATGTCGAGACCCATAGGGTCGAGATTTCCTAAACATTCGAGACCTACAAAATCACTTACAGTTCGAGGTTAGTAATCTATTTTTTGCAATACCTGCGAAAATAGAAGAAAAAGAAAAATAGATTTCAAATTAACAGCTGTCAGATTGAGGTTAAAAATAAAATTTGAATGATATATATTTACTTACCATCACCATGAACGGCAAGTTTCACTTACCATCCACCGTGGACCTTAAGTAAATGATGTAACCATGAAAACCAATTGTGCAATAAAAGTTCCACTTACTGGGTGCTATTCACACCTCTATACTAAGGGCTACTAACAAGGGCATTTTAAGATTTAACACTGTTGCTATGAAAAAATTGTTGATATCCAAGGTAATCAACAACTTTTGCAAAGTAACAGTGCCAAATTTTAAAATGCCCTAGTTAGTAGCCCTTAGTATAGAACTGTGAGTAGCACCCACTGTGTTTAAATTTTGTTATTAATGGGTAACTTACAGTACAGGTATTGCAAAAAATATTTTAGTTTTCTAGGAGCACCATTCATAATACAATCTATATGGAACAGATGGTTACATAAAACTAAAACTCTAAATTTAAATTAAAGGTGTTCTAAACTGTCCCTGTGCCTAAACTGCCCCCATCTGCCCTATACCTATTTGAAGTTAGATTTTTTTTGTATTTTATAAGCTTAATTTTATATGATAATAAATGTCGGTGCTATTGGCGATATAAATTAGTAGTATCCATATATTCATATTTGCGAATTTTACGTCTCAACTAATTTACTAGAAATGTGCGTCTATTACTTTAACAGAAGAATATGTTTTAGCAATATACGAGTAAATTTGAAATAACTGCAAATTTATCGAAGTAAAGAGTAGTAGACGTATTACTGTAATAACTCCGAACCTCTGTCACAATATGGCGCGAGAGCGACTCACTATATAGTGACATTGACATTACGCGCTGTGCACTATGCCGACAGTTTGTGATTTGCCTGGTAACCCATAAAGATGTGGGTTGTGTAACGATAAAAGAAAATGCTTCCAAAAAGAAAATAACGTTTTTGGAAGTGCGTTAAACTGTGGCCACTTTAATGAACACAATGGAATAGTTATTTCACGCTTAAAAACTAGTGACCATCATCGGCAAACTTAACAAGTACGAAAAGTCCAAGAAAGTTATCCCGATTTGAAACTCCCTGTTAGAACACCAATAAAAAATCTTGGAAATATGTAATTCACTCGACACTCATAAGGAGAATAAATCGTGCAGGACGTAGCGAGATTTCATTGTTATGCGAACGACAGGCATGTCAAACGTGATCTGGAAAATCCTTAAGAGACTGAGCAGATGAGACAAGTCATAATTCCTGTACAATGAGTACTGAAGCTACAGCAAAAAATTTATGCTGGTACGGGAGGACATTTGAGAGAGACACACAACTCAAAAACTAGGAAAACAATTTTACTCGATAACTTTAAGGTGAAAGAAAAGGGGGCTCTACAATAGCCCTGGAACGAGAACGCTAACGGAAAGCAAACGAGAACAAAAACGGAACGAAAACGTTGTCAGATGCTCAATTGCCCGGTAAAGAATTCGGAAGACTGAACATTTTTTGACAGTGACAGTTGAATCTCAGTTTTGCATGGGTACAAAATGGATAATGAAGATATTATTTGCACATCATTGATGTTTTCATTTATTTATTATTACTATTTACATTGCGAGTATCAAGGAATTATAGGTAATGACGTCATGATTTCATTCTTTTGGTTGTTGAATTGCAACGGGAACGGGAAATATGAATCTTGGCGTTCTCGTTCCCGGGCGACGCAAGGCTTTCCGTTCTCGAAATTTTATTGGGCATGCGTACATCATAAACACATTCCCTCATCTTTTTTTACCGTTCTCGTTCTCGTTGTTGTTCCTGGGCCGCCTAAATACGTGGTTCAAGTTCCAGTAAGGGCCCAAAAAAGCATTGACGGGCTCCAATGGATCAATAAAGCGTTAGGAGTCCTTTTGAACAATTGGCAATCAACGTGGCCAGTCCGTTTCTAGAATTCAACTCTGGGAACTAATACATCATAATAAAAATGGTGGATTACAATTTTTGTTTGGTTCCAAAATACTTGGGACGTCTGAACATCCATGAAACTATCACTAGATATCTTTCATTAGTTATATCCAGGCATCAAAGAGACTGGAATTATTATCTACATATATTTCCGTTAATATACCGCTTATCTAATTATGAAACAATAGGGCAGACTCCGGCTAACATCGTATTTGGTACTTATCTTAACTAAAGAATATCAAGAAGATCTATTTAAAATATCTGTTGAATACTGCTTGGTTCATTATGTGTCACAAGTCTTACACAGATGTCGGAATTTTAAGAAAGAAAGTCGATAACCTAGAGAAAGTTCGTATATTGGAAAAGTGCTGCAAATAACTGACAGACAATTGAATTAAAATGACACATTTTCTACTTGGTGAATAAACAACTGTTATATCAGAAACCTATTAATCATGCTTTTTGGAACACTTTGCGCCGATTACAGCTTACGATGATGACATAATGAAACTTGTTATATAAAAACTAGCAGTGTTATCGTGTTCTTGATAGTTTGAGCTGGAGGTCTATTAGGATCAATTGGTGTTGCCAGTTGAATGAGAACGTCCTTTGTTTATTTAAGCGAGAAGATTTAGAGTGAAAGAAAACAAAGAAATTTGCTGACTGCTGAGAGGAAGATAGTAAGAGAGAAAACGCATAATATCCAAGAGAACTTCAATTGCCTGGGAAATAAATCTGGTAAGAAGGAAAAATAAATATTTTCAGGGCATAACTTAAACTTTTGTTGTATATAAACCTCACCAACAACTGAAGAAAATCAAGAGAAGAGGAAGTAGAGACACTAAATTACTTTTAATTTAACGGTAAAGTCAGTAAAATAGAAACTGGCATCAAGGATTGTTTGACGAATAACAGCAACATCTAGCAGCAAGGAGAGAAAAATAGAAGGACGGTACGGAAGTGAGGATCGGAAACAAGCATATGCCGAACACCGTGGCATCTAGCGCCTAACAGCAAGAAAGAGATAGAGAGATAAAAGAGAAGAATAAAATGAGTAACAGAAGTAGAAGTAACAGTTTAATTCAAAGACGGGAGGAAGAAGAAAATATATCCGACAGAAAAAAAATTTTCAAACTCAGCACAAAAACTCAAAGATCGCCAAAACTGAAAGCAAGTAAAACAGAACAAAAGCCCTAGAGAAAAGCAGGAAATAATAACAATAACAGAAGAAAGGAAAATGGAGGAAATATTTAAAGGAATAAATGAAACTATAAAAGATGTGGAGGAAGCAAGGAATGAAGCAAAACAAGGGAATTCAGAGATTAAAAAAGAGTTAGAGGAAATCTGTAAGAGTATCAAAGGCGAAATAGGAAACATAAACAACGATATCCAGTATATGAAAGAAGCAAATGGGCAACGAAAAGTTGAAATCGAAGAAATAAAGTTCAGACTTGTAAACTTAGAAATGATGAGAAAAGAGCTAACGACTAAAAAGCCAGACTAGAAACACTAGAACAAGTTTGGCTGTACAATACACAGCGATATCTTGGTCTATTACCAATATTGCAAACGTCTTGGAAAGGATTTTATGAAGTGTTGAAGCAAACAAATATATCCCATCTGGAAACTAGCTAGATGCCAAGAGTGATTTATTTCAATCGTTTGAACTTCGCTCGATGGTAACAATAATACTGTAAGTATTTTTCAATGTACTTTTATGACTGTATAACAACTTTATATACTGTGTGTAGAGCCCTGAGGAAGATAAAAGTGGTGTCGAAATGTTGGAGTTGTAGAAACTAAAGATATTATGACTGAATCCCCGATCATTATTTTTCCACATCACTTCTCCAGTCGAACAATAATCTCTTCAATAATAATATACCACCAACAAAGCAAAAGCCCACCAAATTCATCTAGATCTAGATCTAGACAGATCTAACATCTACGAAGTATATGTCCTCTTATTCTACGCGTTAGAAGGTACGTTAAGGCTTAACTAAAGAATATTAAGCAGATCTATTTCAAGTGTCTGTTGAACACTCTTTGGTTCATTATGTGGTACAAGGCTTACACAGATGTCTCGTGGAATGTTAAGAAAAAGGGGTTGATAACTTAGAAAAAATTCATATATTGGAGGAAAAGTGCTGCAAATAACTGACAGACAATTGAACTAAAATGATACGTTTCCTACTTGGTGACTAAACAACTACCTGTTATAACAGAAACCTATTAATCATGTCTTCTGGAACGCTTTGACTGATCTACGACGATTACAGCTTACGATGATGACATAAAGAAACTTAGCTGTAGAAAAATTAGCCGTGTAATCCAGTTCTTGATAATTTGAGCTGGAGGACTATTAAGAATACGTTGGAGATTGTTTTTAAACACACCAGTATCAGATTCTTGTGCGCAGCTACAAGAACATATATCAAAAGTATTCTGTGCAGATATCGTCATGCTCTATAACAGTTTTGAGACGAAACATAATTTAGAAAGGGAACAGTCACGGACCTGTCAAGGGAAGGAACGAGAGCGACTAATTGTGTCGTAACGTACTGACAAATTTGATATAGCCAGGAAGTTCCATAAGAACTAGAAAACGCGCAAGGCAAAAATGGTTAGCGGGTATCGTGTTGAGAGCAGTAAGGCATAAATTCTGTGATTAGTTAAATCCAGTTCTCGAAAATAGTGTACATAAAGTAAAATTTGTTTCTTATAATTGCTTAGTGTTAAATAGTTTCAGTAAAATAGGTAAATAGTTTTGTTAGTGTTAATTTGATTAGTTACCACATCCGTACCGCGTAAAACGGTTCAGTTTTATACAGGCTGGTGAATTGATTTGTGCAATATAGGAAATACAGTGTCTTTTTTTCATATACTTCAAACAAATTTTGTAGATAATTGAATTCTGCATCAAAATCACTAATTATATTTTATTTGACACCTTTGCTAACATGTAAAATGAAGTTTAAAATTTTATAAAAATGTTCATTTGTAGTGAAAGTCATGAAATTTAAACAAATTATAGACATATGCAAAACAATTTTCAATAGTTTTACAGTTCGCGCATATGCATATGTTTTTATTTTTGTTTAAATTCTATAGCTATAACTACAAATGAGCATTTTTATAAAATTTCAAACATCATTTTACATGTTACCAAAGGTGTAAAATAAAATATGATTAGTGACTTAGATGCAGAATTCAATTATCTACAAGATTTGTTTAAAGTATTTTGCTCTCAAATCAACAGGGAACGGCATATCGCTATATGAAAAAATTAACATTGTGTTTCCTATATTGCACAAATCTATTCGCCACCCTGTATGTATACAAATGTATACCTTTTTGTTTATTTTTTCATTATTGAATAATAATTTATTTTTTATTAATCATTATTTTATTGGTACTTTGCACGTACTAACAACGGTCGGCCCTGCGTTGTAGGGCTTCACGTTACTGGACATTAAAAATACGATCCAAATCTTGCTTTGAAGTTGATAGCCCGTATAAAAAGTTTCTAAATAAACAATAATTGCCTTAGCACATGATTGTTGTGGAAAAGTCTCCCTATCAAATAGGTAAATGATAATTTTTAGAACAATAATTGTCTACCGCAACGATTTTTGATAAAGATGGTTCGTGGTACTAAATACCTCACAATTATATCCCTAAATTATGAACTATGAGGTCTGTTAGAAAAGTATCCGACCTTATTTCTTTTTGCGAAAGCCTGATGGATTTGAATCAAGAGCGCTTGCATGAGCCGACCTTGTTCCTTCGTGCGCATGCGTGAATTTTATCGCGTCTGTCGATAGGGTCTGTTGCTGGCAAGCAACATTTGAGTGAGGTAGTGTGTAGAGTTCTTGTCGGTTGTCCATTGCAAGACAAGGATTTGGTTTCCGGGTCGTACCCGTACACCCAGGACTCACCAGTAATTGCTTTTGATCTGCCATCAGCAACTTCGGCTCGAATTTCGCCCTTATTCTCTTCATGGCCAAATCTTCGGTCACAATGGAATGTGCCGAAAAAGTTCTGACGCCCACCTCTTCCGCAATTTCTCGGATAGTTACACGACGATCCCGTATCACCACAGCGTTCACCTGGTCATTTCAGCATGTTGATGACCGACTAGAGCATTGCTTGCTCTCCACCGATACCACTCTTTAATATATGTGATACCCATAGCATCTTCCGAATGGTTTCCACCTGGCTGACGCCGAGTTTCTGACAAAACTTGATGCAGAAGCGCTGCCCCAGTCGTTCCGTCATTTTCCTTGCAATGAAAAACCGATAGGAGCTCTACACACTACCTCACTCAAATGCTGCTTGCCAGCAACAGGCGCTATCAACAGACGGGAAAAAATTCACCTGATACGAGTACTTTTTTAAAACAGACTTCGTAAATTTAATTTTATCTTCTTCTTATATTTATTTCTTAACAGTGTTAAATCGAGGCGTAAGAACGTAAATATAGTAATCTAAATTTCTTCCTTTTCGTGAAAACTGTGACTCAGTTTTTTTCCGTACTTTATGGGTTATTATGGAAAATTAGATATATCATTACTAATTTAAAATTAATCAAATGGAGTTGGACGGGACAAATTATGACAAGCGAAAACACCACTAGAAAATAAGATATTAAGAAGACGGAGAAAACGTGGTTCAGGATGTCGGCAATTCTATTGTGAAGAGAAGTAACGGCTAACGGGTGTTTCAAAGGCGAAAAATTTTAACATATGGGGTGTTTGTGTACTTGCTTTATGGTGCTGGGCGCCAGCATTATAAAACAAACGGGAATCTACTTAAAATATTTGGAATTGTACTATGCAACTTCTGCTGGAAATTGTACCTATACATCGTCCCATTGGCATTGTAGGTAAATTTTAGTTCTTTTTCACAAAATACATCGATACATCAATACATCGATATATCAATACTTCGATATATTGTTACATCGATATATTGATATATCGATATATTAATATATAGATATATTGATATATCGATATATTGATATATCGATATATTGATATATCGATATATTGATATATCGATATATTGATACATCGATATATCGATATTTTTTCTACTGAATATCGTTATTCGATATATTGATATAATATCGATACATCGATGTAAACGCACAGCCCTAGCGAGCACATTAAAGAACCCTAATCGAAAAAAAAAAAATTGTAAGCCATAACGCTGCCTCGAAATTAAACTATGTCGACTGAGTGGATATTCTTGTGAATAAAGTTCTGTAACTATGCGATAATTTGTTAAACTCCGAAAATACACATCTAGCATATCAACTTTTTTCTAAAATGATAATTTATTTTTATAATAAGGTAAGTAATTTAAAAAGTACTACACTGAAGCTTCTTGATAAAAAAGGTAATAACATTTAGTATTGATTGTTGTCAGATGACATTAATCATGTTACCAATATTTTATTTAAATTGAATATTTTATTATTACTCGATGTTGGATATTTTTAATGTACGAGCGACAAGGAGTAAAATTCAGCCATAAAAAAACCCCTTATCAATTTTTCTGAATTTGGCATCTGTTTCGTGCAGATTTTTATTGGGAAAACATCTTTGAATTTGGTGTGCAATAAATCTACAATTGGCCTGATTTTGAGTAGAAAGTCATTTGTATCAATTAGTGCATTTTTTGACCAGTAATCCGACAAATTTTGCATTTGTATAATTTCTATAAAGATACATAGTTGAAGAAACAAATACATTTAATATTGAAACTGTTTATGTCCCTCGTAAAATCATAAGGAACATATATTTGAGAATCCGAAAAAAATGGCCTAGTACGACTACATAATGAATTAATATTAATTAATTAAAGTTTTACCAAAGCCGTATAAAATATACAAGAATTAAAAAAAAAAACATATATAACTTACATCTAATTAAGGCCACAACTTCAGTATGTGTAGACTCCATCACATCGACTCCGTTCACCTAGAAACAATAAAATACTTTTAATAGTAGCTCAATTAGATTGAACTATTATTTGATGAGTAATTACCACGTAACACGCACAGTGTGAGTTCTTTAAATGGCTCACTATCAAGATTTAGAGAACTATGACAGACATAAAATCGGTTTAAATTAAAATGTTTTCAAAATTCAATAAGTAAATAAATAAATGTAAGGCACAGCCGTTCTGGGTGGCGTATAGTGGCTATTATGTCACTAGCCTAGCACGCCAGAGGTCGTGGGTTCGAATCCCACTGAAGAGCAGGGTCGTTAGTGTATTTCACACAAATTAATAAACATCCATTCATGAGGCGGCATATGACAATAGTAGTTAGTCCGTATTCCATCTCCTTAAAAATAAAATGCAAGGCACTCTGCAAAAGTGCTATTTGTATGCTTGAAGTGCGGTTACCGGCCGTCAAATCACGATCCCAACAGATGTTAATACAGGAGGGACCACAGAAGTAAAAGTAGTAGTGGCGACACAATTAACTGCGGGAAATTAATACATGTAGGATAGCATTATGATAATTTTAGCACTGTTAAAATCACGTGTACAGGTGATTAATATACTTTCTTTAACACTGTTTTGGAAACTGGGCATTCCACTACTAAAAATTGTTATGGAATCACTAATATTCCATACGCGGCGTATGGAATATATGAAGTATCTTGATTCAGTTACTATGGTTACGTCTGTTTGTTTTAATTTGATTTATATGAGTTTGACGTTTTCAACAGTTTTAAATTTGTATTTTTGTATAATTTCCAAAACCTTTTTATAGAAAGTATAGTCTAAAACATGTAACGGAATGGCCTATCACACACTCGCAAACCGTAGCCCTCGCCTTTGGCTCGGGCTACAAACTTTTTGCTCGCGTGGAATATGTGCCATTCCATTACTTGTTGTAGAATATACTATTCCACAATCGTTTAATTTTTATGTTGTTTGCTTACTCAAAAGAGTGAGCAAAGAAAGCAATTTAATCACTAGTGAGAAAATAGTATATTGTACAACAAGCATGGAATGGTACTCATTTCATACGAGTATGAAAGTTTGTAGCATGACCCAAAGGTGAATGCTGCAAATCATACGAGTATGAAAAGGCCATATTTAAAATAAAAACCAATTATTAATAAGTAAATACAACAATTAATAAATAAAACACTTTTTTGCCGATTGACTTTAAAGATGACACTTCACGGACTGCTAACAGTCTGTAAAGTATCACTTTTATGCCTAGGCTGTAAATAATTATTTGTATACCAAGGCCGCGAAATCACTCTTTAGCGTACCGAGAGAAATATTGTCGCCAGTGCCGCTTGCGGCCGCGGCAGCACAATCTCGAGGGCGATAAAGGATTTTGCGGCCAAGGTGTACACACTATTTTTTGTGCAGCCGAAGAAAATTTTAATTACAAATTTTAAACAGTTTTATTGTAAATTGAAAGTGGCTATGGGATTGACATTTGATAAACAAAACAATTAGTTTTGAAAAAGTAATGTCTATACTCAAGTGTCAAAATGATTGTTTTTTATCCTATTTCGCGTCTGTTGTTAATGGTAACGGACGTGAAATAGGTTAAAAAAAATCATTTTGGATTTCGCAGCCGTTACCATGACAACAGCCGCGAAATTCAATTTCGCGATCTATACTGCAGCTTCGAAATGCTTATTTCGTGTCCGGCTGCACAAAAAATATTTTACATAACAACCGCTCAACAGACGCATAGCAACCATCAATAAATACATAGCAACCGCTCAACATATGCATGGCAACGTAATTTGACAGCAATATCCTTCAAAATATCTATATAAAATTATCACTAAATTAATATTAATTCCAAATACAAAAGTCTTGCAGAAAAAATAAACATCAAATAATAAATTGAATTATATAATACCCACTTATATAAAAATAAAGTTCAACAAAAAGAAAAATATTCTAATTAACTTGCTACAAATTTGAAAAATACAAGGTTACATTGCATCTGAAGACATGTAAAGAGTCTGCAAATACATCAATATCGTTAGGAATATTATTGAAAATACTACATAAATGTCTGATTGGTGATTTCATTTCATAATTAGTCCGTGCTTTAGTGCAATTGAATATAATTTTATTCCTGGAGCTATACGAGGAACACTGAATGGTAATTGTCTTAAAATACAAGAATCATTTATTTTTTTTTTTTTAATATTATAAATACAACTCTGTAAACATGTAATAGTATATTACATAACGAGAGAAGTAAGAAGCAATTTACGCACGAGTGAAAAAATTGACACACGAGCCGCGTAGCGGCGAGTTTGTAATTTCACGAGGGCGTAATTGCTTTACATCTCGAGTTTTGTACTATACTTTTTCTACGACCACTCAATACTATTTCTAAATTAAAAACAATATTCAAATAGTTAGAAATTTATTATGCTTTTTTGTTTTCTCTAATCCATGAATTTTTGATACACAAATTCGTATCGTTGTCGAGGTTTTGTCACTAAAAGATTATTTGTTAATAGGATAATAATATTTAGTAGTATATTTTACCTCACAATAAAACACAGATTATAAACTATAGATGCAGATAGGAGACTATAAAATATTACCAGTTTACATGTAATAATCACGCACATAACCTAAATGTCAAACAAGCTTTGTTTGTGTTTATAAAAATAAACGACAATTATTGAGCGTAGGGATACATGACGAAACATAGTCCACTCTACATATATTATTGAAATATTTCTTGGTTTCATAATTTATAATAAACCCAGCAAATTATGAATTTAGTTATAAAATTTTATCAGTTAGCCTTTGAATCCATAACATTTATATCTAAAATTTGATGCATCAAATTTTAATTATATTGGTAATGTGACAATCAGTAATGCCAACTTAAATTTCATTTTCAAGCGTTACGTAATGAACAATACGTAACACTTGAATGAACATTACGTAACACTATTCGTAACAACGCACTTACATTGATTGTAGTTTGTTCTGTAATGACATACTTTCAGTAGTGGTCGTAGAAAATAATATATATATGTAAAGAAGGCACAGGTTGCTATGTATAAAAATAGTATAAAATAGTATAGTATCAAATGTTTACATGAAAAATAAATAGTTGTCATATTGCGTGGACAGTGTTTATACTTGAAGTACTCATATTATTCAACAGGTTATGGGCCCAGTGTGTAGTACACTGTGAGTAAGATTAAAAACATATTGTAATATGGCAGAGAGTGACAGACAGAAACGGATTCTGTATCTAAACAGTTCCAATTATGCAAATTGGAAAGTGACCACAAAATGGATGTTGGTCAAAGCCAAACCTGGGATGTCGTCCAGAATGTTAAACCACAACCAGTGACTGAGGATTGGATAAACAAGAATAATTTGGCCATGTCGAGGTTGATGTTGTCAATCAGCGAAGATCAGCTAATATATATATATATATATATATATATATATATATATATATATATATATATATATATATATATATATATATATATATATATATATATATATATATATATATATATATATATATATATATATATTAGGCATTTAGATGTTGCGTCGGAAGTATGGTCTACACTGCAACAGTTGTATGAGCGGAAACAATGTGTAGCAAAGTTTTCCTATATCGCAAGTACTGAACTAAACGTTTTAGTTCAGGTACAATGAGACAGCACATCACTGACATGCAGGAATTAGCAAGTCAACTCAGAACAGCTGGTATTGAATTGTCAATCCCGGAAGAGGTTGCTGGTCTGCTGGCTAGTCTAACAGAGAGTTACGACGGTTTAATTACTGCTCTGGAGAGTCGTGACGAAAGTACTTTAAGTATGGATTTCGTAAGTGGCAAATTGTTAGATGAATATGCGCGTCGCTTCGAGCATCGCACGAATGGTCATGATATGGACAGCGCAATGTTTTCGACACCATCTCAGAAGCAAAAAGGAAAGCAGCAGAAAATCAAGGAGAGCCGTTCTTGCTACTACTGTGGCAAAAGAGGATATTCAAAGTTCGATTGTCGTAAATGGAAGAATGATCAGGCATCACAGTCATCATTCAAGGAAGCTGCCAATTCTGTAGCACAATCAAAAGGAAGCAATCAACATTTATTGCAAGCGAAAGAGCATATGTTACAGACCAAAATGATGTGTGGCTGATCGATTCGGGCTGTACCAGTCACATGACTAACAATGAATCCTTCTTCAGAGAGATGCATTCGACCAAACGAATGGTTCAGCTAGCCGGAAGAGGTCACGCAATTCCAGCGTCTGGAATTGGAACTGGTACTCTTGAGTGCAAACTACCAAATGGAAAGATGAACATCGTCAATTTGCATGAAGTACTGTTTGTACCAGAACTTGGAAGCAATCTCATATCAGTCAGCAAGCTGCGTAAAAAGGGATGCGAAGTACACATTGATGACAGCGGTTGCACGATAAGCCATGCTAGTAGTGTGGCAATGTCCGCTAAAGAAGTAGGAGACGTTTATGAAATGTCATGCGCACAAATAGACTGCGGTAAGAAGACTGAGAGAAGTAACCATGCAAGTGCCGAACTGTGGCATCGTCGACTTGGACACCGAGACGCTGCAGCAATCTAATTGCTGCATAATGAAAAATTGGCCAGTGGTATCGAGCTGGTCAAAGCAAACAACAAAGTATGGGTGGCACGATCCGTGCGTATTCTGGAAACTAAGTCATTTTCCTCTTCAAAACAAACGGAGAGCACAGTTAAACCAAATGTAAGAGAGAACAGAGAATCGTCTGATGCATACAGCGATATTTTTGGAGATGACAGCGAAATGAAAACAAACGTCAAATCAGATACCGGAAACACCTGTCATGCAAGTGACAGCTGAGTCAGACGTCAAAGAAGATCAAATTTTACCCTATTTGGAAGCTGTAAATGTGCAGGGGCCAGAAGGGGGTGAAGAATTACAGTCAGAAATACGTAGGTCGACAAGAGTGACGAAAGGTTAGCCGCCTGTTCGTTATTGTTATCAAGCAGAAGAACGAAATCACAGCGATCCAGCGTCGTGGGATGACATGTTGAAGATGTCAACCCAAGAACAGCAGAAATGGCGTCTAGCAGCCAAGGTAGAAATGGCTTCACTTGACAAACACAAGGTGTTCGAACTGGCGAATCTTCCAGTTGGACAGCATGCCATTACTTCGAAATGGGTATTTAAGTCAAAAAGAGACGAGAACGGCCAAGTACACACTTTCAAGGCACGGCTAGTGGCGAGAGGATTTTCTCAGCGATACGGAGTCGATTACGACGAGACTTTTGCACCAGTTGTCAGACACGATACCGTTCGTGTTCTCTTAGCCTACGCTGCGGAGCGAGGTCAACATGTGCGGCACCTCGATGTGAAGAGTGCATACCTCAATGGTGAGCTCAAGAAGGAACTGTACATGGAGCAGCCACAAGGTTTTGTGGTTAAAGGTGCTGAAGACCAGGTACTTCGTCTTCGCAAGAGCCTATACGGGCTCAAACAAGCTGCAAGAGCCTGGAATAAGACTGCAACGTCAACTTTGAAACAAGAGGGTTTCAAACAGAGTCAAGCTGATCCGTATTTATTTAAGAAAGCTGATAAGAACAATTCAAGAATTCACGTACTGCTATACGTGGATGACATGCTAGTGGTAGGAGACAGCGCAGAAGTTACTCAGCGTGTTGGAAAACAACTCGATAAGTACTTCGAAATGAAGGACCTGGGAGACGTGCGTCACTACCTTGGCATACAAGTGGAGAGAGTAAAGGATGGATCTTTCAATATTCACCAGAACACAAAGATTCTTGCACTGGTTGCTGAGTACGGCCTGCTGGATGCTAAACCTGTCATGCTGTACCTGGCCAACCTGTCTCGGCCAGATATTGCCCTAGCTGTGGGCATTCTTTGTCGTCGTGTCCAAACTCCGACTGAGAGCGACTGGAAGGCGGTGAAGAGAGTAATATGTTACTTGCACACCACTGTAGACCAGAAGCTGTACTTCCAGACAGGAGGTAAGCTGGAACTAACTGGTTTTGTAGATGCAAACTGGGCTGGTGATCATCATGATAGGAAGTCCACTAGTGGTTTTCTATTCCAAATGGGGGCTTCTACTATCACCTGGAGCAGTAGAAAACAGACCACCGTAGCGCTTTCTTCAACTGAAGCTGAATATGTAGCGGTCTCCCATGCTTGTCGGGAGTTGCAGTGGCTAAAAATACTGCTGCAAGATCTGGGAATCAGCATTGATTATCCGATAATTTTATATGAAGACCATCAGGGCTGCATAAAACTAGTCGCATCTGATCGCTGTAGTAATAGGACGAAGCATATAGACGTGTCTCATCATTTCATCCGGTATTTATGGGACAACAACGTCATCAACCTGCGATATTGTCCAACCGAGAAAATGGTTGCAGACATACTCACCAAACCATTGACATTAAAAAAATTTCTACAATTGCGATTGTTAACTGGTTTGGTCCAGAACTAAAATTGGAGAGCATATACATTTTTATTTTGTTACATCGTTTTAGACTTAATTAAAGAAAAGTATAGGCACAAATTATGAAAAAACATGCAAGAACGAATAATAAATCCTAACAAGCAGATTCACAAAAGGGATTAGGGCTAATCCTATTTTTATTATTAGTCGTAACGTTATTTTCCTTTCACAGAACATATTTCTTTTAACTAAGGTTGTAGTTAAGATTGGTTAACATAAAATTGGACACATTTTGTTAATTCATTTGATTTAGAAACAAAGTTACAGATGTTGAAAAAAATGGAGTTAGCGTTAATTCCTATTGTGAATCTGCCTGTAAAGTTCTAAAAGATGATTTTGATACATGTTCAATATGCAAATGAAATGATAATTTGTCATCAAAAAACACATCGAGGTCTTTAAACTGTGATACGCGTTCGAGATAAGAGTTTTCCATGTGATACGGAAGAGTGTACACGTATTTTTTTACTAAGTAGCTCATTATTTTACATTTGCTAAAATTAAAAAACAATTTAGAATTCTGAGACCAAGCTAATATACTTTCTATATCATCTTGAAGACGATTGAAGTCTTCTAAAGAATTAACAGTACAGAAAATTTAAAAGCTTTCTTAAACACTTGCATCATACTATTAATGTTCGATCGTTACGTTATTATTATCATAATAGCCCAGCTTTCAGGGCAGTTATATACCAAATAACGCCCTGAGGCGTTGTAAATTTGACGTTGTTACTAATGGGCACAGAATCCATAAACACTGACTTCTATTGGCATACAGAAACAAATACTGACTTCTATTGTTACCTAGTTACAGTGTTTGCAAGCAAATAGATAAATCTCTCTAACAATAATAATGATAGGACAAAAATATTACTACTGAATATAATTCATGTCACGTGACATATTTTATTTTCCGCCAATCAACATTGAGAATCTCCTACGTTACGTATCTTTCACAGCGATGATAAAAACAAATGAAACCATCATCTTATTTTAGTCCGTTGCTAATAATTTTTTTCTTAATTGACAGCTAGTCATAATATTATAATTTATAGTATCGAGTCTGTAGTTACAAATGTCCATTTTAACACATCAAAACTTAAGTTAGTCCTTTGGACTTATGAAAATATCATCCATGATAATCATATCACTTGCTACATTACCTGGTTCATACTAGATTTAATTAGATTTAAATTTTACATCTATATTTCATACTCGAAACTTAAATTTTTAAATCCAACTTATCACAACTTGACTGGAAAACAAAAAACAACTGTGACAATAGTAATATATTCTGTAATTTACCTTTAAATTTTAACCGATATATATATATATACAGGATGTTCAATTTAAGTGTGCCACCATTGCTATCTCAAGAACTATACAAGGTTGGTAAAATTAGTAAACAATTTCTATTTCACAAGACTGTTTTAATGAGCATAAAAAATATTTTTTTAAACCAGTGGTTCTCAAAATATGGGGTGCAACTTTCTTATTTTAAGTGAAAAAGTATATTTTTTATTATGCTATTTAATAGATTTTTTTTCTGAATTCAACGATATACACATGTTATATCCTAATATTACGAAAGAACTGAGAAAAATACATTTTAAATTTATATTAATTTTATTAGTATGTAGTTGTGATTAAGAGTGCTTAGAATAGAAAACAATTAAAAATAAGCATATGCAACAATATTGTTCTAATTATAAGTTTAAACTAACATTTAATACTAATAGTGGTGTCCTTTAGATAAAAATATTTGGATTTTGTTTCTAAAGATTGTTCAAAATTTCCCCCATTTTGATAAATACACAACTGAACTCTTTTAATTAAATTGTTTCTAACATTTCATAATGTTCTACCGTCGATATTAGATATTACTTCTTCAATGTTATTTTTCAATTCTTCCACGCCGAGATGCACGGTGTTGTACACTGTCCCTGTCAGGAGACCGTTCTGCGTACATATTAACTGCAACACGAGCATTTTTACGGCACAAAATGTATACCTCATACATAAAAACTTTTTCGTCGTTAGTAATGTCATACATTTTTCACTAAAAATTTATATTGTAGACAAATATCAACTAACAACAATCAACCATTGTTTTGTTTCAATAAAACATTTATTTTCAATCGTTTTCTATTCAAAGCACACTTAATTTCAACTACATACTAATCAAACTAATATAAATATAAACGCATTTTTCTCAGTTCCTTCGTTATATTAGGATATGACATGTGTGTATTGTTGAATTCAGAAAAAAAATCTCTAGTTAATAGCATAATAAAAAATATATGCTTCCATTTAAAATAAGAAAGTTGCACCCCGTATTTTGAGAACCACTGGTTTAAAAAAATATTTTTTAAGCTCATTAAAATAGTCTTGCAAAATAAAAATTATTTACTAATTTAACCAACCTTGTAGTACTTATAGTTCTCGAGATAGCAATGGTGGCACACTTAAATTGAACACCCTGTATGTTGTGTCAAATGAAGCTTTCAATTATTATTCAGTGACGTCTGTTATCATTGGTTAAAATTTTTAACACGGTGTTAAAAATTAACAGATAAGTTACAGAATAAGCCCCATTGTCAGTTAAACTGATTTGTTTGTGATGATCATGAAACAATGTAACATGGATGCGGATGTTAAATATGATTTTAATTTATTATCTATGATTGAAGAACATCATACATAAAATCAAGTTGACAAGTTAAGGATATTTTTTCGTTGTTCTCTGTGACCTTAGTCGAATTAATGAAAAAAAAAAAACAAATTATAAAATCAGTAAATTAACCATTTTGTTATTTCATGATGTTCAAACCAAATATATTAAATAATATTGAAATATTAAAACAAATTAGTAATAAAATCGGAAACACACCCAGTACACCTTTGTTATACATATTCAATGGATGAACTATCAATTTCATTTAAACATGACAACCACAACCATTGCCGAAATTCGAAATTTTATCGACGCAATGCCTGAATATAATGGTGAAATCTAATCTCTCCCTAGATTTACAAAAGAAGTAGATACATTTTATCTAGTAATGGATTCCTTAAATCTAACTCAAATACAGAAAACATATTGTTTCTCTATGTGACAAAAGAAATTTATTGATAAAGCTAAAGATATATTAGACACTCAAGAATTCACAATCTGGAATGATAAAAAAATATATGTCTAAACTAATTTTGAAGATAAAAGTACTTATAATACATAGTTATTAATAACAACTAAAATCACACAAATAGACAACAACATAAATGACACTCTAAAGAAATTCCAAGAATTGTGCCAGAGAATGACTTCCAAAATTCTATTATCAATTATTATTAATCACCCATGAACCTTCAACCACAAAAATTTCCAGCACAACAATTCCCCTCACGTCCATTTAATCCTTAAATTTCACGACCCTCTGGACCAAACACATTGAAACAAAACAAAATTCAAACCAGCCCCAATATCCGGCATGACAAGAACTACAATACCAGTGACCTCACAAATCATACGACAAAATTGCACCTTAGAAACAGAAAGAGACACTGAAACCAATAATGACGAAATCATAAACCATGTAGAACCACAAGATCAAGACGAAACTTTTTCAATTCAGTCTTTTTTAGAATACGATCCAGAACAGACAGAATAAAGTAATGCTTTATTGATTCAGGATTAGATGTTAATTTAATAATACAACAAACAGTAAAACAAAATAACATAGAAATTCAGGAAGAATTCTTAACATTTAGAACCGCGACAAATAAAGTAAAATGCAACAAATACGTTGAAATTAAAATATTTAATAAAAGATATAAATATTTTATCTATAACTTCCATTCAGAATGTAATTTATTATTCGAAACCGAAATACTTCACGATACGAACAATATTATAAATTTCACAGATGACACTATTCAAATGAAACAGATGAAATTTAATATTAAGAATTTAAATAACAAAGTAAAGACATTCACGTACAAATATGCGATAAACATTTACAACGAATCATAAAAAATAAATTACATAAACTACTTGAACAATTTTACTCGCTCTTCTCAAAAGAAACGAAACATTGACATTTACGAATAAAATACAACACAATATTTATTCACGAAAAAATACCGACTCCCGCAAATTTATGAAAAAATATAGAAGAACACATTCAAACCATGTTAAAAGCAGGTGTCATACAAAAATCAAAAAGTCCATATAACTTACCGATATGGATCGGTATATGGATTCCCCAGGTAAACAAAAAACTAGATTAGTAATAGACTTCCGAAAACTAAATAAAAAAACAAAAGTTCCCCATCCCAAATATCGACATACTTTTTGATAAAATAAACAAACCAAAATACTTCTCTACAATCGATTTACATTCCGGATTCCACCAAATACTCGTTGACAAAAATGACAGAGAAAAAACAGCCTTCATCAGGACACTATGAATTTTTGTGTATGCCCTTTGGACTGATCAACCAATAAGCCTACTGTACATTAATAATAAAATTAAATATTTATCTAAATTTCAATCGCATTTTCTTCAATATTTTTTTATTATGTAAGCATATAAAACTAATGCATGGTTGTATCAAGAACATACTTTCGATAATTTAAAAATTATAGAAATAAAGAATTAAATTATATGAACAAGATTACATGTCACTCATCTTCAACAGATTGAAACTATTAATCAAATTAACAATCAATATATACATATAATATATGTAATCTTTGTTATTATTGTTACTATCCTTGACAACTGATCCTCCATCGTAATAAACTTATACTCTTCCGGATCATTTCCTTCTGTCGCAATAACATCGCGTAATATTTCTAACAACTCTGATTCGTTTCCCTTTAGTGATAAAACTCGTTCTTCTAGTTCTTCCCTCAGTTCTTTGATTTTTGAATCAACTAATTTCATTATTTTTATTTATCCCACTTCTGACACCAAAATGTTACGTATTGTGGGTAATAATAATAACATATTCAACTAATAACAAGGAATATTTATTTATAATTTATTAAATTTGGTAAATCTAATATGCGACTGCAAGCTAAGGATGAGTTTGTTGCAGATTTAGAAGAAAGATTGAAATATATTCACCACATGGTACGTAATCATATACGAATAGCAAGTGATAGAATGAAGGCAAGATACGATTTAAGGGCTAATTCTGCTGGATTTAAAGAAGGTGATCTAGTTTGTATGTACGTACAACACGAAATATAACGCAATATTTTAATAGAAAAATGACAACTTGAAACATATCCAAAAATCTTGACTAGACTCTCTTGTTTTTCCCCGGCCTCCATTTTCTTTCTTATTTCCTTGGACACCGTTCACATTATAATAATAATTATTATTTTTATTTATTTTATTACAAAATATAAACAATAAAAGATTACTAAACAAAAAAAAATAATAATAAGGATTTACAAATAAATCCCCTAAAATAACGTTGTTTCATGATTGGGAGAAATTATGAATCCCGCAACCCAGACGTTTCAGTATTATAGGAAGATTCCATAAACAACGTTATTTTTTTATCTCAGGATGTAAGAAATAGGAGTGTAATGAAATGTTATAAGTAAGAATGGTCAACGGTAAACGGTAAACTTATTTCAATGTTCGAGCAGTTATCTTTGCAACGGCTTTACACGCTGTTCGATTCCTTTTTTCGAAGACCTGTGTGATGAGCTGCAGAAAAGTAACCCGAATGTAACACATCCTTATCCGTTGCTTCATCATAATATTTATAAAACCCTTGGCCCCGAGTATCAATATTATCGCTGAACTTGGTATCGCGTTCCGGAAACCGAGCAAACAACAATGATACTCATCGAAAATTCGCTAGCGACGCATGGGACGTCTCGGTCTGCTTTCTACGCAAATTTTAAATCAGATGACCAAAAGCAAAACCATAACAAACCTACGATAAATACATCTTCGACTTCCAAGAAAATTGAAACTCGTTCGTAAGAAATTCGCGCACATTATTGCAGACTGTCGAAAGCGCATCGCTGCAGAACATAGAAAATTGAACACAGACACCAGTAACACTAATTCCAGTTCAAAGAAGAGCAGCAAATCAAACACATTTTTCGCTAACTGCTTGGTAGTCAGCAAAGATTCGATCAATTCCTGGATCTGAGACTACGGTACTACGCATCACATGTCCACGAACAAGCAGCACTTCGCTACTTTCGAGAAGTTCTCGATTCCGCATCGCATTCAGACAGCTGGTAATGAGTTTGTTCTACCGTATGGATCTGGTATTGTCAATTTCGACGTCCATAAAGCCAATAAATGGTTATCCGCTTCTTTAGAAGACGTCTGGCACGTGCCAAATATTCGCCACTAACTATTCTCTGTTCGTCAGGCGGCGTCAGAATTCGGCGTAACGGTGGAACCGTCGAAACCGGTAATCTCATCGGTTCCCTGTACATTATGAACATGCTGTTCGTGTCTACGATGCACAAGTAGAGGTCAACTTGACATCGACAGAAGATTTGTTGCAAAGTTGGAACGAGGGACTCGGTCGCAAAGACAAACGGCATGTACGCGATGTGCTCTCTCTTTTCGGTATAGCAGTTGAATGTTCAGATACCGCATCATTCTGTGATGGATGTGTTCTTGGCAAGTCACATCGAAAACCGTTTCGCGCACGTCAAGATCGTCCGCAAGCTGTCGGTGAGTTGATTAACGCTGATGCAAATGGACCAATGGCCGTTAACTCGATTAATGGTTTTTCGCTACTACTTCGTTTTCAAAGATGATTTTTCGCGTTGTGTTCGTATATTTTTCTTGAAACATAAATCGGAAGTAGCTGGTCATTTGAAAACATTTCTAAATAAATGTGATACCGCTGGCCACAAAGTGAAAGTTTTTCGTTCTGACAGCGGTAAATAATTTGACTGTTTCATTATTAACAATACGGCGTCGCGGAACAATCAAATAGGCACAATAATGAATTAGCTCGTTCGATGCTTTGAGTTAGTAAGTTGCCTAAATCCTTTTGGGCTCACGGATGTGATACAGTCTTATTTCTAATTAATCGCACCGGAAAATCATGCGTTCCGAGTAAAACACCATTCGAGCTGTAGACCGGTAAAATATTTTACTTTTGATTAATTGCGCATTTTCGGTTTATAATGTTACGTGAATGTACCGAAGAAATTCCGCTCAAAATTTGATGATAAGGCGATCTTCGGCCGCTTCGTCGGATACGTGAACGATAAAGATAGATATACAGTATGGGTGCCGTCAAAATATCGCGTAATGAATTCACGTAACGTTGATTTTCGTCCCGAGATATTGTGCACGACGTAGAATTCAATCGAGCTAAATTTGATCATATTTCTGATGAATCAACTAAAATTCGATCGGAATATAATAATTTCGATTTAGGATTTGGAAAGAAGATGATAATTCAGATGACAACTTAAATGATCCCAAAGCAGTCGAAGCATCGTACCCCTTTCGTAAGATTTGTCCACCGGAGAAGTTCAAGGACTACGAAATAGGATATCAGGTTCATCGATCTCAAACAAACAGGACGTTTGTGTGTTTGTTAGAAGCTGTTCATGAAGAACACGCGCCGAATAACTTCAGCAATGCCATAAAATGTCGCGATTCGGACAAGCGAATGAGTGCAAAGTAAGAGGAAATGACCGCTTTCGCAAAAAACGAAACATGGAACTTGGAATCACTGTCGTCGGGTAAGCGCTTGTTATCGATAATTGTTGGAAACTTCGTATAAAATACAAGCCTAATGGTTCAGTAGACCGATATCGGGCTCGTTTGGTCGCTCGAGGTATATTTCAATGCGCTGGACTCGAATATGATGAGACTTTTGGCCCAGTTGCGCGTTTCGACGCGATTCGTGCTTTAATCGCGACTGCTGCTGAAGAAAACTTGGTGCTCGGTCAATTCGATGTAAAAACAGCACTTTTTAACGAAAACATTGATACAGAAATTTATGACTCAACCGCAAGGCTTCGACGATGGGTTAAGAAATCGATTTATGGGTTCAAGCAATCACCCCATTGCTGGAACAATAAGTTTCATTCGTTTATGGAGAAGAATGAATTCAAACGTTAGACAGCAGAGTCATGCATTTACATTCGACAGAATAAAATAGAAAAACTGTTAGTTGCAATATATATTGACGACGGTCTTGTCGCAGGATCCAGGCAAAACGCAGTTGACTCGTTTCTGGGATTGCTGACTTCCGAGTTCAAAATCACGGTAGGTTCACTAGATTCCTCTTCATGGTTGCAAATCAAGCACCGGGAATCTGGTTTGTTCGTTTCACAACGAACTTACACGTAGAAAATCCTACAACGTTTCGACATAATCGACTGCAAAGGATTCTTATGGTATACTCGTCGAGACATCGCATATACTGTTTCGAAAGTTTTTCGATCAATGGCTAAACCAACTTCTATTAACTGGATCTCAGTCATTCGCATCTTCAGGTACTTGCGAGGTACCGCTACTCTATGCTTCAACTGGTTGTGAAATCTGTACCTACTCCGATGCAAACTTCGCAGGGGACGTCCCGATATAACGCTCGACTAATGGTTTCCTCTCACTCATCGGTAGTATAGCTGTATCGTGGACTTCTCAGTTGCAGAATTTAGTCGCACTGTCTACCAAATGATTCAAGAATTTTTAAGAGTGGTGTTGGACAAAACGTTTTCATCATTATTGCCTGAAACATTACTATTGTTGGACATGATGCATTCCCTAATGTGTTTGATTCTATCTTTAAATAAGAATTAATTTTGAGATTAAATGCAATATTGTATTATATTTTTTGTTAGTTTGTACAAAACCGAACTCTTACTTCGTCTTGAAGTACTTTTGTTAAGTGCAAACGATACTAAATTATTTCCTCATTTTATTTGAATCAGTACCAAAACATGAACGTAGTATGCAGTAACCTTACACAAACACAAGCAAAAGAGATCCATATGACTATGGTTCTCTGTTGTAAGACTCATCGTACATGACTTCTTTTTAGAATAGATCCAAAGCTCATTGGACCTTTGTTGCATTGCTATTTTTTAAACTTACTGTATTTTTAGTTGGTTCTACCAGCCAACAGATGTCCCTATAATCAGTATATATTCTGGTTCTCTTTTGCAAATTACAATACAAAATAGTGCCATTTTCAAGATGCAAGCAACTTATTTTTAAAAAAAATTGTCGGGTGGTTCCCTATTGCAGAAGGGGGTCCAATTTTGATATAGGTACTCGTATTAGAAAGGCAAATTAAAATGACTATAGTATATCAATATTTTTTAATTTTTAAAGTTTAAAAATTGTTTAGGCGGGAGGTTATGTGCTGGCTACATCAGATTTTTTTTAATTGGGTTCGTATTTGAATGATAAAATTTATTTGTTATAAATGTTTTTTGTTGAAAGTAATAATTTTTTTCTCTGACTGTAGTACCAGCTAAGGAAAGGGGCCCGTGAGTGGATGATTGTGAATTTATGCTCTTCAGTGGGATTCAAACTCATGACTTATAGCGTGTTCGGCTAGTGATGTAGTCACTACGCCATCGATATCGGTAGAGATTACTTTTAATTTTCTATATATTTTTGGCTCAACAATTTCAATTTTGGTTGATAATTATTCCAAATTTATAACGAAAATTTGTGGAAGAAACAGCCTATATTAAATAATTTTAAGGTTAATTACTCCATTCAAAAATAAAACAAAAATAGATCAAATAAACATTAATATTTTTCGAAATTTTCTCTTGAGAAAGACGATAGTTTTTCTATTTAAAATTTGTCACTATAAAACAAACATAAATAATATATAATACACAGTTAAACCTTACCTGTATTATTTTATCATCTGCATGCAGCCCGGCCTTTTCTGCAGCTCCTCCTGAAACAATAAAAAAATATTTTGTAAATAACAAGATTTGGAAATTAATAAAGGTATACTTTAATATGAGCACATCAAAAATACCGCCATCCGAAAGAGCGACATTTTAAATAACATGTAACCAAAAGCGTTTCTGTAACATATTTTAAAATGCGGTTGATTTAGTAAAGTTGTGTACAGGATCAAGTTAGCCAGTTAGTAGATATTACAAGAAATTTTATTTAATCTCTTAATTATGAATTAATAAAATTAATTTTTAACATATTTCTTATGAAGCAATAGATAATATGCATAAAAGTAACAGTGAAATACAGCACTGTTATTAATAAAAGAAAAAAAAAAAATAGCAAAGTTGTGGAGAACTCTAGGAGACCTTTATTTATGGAAGAAAACATTTTATTTATTTTAATGGTTCTGAAGTCAAAGATATACCGGATGTCCCATTTTAATTTATCACCTGGAATATCTTGATTCTCGAAATATATGCGTAGAGTGAAAAAATGTCTAAGGTAAAAGTGTAATGATTTTGAGGGGGACATGTGATCCAGTAAAAAAAATAATCTCCCACTTATAGGGTGACGGGGAAGGAGGGTCACTTTAAAATCTTAAATGAGAACTCATATTATTATTGTTCATTCGGATAATACGTCAAAAACCAAGTACATTTTATCTAAAAAAAATCTTAATTCCTCTTCAAACCTATTGTTGATATTTTGATGGTGTTGAGTATTTTATCGTAATAACAAAAATCTGATGTGGCCAGCACATAACCTCCCGCCCAATACTACTCTTAAACGATACAAAATAGCACTTGATGATACAGAAACATACCTTCTTATTTGTTTATTTTCTATTTATATTTGAGAATTTTAATTTTCTTTCGTATATTTATTTAATTTTTTGACATATAATTCACTAAGAAAACAGCATCACAATCACAATGACATGTGTCACATTTCGTAAAAAATTGAAAATTTTTAAATGTTTCCATGGTGTACTAGGAATGCAAAATTTGTAAAATCTAATTTCTTTATATTTTATTATCTCTAAATCTAATGAAAATTAATAAAATTTGTGTAATCAAAACACATGTAAAATTAAATATTCTTCAATTTTCAAAATAACATAAATTGTTGAAAAATGAAATTTAACCCTGTTTTTCACGAAAAACTGTCAAGGGCTTCAAGTAAACTGCTACTTCCGGTTGAACAATTTCATCCAAAATCTAATCAGCTCTTCATTTTAATATATGAAGCAATAATTCACAAAATTGTATTTTTTGGTATTATGGTATTTGAGTTATGCGAGACGAAAAAATTGCCACAGACTACACACACACACACATACATACATACATACATACATACATACATACATACATACATACATACATACATACAGACATCATCGCGAAAATAGTAAAATCGTATTGTAGCGACCCTAAAACGTGTTTATTCATTGAAAACTCACTACCCAATTTTTTGACCAAAAACAATACCTCCCTTACCTAGAGGTAGGCGGGAGGTAAAAAATTGTCTCAATCTATTTCCAAGACACTGGTTGTGTGACTGGTAATCAGGTCAGAATAAGAAATGCATCAAATAATGACAATTAAAACAAATACTAGATTTTATTTGAGCTTTGATTTCGATGGAACATATTTCATCTATTTGTCATATTATTCGTTAGATAGAAAGACCGGCCCTTAATGTTCAATCAAAATAACAATGAAAATTCTTTGGTTTTTCCATTTTTCGCGACGTTACGTGACGTCAAATTGGTATAGCATACACTGAGATAGGTCATAGCCAATGACGTAATATAAATTAGACGCCGCATAGCGCTGCCAATGTAGAGATTGTTTTGAAGCAGGCACTCTGTAGAGTAGGGACGAGGCGGAGAACGGTTCATTTGGCCTCGCTACAATACGTGTTGTCTACTTTATTATTCAAAGTCAGTTTAAAAGTGCAGTACGCGCAACCCGCAACACATCCAGGCTGCATTCCTCTTACTCCACTTCAGGAAGTGTCTGCTTCACAACAAATGCCGTCATGCGGCGTCTAATTTATATTAGGTAATTGGTCATAGCGCTTTAACTGACGTTTATCATATGTCCATTTCCAAGTATATTTACGTACAATTCATATTATGCAAAAATATCAAACAAAAAGTTAGTTTTCAGGATTAAAAATTATCATGATAGAAAAGCACAGAAATTGATGTACCTTTGTCTAAATCATGTAAAATTACAATAGATGACATTTATTTTTTATTTTCAAGTATGTCCATCTTTCTACTACCAAAACTACTTCATTTATCTCTTGTCGTAATAATTATAAAAAAATGATTTCCCATCAACTATAAATAATTCATCGATTTAAAAACATAGGGTTATTCAATGTTTTTTGTATAGAATCATATATTTAAAATCGGACCCCATTACTTATATATGTTACTGTAAAATCTCGTATATTGGATTATCTTAGGGTTTAACAATAAATATCAGGATTAACAGACAAGAGTTGGTAAATGTAATGATTTACTGATAAAACTCGTCTTTGATTTGCGTATGCGGATTGCCTTTCAAAAACAAATATTTAATGACAGCTCGATGATCGATTTTTTTTTTTTTTTCACAAACAACACTCACATCGTCTCACTCGAACGATTGTCAAAGAACAATTGCACGTTCAAATTATTGAAATTTTTGTGAGTACCTTTCAAAGCATGTGCAAACATACTCCCCCAGCTTTGTTGACGAATTCTGTCATCTTCTTGTGAAGGTCGCAAACTTTTCAGACAACCCTCATATAAACTCTGCTTTCCACTTTGTCCTGCCGTATAAGAGCAATACACTTTATCTGCAGATAACTATGGACAGTTTAGATTATTATTAATAAGTAATACTCCTTATTAGGGCTGTGCGTTTACATCGATTTATCGATATTATATCGATATATCGAACATATCGAATTCAGTAGAAAAAATGTCGATGTATCGATATATCGATATATAAATATAACAATATATAGATGTATCGATATATCAATACAGTGTGTCCCATTTAAGGTACGAATGCATTGGGATCTCGAGAACCGTAAGAGATACGAAGTTGGTTAAATTAGACAAAAGTTGCCTGATTAGTAGGGTAGTCTGAACATGTATTTGTTTTTTCAATTGAATGCATAGATCACTAGATATTGGCTAAAATGTAAATTTAGGGATTTTCTTTTTTTGCTGATAAATTTGTTATATGACATAATACGAGATTCTTGTTTGCACTTTCTTATAGCACTTTTTAATGGTGAATTTGCAGAAGTACTCAATTTTTTTTTATATCTAAACATTTACGAGTTACTGGTATCAACTTTTGTTTTTCATATGGAGGTCATAGTAAGCCATGACATTTTTGAATAGAGATTTTTTTTTGCTCTACAGTGATATAAAATAGTAATAATAAATTTTTATAATTAATTGAAAACTTAACGAAACTTGTTATTGATAATAAGATTGAAATAAAAAAGGGGATCGTAGGCTGCTTTGGAAAAAAAATTAATAATTAATAGTAGAATCCCGCCATTTAGTTAAATTTAGTTTCATTGTATTGTGTGGTATACTAAGAATTACACTAATTGGCCCAAACATAATTAACGAAAATTTAAATAGCTCTAGATATTTAAATATGTGACGAAATGATATTACAGATATATTAGATACATTGCTACTTCGTCAAATATAAAATATGTGGTTTCGGTAGGGCGGAGCTACAGCTCACAATTCACAGGTCATAGTACAGTAATTAAATGTTCGATTTGGAGAACAATAGATAGGGATTTAACCCAATTAGATTTTTTTATAGAGTAACTGAGAAAATAAACTCTTTATTCTTGAATATTAGAATGAAAATGTACTACGAAATACCACAGTAAGAATTCGAAATCAGATTAATCCAAGAATGTTAAGTTATAGAAAAAACAGAATGAAAAGCGCAGAAGTGCTTGAATCGAAATAGCCAATTAATAGAATATTTATGGCAAAGCTTTTGTTAATTATTTTTGAATTGTCTGAAATTGTTATTTTCTTCCATAGCAGTCTATGATTCACTTTTTTCAATTAAATTACTTAGTTAATTTTTCTATTAATTATGAAAATATTTTATTAGTGTTTTATATTGTTGTAAAGCAAAAAAAAAAATCTCTATTCAAAAGTGTCATAGCTTACTATGACCTCCATATGAAAAACAAAAGTTGATACCAGTAACTCGTAAATGTTTAGATATAAAAAAAAATTTGAGTACTTCTGCAAATTCACCATTAAAAAGTGTTATAAAAAAGTGCAAACAAGAATCTCGTATTATGTCATATAACAAAGTTATCAGCAAAAAAAGAAAATCCCTAAATTTACATTTTAGCCAATATCTAGTGATCTATGCATTCAATTGAAAAAACAAATACATGTTCAGACTACCCTACTAATCAGGCAACTTTTGTCTAATTTAACCAACTTCGTATCTCTTACGGTTCTCGAGATCCCAATGCATTCGTACCTTAAATGGGACACACGGTATATCGATACATCGATATTATCGATATTTTTCTAATATCGAATATCGATATTCAAAACAAGATATCGAACAGCCCTACTCCTTATACTTCAAGTGGACTTGCATATATGGCCATAATCCGTATAAATGTGTACAAGTGTCGATTTTTAATGTAACAAGACATGATATGATATGTACCAAATTAATCACTTCTTCCCCTTTCGTGACACGTCATGAATTATATTGTGCACATAAATATTCGAAGTATTCTTTGAATTGTAGTCTCCTATTTAACCTATTGAACCACATTTCTAACTAAACAAAATTTGTTTTTCGATAAAACTGGTACAAAATGAATGAAATTCCAAATTCAGTCTCTCAAAGAAATCTCAACTACAATATGAGAAAGCATATGATCTGTTCAAAGAGTAGAATAAGATGAACGGGGTAACAGTTGTTAACGAAGACCTGATGCTGACCTATCTACATGAAAAATCAAGAAACTTAAAAGTATCGTCTTCCTTCCTATGGAACGACAGTCCTAGAAGGACTTGGGCCTCAAGTATCATGGTACTTGCTTCGAAACCAATTCGTTCTGGTGCAGTTAAAGTCTTAATCTGTGCAACTACCTTTTAGTTACTTACTAGTATATTTTCTCTAAGATTCTTGTGTGGCCAGAACGACATTTAATTTACATTTAAGTGGTCAGCCGGTAGCACCCGAGTGCAGAGTGTGATTAAATATCTGATACCGCGATATTTTAGCGGCATACACACTTGTCGACCAGTAGATTTGAACCCCGACTGAACGGATGTCATGCGTTACAACATGTAGTGTAAAGCGACTCTTTCTGTAAAACACAATATGAATATTAAAGAGTTCCCGTAAGTTACAGTTTTTGAAAGCATGTTTTTGTAGAGTAACAACCCAAGAAGTCAAAAGTGCTTTAGAGATGAAGTGAACCAAATCCTGGCGGAAGGTGGTGAAGAGTTTCTGATGATGAAAATTCCTCTTGTTTAATAAATAAAAATACGCCGCTAAAATATTGTCATGATGACTTGTTTCCGAACGAGGGATACGCAAGATTTTTCGCGCTAACTTTTATGTAAATTTAATAAATAAATTTAATTTATTACTTATTCTTAATGACAAAGATTTTTGTATGTTGGTAACAAATATTGATTTGAATGTCCATTCTGCCTATATTTTTCAATATCATAACCTAAAAAATCAACATATTTTTATGTGGATTTTACACTGCAAATTCAATTATAATTACATACAAATATGTTTAAAATCCATAAATATTCTGTTTTCATGTATTGCAAATACTCAGTTGTAGATATTAGTCCAGGGAATAGAGACACACAGCTTGCAAAATGTTAAGTAGTTCTAATATTTTAATATGTTATACAGGTCGGTCCCTTGGTTAAGAATCCAAGTTTTTGACCTAACCCTTGTGCGTTCGAAGTAGCGCCCCCTTTTCTGATAAAATTTCGTCCATTTTATGTTTTTCGTCGAGATATCTAATTGTGTCAATGTCGGATGGCGCGGCGATGCGAAAAATTAGTTTTTGTGCAATCGGACGCGAAATAAGCATTTCGCAGCTGCAGTATAGATCGCGGTTTGTTTTTTAAAAGTAACGGGCGCGAAATAGAGTAAAAAACAATCATTTTGACACTTGAGAATTGACATTATATTTTTAAAACTAATTGTTTTGTTTATTAAATGTCAATCCCATAACTACTTTCTATTTACAATAAAACTGTTTAAATTTGTAATTAAAATTTTCTACAATTGCACAAAAATTTTTCTCTCGGTACGCTAACGAGTGATTTCGCGGCCTTGGTAAACAAATAACTATTACAAAGCAACCGTTCTACAAACGCATAATAAACGTCAACAAATGCATAGCAACCATTTAACAAATACATGCAACGTTATTTTACAGCGATAACCTGCAAAATATGTATACAAAATAATCACTAAATTAATATTAATTTTAAATCAGCAAAAAAATTATCTGTTCAACTTGGCACCAAATAAAGATTTACAGCTTCGGCAGCATTCATTGTCTCGGCTTCGTCTCGTCAATGAAACGGCAACCTCTGCTGTAAATCTAGTATTTTGGTACCTACTTAAACAAATAGTTATTATTTATATTTTCTTAAACAAACAAAAATAAAAAATGTAAGTTTGTTTATTTAGAAACTAAATTCTTTCTTGAAAAGAGAATATGTGTAATGAAAAAAAAGCACTGAAATTAACTAGAAGAAAAGAAACAAACCTTCTTTAACGCTCTGCACATAGACCGGCTTATCACCGGACACCTTCATGCCATATCCGCGTTCGTCCCGATTCACTACGACGCGCAGTACCTGGCCATAGGTGGGCGTCGGGCTGTGGGGCCCGGGGGCGGTGACGCCGTCCAGCAGCGCCGCGCCACGCCCACTGCTCATGCTGCATGGCCGCCGCATCCCGCCGTTCACATACGCCGCTCCACCGCCGCCAGAAGATGATTTTGACCTGAAAAAATAAATACGTCTTACTATTACTATTACAATTTATACACCTACCACTTTAGTCTGAAAACTGCTTATCCAGTATACATCTGATATTTACATGTAAAGGATATGTAAGTTCAATGGCCGTATAAAGCGAAGCAAGCATGTTAAAACTAACAAACGTCAAATATGTATAGCTAGCGCCATATTTCGTACAATTTATTGTTTTAATGCCATAATTTACCAATTGCAATATTGTTACTTAAATAATAGAAGGTACCAGTGGCGGATTTAGGAAAGGGATATAGGGGCTATAGTCCAGAGCGGTAAAATTCAGAGGCGACTAATTTTTTGATAAATAGAAATGGCACAAGTACAAAAAAATGTTAACAAATTTAAAAATAACAATACTGTAACGGACGTTGCACCGACAAGTAGAAACTTGTCGGTTTACGCCACCGAGTAGATAAATAAGTTGAAAAGACGCAGCACCGACCTATTTGAACCGGTCGACTCACGCTACAATAGAGAAGACTCCCGAAGCTTCTAGAAACAAGGGAAGCGATATATAAAAGGACGGAAGCCAGTCAGTTGACTCCGAAGCTACTATGAAGAACAGATGAGCATAATAGTAGAGTGCTCAGCGCTACGAAAAGCGCCAAAAAATGGGTTTTGTGGGGGAACCGGTGCTACAAGCTTAAATTTTCACACATGAAAGTTAATGACCTAATAAACCAAAGTTTCGAATTTGTTAAACTATAAGCCTGCCAAAAGGGCAATAGAATCCAAATTGTAGTTATACATATATGTATAACTGAAAAGAGAAGAAAATTCTGAATTTGATCAAATTAAAAAAAGTAACTTTCGTAGGCGGTCTACTTTAATTATTTTTTACCTCCCGCCACATACTGTAAGGGAGGTACAGGAATCATGTGAAAAATTGGATAGTGAGTTTCCAGTGGATGAGTACGTTTTAGGGTCCCTTGAATACGATTTTAATAGTTTCGTTTTGATTTAGATTAAGAAGAGTGTGTGTGTGTGTACATCTAGTGCATTAAATAAATTGTTTGTGTGTGTGTGTGTGTATATAATTTTTGATAAGGTATGTATTGGCAGATTATTATTAAAGAAACGGGGTAGTTAACTTTTTTAAAGACATTTTTATGAATCGTACATTACTTAAGTACATTAAGGGCCCGTATTTGCAACCTCAGATATACTACGGAATAAACTATCTTTGAAATAAACATAAAATATTGCACCAAATATTGACAGCTAGAATAAACATATTAATTTATTAAATATTGGCCACTTATCAAAATATACGCGGCACAAGCCAACAAACGTTTCTCTTCAGTTTCCATTTTCAACTGCGTTTTGCAAGGCGCGTGTTGCCTTGTCCGAGCCTCGAAATGTTCCACTATTCAGGGCGCCGTGGGAACAGTTCAGGCGCGGCGAAGCTCGGATACATACGCGCCTCTGAGCCGCGCGTGGCTCGCCGAGCCCCGCGTCGTGGGAAGCCGCCTTAAGGAGTAAATATTTTTTTCTAAAGTTATTAAAAGATGTCTGAGCTTCAAATTTTGCTTGCGTTATCCTTACATTATTACTAACAAAACGCAGTAAATAAATATGGCCGCTATCCTTTGGGAGAGTTTAAATAAAATAAAAAGTTCCGAAACTCAGTGATACCTAAGGAGTAAATATTTTTTTCTGTAGTTATTAAAAGATGTCCGAGCTTCAAATGTTGCTTGCGTTATCCTTACATTATTACTAACAAAACGCAGTAAATAAATATGGCCGCTATCCTTTGGGAGAGTTTAAATAAATTAAAAAGTTCTGAAACTCAGTGATACCTAAGGAGTAAATATTTTTTTCTGTAGTTATTAAAAGATGTCCGAGCTTCAAATGTTGCTTGCGTTATCCTTACATTATTACTAACAAAACGCAGTAAATAAATATGGCCGCTATCCTTTGGGAGAGTTTAAATAAATTAAAAAGTTCTGAAACTCAGTGATACCTAAGGAGTAAATATTTTTTTCTGTAGTTATTAAAAGATGTCCGAGCTTCAAATGTTGCTTGCGTTATCCTTACATTATTACTAACAAAACGCAGTAAATAAATATGGCCGCTATCCTTTGGGAGAGTTTAAATAAATTAAAAAGTTCTGAAACTCAGTGATACCTAAGGAGTAAATATTTTTTTCTGTAGTTATTAAAAGATGTCCGAGCTTCAAATGTTGCTTGCGTTATCCTTACATTATTACTAACAAAACGCAGTAAATAAATATGGCCGCTATCCTTTGGGAGAGTTTAAATAAATTAAAAAGTTCTGAAACTCAGTGATACCTAAGGAGTAAATATTTTTTTCTGTAGTTATTAAAAGATGTCCGAGCTTCAAATGTTGCTTGCGTTATCCTTACATTATTACTAACAAAACGCAGTAAATAAATATGGCCGCTATCCTTTGGGAGAGTTTAAATAAATTAAAAAGTTCTGAAACTCAGTGATACCTAAGGAGTAAATATTTTTTTCTGTAGTTATTAAAAGATGTCCGAGCTTCAAATGTTGCTTGCGTTATCCTTACATTATTACTAACAAAACGCAGTAAATAAATATGGCCGCTATCCTTTGGGAGAGTTTAAATAAATTAAAAAATTCTGAAACTCAGTGATACCTAAGGAGTATTTATTTTTTTCTATAGTTATTAAAAGATGTCCGAGCTTCAAATTTTGCTTGCGTTATCCTTACATTATTACTAACAAAACGCAGTAAATAAATATGGCCGCTATCATTTGGGAGAGTTTAAATAAATTAAAAAATTCTGAAACTCAGTGATACCTAAGGAGTATTTATTTTTTTCTATAGTTATTAAAAGATGTCCGAGCTTCAAATTTTGCTTGCGTTATCCTTACTTTATTACTAACAAAACGCGTGTGCGTGCGTATGTGTGTGCGTGTGTGTGTGTGTGTGTATGGTATATTTTTTATAATTTTTGGAGTTATGATATTCTTATTTATCACTGTGTTTCGGAACTTATTAATTTATATAAAATCTTCCAAATGATAGCGCCATATTTATTTACTGCATTTTGTTAGTAATAGTGTAAGGTAGGGCTGTGCATTTATATCAATATTGATGTAAATGTATTAATATATCAGTTTGTCGCGCGACTCCTATCGCCAGAAAAACACCCCAGATGTTGAAATTATTCTCCTTCATCCTAGGAACACCCGTTACTTGTCTTCACAGAGACACCCTGAACCATTGTTAATCCCTCTATAAAACCTATTTACTTTGGATGATTTACTATTTATATAGTCCAGACTGTATAAAAGAAGATATGCCTCCGTTGTCCGTTATTTTGTGTACTGAACTGAATATAACAAAAATAAAATTATTTTGGAAATTATGTCGACAGAGCTAGGCATAAATTATTTCAAACAAAATTGTAAAATTAAATGAAGAATTTAATTCTCTTTTATTTGAAGTAATTTTCTCTAAAATTACGCAACAGCGGGTAAAAACTGATTTAATATGTTAAATGCCTATGATCCGCTTTTTGATTAACATTCTGTATCAGCATATTCCAAAACCAGATTAAGCTTAGTAAACATCGTTAAACTTACATTGATATATCGATACATCGATATTATCCATATTTTCTAACATAGAACATCGATATTCAAAACAAGATATCGAACAGCGCTAGTGTAAGGATAACGCAAGAAAAATTTGAGACTCTGACATCTTTTAATTACAAAAAAATATTTACTTTTTATGTATCACTGTGTTTCAGAACTTATATATACTTTTCCAAAGGATAACGGTCATATTTAGTTATTGCGTTTTGTTAGTACTAATGTAAGGAAAATTTAAGCAAAAATTTGAGGTTCTGACATCTTTTAATAACTATAGAAAAAATCTGATGTGGGCAGCACGTAACCTCCCGCCTAATACTACTCTTAAACAATACAAAATAGTATTTGATGATACTGAAACATACCTTCTTATTTATTAATAAAATTATTTATTTGTTGTAAAAACTTGCATAAAGTTTATAATTGCATTTATATCATATTATAATTTGCATTTGTACTGCTTTAAAAATTGTAATTGTGCGTACATTATAGTCGAGTACAATACACTTGATTGTATGTACATCTGGGCACTAGCCGCGTGGCGCATTCACAATAAAGCTAGATTTATGTCTACATAGCATAGCACCGTCAAAATATAAGTACACGCAAGTACGTAAGAGCATTTATAGTTCACATTACATAACATAGCTTAGCATCATATAAAATATGATTTTATTTCTTAAGCTGGATTTATAGTTTACATAACATAACATAGTATAACATAAAGTAGCATAGCATAACATAACAAATTTTGTTGGTTTTATAGTATGATATAACCTAAAATTTGAAATCAAACATAAATATGACAGCTGCGAATCGTCACTAGGTTTCCGATAGTGTCCGAACATAACCGGAAATCATAGCATAGCATAAGAAATAAAATTTGATCATTTCTTATGTTATGCTATGCTATGCTATGTTATGTTATGTAAGAGAACTATAAATGATCTTACGTACTTGCGTGTATTTATATTTTCACTATGCTATGGCTATGTAAACTATAAATCCAGCTTTATGCTGTTATGTTTTCCGGTAATGTTCGGACACGACCGGAAACTCTCGGATACCTAGTGACGATTCGCAGCTGTCATGTTTATGTTTTGCAGGTTATATCACAAGGTAAAGAATGACATTTGCTTATGTGTTTCTATACATTTATTATATTTTTTAGAAAATAGACTAATGGCTGGTTTATACTGAATTTAATTTACAAATTTAGATTTAGAAATTTTATTATAAAAATATAATATACATAGAATAGAAATACATATATTGGTTTATGCTGAATTTACAAATTTATAATTTATATTTAAAATGTCACCATATTTTATATTCTAAATCAAAATTTCCAAATCCAACCAATCAAATTGACTGGGAAACAAAAAATAATTTTGACAACAGTGAAATGTGTCAAGATTGTCAATCAAACTGATTTATTTGTGATCATCATGAAATATTGTTGTAATATGGATGCGGAGAGTGTTAAATATAATATTAATTTAATATCTTTGATTGAAGAACATCACATGTGACAAGTTAAGTTACTTTGTTGTTGTTTAAAGCATATGTCTAAAAGCTGAAGCATAATCTTGAATGGTAGATTTCAAATTTAATAAGTTCAGTATGAACCAGGAGGTAAATCGCAAATTTCAAATCTAAATTTCTAAATCTAAAACTGTAAATTAAATCCAATATAAACCAGCCATAAGGGCTGGTATTTCCAAACTTAGTTACCTAGAGAATAAATTTATCAATAGAATAAATAAGAAATATCGCATCAAAATCTTATCTTAAATGTTGATTATTATTCTAGCTGTCATCTTTTGATGCAATATTTTTTGTTTATTCCACTGATAACTTATTCTATAATTTATCTGAGGTTGGAAATACAGGCCCTAAGGGAAACTAAAAAAGCACATAATACTGCAGTAACTAATTTTACAATATCATCATACATTTTAAAACTAAAAGTACGATCTCACAAAAGATCAAAATTATAACTTGCAAATGGACAAATCAATGTCAAAACAATATTAAACATCGCACTTGGACACTCGGAACATTCTTCGAAACAATCTTCTTCTTTTTATGCTTTGAAAACATAACAAAATCTCGTACTATGAAACTTACAAAATTTGTTATGTTATGCCATGATATGTTATGTTATGTTATGTTATGTTATGTTATGTAAACTATAAATCCAGCTTTAACTAGTGTCGCGAATCGGCTGCTACGAATAGGCTGCTAGTTTCACTCTCATGCAAAAAATTTAACTCAAGAACTCCTGTCACAATATAGGTGCTATAAGCAGTAGTCGCACTCCCCATTTTTTTTTGTAACGTGAAAATTTGGCCTTGAAGCGATAAGCCCCGCCCAAGGGACTTATATTTCCAGTATCGATCGCTGATGTCAGTAACAACGCCTGCCGGCACAATTGGGAAAAAAACTCGAATGTAGGTGGCAGGTCGGACAGTGGCAAAATGGCGTCAATACGAGGAAAATAAACTATCTATCATAGCTGCATGTACATGTTTATCGAAGAAAATACTGTTAATTAACCGTTCTAATCCGATATAATTGCATTTGTTGTTGCATTGGAGTATTTGGTAGTTCGGTATGTAGAGGGTTTTCGAATAAACAACTGGTTATTTACCGTACTAATCCGATATTATTGCTGTTGTTGCTGAGTTTGAACATTCGTAGTTCTTGTTTCGAATTGTAAACATCTACACATTTTGTGAAATTATGGAGAAAGTTACTATTAAGTGGTGATATTTAGTTAAAATAATACAAATTTTCTTTTCTATGCTATTGACATTCAAAGTTGGAAATAGCTTCAAAGTATTTATCACTAATTTCTAAATAGTGTTAACTTGTACACTTTTGCCAACATATACTGTTTTATCTACAGCTACTAATTTAGCATCTAACTGCCGAATATCTTCAACGAATTCTGGAGTTACTATTATTTCTTCTTCCAACTCTTCTGCACCCAGAACATCTAGAGGTTGATTTTAAAATTCTCTAAAAACAATACAAATATATATTGTTTACAGAAACTTTAAACAAAATATATTAATATGATTTTGTGTAAGGGCACAACTCCAATTTGTAAACACCTGTTTGCCATATATGGGCGATCTTAAATCAATGATATTTATGAATTCATGTAAAAATAAAGACATTCCAACATACTTGGATGAAAATCAGTAGCCTGAAAGTGATCAGAACAAACAGACATTGCTTTTGAGACAGGTTTCCCAATTCGGAGAACAATTGCCCATTTTTTTTTTTGATAATAATGGATCCATGGATCTTTAGAGAAGGAGTGTATACTGATATCAACTGTTTTATAATTATTACCCTGTGCCACTGAACAATATCTTTTGCATTTGCTCGTCATTGTTCGATTTCAAACTAAACACTAGTATATACACTATTAACACATTTAATACTACTTAAAAGTATTAGACTAATACTAAAACACTATCTATTTACTATAATAAACCTAAATATATTAGTAAATTTGAATACAATTCTACAGCTTTACTATGTATTTCAAATGGAGCAACGAATGTTTTCCTCGTTTCTTTAATTTATATTTTTGCCGCAAGGTGTCAGCTACTTTGATTTTTTCCCCAATACTTTTAAATTTGAATTTGACGGTTATTTAAATTGTCCGCTGCGCTGCTCAGTCCGCAGAGCGGGGCATAGGATGCGCAAGAAAATCTGACATGTTACAAAACATCAAAGGTGCCGACAGAGAGTGAGACTACTGCTTATAGCACCTATACTGTGCTCCTGTCAAGACGATTTTCGATGCATTTAGTCTAAACGCAGTTTGACACTTGATATTTTAAAATCGTTTTGACAGTAAAACAACAAATCGTTTGGGAGTTATTGAACATCTAGCACTTAATATAATTAACATTGCTCATATTTTAAAGAAACACTGCACTGTCCTAAAATACCACACTTTTTTTTATAAGAGACAACTTGAAATATAAATAAATAAATATATCATCACGCCTTTTACCCATTATGGGTGTTGCACTCTGCTTACACAGATTTTGGTAGGTGATATATTTTTGCGTACGAAATGCGGTTACCAGCCATCAAGTCATAATCGCCAAAGTTGTTACTGGGGGGGAACCACAGGGGTAAATTTAAATTGGCAACTGTCGGTAGTGGGATTCGAAGTGAGGATCTCACGATCCACAGTCCGATACGTTACCACGGAGCTATTAATATTAAATAGTACAAATTTAATTATCAATAAATGATTGCTTTCTAAATTTACAAATGTACAGACAATAGTTATTTACTTTACAAGTGGGCAAAGTAAGGAATTACCCACGAGAGAAATCTTAGCTCACGAAGCCGAAGGCTGAGTGTGATAATTTTATCGAGTGGGTAATTCCACTTTGCCCACGTGTGAAGTATAACGTTTTATCCAACACTTCTTAATAAATGAAAAATTTATTAAAGAAATTTTATTTGACAGTGATATATGCTTTAAATTTTTAAATTAAAATGTCAATCGAAGTAGTTACCAAGGTGTTGTGTGTTATTACTATTGTTATAAATAAAAAAATACTCACTAGTGGCTTTCCTCAAAATTATACCCACTAGTGGATAATCTGTTACTTTGCTTGTTTAAAATCGCCATAGTAATATAGCATTTATTGAGAGGTGTTGGATAAAAACATTTTTCGTTTTCATAGTTACCCTTTTTCTGAATTATGCTTGCATACTACTATTGCACAAAGGAACATTGGTCAACTGAATAGCAATTTTTCGTTATCTAATAACTAATAAATTAATTAAGAAATATTAAAACATAAAAGCGAACATAAATATAAACATGCGTAAGTTAGCCATAGATGTAAAAATCAAAACCTAATCATTCATCTCGCTTTATACCGAATTATGGATTTCAAAATATGCAATTGTAATTTCTATTCTACATAGCACATTACACAACGGGGTATTTTCTTAATCGATGAATTGTTTATAGTTCACGACAAAATTATTATAATTAATTAGTTAATTATTTTTGCACATATTGTTTCATTTTACGTATAACTAAAATACGTCATGTATCTTTCAAAATTATGCTACTTTTACAATAATTATTTTACGGTTGCTGCTTAAAATTGTCGTATAATGAATTACTTTAGTGTCGATTTCTGAACTTTCAATGACGATTTTTGAACACTAGTGCCGATTTCAAATAAAATAATCTGTTGTGGGCACACGGACCACACACTATCTAGAAACGCTCATCCCTTCAAAAAATTATGACACATGTCAAAAAATTACATTTACTTGTAAACACCATTTACCCAAGCCCTCTATTGCCATTGAAAATGAATCTTTACAAGTTACTAATTGACAGCTACATTGTAAAAATTTTACAAGTTAGTAAACAAGGTAAACAATGCACGTTGCCACAGTAATGCTTACAAGGCTTATGCGAAATCATTTCAAATAACTTTTGACAGAACAGTTGTGTGTAACTGACAGAACTTGGTTATAATTTTAATTTGATTTACAAGTAACAAGTAAAATGTTGTACAATACACGCAAGGTAACTGTTTTACTGCTTCAAGGAGGTGACAGGCTCGCCGGTCATTTCCTCCATTCAGCAGTAAAAATAAAAACTGATTTACCTTACTTGTAATGTAAATAACTATTTTCAACTGTTGTTTTTTTTTTTTCAAAAAACACAGGTTAGCAGATTTAAACGAAAATATAATTTTTATCTAACGTGTTGTAATTCGTAAATGGTGACAGTAAGAGGAAAATATTTTAAACAATAATTGTAGATAATAATATTTGAAACATTTTTCTAAAAACATAATTTTCATTAATCCATAATTTACTGACATATTTTAAAATAACTTGATAGGGCTTCAAGTAAACTACCACTTTCGGTTATTGGATTATCACCAAGAACTAATCAGCTCTTCCAAAGGGGATACAATTGATATATACAAAATATCAAAATTTTCAGTTTAGTAGTTTTTGAGAAACCGTAACTCCAGAGATCCACACAGACTGACAGACAGACACACACGCACAGACATCATCGCGAAACTATTAAAATCGTATTGTAGGGACCTTAAAATGTGCTCATCCACTGAAAACTCACTATCCTTTTTTTAGCATGATTCCTATAATTTCCTTACAGGATGTGGCGGGAGGTAAAAAAAGGAATGCGTACTGTAATTTTGGATAGACATTGACAATTTTGAGGACATGTAATTTTTGTATAATATCAAGTTCTTGTTCTTTTCTTATACTTGTAAAACATATATTATATCGCCAAATATTTGACTAACAACAATTTCAACGAATATATATATATTACAGGATGTGATCTGGCGCACCACTATTTTGCACATCAAGAAATAAAAATTTCTAAATAAAAGGTATATATTTACAGAACTGTATCCAAGTCAACAAATAATATTCAGTTTTAATTTCTACACGCATTTGGATGAATTAAAGTTTGTTTCGCATAGGACTCCAAATATGGAAAAGTAAAATTGTAATCTAATCTGTAAGCGTAGAATTCAATCATACTAGCATGGGCACCTTACCTTTTCTATGTGCTGGGCTTATCAGGTCAAAATCCGACATATCTTGCAATACTACTTTCATTATTTAGTCAGTAAGTGTAATTTATTTATTAAGAAATAATGCTCCTTCGTTGAAAATATTATTTTATTGTAATCTAAAATAGAAGGAAATAATAAAGAATGATGATAAATAATTAAACAAATAGACGACATACATTGTAAATCAGATTCAATTGGGATGCGTGCCTAAACCTTGTTATAGTTCTTAGAGAACAAAGTCAGAGTACACTCAAAGATGTTATAAAAATTAAATATTCAACACTACTTCGGTTTAAGCTGCAAGAAGTAACGCAATATGCAATGCAGTCGGTCGGTACAAATGCAACATAACAAGCTTTCGTATTTGAGTTGTCACTACCTAAATATTATAATCATTTATATCTCTGAACAACAATATTATTATTTTTTTTATTACGAAGATGGGAGGCGGACTAGCTACTATGGGGAAATGCAACCTCAAGAATGGATGATAATGAATTTAGGTGAACACAAACGACCATGCTCTGCAGTGGGATTCGAACCCACGACCTCTGGCGTGCTAGTGACATAGCCACTAAGCAACCGAGATTGGCAATTTATTTTTAATTAATTATTTAACTGTTAATTTGTTTTTATTATAAAATCTCTTCATTTATAAAATATGATGGATTGAAAAAGAGCAGAAAAGAAACGTCACGTAGCCACGAATCAAACTGAGTTTTTAAACCAAAATGAAATATATACATAGCATCGCACTATATTCCAGTAAATGGAGTAATCACCAACCCATAAATGCATTCAACCAACAATTAATCTTCTTTAAACATTCCTATTGTGACATACACTTTCGCCTTCGTCATAGTTCGATTCATACAAGCAAGCACGTTAATTTCTAGCACTGTGAAGCGGAATCATTGAATCACACAAATCATCAATCCTACGTAACGTACCCATTATTTCGCGATCGCCCACACAATCGTACATGCACAATCTCACCCCTTCATCTGCCAGTTGTGTATATTTAAGGATATAATAACAAAACATCCAAGAAATAATAGACGAACAAGAATATTTATCTATCTTAATAAATTACTGAATAAAGAATTAGGAAGCAACAGGAATGAATATATCAATTGAGGAATCTACAAAGACAAGAATATTTCTTGACATACGTTACAGAAGCAGTAAATACAAAATTTAATTAAAAATTTAAATAACCCCTGGAAGACTTTTTACAGTCAAGGTTGCACGATTTCTTTTACTATGGTTTTAACCACTGATTTGGTTTAAGCCGTCCTGGTATTTCTGTGATTTCGACCAGTGGTTTTATGTGATTTATATTCTGCAACCATTGTTTTTATACAATAATCTAAAATATATTCAAATACATAAGTGCTTTTAAAGACAGGAATGAATAAAAATTATTATATTAAAATTTTCAAGCAGCCCCGGATTTAGGGGGAGAGGGGTCAAACCGGGACGCGAATCCCGGGCGGCAATTCAAAGGGGCGACAAATTCAAGTTTGAAAATGAATTAAAACGTTTCTAAAAATTATTTTTATATCGATTACCACTCCAAATCATACACTGACTATCGCTATTTACAGACATAAGATTTTAGAAGTCTATTATCTGCACTAGTTGTATACCGGGTAAAGAATTGAAATGTGTAATATAGGGATTTCAATGCAATTTTTTTTATATTGCTGTAAATATTTACCTATTCACTTTACAGCAAAAGTATAAATAAAAAAGTTGTACAGAATTTAGAAATACATGTAGTAAAGCTGTAAATCCATCTTGATTATCTAAATATTAGTATTTCACGATACATCAATCAAATTAAAATTAATATTTATTAGGAAAATTATAACAGGGCCATAGAAAATTAAACAAAAACGAAAAATATTTCACATTTTATAAAAAAGTTTAAGACTTATTTATTTATTTAATAGAAATAACTGGAAAGAAATGAACTCTCAAATTAGCATTACCATCTCCACGAAATTTCTATAGAAAATAATACAACACTGTATTAAATAAATCTAAATTTGTTTTTTAATGTCAAGTATTTTTCGTTTTTGTTTAATTTTCCATGGTCATATTTCAATTTTTCTAATAATTATAAATTTTAATTCGATTGATATATCGTGAAATACGAACATTTAGGTAACTAACTATAGTCTATTCCTTTCATGAAAGATCTCGTGGAATAGACTATAGGCCTTACTGAATTTTTAATTATGAACAATAATTGTATTTAAATTTTTGCTGTAAAGAGAATTGGTAAAAAGGGTATAGCCGGATAAGCATACAAAATCTGCCCCCAGTGATTTTTAAAAATCCATATGGCTGATCGATTTCTAATTAAAAATAAAAATTTTCCTGAAAATTTCAGCTTTTAAATCCAAAGAGTTACGTCATAACTAAAGAATTCGTTTTTTCAGTTTTTATTTTATTGGAACTATTCCATTGAATATTTTTTAACAAGAAATTTTTTAGTAAGAATAATTAATAAGGGACGTTAACACGTAATTTTTTTGTAAGTTTTAACCATTACTTTTTTAAAAAAAAATTTTAGTTTTTATCTCTTTTTTAAAATATGTTTCTTCAGGGTGTCACTCACGATTTTTTCACTGAATACTCCTTTCTTACTCTTCTTTACTCAATAAAATTTTCAACTTGATCCATTAGGTGCAACATAGTCAGAAATGAACAAAATCGATTTTATTATTACACTCTAATATATAAAAATCATACCAAATATTCTAAATCTACAAGTACATTACTACTACTACATTAACTCAAAAATATACCGTTGTTTCATTGATAATGAACTAGATACGAATAAAATCTCTGGCATTAACCGATATTGTTGTGATTGTGGTAACGGTAGGCGCACTGTCGTGAACTGCTCTTAAATTGCAGTTATTATATATCATCTTTTTTACGCTCGATATTTAGCTAAAATAATAAGACCTGCCGAGATATTAAGTCGTTTGGTTTACAGATGAAAAAGTTATCGCAGTAGTGAATGAAGATAGTGGACGAGGATAAACTGACGTTATTTAAAACAATCTTTACATCGAGTTGCTCTTATTGTAATTAGTTAATTTTATCTCATTAAAGAAAAATTGATAAGAACTTTTATTGGGCCATAATAATATTTTAATATAACTTATAAAATTGGAAATATTTTTCGATTATATTAACATTGAATAATTATTCCCAAAATCGATTTTTTTCATATTTTTTTCGAATGGTATTCACTATTTTCTGGTAAAATATTTTTTTTTTTTAAATCTCATATAATTTTGTCATATTAGTGAAAATAATTATTCAGTGTTAATATGTATAATGAGTTAGGTCTATGATAATATATAATAGCTGCAATGTGCGAGCAGTACCCGAAAGTGCACCTGCCGTTAACACAATCCCAACAATATCGGCTAATGCCAGAGATTTTATTCGTATCTAGTTCATAAATCAATGAAACAACGGTATATTTTTGAGTTAATGTAGTAGTAGTAATGTACTTGTAGTTTTAGAATATTTGGTATGATTTTTATATATTGGAGTGTAATAGTAAAATCGATTTTTTTTTTTTGACTATGTTGCACCAAATGGATCAAGTTGAAAATTTTATTGAGTAAAGAAGAGTAAGAAAGGAATATTTAGTGAAAAAATCGTGAATGACACCCTGAAGGAACATATTTAAAAAAAAAGATAAAAGCTTTAAAAATTTTTTTTTTTAAAGTAATGGTTAAAACTTACAAAAAAAATTACGTGTTAACGTCCCTTATTTAGTATTCTTACTAAAAAATTTCTTGTTAAAAAATAGTCAGTGGAATAGTTCCAATAAAATAAAAACAGAAAAAACGTATTCTTTAATTATGACGTAACTCTTTGGATTTAAAAGCTGAAATTTTCAGGAAAATTTTTATTTTTAATTAGAAATCGATCAGCCATATGGATTTTTAAAAATCACTGGGGGCAGATTTTGAATGCTTATCCGGCTATACCCTTTACAGCAATATCAAAAAAATAGCATTGAAATTACATTTCAATTCTATACCCGGTATATTCTACATTAATGTCGCATATAAGAAAAAGTCATTTCATTAGCTTATAGGTAATAATAATATACCATCACGTCAGTTACCTATTTCTGGGTGTCGCACTCTGCTCAAAGCAGATCTCGGTAATATGATATATTTTTACGCGTGAAGTACGGTTACCAGCTGTGAAATAATGGCCTCCAAGGATGGTAGTGGCGGTCACGAAAATTTTAACCAAGTATTTTATTGCGTGAGTTTTTTTTTTTTTTAATCTTTAAATATAATTCAATGTCAAGTACTTGCCCCGGTTAGGAAAAATCGTAGATCCTGGGCTGTATTTCTAGAAATACATTTTTGAATGATGCAACGCAACGACACACGCTTTGCTTATATATTGTAAATCTAATAACAAGTTCTTGCGGGTTTCATAATTTCTACTTCGGTTGTTACAATGTCTATTGAAACTAAATTGCACGTTGAAACATAAAGCGCGAGTCCATCCAACCTTTTGTTAATTCACAATCATGTCTGTATTTCATAAAATAAATAATACCTAGTGGTTTAACCAGTTAAAACCACTGGCCTGATCAAAATAGAAAAAAGTGGTTTTTACAGCAACTCTGTTTACAGTAATAAGAAAGAGATCCCAAAAGAGATTGAAGAATAAGTATTCAAAAATTCGCAGTCTCAATAATACTGGACAACAATGACAACATCAATTTAGACTATGAAACGTAGAGATGCGATTATTACGAAAAATAAGAGGAAAAACAAAAATGAACAAAATGCTTGAAGACAGATTAGTGACGAAAATAAAAGATGCAAAGCAAGTAAAAGTATAGAAAAGAATATCTGGAAACAATGCACATGCAGAGGCAGAATCATATATAACTTCGCCTTATAACAACGCAAAGTTGAAAGATAGAAAAATATGTAAGTACGTATAAAACAATGAAAATTGAACTTGAATAAGCTGTTCATAAAAGGATGTATTCTAGAAATTAAGCATGCACATATCTAATTATATCCTATTTATCTGCCAGCAATGCTTAAGTTGTATAAAACAATAGAGAATGATGAAGAAAGAATAAAACGAATTGAAATGTATGGAATAGTTCAGGAAAATTACTTGTGCGATAAAACTACGACATTGATATACTAGGAATGATGAAGACAGAGTCATGAAATCTCAAAAATACTATGATTAAATGGCACAATAGAAAGGATGAATCAGGGAAAATGCGTAAGAAAAATAACGAATACTCGTATATAAAAGGACGTCCAAAAAATTGAAGAAAGGATTGGAGAAAACAAAAAGGAGTCACAAACTATAAGAATAAAACTGTGAATTAAGTTAGAAGGGAGAAAAAATATAGAGGAGGCCAACATCCAAACAGAACTAACGTCAAAGAAGAAAACAAAAGAATTTTGGGTCTTACTTCTGAATAATTTTTTTTTACCACATATTTGGTAACCTGACAAAAAGTAAGTAATTTACATACATACAGGAGAAATAGGTGTTTACTATAATTTAATTATTTATTAGTGATGCAACGATTACGATTAATCGTAAAAGCCGATTATAAACATTTAGGGCCGGTTTTTCAATCGCTGTTTAGTGCTTCGGAGAGATAACTATGATTAAAGTGCGTATATGTGTTTTTCGATTGCTGGTTACTGCTAATCGTGGTTAAATATTGTTGTTAACTGCCGTATTCTTAACTGGCCAAAATCAGCAGGTTAGCTTACTTAACCATGATTAAAGCGCAATGAACGTTCTTAAATGAGATAAATTCTGGCGAAAAGTTCGAATTATTTCTAAAACTAATACATTTTATTCTTATACATCAGAAAACAAATTATGAAAACTATAAACTAAACTAACACAAAATAAATCAAATTTGGATAACATAAAAAAATATAGATTTTCTTCTTATAATTATTTGACTAATCTATTTAATATTATATTTTTACTTATTTAAATAAATATCACATATTTTCTAAAACTTTTACACAAAACATGCAAATTTTTTTAAACAAATAATTTTATTGGTCTTTTGTTTCATTAATTCAAGCGATTCTATTTCCTAACCTACTTTCAAAATTTGAATTTTAAAATTAAATTTATTGTAATGCTTACACTGTAGTTTTATTAACTCTAATTTTGCATTTGCAATTGTGGGAGGTAGTTTCTGTATCTGTTGGTGTTTCCTCAATCAATTTGTCACCTAAAGTCAATAAAATATATAGGTACAGTTTTATAATTTTCAATTATTCCTCAAAAGTCATATTACTAAAAGCAAGAAATTTTAACTAAACTGAATTATTGACTTCCAAGTACTTCTACAGCAAGTCGAGACAAAGAATAAACAATTTCTTCCGATGATGTCAATACTTTTATTTTTGGTATTCCACCGCCTGTTCGTGTTATTTTACAGCAAATTTTCTTCTTAAATTTCTCTTAATACATATTTTCATATTTAAAATTTAATTCTTCTACTTAATTTTTAAATACACACTTATTTCAATTATTATAATCATTTGTCTTTTTAATTTATGTTTTTTGTTATTTATATTATTTACTTTCCTATACATGACTTTTTATTTTATATCTTAAACTAACAAATAATAAAATTATTTTACTATTAATTGTTACTTTTTATCGTAATACCTGTTTCTGCCACAGTACTATCATTTGTACCATTAAATTGAAATAATAACAATTTTTATTTACATTTTTCTCAACATTTTTATTATGTAGGACTAATAAGTGTGTTATATCGTTGTATTCAGAAAAAAATACTGAATCGAATAAGCTAATAAAAAAGCTAGGTTCTTATTTAAAATAAAAAAAAGTTAGGTCCAATATTTTGAGAACCACTGGTTAATACAAAAATTTGTTTTGTTCATTTTAAAAGTCATATAACTTAGAAATTGTTTGCTAATTTAACGAACTTCGTATCTCTTATACTTCTCGAGATAGCACGAGTGTAGCACTTAAATGGAACATCCTGTACAGGTTCGCGCAAATCGACTTACGTTACATTGCAACCTAACGTGCCTTGCCTCGTCGGTTCGCGGGTGCCAACCTTTATATAAATTCTACTACTTTTTTTATTATTTAATATTATTTGAGAAGAATTCATTATTTTTCTATGGAGTCAGTTGTGTAATCTTGTTCCTTCGTAGTTCTAAAAATGGCGTGAATACATATTTTGTTAATATTTTAAGGCTTAGAGATTTGATTTGATTTTATTAAATTACTCCAGGTCTAGTTTTCACACGTTCTTTGTAAGAATTTGTAAATATACCTACCTCACAGTCAAGTATTTCTGAAAAATTATTGTTTGTAATAATTACAATGATTTTTTGTTAAACATTTTGTGGTGTTTCGGTACATTATATTTACACTTAGAATGTTATTTATTTGAGTATTTTTGATGAATTGGCACCGAAAATACATTTGTCAAAAACGGATAATACCAAATGTCGTTTTATAATCATTGCTTACTAGACTATGACATTTGGTACTGTTCGAGTTTGAGAAATGTATTTTTCGAGATTTGTAACATTCGGCATTTGTACAATTCGAGAAATGTATTTTCGAGGTTTGTAATATCCAAGCGATTCGACAAATGTATTTCGAGATTTGTAACATTCGTCATTTATAATATTTCGAACATTCGCCATTTATATTGTCGATAAATGTACAAACTCTGAATGCAATTTTCAGTATTTGTATATTCGAGAAATATATTTTCGTGAAATGTTTTTTCGAGAAATGTGTTTGTTACCCTTTTATACCACGCTTCTCGAGTAAATCAATTCTACATAAATATGACTTGCCATTTGTTCTACTTGTCCGTACTGCGTGAAGCCTATTTTACACAATCATTAGTTTAAATGTATTTTCACAACATTGTATTGAACCATTGAATTTCAAGTTATTACACTGTTACATCCATATAAAATCGTACTACTCAATGCTCAGTTATAAATTGTTTTAAAATACATTGACCATATTTTAATTTTGAAGATTGTTAGCTCCAAATGTTAATGTTCAGGGTCGTACTGGCCCGTTACATTGCCCCCTCCTTAAGGATGTTTCGCCTTGAAACTTTCCTAGACCATGACTCGACATTGTGATCCCCGTAAGCACTGTGATGTTCGATGGAAGTAACATTCTACAGTTTTTTAAACTCTTCTGTAGCTCGAGGATTGTGGCTGCATACCAGGATCTCTATTCTAGTGTGTTCGAAGAGAACCTCCAGCATGTTCTTGGCAATTCTCCAATTCAATTGATCCAGGCGGCCAGGCCACAAGCCAGCTTTGGTATAGCTATCATCATGATGTCCTTGTCGAGCAGTATTCCTCGTAGGTCATACAAGGCGTTCCAGACGGAGCGATAGGTCGGCTTCTGACAGGACAGGTGTTTGGTCACCAAATAACATATGTGCCGTCTTCGACTCGATTCTTCATCAAGTACTTGCAGCACTTTTCCAACACGTGGATGTTGTTGCCGAAGTATTTCGAGTTGGTTGAACTTCTTCTTAAAAACCACGGCAATACCAATACCAATGAGACATTGAGTAATCAGTAGGCACATTAAATAGGTCGCCTTGATGTTCCTTCGTTACGCCGTGTCGTGCTCTCTGACTTGAAGAATATGTGGACAGGAACTCCTCGAACGTCATTTCCGGGCTCTTCAGTTCTATCTGGCGGACTTGTACTTCATTGGTGGTACTATCGCTGTTGTTGCCGGCGAAAGGAGCCAATCGTTTAAAATGGACCACTCTTGGTTTTCCACCAGTCCTTTTTCGGATTCGGTAGATGTCGTTAATTCGCTTTATTACTTGATAGGGCCCTTCCCAGGATGCCTGCAGTTTTGGTGATAGGCCGCGACCTCGCTGTGGGTTATCACCAGCTTGGTATTCACCGTCTTCCGCCCTGATGTAATATGTTTCCTTCATTCGGTCACTGGCGCTCTGAATGTTGGAGCGTACTTGGTCATGGATGCCGTTTAATATCCTCCTCAGCTTGTCCACGTAATCCTCTCCAGCCAAATCTTCGCCTGGTTTGCTGCCGAACTTCAGGTCGCAGGGTAATCGTAATTCGCGACCAAATATGATGCTTGCCGGAGTCTTGTTGTTTCATGAACGGACGAACGGTACGCCAACAGGAATAGGTGTAGATGTTTATCCCAATCTCTTTGGTGTCCGGAGACCTGACACCAATTGTTACGATTGTAACTGACGGGTTCGGTGAAGTTTAATAATCAACAATTAAAAGTCACAAAAAGTTTATTCACTATAACTTATATTTATTTAAACTAATTATTTATTTTAAACACTTATTAAAAAAACACTAAATAACAATTAATCAACTATAAAGTAATAATACAGCGTGTAACATAAATAAGTACATTAAATTTAACCAGTGATAGAACTCGTCGAGAACAACAAATTTTCTTAATAACCTTTTTTTTTTAGGACTTTTACCACTCCATAAATTGACGAGTCGTTCAGGTAGAGCTCTAGAAGAATGTAGGTATTCTCGTCCGCCATTTTGGGTCCAGATGTCATAAATAAAACAAGTTATTGGAATCCAGTTACTTAAAAAAAAACATTTAAAATTTGTATCTGTCAAATTTGAAAACATATTTCTTGAAATTGTGTAAAGTACAACTACACAAATCATACGGTAATATATTATTAGAAAGTATTCTGTACACTTACCTGTTAGATATGGAATATAATAATTGAAGGAATGATATATTACAATTATTTATCAATGTCAACTTCAAATTTGACATAAAAGAATTAAAGTAACTGGATTCCAATACTTTGTTTTATTTATGATACTTGAACCCAAAATGGCGGATGAGAATACTCATATATTCTAGTGCCTTAGTTCAGGTATATTCATAATTTGGTCCAATAGCTGTATCCATGGCAATAGTAATAAAATTATTGATCTTGACAAATGTCACTTGTCAACTTTTTCAAATAAAGTTTGACAATATCAAATAAATCAACTAATAAAATATTATTCGTTAGCGAACGTACCTGTCAGTGGTAACACCTGTCAGCGAACCGTCCGCAGTTATCTTTTGAAAAAGTGGTTTTTTTCGTAAAATATTTTACGAAATTAGTGTGAGGTGCTTAAGTGCAGTGTTGTGAACTAGTACAGTGAAAAAATTTTTAAGGTCAGGTCTGATTTACTTCTTTTTTGAACTTTGAAAAAATTTTTCACTCCTTGGCCACGCCCACCTGTGGTGCGTTTTTTTGTTTTCATTTACTTTTTTATTTTTTAATTTATTTTAATAAATTAATTAAAGGCTTCTGAGCCTTATTTCATTACTTTTCTGGCATTTAGTGCTGCAATTTATTTAATTTAAATTTTTTAGGTAAAATAAAAATACATATTTTTACTTTTCGTTTCTTTGGTTTCGTCTGGGGGCTTCGGCCCACCAGACATTAAAAATGGCTTCGGACTCGGTCCCGGGGCCTAGGGAGAAGCGACCTCGCGTCAATTCCGACGACGAGGACCCTGCACCAATGTTTCTGCTAGTGAAACGAGCAAGCGGTGACTTTAGTAAAGTTAGCCCATTCCTTATTTCTCGTTTAGTGAAAACCATTGCCGGAGACGTTAAAGTCATCCGGAAAATTAAAGACGGTCTTCTTATTGAAGCAAAAAATGCTGATCAGTCCCGAAAATTACTTGCAGCCAAGACCCTAGGTGATTATGTTGTTACTGTCACGCCACATAACACTCTTAATTTTTCTAAGGGTGTTATCTACTGTAGGGATCTGCTGAATTGTACGACCGATGAAATTCTGAGTGAATTAAAAAAAGAAAGTGTGGTTGAAGTGCGAAGGATTATTAGTAGGAAAAATGGACGTGAGGAGAATACCCCATCCCTTGTGCTAACTTTTAATTGTTGTGATGTCCCAAAATATATATATGCTGCCATGTATCGTCTCCCTGTTCGTCCGTATATCCCTAACCCACTTCGCTGCTTCAATTGCCAACAATTTGGACACTCCTCGTCCAATTGTAAAAATTCTAAAATTTGCATCTGCGGAAAACCTCCACATGACGGAACCGAATGCGGTGATGTTAATTGTATCAATTGCCAAGGTAACCATCCTGCTAGCTCCAGAAACTGTCCGAAATTTAAAATGGAATACGCTATTTTAGAGTATAAAACTACTCATAAATGTAGCTTCCCGGAAGCAAGGCAGCATGTACAGCGTAATACGACTTTCACCACTTCTTATGCAAAGGTTGCAGCAAAACCTGCTTCTCCTCCACCGTTAAACGTTGCTGACATCGCGTCTCTGCTTATGCCAGAGATCGCAAAAATCGTAAAAAATGTTTTTTCTGAATTTGTTCAATTATTTGCTTCTCAAAGTCAATTCAAAACTCCAACCGCTTCGTCTCCTGCCTCTACACCCAGTTCATCTGGTGTTAAATTTGTTAATTTGCCAAGTGTACCAACAAGTAACACTCCCCAAGTCAGCCTTCCTACGACGAACAATCCCATCGTTCCTCGTTCGGAAGACACTGACAATTCTGGGAATGACAGTACTGCAACTGTCGACGGGAATTCTTCTGCCCGCAATAAGAAGAAAATAGATAGAAGAGGTTGGCCTAAGGGCAAGCCTCGTTCTTAGAGCTTGTATTCTACCTTTGAGCTCTTCAGCTATTTATATAGCATCAATTTTCTTTCTTTTTTCCCACTTCCAATGTTTAAACTCCTTCAATGGAACTGCAATGGTATTGTCACTCATCTTCCAGAGCTTAAATTGCTATTAGCTGATCAGAGCCCTAGCTGTGTTTGCATTCAAGAAACACATTTTAAACCTCAAGATTCATTTTCTCTAAGCGGCTTTAACATCATTCGTCATGATGTTAATCCGGACGGACGAGCACATGGCGGTGTAGCGATTCTTTTATCTTCTCCTACACCATATACAGTATGTAACCTTCAAACGCAACTTCAAGCAGTTGCAGTTCAATTATATTCGCCTAGAAAGTTTACAGTCTGTAATATTTATTTGCCAAATTTTAATTGGAATATGAATGATCTTGAGAATATTATAAACCAGCTTGAGCCACCATTCCTTCTTGTAGGTGACTTTAATGCGCACAGTTTTTTATGGGGATCCAATCAGTCTGACGGTAGAGGACGTATTATTGAGAACCTTCTTGATAACATTGATGCAGTGCTCCTGAATACAGGGGACGCCACTTATTTGAATTTACGTTCAAATTCCTTTTCAGCCATTGATTTATCAATTTGTTCTCCTTCTTTAGCTCCGCATTTCTCCTGGAAAGTGCTTGATGATGCACATTTCAGTGATCATTTACCTATTTTGATCTCTTGTTCTCTTCCTTCTTCAGAGCCATCTTTTCTCCAAAGATGGCGATTTGAGTCTGCTGATTGGGACAGTTTTTCCGCGGAAATAATCGTCCCAGTTATGTCAGAAAATATTCATGTTTCTCTTGGCGATATTAATTGCAGTATCTTACGATCTGCAAACAATAATATCCCGTTAACATCTTCTCGTTTCATTAGAAGAAAGGTCCCGTGGTGGAACACGAATGTAGCTAGTGCTATTCGTGAAAAGAAACGTGCATTAAAATGTTATCGACGTTCACCAACTCTTGATAACCAAATCATTTTTAAGAAGGCCCGAGCTCATGCTCGACGTGTTATTCTACAAGCTAAGTCTGTCTCCTGGCGGAATTATGTCTCTTCTGTTACACCTGAGCGTCCGTCGAATGAGCTGTGGAATAAAATTAAATACATGCACGGTTATCAAAAGTCTCACACTGTCAATCTTCTTCATATCAATAACATTTTAAGCACTAATCTTAATGACATCTCCGAATGTTTAGCTACACATTTCGAGTCTGTCAGTAGTACAGAAAACTACTCTTTAAGATTTCTTAATGTCAAAGAAACGAGTGAAGCCCCTCTTGATTTCTCTTCTGATGGCGATGAAGTATATAACCTTCCTTTTTCAATTTTTGAATTTGATTTTGCACTTAGCAAAACAAAAAATACATCTGTCGGTCCTGACAACATTTCATATTGCATGTTAAAGCATCTACCTTCTGAGATGAAAACTCATATTTTAAATTTTTTCAACCTTCTCTGGCGTAGCGGTACGTACCCGGATGCCTGGCGAGAAGCCACCATCGTTCCTATTTTGAAACCGGGCAAGGATGCCACACATTCTACTAGTTACAGGCCCATATCACTAACGTGTCATCTGGGTAAAATTTACGAACGTATGGTAAACTACAGGCTTTGCTGGTACTTAGAGCATAATCGCCTTTTAGATCCTTTTCAGTGTGGCTCTAGAAAATGTCATTCTGTCACTGATCCCCATGTTCAGTTAACGAATGACATTCATTGTAATTTCCTCGAACGAAAACATTTGGTTGCTGTTTTCTTCGACCTGGAGAAGGCATTTGATATGACATGGCGTTACGGCATTCTCAAGCAGCTACATGAGTGGGGACTTCGTGGTAATCTACCACTTTTTATATTTTCTTTTTTTGAAAAACGCACTTTCAAAGTACGTATAGGTGATATCTATTCATCTTCTCACGCCTTAGAAAACGGTATTCCGCAAGGTTCTACCATTAGTGTAATCCTTTTTCTAATTGCTATCAACAGCATTGCACTAAATCTTCCTCCGACCGTCCGCCATTGTCTCTATGTCGATGACTTGGTCATTTACACTTCAGCATCTAGCATTCCTGAGTGCGAATCTCGACTTCAGGATGCAATTAACACCATTACCAATGCTGCTACCGCTAGGGGTTTTCGTTTTTCTGTTGAGAAAACGAAGTGTATAGATTTCTGTCGCTTGCGTACTCCTCACAACAATCCTTCACTTTATTTGTATGGTTCTCCAATTCAGTGCGTCGATAGGGTTAAATTTTTGGGTTTAACTCTTGATCCGTATCTGACCTGGAAGCCGCATATTCTAGAACTTGCTGCAGACTGCCGTCGTGTTTTGAATGCACTAAAATGCCTCGGAAGCACTAAGTGGGGTGCTGATAGAGACTGTTTGCTACGACTTTACAATTCTCTTGTAACGTCAAAACTTGATTTTGGAGCAATCGTACTCAGTTCCGCTAAACAACTCCATCTCAACCGCTTAGATGCTGTCCATAATACGGGTATCCGTTTGTCAACTGGTGCCTTTCGTACTTCTCCAGTTCACAGTTTATACTGTGAGTCAGGGTTGCCTCCATTATCTATCCGTAGAACACGACAATGCATGAGATATACTGCTCGAATTATGTCCAAACCTTGGCATTTCATGTTTAACTCTCTTTTTCAAGACGAGCGTGCTCATAATCTATTCCTCAGCAGTTGCACCTCTCTCTGTCCTTTGGCTGTTCAACTGGTCAAAAAGTTTGATAAACTTCCACTAGGCAAGGAAGATATTTTACCTCAGCTTATTTCGGATACACCACCATGGTGTCTTCCTCAAATAAGTACTGAGTTAGTTCTTACTAAATATAAGAAGGATATTACTCCGCCTTCCCTTTATGTCCAGGAATTCTGTCTCCTTAAAGAAAGGTACACAGACTCTATATTTATTTACACTGACGGATCTAAAAATAGCACCGGAACCGGATGTTCTTTCATCTTTCGAGATGAAGAACATATTATCACGTTATCGCCTTCTTCCTCTGTTTTTGGTGCTGAGTTGTATGCCATTTACTCTGCTTTGCAACGTTGTTTACACGTCATCGAACGTGAACAACATATCGTTTTATGTACGGATTCACTCAGCGCCATAACGAGTCTATGTAACCGGTTTTCAACTGACCCTCTAATTCAGATGCTTTTTTATAGTCTGTGCCTACTTTCATCTAGGCAAATCCGTGTTACTTTTCTGTGGATTCCTGGACATATCGGTATCGCTGGTAATCACAGGGCTGATCATGCTGCACGTGAAGCTGCTCTGCTTGATTATGTTAGGACGCACGCTCTCAGGCCAGACGATATGCTTCAACGTATATCTTCATTTTGTTTAACTTCTTGGCAGGACGAGTGGAATCGCTCCACCGACAAACTTAGATCCATTAAACCTTCTGTTCAAAAGTGGAAACTACCTATTTATGTTTCGAGGAAGGAGCAAGTAGCGATTACGCGTTTGAGAATAGGTCACATTAAAGCCACTCATCTTTATCTTCTTGTTCGGGACCCCGTACCTATGTGCGATATATGTGATACTCGCCTTTCTGTTTTTCATCTTCTTCTACATTGTGCTAAATATCACAACGTCAGAAACCTTCTCAATTTTGCAAATACTCTTCCGTCAGTTCTCTCCAATGAGACTGATAGTGTTGAGAAACTTTTAAAGTTTATTCATACCACCGGACTGATAAATGATATTTTATAGTTCATTTCTTTCTTTTGTTTTTCTTACCACCATTATTTATATATTTAATTTTGGTTGGCTTTAATTAATTTTTTTTTTTACAGCGGTAATGACCGTGGTAGTCGATCCGCTTAATTTCAAAAAAAAAAAAAAAAAAAAAAAAAAATATTATTATAAAAGTAATAATATGTAAAAGTATCTGATTTTCCGAACAGCCAGTTCACAAACATTCCGTTGAAGTTCAAGGTAACGCTGCTCCATCCTGTCAAATTTATTTGGGACGTTTTCCAAATCATCATCTTACAAATGTTCGCACTGTTACACATGTTGTTTAACTTATTCGAGATCATGAATCTTTTAAGTCATCAAGATCGGGGTATAATACGATCTGATCACAGCAAATATTGAACAGAATGATTTGGACTGTGTCAAGGGTTAGCCAGAGTCTAGTAAGTACTCGAAGAATAACACTACAACACACATACGAATATTACGCATTAATTAATAGTACATTAAAAGAGCAAAAATCACGTTCTTGCCTCATACAAAAAGTCCAGTGTTTGATACCAGAAGATTTACCTTGCACAGACGTCAATTTTTGCGAATGGATACCGACGTCTTGATTTAGTTGGTAATAAATTAACAGTAATTAATGTTGCTACTTGCGTAATTTCGAGTGGTATTCTCATTGGTAATTGTGTGTCAACTTCAATATCGTTTGAATACATTTTTATTGCAAAAAAACAAAATTTAGATTAGCTTTCACGATGCAAAAACAGATGTTATGCGCAGCAGCGCCATCTATGCAGACAAATGTTCTCCATTGGCGGGACATCTAAATTCTAATAAATTTTTAAAGAATTTTAACTCGAAAACTAGATGTTTTAGAAAAAAAAGTTTATTAAGAAATAGTGTTACTCTTGACGAGTTCTATAACTGGTTAAATTTAATGTACCTATTTATGTTACACCCTGTATAACACAAGAAATATTTATTTACACTATTTAAGAGTACATTCACTATGCAAACGTTTTATTTATTTTCACTATATTCGTTGTTTCCTAAAAGCGTATCGGAGTCGAATCCCCCACTGGGTAGGCAAGAGCATTTATATAGCTGTTGTGTGGTAATCTAGATTGTTCTCGATGCTTCTACCCTGGAACAGCACTAGAATCTACTAGAACTATGAGACATCGTTGCGCGCTGCCTGTCCAGGGTCGTACTGCCACGTTACAATATAAAAGAGGGTTTGCTTTGCTAATGTACTGACATGGAAGCGAAGAACATAGCGATGAGCTTCCTTCGTCTATATACTGACATTGAAGCGAGGAATAAAGTGACGAACTTGTGTCCCCAATGTACTGATTTGGAAGCGAGGAATGAACTGACGAGCTTGTTTTGCCAATGTACTGACATGGAAAGTAGCAACGAAGTGAAGAGCTTTTGTTCGCCAATATACTGGCATGGAAGCGATGACTAGATGCAGTGATATCTATTTAAATCGAGAAGCAATATAACACAAAAAGCTTACTAAAGGCCAGTAACGCGTACCGCGCCCAGCTAGTGTTCAATAACTCACCAACGAGAAAACATATAAAAGTAACGAAACTTCAAAATTATAAGTACGATTATATGCGAAGAAATGAGTTGATTTTAGTCATAATTGCAAAACCGGAAGTGGAAGTTTACTTGACATACAATGAAATTAATTTATTGCGAATATAATATTTGAAATATACATATAAAGTTATTTACAATTTTCTCGTATCTTCTTCCGGTTTGAGAAAAACTAAAGCCGCATTCACCGCCCGAAATTCGGTGAACTTCGTTGAAATTCGTGAAGTTTGTCATATGGGAATGTATACTTGCGTTCACAGCTCTTAATTTGGTACACACCGAATTTAAATTTGTAGAAAAGTTTGCTAGCTCCAAACTTTTTTGGTAATTTGGGGTGCATTCTATTAATAGTGTAAAAAATATTTCGTTTGAATGAACTCATTTTGTTTTGTTGGCGTTAAATCACCTCGATAATAACTAAAATGTATAAGAATTGGCGAAAAAGAATTACTATAAATTGTAAGCATCAAACCTCACACCACTAATAAACAGATAATTAATTTTTAAAAATGGTTGAATAATATTTAACTTACACACAAATTCCGAGTTGTGAACGGTAAAATTAATTTCATGAAATTTCTGTACTACAAATTTCACCAAATTTCGGGCTGTGAATGCGGCTTAAATTATATCTTTAAAAATACATTTTGAAAACTGAAGCAATAAACATGGTTGCTTGTTTTCTTCCAATATGGTTTCAACCACTGATTTAAACCGGTTTAAACCGTCCTGTTTTTTGTGATTTCGAACGTTTTATGTGTTTTTATTCTACAACCATTGTTTTTATACAAAGATCTAAAATATGTTCAAATACATACTTTTTAAGACAGTTAGGAATAAATAAAAATTATATTTAAATTTTCTAGAAATACATTTTTGCATGATACGGCGCAACGTCTCGCTTCGCTTATATACTGCAAATCTAATAACAGTAAGTTCTTGCAGGTTTCATAATGTTTACTTACGTACTATTGTTTATTGAAACTAAATTGCACGTTGAAACATGAAGTGCGAGTCTAACCAACCTTTTGTCAATTCACTATCATGTATTTCATAAAATAAATGATAAAACAACACATAGTGGTTTAAACCACTATTGATGGTTTAACCCTCCAGCGAGCGCGCAGCAACACTTATAGTGTATTCCGAAAACGAACAACGGTTCCCGTGGTAAAATTTTCAGGTTATCGGTAATATTTCGGAACGCGGTTCCTGAAATTTGTGGTACTTTTGACTTACCACGGGAACCGCGCACGAATGGCGGTTAGCGCGGTAAATATCTGTCAAACAAGATAATGTCAACAATCATTGTTGAAATCAAATTCATCAACATCGTCTCCCTCAGCATTACTACGACCGGTTAAAATAAACTCGTTAAAAGTATACCACGTTTTCATTTTACAATAAAAATATCAAATTAAGCATTGACATAATCACTGTGTTCCTTTCTTTACCGTAGAAGTGGTAAAACCGAAACCGTGGTAAAACCGTTACCTTTAACCAGTTTGTTTTCGGAATAAACTATTAGTGCTGCTGTTTTAGTTGTTCTGTTATCTAACAGGGAGCACTAGCACTACGCAGTGGTGTTTTGACCCTAAAAGTATCAATAATAGATACTGGATGAATTTAGCTAACCACAAACAGCTATATTTAAATTAAAAATAGTTAAATTCATGGAAACTCTAAATGGAAGCATGGAATAATGCGCGCGCCCGCTGGTGTAAGTCAAATTGGCGCGCCCGCCGAAGGGTTAAACCATAGTTAAAACCGCTGGTCTGGTTAAAAAAGAAAAAAATGGTTTTTGCAGCAACCCTGTGATTAAACCCTATCTAGTTTGGCAACAGATTAAAGATCTCAGGGGGGAAACTTTAATTCAAATGTCAAAAATTTATTTTTATACAAGTTAATTGGACCTTACTGAGTCTCACGCAGGAGAGTTGAATTAAAACAACCAAAATAATTTCCAATGATCATCAATTGTTTTTTTACAATAGATATAATAACTAAATCTCGTCAAGTCTCGCGGAGAACTGTACTATCAAAAAGGATTTTTGTGTGATCGTTATCTGTTTTTATAATAGTTATCACATCAGAATTCAATCTAGTTTTATATTAAGATTGCATTTGAAGTGCTCTATAATTTCAAACATACAAATCTCGAAAAATATAGTAGAAAAAAGATACGGTATTCCAATTTATACGCAGTACCTATTAAATTATGTATGTCCCTGTGAATAACATTTTTCTTATTGTTTAAATAATTAATGACACAATTAAATTAATCGAGGACTACAGTGCTAAATATAAAAATGTTTATAAAAATAGTGCACATTAAACAGTTTTTCAAATATGTATGATTGAAAAAATATACGATTAAGAAAATTATGCTAGTAGACTCAGCTAACAAGTTTGTTGTGTCACAATTGGTGACAAACTAAAGAAAAAGACAGAATATTGTTTAGGGAAAACAGACCTATCTATCTATTGAAAAATCCAATCAGAACTCTTTTTTGGAAAAGTGTTGGCGCTGTGTGAAGATGGCGCCAGATTTTTTAAAAATCCCTTTTTTGAGCTTAAAACGCTGGAACTATTGCTAATATTTTCAGGAATTCCATAACTCTATCTATTCTACCTAGAACTATAAAAAAATTTAGGTTTTCTAACTTTGCGGCGCTAACTTCATACGCGACTATCAACAGATGCAGATTTTTTTCTCTAGATAAAATCTAAATAAACTTTTGCTCTAAAATAGTTAGGGGAGCAAATTATTGCACACTAAGAATTTACCATTAAAATCCCTGTGCTACGTCGTCCGAGACACTACCCTGTATATTTGTATATCTATCCATATCTCAACATTGATAAATTTAGATCATCGATAGTCTGAAAAATGTGTAAATTATTTATTATTAGTTGGGATCATATTATAGAATAAAAATAAAAGATATATTTTTGTGAAGTTGTGAAGTGTGATAGCAACCGGCAAGCCACGGTCCCTAAGGGGAAGCCACAGTAGTATAGTTAAAATGGCAACTGTTGACTATGGAATTCGAACTGAGGATCTCATGATGAATTATAATTTATAGTATATATTTATATTATACACATATGTCGAAGAAGCTGGCAGACACTTTTTGGCAGAATCACCTGAGACTATACTCAGAATTAAGGGCTTTTTATGGGCTATTTATAGGCCCTATCGACGATTTTTGGGCTGCGGCCGTTTTCGACCAAAATTAATGTCTGCCAGGTTTTCGGCAAAGTTAGCAGAATCAACTGCAATAGAGTTAAACAAAAGTTTGATATGCTGTTACATCATGTAAAATTATGGGCTATTTAAGGGCTCAAACGCTGATTTTCGGGCTACAGTCCTTTTTGTTTTATTGAATTAGGGCTATTTAAGGGCCCGAACTAGAATTTTAAGGCTACAGCCGGTTTTTTTTTTTTTAATTAGGTGTCTGCCAGCTTATTTCTAAAGTTAGCAGAATCCCTTAAAATGTCTCGAGAACATTGAATATGACGTAGTATCATTAAAAATTATGGGCTATTAAGGGCCCAATCGTCGATTTTTGGGCTTCAGCTGTTTTTTAAATAAAGTGTCTGGCAGACACCTATTTCAGAAAATCTGATGTGCCCAGCACATAATCTTCCGCCCAATACTATTCTTAAACGGTACAAAATAGTATTTGATGATACAGAAACATACCTCCTTATTTGTTTATTTTCTATTTATATTTGAGAAATTTAATTTTCTTTCGTATATTTATTTGATTTTTTGACATATATTTCACCAAAAAAAAAAAACAGCTTCACAATCACAATGACATGTTACATTTCGTAAGTGTTTCCATGGTATACATGGAATGCAAGATTTATGAAACCTAATTTCTTTATATTTTTATCTCCAAAACAAATGAAAATTTATAAAATTAGTGTAATCAAAACAGATCATCTCTTCATATGAATATAAGAAGCAAAAATAAACAAAATTGTATTTTTTGGAATAATAGTATTTAAGTTATGCGAGACGAAAAAATCGTCAAAGACTACACACACATACATACATACAGACATAATCGTGAAAATAGTAAAATTGTATTATAGGGACCCTAAAAGGTGCTTATTCATTGAAAACTTACTACGCAATTTTTTGACCAAAACCAATACCTCCCTTACCTAGAGGTAGGCGGGAGATAAAAAACGGCTGTGGCCTTAAAATAGGCGTTTGAGCCCTTAAATAGCCCATAATTTTGTATGATAGTACGTCATATTGAAAGTTGTTCTCGCGGCATTTTAAGGGATTTTGCCAACTTTACTACCGAAAACCTGGCAGACATCGATTTTTTTCAAAAACGGATGCGGCCAAAAAGTTGTCGTTAGGGCCCATAAATAGCCCATAATTTTACATGATATAACAGCATATCAAAAGTTTGTTTAACTCTATTCCAGGTGATTCTGCTAACTTTGTCGAAAACCTGGCGGACATCAATTTTGGTCGAAAACGGCCGCAGCCCAAAAATTGTATATAGGGCCTATAAATAGCCCATAAAAAGCCCTTAATTCTGATTATAGTCTCAGGTGATTCTGCCAAAAAGTGTCTGCCAGCTTCATCGACATTATACACATACTCGTTTGTGCTCCCGTATCTAAAACTGTTAATTTGGGTACCTCGTCGCCTGAACTTTATATTTACCTACATGTTCATTTTTAACTGTTTATTGGAATCCTCTAAAACTCCCCTAAAAATATTAATTTATCTCAGATAATAAACGGAGGATGAAATATCGATATATGTCACCGGCAAGACTACGCACACCCAAATACATAACGAATGGTCTTAACGTCTTTTTTATTACTAGTTAAAATTGTACATTCGAGTGAAAAATTCATTGTAGTAACGCTCAAGAAATAATATTTGAGTGTTTCGATGAAGTTGCAAATATTTTTGTAGTTGTGCAACAATTTTATGAAATTAAATAAATTAGTTTTTTGCCGATTGACACTAAAGGTGACACTATACGGACTGCTAACTGTTTGAAAAATGTCACTTTTATGCCTAGGCTGTAAAATTATTTTACATAGCAACCGTTTTACAAACACATAGTAACCGTCAACAAATGTGTAGCAATCGTTCAACAAATACATGGCAACGTAAATTGACAGCGATAACCTTCAAGCTTCAAAATATGAATTACAAATAATCACTAAAATAATATTAATTCCCAATCGGCAAAAAAATTATGTGTTCAACTTGGCACCAAACACAGATTTAAAGCTTCGGCAGTATTCTGGTATTTTGGTGCCTAGTTAAACAAATAACTATTATTTTAATTTTAAAAATAAATTGTAATTTTTGCATACATATCCCCAAATATAACCCATAAGATACAAACGACACTAGCAGCCTTCGAAGTCATACCTTCTGAAACGCATATCGGTTTGTCAATATATAGCTCTATAGTTCTCCTTTTTTCAAAGATCATTACGTGTGAAATGGAAAGAATATAAATAAGTCGAACTATAAGATCATCGAAAGTTAAACCCTCGATTAAATCTCAACGAATCTACGTAATCTAATAAATTGTAAATTCACCGAATTAGTCGGCATAGTGTTTCAGTAGAGTCTTTTGTACAATTAAATAGTAAATTGTAGTCTAGTCTAGCTCCTGTTCCTAAATAAATGAGATCTTTAGTTGTTGAAGGCTCACAGGTTTTTGTGCAACTGGTCATTAATAGGAATTGTGTGAAGATCTGAGTTTTTTCAGTTATAATTGTTAAAACGGAAGTGCATGTTGACTTGATATACAAAACAATGAATTCGATTTATTTATAATATAGAAACAGTTACAATAGTTATTTATGTATCTAGATCGAAAAGTGAAACTTTAAGATACAAGCAAGTTGTTTATGGCCGAGGCGGAAGCAGAGGTCGTAATTACTTGTGAAGACCTTAATATCAGTTTTTGTTCCAGGTACATACATACAAAATTTTATTTCATACGGGTTACTTTACTAAAGTTGTTACGTAAATTATACTCCTAGTTACTTATTAATAAAATTATCAAAAATTCGTAGAAATATTTCGCTAACAAGCTGTACACACATTTTTTTGTGCAACCGTAATAGTTATTTATGTATCTAGAACGAAAAGTGAAGCTTTAAGGTACTAGCAAGTTGGTTACGGCCGAAGCATTAGCCGAGGTGGAAATTATTTGCGATGCGAGGATCTTAATGTCACTTTTCGTTCGAGGTACATACAAAATTTTATTTCATACTGGTTACCAGGGTTGGCAGATATATATCACTTATTAATTTTTTACAAAATAAATACCCAGAGTGAAAAATTCTTGATATTTTAAATCAAAATACCGATAAAAAAGCCAAAAGCTTGGACTGGGTCTTCTCAAAAAGTGATGAAGTCGTGTAATATAAATATTTAGGAAAATGTTATTTTTTGTTACTTAAATAAAAATATGAATATTTTATATCATATGTCAAACTACACTAGTATTTACTCATTTAGGTATTTACTATTTATATAATATATTTAGGAAAAATGTTATTTCTTGTTACTTAAATAATAATAATTTTTGTCTTGTTTTTTGTTATTTTAAACTAAAGTTTTATTTTTGTTGTTTACCAAAATAAAGGTATTTTACGTTTCATGTTTTTTTTTTTGCATATAGCCTAAGAACGAAATTCCTGATATATATCGGATATATATCGGATATTTTGATATTTATATAAATATCATGATATTTGCCAACCCTGCTGGTTACTAAAGTTGTTAAATTATAGTATTTATTAAAAGAAATTATCACAAATTCGTAGAAATATGAGTTGATACAAGTGGGCTAAATAAATACCAGTTTCTATAAGAACATGTATTCGTTTACAAATAAATTGTTCCTATAGAAAATAATAAAAAAAAAAAGTCAAATTTTGCTTTAGTCCTAGGACTTTAAAGTTTCACTTTTTGTACGACAAATTGTCCGAAAAATGTAACATTAGTAACCTGTATAAAATAAAAATATATTAAATGAAAAATCCGATGTCAAAAACATAACCTCCCGCCCAATAGAACTTTTAAACTGTACAAAATAGTATTTGATGATACAGAAAAATACCTTATTTGTTAATTTTCTAATTGTATTTAAGGAATTTAATTTTCTTTCATATATTTATTTAATTTTTGACATATGTCAGTAAGAAAACATCTTCATAATATCACAATAACATAACACGAGCAATGAAATGTCTCACATTTCGCAAAAAAGTGTTTCCATGGTGTACATGGAATGCAAGATTTATGAAATTTAATTTCTTTATATTTCTCTAAATCTAATAAAAATTAATAAAAATAGTGTAATAAAAACACATGTAATATTATTTATTCTGCAATTTTCAAAATAACATAAATTGTTGAAAAATTCCATTTAACCATGTTTTTTCACGGAAACAAAATTTACCATAAATCAGCTATTTACTGAGGTAGGTACGTAAAAGCTCATTGGCTTCAAGTTAACTAACACTTCCGATTAATGGATCTAGCAATATCTAATTAGCTCGTTACATTAACATTCAAATTCTAAATATGAAATTTACAAATGATATCGTCATAAAACTTTGAAATTATTGTGGGTGAAAAAAATCGAATACACAGTAGGTACACAACACACATACAATCACACTAACACGCACACGTCACCGTAAACATGTATGTGGAGAGAGAAAAAAATACTTCGGGAACTTATCCACTCTGGTGGATATTGGCATAAATGTCTTATAAATCTACAGTACATCAATACCACCCGGAAATATCAAAATTAAAGAGAAATCCTTTAATTAATTAATACAGTTATGAATTGGTCTTGATAAAAGTTACAGAATGTTTAATAAAGATAAAATATGCCAGCGATGACATATCTGTCAGGCTTGCTATGAACATTACTTTTATTAGGAACCTAGTTTAAATTTCATCTGCTGCGTTTGATTTTTATTTGAAAATCTCAATAAATCTTCAAATGTAGTCTATTGTTGAGGTTAGTTTCAAGAAAAAGCTGAAACTCAACTTTCCTATAATTATCTTTCAGCATTGATGTACAAATTAAAAGCATTAAAATATATGTTTGATTTATTATCAAATTTTATTTAGAATTTGTTTCAGTGTCACATTATGTTTGATGTTAATTTACGATACTTGCTATGCTGAGTTGTAATTCTAATAGTTCTTAAATAGTTCAAAAATGTGTATCGAACAGAAAAAGGATATATTTATATAAATACGACAAAGTATAGTGAAAAAGGAAATAATATCATATAAAACAACAACATCACCATTTAACGACAATGACACAATTAATGTAAAAGCTAACTGTGTTTGTGGATATTTGAAATTACTTTTACGTCATTCCAAATCTAAGACTACAGAAAAATGTTTAGTAATCAAACGGTATCATTTACAAATAAATTTAACAAAAATGATAACGTTCACCTTTTTAAAACGATAATGTTTTTAGATGAACGGAAAAATCCTTGTTGCAGCCCACATTACTGATTATAAATGTAATTTATTTAACTGTTTTTTCGTAGGTGTCAACTAGTAAGGAATGTCAAAGTTGAAAACAATATTTTCCCCATGAATAATTATCAACGATTTTAATAACGAAATTTGTTTAGCAATAAATATCAATACTACAGATTGTAATCCTTTACTATTTCATATGTAAAACATGTGACCCATTTATACTTGGTTCTACACTTCGTGCACTAAAATGTAATTAAAATATTTTAAGATAGTCATAAGAACACGGAATTTGCTTAATGGAGCGAAAGACAAGTTGTTAATTTATGGGAGGGACTACACATCATTTCGAACAATACCGTCATATGTATAAATCTAGGACAAACTTTAAAGAATACGTATGTCTCGGTTGCTTAGGAACAAGTCGAACTACCTTAGTGACGTATGTGTGTTATATGATAACAAATAAGAACTATTTTAATATTAATGCAACAATCAGCTGCTATAGTACACCAGAATGTTACCTTTCCAACAAGTCAGAGATGCTTTTATCCATAATATGAATGAACACTTAAATTATCACTGTGAAATAGAAGTATATACTGTCCATGACGGTATACTTTTATATCACTATAATACACTGCACTGATTCAATTTGTAAATGATTTCTATCACAAAACACCGTACACGTCGTACCATTTCCGTAACAAACATTTTTGGAAGTCACTTTGATTTAAGGCACTATTTTCGTCAAAATACACTTGTCTAGAAAATTATAAACCAACAAGTGACAGCCATCTTGAACTAGCGTTGTTCTATGACGTGCGCATCATCATTGCGCACAGAACAAAAGATCAGAAGCAGAACGCGCGAAACAAACGGTACCAAATAATTTTATACTACATTTTTGTGCTATTATTCTTTTTATATTAACATTTTTTCGAACTATACTAAAAGTATTTTTCATTAAAGGTTAAGGAAACTAAATTGAAATAAACATTACTTATCATATTAATATTAGTTTACAAAATAGAAAATAGTATATAATTAAATACATTACATAGAAATATTTAAAAAATATATATATAATTCTATAAAAAATACATTAACGACAAACCAGGAGAACTTTAAAATTCTAAGAATTTACTACTAAAATGTTTTTTATTTACACACCAATCATCACTACTTCTCTTACTTTTAATTCCTTGTAGTCGCCCTTCACTCTGTTTATTTTTTTTAGATTCATTCATATCTTCTGTATTATTTTCCAAACATTTTTCTGTGCTATTATGTTCGGTATCTGATTTAGGAGAGTTTAGCCAATCGTCTTCGAATAAATCCGTTGCATAATCATCGAGGTTATTATCAAGTTTTAAATTTATGTTACTTAATTTTACACTTCCTTCACATTCATTTTCTTTTTTAAGATCTGAGTTATCTACTAAATTGTCTTCTAAATTATTTAACGTACCATCATTGGAACATCTTATTTCATTTTCTTCCACTTTGTCAAAGGTGTCATCTAAATTATCATAAACAGAATTTAATGCTTCATCACTTATTCCCTCCATGTCATCATTATGATCGGTGATAGATAAGTTTGTAGTATTGAAAATTTTCATTTTATTTTCAACAAATGCAAATTGTTTCAAGCCACTTATTCCAGTTTTCTTCTGTATATTGTCGGCTAATGCAGTAGGATTTGAAGTTAAAGGTATTCCAGTGCTGCATGATTTATCTGAACAAAATTTGTTAATAGCCTCAACAAATTTCTGTCCGAATTTGTTTATTTTGCCTTCACCCATGCCATCAACTGTAAAAAAAAAATTAATTCATATAAACTTATTAATTTGTTATATTAATAGAAAATGTTTATGCCGAAGATTTTAACAATAGTATAATCTGCACGAATTATTTGCTCTTGAATGACTAAAATTTAAGGGGAAAACTGTCTAACAACCTTCACAAAATTTAAAAGTTACATTATATTCCCTGTCATATTTCAATTTTTCGCCCAGTAAATAAAATAAATAGATCACGCTATTCTTTCTTTTTTGAGCGTTAACACTCTGCTTAAAGCACATTTTGTATATATGTATATTATATTTTAGCGTGTGAAAATTCACTCTACCAAAGGTTTTAGTGGGAGAGAAACAACAGGTGATTTTCCAGTGGTGAAAGTTTATCCGAGAATTGGTCTTATACGGGGATTTATTTATTATAATTTGGATAAGTGTTACTACTAATGGTAACTAAATGGGAACACAGAAAAATAAAATTAATTATTCTTACAAGTGAACGACATTAATTCCTGTACAGATCTTGGACGCATTTTTGACATGCCCATTATAGCTGTATTTGAAGCAACCATGTATGGGCTGCAGTTTGCACTGTATGCCAAATCATTCCTTGTACCGAGAAGAATTTTATACAATTCCATTCGATAAGCTTTTTCTTCTGGTTTTTCTACATTCACTTGTAATTTGCTCATTTCTGGTTGGGCAGCTGTGCCATCACTTATCCATGATGGTTGATTATTAGATGTGCTTTGTTCCGTACTATAAAAAATATAATTTAATTAATATCTTACTCCACTAAAGGAGAATAGATGTGCACGTATCCACTGAGTTCGAAAACTATAGCAGATAAGATTTGATTAAGTTTATCCAACGAATAAATCGATGTAACCATGTCTATTTCTTCGTATCAAATAACTCCGAAATAAGAATTTTAACTTTTTATATAAAGTGATAAATTGATTTAATTTTAATTTACATGCACATTTTAATATAATATTGTTCAATATTATCATTCGTTTATGGATTTTGCAAATAATTCTGATATCGTTAAATACTGTAAAGAATTTTCAAATATTGATATAATTTTTGAGACAAGTATTGTTTAATTTGTGTTAATTGCCTACGTATTCCGGTATATAATCATAAATTTTAATCAGATATTTAACTACTACGATGATTAGAGCTTTAGAAAAGAAGTAACTAAAAAAATATAATTACAATAATTAAATTATATATTACTTGTACTACCGTTTTGATAATTTCTTATTTTTAAATATAACATAATTTTATAGTTATGGGCTAAATATATTACCTGCTGGATAATGTGGGAGGCCTTTTTACTTTCATTAATTTTCTCATATCTAACGTTGGATTAATTTTTAATTCCAAATTCGAATTTTTATCATACAAGAACATAGTTCCCTTAGAACTAAGTGCTAATGTTGAAATATTTAGTTTATCATATTTAGAATTATTTTTAATTAAATAGCCCTCTGTTTTTAAAACTCGACCTAAAAAATTAATTATAAATTCAGTATTTACTACTTACTACACTAATACGAATTATATCTATATTCAGCTGTGATTGAAATTAGTAAAGCAGTTCCTTTTTGATAATGTTTTACATTTTCCGAAAAGATGCATAAGTGACTTAAAGCAAAAATGTAGAATAAAGGAAAATGATTTATTATTATTAATTTTTAAAGGTATATTAATATTTTTCAATTTTTTACAAATATTTGAGAAAAATGTAAAATTAAAAATGTATAATTTTTACTTAAATATGCCTATACAAAGATTGCCATGGAAGAAAACAAATAAATCAAACAATTGTTAATTATTAGTTTATGATTAGATTTTTGAAGTGTACTTCGTGTACTTCTGTATTGCAACAACAAAATGAATAATTATTCCCATAATGAGAAGGTAGACATGTATGAAGTAAACATTTTATGTAGATAAAATTCTAATGCAGCTCTTCTATTCTATGAAGAATATTTTAGATGATTTACCAATGGACCTTCTAAGAGATATTCACTTTCAACAAGACGGAGCATCTGCACTTAATGCAGGTTACGGAATATCTCAACATCTCAACGAAATGTTTTCTGACAAATGGATACTAACGGTCCTATTCCGTGGCCTGCCAGATTTCCTGATTTACGCCACTTAGATTTTTACTTATGGAGATATTTAAAGGATAAAATTTATGATACCGTTGCGTTTACAATAATTTAAACGAATTAAAAAATAATATTGAATTTGTTCTTAATAATGTTGACGGAAGAACACTGTGATTTGTAAGAAATAGTTTTTCAAAAGATTAGAACTTTGCATTCATGTCAATGGTGGGAAATTTTATAAATTATTTGTCTTCATATTGTATCTTCTTTATTAACTAATAATTATTCAGAAATTAAAGAATATTATTACAGTTTTTGCAATTATTTCTGCATTTGATTTGTTTTCCTCCACGACAATCTTTGTATAGGCATATTTAAATAAAAATTATACATTTTTATTTTTGCATATTTCTCAAATATTTTGTAATATTAGGTTATTACATGTGGATATCTTTGAAGAAAAGTGGAAGTACAATAGTTGTTCAAAATTTAAAATACCTGCATTAATGTCCATTTAGTTACCTAAATATTACTATTTCACGATACATAAATTAAAATAAAATTATAAAATGTAAAATAATTTCGTTTTTTTTTATATCCGTTTTACAATATTTGTGTTATATATTAATTTTAATTTAATTTCAATATCGTGAAATATTATTATTTACGTAAAACCAAATTAGTCTTATTGTATGTATTTTTAAATTCTAAACAACTTTTGTAGTTACACTATTATTGAAAAGTGAATAGGTAAAAAGATATAGGGAATTTTTTTAAATAGCAAAATTATTGTAGGAAAATCCTAATTGTGGATAACGTGTAAAAAATTGTCTATAAGTAATTTTCAACTCACCAACAATTTTCCACCATTCTAATGGCTTATGATTTCCTTTGCCGAAAATTGGCAAATTCTGGAATCTTGACGGTAGTCCAGAACTTTTTGAACCTTTTAACAATAGAGAATATTTACCCACTCCAAACTTCCCATTTAATGCATTAACAGCTTGCAAAAATAATTTGGCGTCTTCAGATAAATCATACATGCCTTTCTCGTCCATGCCTTCATACTGAATAGGAACTGCTGGGGCATCCAATCTAAAATAAACATTTTTATTTAATTAACTAATAAAAAATTATGTGGTAATCTGATAAAAAAATAATTTCTTTTGAGAATCTGGCCAAAAAAATATGCAAATACTTTTTGTTAAAAGCATAAAAAACATTAACTAAATTAGCTAAGAATTATCCTTTCTTTTTTTTTTAAATTATCGAAATTTTAAATTTTCTGTGAAATTAAGAAATTAATAATACTTATATTGTACAAATTTAAAAATAATTTGCTAGGCTCGTTAATTATTATTAAAACTTTTTCGATTCCATTTGTATATATATCGTACAATTTTAAACAATTATCACAGCAATTTCTTCTTGGTTTTAGATCCTTCCAACAGCAAATTTTATCATTAAAATATCTTAAAATGAATTTTCTTCTGCAATCTGTCGTATTCAAATACTTTTCCATGATATCTAAACTTTCTTCAAGGTGTTGTTTATACGAATCTGATTTCATCCTTTCTCGAAGGTTCCTGAAAAAAATTTTTCATGTATAGTCCATAAACAAATTAAATATATTAATTTTACTATTTGTCTACAATAATTATTTAGTTTTAATATTTAAAATTTTACTGTGAACCATATATTAATAAATTAGCATTAGTTATTAGTTATTCTTAAGGCTATAATTTCTTTGAAACCAAATACAGTTATTCTAATAAATTGCAATTAGCCAGAGTTAAATTTTCTTAGTTTTTTGTTTCGAAATTATCAATACTTTACGAATAGTTTTCTCAAAATTGAACCATTTTTCTTCTTGTTTTTAATAGGTATGTATGCATTTTTGAAATAAAAGTGTTGTTTATCTAGATTAATTTACAGCTGATTTGAATTTTACGCGTTTCAGTAAATAATTAAAATACAACAAATAGTTATTTCTGTATCAAGTCACCGACGTTTTACCTTTTATTACGAATATATAATTTAGTGGCCAAGACCCGGAGAGCCGAGGAAAATAAACCATATGAAAGATAAAAGGGAACTTTAGTGCCGCGGAACACATTAAATTTTATTTGAAATGTATAAAATTAGAAAAACTTAATAAGTTAATTGAAAAATCAAAAAACGGACTAGCAGTCAAATAATTTATTTAAAAAAAAATGCCGACGTTTCGACAGCAAAGGCTGTCATCTTCAGGGCACATTTACAGAGCCCTGAAAATGACAGCCATTGCTGTCGAAACGTCGGCATAGTTTTTTAATAAATTATTTGACTGCTAGTCCGTTTTTTATTTTCTAATTTCCTGCATCAGTCGATCATCGCATCCTTAAAAAAGTTAATGATTAGATATAAATCAAGAAAATGAAGAGATTTATTATATTAACAGCCTATATTGCATTTTAACTGGACAGTGCGCTGATATCGCTCGTATCGATAGTAATACATTCATGACAGATTAGTAAATATTCTATCTTAGCTGAAACTCGCGGTACACTTTTAATAATGAATTTTTGTTTCATTGTGGGAAAACCAGTTGCCCCAAAACAATTGTATTTTTATGATATACCGTGTGTCCCACGTAAAGGTTGGCATAGGCAAATAACATGTAAAATCAGTTTTTTGTAAATAAAAAGTGTCCGGCAAAAAATTATGCATCCAAATTTTATATCACAATACTGCCAATATCCCTACATCTTATTTAATACAGATTACTTTATTTTGATACCGCAATTTAATGAAATTAATAATAATAATTCCTAATTTTCCGCCTACTCTTTTTATTGCTACTGACGTGTAGTGTTTGCAATTTGTTTTAAATATTTTATTCTATCACTGTCATCAAGAATACATTAAATGTCGAGAACCGTGTAAATATTATTAGAATATATTATGGGGGCGCAGTGCAAGAAAAATATCTGAATACTCCACAGGAATGAACGCTGAATAATTTCCATCGCCAGAAATTGACAGTGACAGATTAAAAGATTTAAAACAAATTGCAGGCACTATACGTCAGTAGCAATAAAAAGAGTAGGCGGAAAATTAGGAATTATTATTATTAATTTCATTAAATTGCGGTATCAAAATAAAGTAATCTGTATTAAATAAGATGTAGTGATATTGGCAGTATTGTGATATAAAATTTGGATGCATAATTTTTTGCCGGAAACTTTTTATTTACAAAAAACTGATTTTACATGTTAACTGCCTATGCCAACCTTTACGTGGGACACACGGTATAGAAGATTTTGACTCGTTGGTTATAAAAGAATACAATAATTACATTTGAATTTACATATTTTTTTTTTGTTTTGAAAATTAATTGTGTCCAGCCTCGGTATTTTGGTGCATTTATTTTTCATTTTGCAGAAACTACGTAGCTTATGTTTTACCTCAAATTTACTTACTGATGTATAGTAAAATCAGCGGAGCTAAAAAATACTGTACATTTAGCTGGCAATCCATCTCTTCCTGCTCTGCCCACTTCTTGATAATAACCTTCCAAATCTTTCGAAGCTCCATAATGTATCACATTGCGAACATCGGGCTTGTCAATTCCCATCCCAAACGCAATTGTGGCCACAATACATTTCACTTTATCTTTAACGAAATCTTCATGCGCTTTTCGACGTGAAGCTATGTTTAGCCCAGCATGGTACAACACACACTCAATTCCATGACCTTCACAAATAAAAATCATTTACATACATACTCATTTTGAATCAGTTACAATATATTTACCTGATAAGGTCTTATAAATAGCTTCTGAAGATTTTTGTGTCAGACAATATATAATAGTAGAACCGCTAAATTTAGCACGACTTCCACTTGCCCTAGTCATACACTTTTGAATATCGAAGTACTGCTCTCCAGATTTTAGTTTTACTTCGAAAAATAAGTTAGGTCTATCAAAACTAGAACTTACTGCTAGTGGATTTCTGAAAATTAAAAGAAAACGAATCCATATAATGTTATAATTGAATTATCGACAAAGTAATCAAGTATCAATTATCATTTAATTAATTTCTGTGCACGTTCAAATAAATAGTTACCTGAGTTGGAGAGAATTAATTATATCTTCTTGTACCAACGGGGTTGCCGTAGCGGTTACAGCAAGAACCGGTACATTTTGTAATATATTTCTCACTTTCCATAATTTTCTGTATTGTGGTCTAAAGTCATGACCCCACTGGGAAACACAATGGGCCTCATCAATAGCGAGAAGCGTAATATTATTGGATTCAGAAATTTCATGTAGATCTGCCATTCCACATTCGCCGGTTACATACTCTGGAGTAGCATACACTACTTTATACTTTCCTTCTAGAATTTCTTTAATAGTTGTTTTCTTTTTTGTTTGAGCTGAGCCCAAGAAGCAAGCTGGGATGTTTGACATCTGTTTATTTAAAAATAAACATAAATAAATAAAACAGTAATAATAATAATAACGTTACCTTTAAAGACAAGACTTGATCTTCCATCAAAGAAATAAGAGGTGAGATAACTATAGCTACACCATTTTTATACACTGGGGGATACTGGTAACAAAGAGATTTGCCGTAGCCTGTAGCAATTACGGCGCACACATCTCTACATTCATTCATTATTGAACTAATTATTTTCCACTGCAATGGTCGGAACACAGTATGACCAAAATTTGTTGCCAATATTGTTTGATGTTCACTAGTGGGCACATCACGAGATAACGTTGAAACAATATTCTCTTCTAATTTTTCACTTTCTGCTGGACTCCAATTTGTACAAAATTCATCGTCATCACTAGAAAATATATTTTGTGACATGATTAATTCCAATGATTATATTTTTAGTTCTAAACAGATATTTTCACATGACAACTGACACTGGAAATGAGGTTATACCAGTACCAAACAAAACATGTAATTTCCACTTTCAAACAAAACAGAAAACACGCATGAAGTGCGCATGAACCTTCGTTGGTGACAGTTAGCGCCAGGTTAAATTGTCAATATCGATAAGCTAGAGTTCTATGAACGTCTTTTAATCCCGCAGGCATAATACAGATAAGAGATGACGCTGGTGATTCGCAACAAGAACCACAGATCATATATACTACTCAGGGCCCTGACAGCTATACCCACGGCTTATGATAGAAGTGTGAAATTAGTTCCATGGTCTTCACGCTACGTGGCAGCACACTCGTTTTATTTTGAAATTTCCAAGTGACATTTGAAATTTGAAACATTCACTTCTCTGATTTCGTTTCGTTTGGATCGATAATTCTCTGATTTAGTTGATTTTGTGTGACTGATTATTCTGACTAGTGCATCTTTTTTGAAAGGTAAGCCGATTTCACATATTTTCATTATTTGAAACTGTATTTGAATCTTTAAAGGGTTTGCAACTCATTTTGCATCTTTATTTCTTCTAATTTGATTTTATTACGTGATTATAAATGTCATTAAATTATTTTCAGTTCATGCGTGGCTTCAAATGGCTGCAGGAGTTTCAATAAGGAGGATCTAACATTTGCCATTTTTTGTCTACCAAAGATTCCGTCTGTATGAAAATGTATCTTACATACAGGATGTTTTATAACTTCAAGGAGTACGTATCGCAAGAGCGAAGTTTCATAAATTCGATTTCTCATATCACCGATGTATCGAAAGCTTCGGGGAGCTTCGACAATTTTCGAAAAATTACGAACTAAGAGCATTACACACTAGAAAAATAAAGATGTGTCTATACTAAAGTGGCGCCATTGTAAACTTTGTTAACTACTATGACAGCTCGACAGTTGTATGTACAAAATGAGACAAAAGTATATTTAATTATTATGTATGTACCTTTTGATAAAAAATAAACGTGAAGAAAGATTACACTTCACGTGTTTTATTCCTCTTTATACAAACCTTAAACCTTTTTACAAAAACAATTAATTTGATTACTAAAATATTCCACTGTCAGTTGTAAGTTGATCTGTCACTTTACATATTTATGGATAATATATTTCTCGTTTCTTAACGATGCTACATATTTATATTATTTACTAATAATATAATAAATATAGTATATACGAACGCGTAGCAAATGTCTGCATTTAAATAATTGCTTATATAATTTGACTTTTATAGTAATGTTCCTTCGCAATGTCAAGTCAAATGTATTATATTTTAGATTTGTTTTACTGGCTTTCCGATTATATCGAGTTTACGAGATGCTCCGTAATAGAGATGCATAATCCGAAAGGTGAATGGCACGAAATATTTAAAAAGAAAGTGAAATGTAACAGAATATGCATTTCTCAAAAAAGTGAGCATGGCTCTTTGGTTGGTCTACTTTAGACGTTCACCGCTAGATGGTAGTATGAAATTAGTTAGGTACTTTCCTTAATAGATGTCACTCATTAATATGTTTGATAAAATCACAGATATACGATTTGAACTGTTAAAATGACAGCTTCAATAATTAAATAAAACCAATAATTTTTATAATTCAGTAAACTGTATGTAAAAACCATTGACGAACCATAATGACACAATTTTCTATATAAATTATATTCAATACTTTGTTGCATCATCATTATATGAACCATATTGATATTGCTGATTTATATAAATCGTTCGATTTTACCGACAAAAGAGATTTGTCACAATTTCTTCAATATTTTTAGGCACTTCTTTCATATTGAATAATAGTTATTTAGGATACAAGTACATAAAGCTAGTCTTTAGTCATGAATGGGTCAATTAAAACACGAGCGTAGCGCTTTACGTATGTGTATCGTACAAAATTTTATCTACGATATAATGAAAAACCCCAAAAAATATAAAACAAATTTTTTTATTTATGAAGTAGGATCACAATATTATATGAGAAGTTTGCCATGATAACAAAATTATTGCTAATTTGGCGTGTTTAAAAATTTTGATCACTCATTGCTTGGCAACCCGTGACTGCCCGTGACTAATGGGATCGTGTTACTAAAGAACCGTTTTACAAACTTGAAACTAACAGTTAAACATCAATTTTACACAGTATCGTAGATAAATAATATATATATATATATATATATATATATATATATATATATATATATTTATATATTTATATATAGTGTATAAATTGATGTTTATTTAACTGTTAGTTTCAAGTTTGTAAAACGGTTGTTTAGTAACACGATCCCATTAGTTACGGTTTGCCGAGCAACGAGTGATTAAAATTTTTAAATGCGCCAAATTTGCAAAAAATTTTGTTATCATGGCAATCTTCTCAATAGGCTATTCCACGGTATTTTTTTTATTTTTTATTCTTGAAGTACTTAAAAGTATAAGACCACCTGTGAAAATCCGAGTTAAAAATTCCTCCAAATAAGCGAGATATGAAGGTCTGAATTTCAAATTACACTGATGCCAGAAATAAACAAACGGTGGTTCACAGACTTTTGAAAAAATGTTGAGAAAATTGCAAAATAATATAAATAATTAAATAGAAATATTTATATTCCATTATTAGAGAAATAAAAATAATTAATATACTTAATTTATTTCACTTTTTGTCTCATTTTACAAAAACATTTTGACATTCTCGAAGTTAGGTAGTTGGTGTTGCTGGTATCGTACAGTTTTGCATTGAGTGCTGCATAAATGAATATTTTAAAAATATTCTACTATATTTAGGATTTTTCCATTTTCATAGTTTATAAGTTATATTTACACTAAAAAGTACATCGAGAGTAACAAAATAGGACTGCCATTTAAGCTAGCACGACCGCATGTATCGCGCAGCAACTCAAACATTCTTCAACTTTACATTCGTTTTACTCGGAACCAGTTCATTTTAGAAAAGACATGTTTTAATAAAAAAACATCTTTGATATGTGTACAATAACTTTGTCGCTATATATTAGGGTCCATCTCTTAATGACAAAAAGTTTGTCGCTGATAGAAAATTTCCCTGTAAAAACATGAAATCTCGTTCCCATTTTGAGGTTTTTAATTACTATATAATATTTTTAATCATGATATATAATGAATTTATGCACTACTACACGCACAGATCATGCAAAAATTTAAATGTGAAAGAATTATTGTTATATCTGTATAAATAGGGAAGATATCATGAAGTGAAGTTAGCGCAATTAAATTATAATTTTTATGCAGCAAGCACACAAAGACAAGGAAATCACCCGAGCACAATCCGAACAGATCCGACACACCCGAATATGTATATTCTTAGTTCAGGAGGAGTGGGAGTAAATACATGAATTTCATTTGCCCATACACATGGAGCGTCATCAAAAACAAAACATGCCGTATTTATTAAAGGGAGTAATTTATAATTAAAAATATGAAATTTTCCGCATCCTTGAACCCTTATCTTTCATATTTTCAATAAACTTTTCTCATTTTTGATTATGGTGGAATAGCCTATTGTGATCCTAATTCATTAATACATAATACACATACGTAAAGCGTCTTTAGTCACTCAGGGATCTTAAATACTCGCTACGCTCGTGTTTTAATTGATCCATTCCTGTCTAAAACTAGCTTTACGTACTTGTATCGTAAATAACTATTTTGTGTGTGATATAAATAAAACATACAAACACAGTAACAGAAATAAATGCTAAATTATAATTACACACTGCGATTATTCAACGTCATATTTCAAATGAAGTTTCAACTGAAGAAGTTGCTGATAATAGTGCAATTTTGTCACTGAATTTAAAAATGAGTAAAATAAACGCCGACTATAGTCTATTCCAAATAGCGGTACAACTTGGAACTAATTCAAAAAAAAGCCTGATTCAATACTGATCATTTTACAAATTTGTCATAAAGCGGGAAAATTTAAATTACTTATTAAAAATTTGACGTCTTGAAAAAACTTAAAATGTATTTTCTGTGAGCGGTATTTTATAAAAAAAAGAAACAACTGAAATGATACAAGTATATACAGGCTGGGGCGTTTTAAGTTGCGTTCAAAAATATCTCGGAAACGAAGCATCGGATGAAAAATCCAAAAAAACACGACTGAGCAAGTTTGAAATCTTAAATGGAAACCCCAAATTTTTTTTACAGATTCGCATTCTACCTGAAAAACGGAATTCAGTGACATAAAAATTTTCGCTCCCCCCCCCCCCCCCCCCCGAGCCAGTTGGGTGGTGGGAAACTTTCAAATAGGTTACGGGAACACCCACTTTTTCTCAAAGATTCGCATTCTACGTTAACAACTACATGCAGTACCATCAAAATTTTCACCCCTGCCCCCACCCCGACCCTGGAAGGTGGGGTGGGGGTGAGTATGAAATCTTAAATCGGAACCCCAAATTTTTTTACAAATTCGCATTCGGCGTGAAAAACTAAATTCAGTAACATCAAAATTTCAAATACAAGTATGTAACATATAAAAATGTATTTTGTGATACAGTTGACAAGTTATATATTATAATTTCAACATAAATAGTTCTATGTATCTCATGTGGATTTGTAGTAAGAGCTCTGGTCTGCAAACATAACCCAAAAAGCTTGGACTTATTTAAATTTACCTCCACAACTCTACATAAAAATAACAAGCTACTATTAAATATTTCTTCCCCGTCGATAAAATTTCTGATAGAATTCGTCGCCTCCAGATTCTAAATAATTCTTGAAAACCAACTTGTTTATCGGCACTAGGGCTGTGCGTTTACATCGATATATCGATATTATATCGATATATCGATATATCGAATAACGATATTCAGTAGAAAAAATATCGATATATCGATACATCGATGTATCGATATATCAATATATCGATATATCGATACATCGATGTATCGATATATCAATATATCGATGTATCGATATATCGATATATCGATATATCGATGTATCAATATATCGATGTATCAATATAACGATGTATCAATATATCGATGTATCAATATATCGATGTATTGATATATCGATGTATCGATGTATTGATGTATCGATGTATTTTGTGAAAAAGAACTAAAATTTAGCTATAATGCCATCTAATATAAGGGGTTGTGCTCGATTTATTGATAGCATTGCATAATGATATTTATTTTTACTTTCATTCTGGAGTCGGGATTAAAGGGAGAATTAATAATTGGGACGATGTATAGGTACAATTTCCAGCAGAAGTTCTCATAAAACTACCTTCCAGTCATGGCATAGTGCAATTTCAAATATTTTAAGTAGATTCCCGTTTGTTTTATAATGCTGGCGCCCAGCACCATAAAGCAAGTACACAAACACCCCAGATGTTAAAATTTTTCGCCTTTGAAACACCCGTTACTTCTCTTCACAATAGGATTGCCGACATTCTGAATCATTATAATCCTTCCATAAAATCTATCTGCATTAGATTGTTTACTATTTATATAGTACCTACAGATCGACATCCTGAATCATTGTTTAATTACCAATAAAATCTAACTATATTAGATCGATACATCATTACATCAATAATCAATATATCAATATATAGATACATCAATATATCGATATATCGATATATCAATATATCTATACATCAATATATCGCTATATCGATATATCGATATATCGATATATCAATATATCGATACATCGATACATCGATATATCGATATATCGATATATCGATATATCAATATATCGATACATCGATATATCGATATATCAATATATCGATACATCGATACATCGATATATCGATATATCAATATATCGATACATCGATACATCGATACATCGATATATCGATATATCAATATATCGATACATCGATACATCGATATATCGATATATCAATATATCGATACATCGATACATCGATATTATCGATATTTTTCTAATATCGAATATCGATATTTAAAACAAGATATCGAACAGCCCTAATCGGCACTGTAAAAGTTATCCATACCTAAAAATATATTAAAGAGACGGTATAACTGTGATTTTTTTTAATAAATAAAGCACAAATACTTCCCTTTACACAATACCGCACTTCAAATAAGCTTATATTTTATTTATATTTATAATTATATGAACTTTATTTTGTTTCCCCGTATGTCATTCACTGCACGTACTAACTACGCCGGCCATTTGTAAATACTCAGTGCTGCCGCCATCGGTCATTTTTGGTTCCCAATACAAAAATTTCAGAATGTATCCTACCCGAACTGTAAATTTGTCGAACGGTAGAGCAACAGAATTTGACGCGAGCCGACTCGTAAGTATACAAAATAGTAAAAATTCACATTGGCTTGCCCAAGCTTTATGAGGCACTAAAAGGAATCCTGCGAACTGTCATTTGCAGCGCTTCAATAATTTTAAGGTTACTTTTTACTAATAAATAAAAATAAATATATCATCACGCCTTTTACCCATAATGGGTGTGGCACTCTGCTTACGCAGATATCGGTGATATATTTTTTCGTATGAAGTGCGGTTACCAGCCGTCAAATCATAGCCCCCAAAGATGTTAGTGGAGGGGGAACCACAGGGGCAAATTTGTAACTGTCGGCAGTGGGATTCAAATTGAGGATATCGTTGAATTCGTAAAAAAATATTGAATCGAATAAGCAAATAAAAAATAGGTTGCCATTTAAAATAAGAAAGTTGCACCCCGTATTTTGAGAACCACAGGTCTAAAAAATTCTTGTTTCGCTCATTTTAATTGTCATATAATATAGAAATTGTTTACTAATTTAACCGACCTCGTAGCTGTTATAGTTCTCGAAATAGCAATAGTGTGCCACTTAAAATGAACACCTTGAATATTTAAATTGTAATATTATATTTCATTATTAGAAAAATAAAATTAATTAATATACTTAATTCTCGAAGTTAGGTAGGTAGTTGGTGACGCTGGTATCGTAGAGTTTTGCATTCAGTACTGCATAAATGTATATTTTAAAATATTCTACTATATTTAGGATTTTTCCATTTTCATAGTTTATAAATTATATTTACACTAAAAAGTGCATCGAGTAACAAAAGAGGACTTCGGCTTGCCCTTTAAGCTAGCACGTCCGCACGTATCGCGCTGCAACATAAACTTTCTTTAATTTTACATTCGTTTTACTCGGAACCAGTTCATTTTAGAAAAAAAATGTTTTAATAAAAAAAACATCTTTTATATGCGTACATCAACTTTATCGCTATATATTAGGGTCCATCTCTTAATAACGAAAAGTTTGTCGCTGATAGAAAATTTCCCTGTAAAAACAAGAAATCGCGTTCCCATTTCATTGTTTTTAATTAATATACCGTGTGTCTGTCTTAAAGATGTACATAGGAGATTAACATGGTAAATCAGTTTTTTGCGTGCTGTTGCTCGGTGTTCTATCGGACAACAATGATTGTAGTACCACTAGAAAGATATCATTTTTCTGAATCAAACGATGTAAAATATACTACTATTTAGTAGTAATTTGGTTCCATAAATTAATTTTTAAATTTTAAAAATCCTCCGATTTATTCAATTTGTATCGAAAATAAATGTAGTTACATATGACTGTTTTGTTTTGATTTCTTTTTAGTGATTTATTTGGCGTTTCTGTCAATTTGTAAAATATGGTTATTAACAGTAATGACAAGCGTATTATTATAATTTTTGCGTAAAGATTTTATTAAATAAATAAAAATCTAAAAACCAGTTTTCTTTAAATAATGTTAATTTATTAAGTTAAGTTTTTTAAATCGATGACAAAAAATTTCATTTTTATTAGCTCTGTTTTGTATATCTTCACAAAATACTCTTCCACTTTCTTCATCAAATGGAAAAAGTTCTTGATTGCAGTGCATTTTGTAGGAATAATAAGAACTTTTTTTTTCAAAATATGAACGATGTAATTCTTTTCTAAAAAATCTAGTGCTATACGAAGGATCTACATTTATCATTTCTAAAACCCTTTCTTCCAATAAAGCACGTTCTTCTGTTCTTGCTAAATTGCAATTACTAAGCTCACGTGTATTTTTCATGGATACTGGCATTTTTGGTTGTACTTGAATTCGGTCGATTCATAAACTTATTAGAAAATAGATCTCGCACTCTGAGCTAAGTCCAAAAGTCAGTCCAAACGTCAAATAAATAGCTTGACAGAAATCAAAATAAAACAGTCATAGGTGACTATATTTATTTACGATAAAAATTGAATAAACCGAAGAATTCTCAAAATTTAAAAATTATTTTACGGAACCAAATTACTACTAAATAGTAGTGTATTTGACATCGTTTGATTCAGAAAAATGATATCTTTTGAGTGGCACTTCAATCATTGTTGTCCGATAGAACACCGAGCAACAGCACGCAAAAAACTGATTTCCCCTGTTAATCTCCTATGTACACCTTTAATGCCCGGTTGCACCAACGTTAGTTAAATTTTAAACTTGGTTTAAATAAATAAAAGCGTATCTAATTTTTGACATCAATGTCAGTTACTCGATATGACATATAACGTCGATTTACTTTTATTTATTTAAACCAAGTTTAAAATTTAACTAACGTTGGTGCAACCGGGCATAAGACAGACACACGGTATACTATTTTAATCAAGATATATAATGAGTTTATGCAGTACTAGATGCACAGATCATGCAAAAATTTAAATGTGAAAGAATTATTGTTATATCTTTATAAATAGGGAAGATATCACGAAGTAAAGTTAAAAAAAGTATTAGCGCAAATAAATTATAATTTTTATGCAGCAAGCACACAAACACAAGAAAATCACCTGAGCAGAATCCGAACAGATCCGACACGCCCGAATGTGTATATTCTTAGTTAAGGGGGAGTGGGAGTAAATACTTGAATTTCATTTGGCATACACCTCGAACGTCATCAAAAACAAAACATGCCGTATTTATTAAAGTAAAGGTAGTAATTTATAATTAAAAATATGGAATTTTGCGCATCCTTTAACTCTTATCTTTCATATTTTCAATAAACTTACCATTTTTGATTATGGTTACAGGAAAACTCCTAATTGCATGCAATCGTGCAGACAATTGTATAAGTATCACGAACGTTAAGGAATTACCGATGTCAGACAAAATTGGCGACTGAGTGGTGTTCTTGATTATACTATTTCTGATGACTGCTATAGAAAGTTGCATTTAACGCTGAGGAATTTTATTTTGTCGTTCGTCTCCAATAGCAACAAGCGACGAAATTTTTGTCGTTCGTGTCCTGTAGCAACGAGCGTCAAAAGTTTGATTTCTTTTTTTTACTTATTCATCACCATAGGTACGAAGTCAAAGAACAATCTATGACAGTAATACCATACATGCGTTTATTGAAATTTGATCAATATTTTTCTTTTTATAATCAGTTGTCGGAAAATATTGTGTATAAATCGATTGCAAAATATTTATGTCGCTCTCATACGATGTGTATATTCTTAGTTAAGGGGGAGTGGGAGTAAATACTTGAATTTCATTTGGCATACACCTCGAACGTCATCAAAAACAAAACATGCCGTATTTATTAAAGTAAAGGTAGTAATTTATAATTAAAAATATGGAATTTTGCGCATCCTTTAACTCTTATCTTTCATATTTTCAATAAACTTACCATTTTTGATTATGGTGGAATAGCCTGTTACAGGAAAACTCCTAATTGCATGCAATCGTGCAGACAATTGTATAAGTATCACGAACGTTAAGGAATTACCGATGTCAGACAAAATTGGCGACTGAGTGGTGTTCTTGATTATACTATTTCTGATGACTGCTATAGAAAGTTGCATTTAACGCTGAGGAATTTTATTTTGTCGTTCGTCTCCAATAGCAACAAGCGACGAAATTTTTGTCGTTCGTGTCCTGTAGCAACGAGCGTCAAAAGTTTGATTTCTTTTTTTTACTTATTCATCACCATAGGTACGAAGTCAAAGAACAATCTATGACAGTAATACCATACATGCGTTTATTGAAATTCGATCAATATTTTTCTTTTTATAATCAGTTGTCGGAAAATATTGTGTATAAATCGATTGCAAAATATTTATGTCGCTCTCATACGATGAAAACGTTCGCCTATTGCGAATGATTAAAAGAAACAACTAAATAAATGTAAATGCTTCTATTTTCGTAATAATGGCACATTATTATATAGTGTTTAAAGCTTGATTAAGATCATCAATGAGATCTTCGGCATTCTCCAATCCTACAGAAAGTCTAATTAAATTTTCAGTGATGTTCAACTTCTCTAGTTGATCTGGGGGCACAGAAACGTGGGTCATGATCGCTCTGTAATCATTCAAACAGTGCTATTGATCACAATTAGTTAAATTATTGTTTAACATACGGCAATTCTGCTAAACTCTCGACTCCTCCAAGGCTCTCAGCAAGAGTGAATATTTTGAGGGCGCTCAGAAACTTCTTGGATCCTTCAAGACCGCCTGTATGGTAGAAACTAATCATGCCACTGTGTCCTGATGTTTGTTTTTTGGTTATCTCGTACTGGGGATGGCAAGGAAGACCTGAAATTGCAACCCTCAATGATATTCGAAATACAAATTAATAAATTTATTTCTCTACTAGTCTAGCAATATTGACCTCTTTTGGAGTCATGAATTTATTTTTCACTACTGCTTGCTACATAATAGCGGAAGAGGTTAAAAATGGTTTATTATTGACTTGGAAAATGTCACTTATTATTATTATTATAATGTGCTTGCTCCACGTAGTATACTACGAGCACATTTTCGTTGGTTTTAGTTAAATATAAAAATAAAATAGAGCTAGTTTTGAAAACAATTATACAATCCATGGCTGAGAAGATTATGACCAGCGCATTGTACCGCTCGGGATACTATCTTAGAGCTGGGTTAATAATGATTTTTTTCTAAACATTGGTGTACGTGTACAGTATATATTTTATTCCGTACTGTGAACAAAATATTGTCTAATGAATGTTTATCCACGGTTGTCAAAGTAACATAATAAAAACCAGGACAACCTAACAAATAGTAAATTTATTACCCTAGTCAGGTAAAAAAACAATTGCCGATCAAAACGATTTGGAATACAAAAAATTCGTCACTACGGTCCTTTATTTCCTGTCATCAAAAAATTTCATATAACACTTAATAAGTTAGCGTTCTAAGAATTTGTATAAAAACAATTGACAATCGTAATGATTTGTTTTAAAGATGGATCATCACTATGTTTTTCAACTTCCCACTTTTATAAAATGTCACTTGATACCCCACATGTCCAGTTTTCATGAATTCTTAGAAACAACAATTGCCCATCTTTTTCTTAAAATCTTTAAAAAAAAATAATATCAGTTCGGTCCATATTTTTGACAAATCGTTAGAACATGTCTATTCAAGACTTTTCATTTGATACCAAACACGACATATTTTTGATGACTTTTAGAGAAACAATCGACAATCGGTCAAATTTCATTTTTCAATATAATCATTTATTACGTTTCTTATTTCTTTTGATACCCAATAAGTTAGTGATTCAAAAAAAAAGAATGAAATCAAATACAATTTACATTAATATTTGATCATGTAATAAAGACTTCTGTCAATCTGATACTTCTTTTTTCTCTTACAAGTATCTACAGTCAATAATAATTTACATCCTACATTAGCTTTAAATTTCGCGGGTTTCCTTTATTTTTCTAAATTGAATCGTGTAACACCCACTTTTCTCGGGACTTCAATATACAATCAAAACAAAAAGTATTAATTCGGCATTTCGTAAATTTTTTAAATTAATGTTTAAATAATTTGCAAAATATCAAACACTTTTGTTCATTTATTCTAAACACAGATAAAAAGAACTAGTTTCACTAATAAATAATAATTATTTACCTGGATGAAGGACTTTCGTAACTTTTGGATGAGACATCAAGAATTTTGCAACTGCGTCTCCATTTTTATTGTGTTGCCTCATTCTTAATTCCAAAGTCTTTAGGCTTCTATTTACTAAATAACAATCGAAGGGTGACGGAATAGCACCAGCAGCTACAAATAATAATAAAAATATGTTGAACAATAATAATCAATTTCTGATATTCTTATGCACGATTGCGTAAATCGTTCTCATCTAATCACATTGTTAACAAAACTACGTAATAAAATTTGAATCGGAATAAAAAATACGTTGTTCGCAAACAAAGTAGTTCACAAGATTGTATGTAACTGTTTTTTTAAATATGTACCTTTCTGAAGGAAGCGTAGTTTATTGTACAGATTTTCGTTATTAGTAACAACAGATCCCATAATAACGTCCGAGTGTCCGTTCATGTATTTAGTTAATGAGGAGACAGCCAAGTCAGCCCCCAATTCTAAAGGTCTTTGGAAAAATGGCGTCAGGAATGAGTTGTCCACAGCGAGGATAAGATTATGTTTCTTGCACACTTTTGACACAGCTTGGATGTCACTTACTTTCAATGTCGGGTTGGTTGGTGTTTCAATCCATACTAACTTGAATAGAAGAAAATTTGTAAAATAATTGGCAATTTAGTCTGTTCCACGACTTAAAAAAAAAAAATAGTGATTTGTGTACCACTTTAACTTGGAAAAAAAGAAAATTAGAGAAAAAATTACTTTTGTGTTGGGTCGGACGGCAGCTTCAACATTCTTAACGTCGGTGGTGTCCACAAGCGATTGCTCAATTCCAAACTTTACGGTAACTTCGTTGAAAAGTACGTTAGTACCGCCATAAATGTCATCTCCGCTGATGATGTGGTCCCCTGAATTTAACAAGGACATGACGCTGGTGGTTGCTCCTAGTCCAGATGAAAAAGCCAGAGCATATTTGCTACCTTCCAGACTCGCCAGACAAGTTTCTAACACTTTTCGTGATGGATTTCCATCCCTGCCATAATCAAATTGCTGAAAAATATTACGAGATTATAAGTAATTTTTTTATCTAGTATTTTAAAATAAGGTATGTACAGGCGACCTGGCGACCGTAGCGGTCTCCGAATCGAAACCGCTCAGGGTTGCAATATTGCATACCGGTTTGTTATTCCATTTGTGATTGATGGAGAATAATAAATTAGTTTCAAAGATATTCTAGTGGCGCGCCAATAATTGTTCGCTCAGGGATAGTAGAAAAGAATTAGAGATCTACCGCTAAATTACTTAAACATATATATTTATAAACTGCGAACAGTGCGAACTCAACATAACTGAATAGTGTAGGCACAAACTCTGGTGAAGGGTGAAGCAGCGTGAAACACCACCACTTTTCAAAATTGGGTAATATAATATAATAAGATAAATTCTTAAACAGACCAGTTTGAATAATTTTATCTACGTCTATGTTACGTTCCAAAAGAATTATCGGACCGTTTATAGCAGTGTTTCTACTGTGCGGCTTCCTAGTAGTTATATATTATTTTCTGGTAGATTTATTTGCCGCGTATCTGACGAAAATCCAATACTGCTCTTGAAAATTGTGATTTAATACTCTCTCATTCTCTAATGGAGTATAACGTATAAAAGATAAATCATACTTCACAGATTCCAGGGCCGTGTTGTTTGAATGTTGTTGACAATGATATTGGTGGAACGATAGCAAGTGATTTCCATTGTTCTGGTTCCTGGCCCGCATGAATGGATTTCGTCATGAAGTCATTAGGAACTGGTAAGAAACCTTCTTCTACACCCATGCTTGCTATTTTATAAAAATAAATTACATATTACATGTTAAATAAAATACCTGCATTCATGAAAATATTATATAAATGTATGTTTATATTTTTATTATATGTAGTTTTTTATTTGTACGAGTACTACATATTTTTCTTTACATAAATATACAATTTCCCATTTAAGGTACAAATGCATTGGGATCTCGAAAACCGTAAGAGCTTTGAAGTTGGATAAATTAGACGAATGTTGCCTCATTAGTAGGGTAGTTTGAACATGTATTTATTTTTAAAATTTAATACATACGTCTCCAGATACTGGCTATAAAATAATACGTACGAAATTCTGAATTTGCAGAAGTATTCAAAATTTTTTTAATATTTAAATATTTTTAATAATTAAACATAAACGAGTTACTTTTATTTTTCATAGTAAGCCATGGCATTTTTAATATAATTTTTTATTTGTTTGCCTTACAAGGATATACAATAGTAATAATATATTTTTATAATTAATATAATAATTAATGAAATTTGTTATTTATAATAAAATTGAAATTAAACATCTGATGTGGGCAGCACATAACCTCCCGCCCAATACTACTCTTAAACGATACAAAATAGGATTTGATGATAGAGAAACATATCTTCTAATTTGTTTATTTTCTATTTATATTTGAGAAATTTAATATTATTTCGTATATTTATTTAATTTTTTGACATATATTTCACTAAGATAACAGCTTCACAATCAAAATAACATGTGTCACATTTCGTAAAAAATTGAAAATTTAACTATTTGCAAAAAGTAGCTTCAGTTAAATCAAGTTGTCGGCCAAACGGAAAAAGATAATTTAAGGATCCAAAGTGCATCTTAAAGTTCACATAATGCACTATATTTGATGAGTAGTCGGACCCAGAAAACCTATAAAAACCCTGTGAAACAGCAACTTGTTTATGAAAAAATCTTTTTTTTTTGAAATTTTTTATAAATAATTAAATTATTTATTATCGAAATAACTTTGGAAAATTAAAAAAAATCATACATACTCCTCGAAGTGTAAACAATAATAAAAAAATTATAGAAGCTTATAATAACTTGTTCAATTGCACGAAAAAAATAATAATCGATAACATAGTTTAAAAAAAAAACTGAATTTCTTCAATAACAATGCAAGGAGGGGTATTATTAGGTTAAAAACTGTGCAGAATCTTTTATTTTTTGGTGTTTGATACGAATAATATGATGAAAAAGCAAAACCCCCCGGGGGCAACCACACCTATCTTATCCCGCTAGGTCCTTTAACCGTGTTTTTCACGAAATACTGTTAAGGGCTTCAAGTAAACTGCTACTTCCGGTTGACCAATTTTATCCAAAATCTAATCAGCTCTTCATTTAAATATAAGAAGCAAAAATTCACAAAATTGTATTTTTTTGGTATTGTAGTATTTGAGTTATGCGAGACGAAAAAATTGCCACAGAATACACACATACATACATACATAGATACATACAGACATCATGGCGACAATAGTAAAATCGTATTGTAGGGACCCTAAAACGTGCTTATTCATTGAAAACTCATTAGTCATTACACAATTTTTTGACCAAAAACAATACCTAGAGGTAGGCGGGAGGTAAAAAAGTAAATCGTAGGCTGCTAATTTTAATCTAAAATACTGTCAAATTGGTGTACATAGGGAAGTGAATTAAATATAGAGAAAGTCGTAGCATTCTTACTAGATTCACATGCTGTTGATAGTTTATTTTGTTAAATAAAGTAATTTCCCAATTGTATATAAAATATTGTATATGTTGAAATAATTTATATCACTCATGCTTTCAAAATATAAATAATATATATGTAATCATAGTAATTTTGTTAATTATTGAAAATAAATAAAATATGTTTGATATATGTCATAAATAAAAAGAATATATTTTGTGTTATACTGAATACCAGTGTATTAATATAAATAAATAGAATATCCCATACAATTCTAACAGGTTATGGGCCCAGAAGGTATTTATTTAAAATAATAAATATGGCCAAAAATAATAACGTTAATTTTCATATTGAACCGCTGAGGAAGAATAATTACGACACCTGGAAGGTGCAAGCACAGGCAATTTTAATAAAAAATGGATTATGGGGGTACGTTAATGGAGAAATCCCTAAACCAAAAACGGAAAATGAAAAGATTGTTTTTCAACAACAAGATCTTCTTGCAAGATCTGATTTATTATTAATAATATCTCCATCAGAACTACGTCTAGTAAAAAATTGTGTAACCTCGAAAGATGTTTGTTTGGGATATTTTGAAAAAGACCTATGAAAGTAAAGGACCAGCGCAAAAGGCGACATTATTGAAAAAATTAATACTCAACAAAATAACTGATGAAATGGACATTGGTGATCAAGTAAATGACTTTATGGAAACTGTAAACAAACTTAATGATATGGACATTAATATAAATGGTGATATATTAAGTATTATGCTGCTATACAGTATACAGTTTGCCCGCTACGTTCGAAAATATTCGAATAGCTATAGAAACTCGAGATAATTTACCAAGTCCAGAAGATTTAAAAATAAAAATTATAGACGAACAAGAAGCCAGAAAAAATAATAGTGCTAGTACAGAAGAAGCTTTTTATGGAAAATATAAAAAAGGAAACAAAGAATGGAAAAACAAATATAATCCACAAAACAGACGTACTGTTGTAGAGTGCTACAATTGCCACAAAAAGGGACATAAGGCCAAAGATTGTCGTGCACCAAGGAATGTGTCAAACAGCAATTTTAATATCCTGTCTTTATGTTTAGCAACAAAGAGAAACCCTGCAAAATTTGAGAAAGACAAATGGTGTTTGGATAGTGGATGTACGTCACATATATGTTACAATAAACAATTATTTGATAGTATCGACACAAATGAAACTTCTACTGTAAAATTAGCTTCAGATGATTATACAAGTAAAGTCGCTGGAAAAGGAAAAGTAGCATTCAATGTTGAAGAAACAAAAATATAAACTTGTAGAATACTTTATAAGTTCCAAATTTGTATACAAATGTTATATCAGTAGCCAAGCTAACTGATAAAAATTACACTGTACATTTTTCAAAATATTTTGCTACAGTTAAAGATAAAAATGGAAAAACAGTAATGAAAGCACAGAAAATCAACGGATTATATTACGTAAATGGAAGAAAAGGGAACAACCAAAAAAGCAAAGAAGAAATAAACGCTTTAATAGAAAACAAAGTAGAAACTTGACATAAAAAGCTAGGTTACTTAAATGAAAACAATCTAAAATTGGCAATGAAGAATAAGAAAATGAGAGGACTTTATTTCAAAAAAAAAAACGAAAAATTACCAAATTGTGAAGCTTGTATAAAAGGAAAATTAACAAGAAAACCATTCCCAAAACATGATAAAATTAAGAATAGTACTACGAAACCATTAGAAATAATTCACTCCGATGTATGTGGAGCAATGGTGAAAATCACTCCCGGAAGATCAAGATATTTTGTAACATTTACAGATGAGTATACAAGATACTGTAAAGTTTACTTTATAAAACAACGAAGTTTTAGGAAAGTTATAGCATTATAAAGAAGAAGTAGAACGTTTTATGGATAGAAAATAATATTTCTACAAACAGATAATGGAAAAGGAGAATATTGCAATAAAGAATTCAATGAATATTTGAGTCAACAAGGAATACAAAGAAGATTGACAGTATCGTACACCCCGCAACAAAATGGTCTTGCGGAACGCAAAAATAGAACACTACTCGATAAAGCAAGATGCATGTTATTGGATTATAATGTACCAAATAGATTTTGGGCAAAAGCTATTTTTACTGCGAATTATTTATATAATAGAACACAGTGGCGGCTCGTGGTGTAACGCAAAGGGTGGGCTACTTATACAAAAAAAACTTACATTTTTAAAAAACAGTTTCATTTAAATCACATGCATAAGCACACACAAACAATCTTCTCATATTTTAGTTAACATTTGCCAATGTTTTAATGTGTATACGTAAAGTCTGGTCACTAGTCTTCTGTTTTTTATTGAAATATAATGTTCTATCACTTTTCCGTCAAAATTTATGATGTTATGCAACAAGTTTTTATTCACAGGTACCTTTGCTAATGCATTAAGCAGGTCATCATCAATCGAGTATCTTAAAAAGTCTTTATTCTCTTAATAAATAATAATGCTCCTAGTTATAATTATTTTTAATAATTAAATTATTTCACTGTAGGTTTCTTCTAAGTTGTTCTGAGTCATTAGTGATAACATATTCAATGCACCGACGATATTTCTAAAGTCTTCTATCTTCTCTCTGGTATATTACTTCCAATTCGGTTTTTATTTGTCTAACATTGGATAAAAACCAACGACCGAATTTTAGTTTTGAGATGCAGCTTCTAAATGATCTCTGTATGAAAATCTTTTTTTGAAAGATAATTTATATCACAAATTTAATTTCTATTTTTTTAGCTAAAAAGAGTCTCGAAAAATTACTTTTAACATTGTTTTTGCCATATTTATCTAATATAATACTCGCCCGCACGCCCGTAAAGCAAACCGGCGTTGCATACAGTACACAACAGCGATATTGGGCGCTCGGTACGAGCGCCCGTTTACATGTTAAAATTGCGTATCGTCTTTAAGACGTTCAGCGTACGGAAACGACCGAAGTGGTCCGATCATAATTATTGCAAGAAAACGTGATACTGAGCCAACTATCTCCAGCTGGGCGCAAATATTCCGAGCCGCAGCGCGAGAAACTAAGTTGACGGAACGTACAACTTAAAAGGAGCTAAATAACTGCATGTTTTTTTTTTTTTTATAAAAAAAATAGATACATAATTATTTATGCCAAGAGACCTTAATTTGAAATTTTGAATTTTTATTTTTTCCTCTTTGCGTTTTGGGTGGCTCGCGCCCTAGCGCCCTCATGGACCAGCCGCCACTGATAGAACACCTACAAGAATAATAGAAAATAAAACACCTTTCGAAAAATGGATGGGAAAAATTCCATCAGTTAATCATTTACATATATTTGGATCAAAAGTGTTTGTATTAGACAAAAAGAAAAGTAGTGGAAAATTTGCTCCAAGATCAGAAATAAGAATATTTATGGGATATTCAGAAATAATCAAAGGATACAGAGTTTGGATGCCAAAGCAAAATATAATTGAAAACTGTTGAGATGTAAAAGTATTGAATAAAATGTTTTACAAGAATAAAGAAATAGAAGATTCAGCGTCAACAGGAGAAGATAATGAAGAAATTGAAATAACAATGACAGAAAATGCAGAAACCAGTAACGAAGGATTTGATGAAACCGTTGAAATGACTTAATCTCCAACAAATGAAACAATAGAGTCTGAAACGCAAATAGAAGAAATTACGGAATTCAGCGAACCAAATAAACCACGAAGAGAAATACGAACACCAGAATGGTTAAAAGATTATGAAACGTTGTATATCTGTACAGAAGAAAACGATGAAACACACAGTGAGTGGAATGAAGCTATTAAAAGCGAAATAAAAGCACATTTAAAAAATGATACCTGGAAAATAAAAGAAAAAAATAAAAATATGAAAGTAGTTGGTTGGAGGATGATACTTAAAGACAAACATGGATCAGACGGTAAAATAGAAAGAAAGAAAGCAAGATTAGTTGCAAAAGGGTATACACAACGGCCAGGAATTGATTTTAATGATACATATGCACCAGTCGATAAATTAAGTTCCATTAGAATGTTATTAGCAATGTGTGCTGAAAAAGGTATGAAATTGTATCAGATAGACGTAACTACAGCTTATTTAAATGGAAACATTGAAGAACAAATTGTCATGGAAAAACCGAAAGAATTAGAGAAATATCTCTGCGAAATAATGATCGAAGAGGGAAATTCTGATGACATTTCAATATATAAAAAAGCAAAAGAAATGTTAGAAAATCTAAGAAAACCAGGCAAAGAAAAAGTATGTGAACTCCAAAAAGCACTGTATGGGCTCAAACAAGCTGGTAGACAATGGTTTAAAAAGCTTGATGAAACCTTACGCGAAATGGGATTTAAACAATCATATGCAGACCCATGCATCTACGTAATGGAAAAAGCGGGAGAATATACAGTAATTGCCATTTACGTAGACGATATTATATTAGCTTACAAGAATGAAAACATGTTGAACTACGTGAAAAATATTTTTATGAAGACATACGAGATGAAGGATATTGGCCAACTGAAATATTGCTTGGGTATAGATTTTGAAATAAACGAAAATGAAATAAAAGTATCACAGAAAATTACATTGAAAAATTATTAGAGAAATTTAACATGAAAGACTGCAAACCAGTAAATACTCCAATAGAAACAAATTTGAAATAAGAGAAAAATTGTATAAATGCGAAGATTTACCTTTCCAACAACTAATTGGAGATTTGATGTATCTGGCAGTTGCTACAAGACCAGATATACTCTACGCAGTATCATATTTCAGTCAATTTAACGAGTGTTATGGAAAAGAACATTGGGCAGCAGTCAAAAGAATTCTACGATATTTAAAAGGTACGAAAACGCTTTCTTTAACTTATTCAAAAACTAGAAAGCCTTTGGCTGGAATGACCGACGCAGATTGAGCATCTTGCTTCTTAGACAGAAGATCTTACACGGGATATTGTTTTATCTACGGGGGCAGAGTTATAAGTTACGAATCAAAAAAAAAAACAACGGACGGTTGCACTTTCAACAGCGGAAGCAGATTACATGGCGATGACAGAGGCAGCAAAAGAAGCAATTCACCTGCACCAATTAATTCAAGATATAGGAATAAACCAAGAGAAAATCAAAATTGAAAACGACAATCAAGCTGCGCAAAACATGGCGAAAAATCCAGTTATAAACTCAAAAAGTAAACATATAAATATAAAAGAACATTTTATCAAAGAAACAATAGCAAATGGTCACTAGAAATTGAATACAAACCTACAGAAATCATGGAAGCAGATTTATTCACGAAAGATTTACCAGGACCAAGACTTATGCAACTAAGAAAACAAATTGGACTTCACTGAACTTATTTTCAAAGACATTCGAAAGGAGGAGTGTTGAAATAATTTATATCACTCATGCTTTGAAAATATAAATAATATATATATAAATAATATATATATATATATATATATATATATATATATGTAATCGTAGTAATCTTGTTAATTATTGAAAATAAATAAAATATGTTTGATGTATGTCATAAATAAAAAGAATATATTTTGTGTTATACTGAATACCAGTGCATTAATATAAATAAACAGAATATCCCATTCAATTCTAACAGTATATAATATGTGAGTAAATTGTCAATTTGTTTCAAGCCCTTTACATTCATCGGGCTACGCCCTCAGGATTCAAACTTCGCTCTTAAAAAATAATTTATTTTATTTATTCCGTTGTTATATATACTACTTTTATTATTGATAATTTATTTTTAATTTCCATATGTTTATTTTTAATAACACATTGAAAATATTCACAACTTTTCGATATTTTATATGTGTATTTACAAATAATGATAATGGAAGTTCAAAATAAATTAATTTGAAATCAAAATGAATCATTTTCTTATAAATTTAAAATAAGTTAACTTTTTAAAGCAATTTGATTATTTGAAGTTTTGTCAAATATTAATATAAATTAATATAATATACGGAAAGAAGTTGAACGGAATGAAAAATAACGCATATGCATATATGTATGTTAGAATTTTGACTTTTCAATAATATGCATTAAAGAAGTAATTAGTAGTTAAAAACATTAGCACGCTATGGTTGTTTACCTAAAATGAGCAACTTTAAACTATAATTATAAATTATAGAATTAAATTAAAATATGTACACATTGGTGTCAGCCTCAGCCATCGTGGATATTGTTAACTTTTAATACGTTGTAAACTAACAATATAGTTAACAACTTTTGTACAACTAGCATCAAATTTATTTGAGAAATGTCATTTATAAATTATTTAGCTTATTTGAATTTATTAGTTAATTGATTTGAATTATAAATAAATATATCATGACACCATTTATCTATTTTAGGGGTAGCACTCTGATTTCGCCAAATCTTTAATAATTACCATACACGAGCATATTTCTAATAAATCTTAACTTTAATATCTGAGCACTATTTCTAATTCTAATAGAAGATAACATGTAGTTTTAAATATGCAGTAAAACATAGATGACTAAAGAATTATGAGTGCAATTATTATAAATATATTAATATATCACTTACAAGTTTGCATGTTCTTAGTGAGCGAATTCATTTTGCGAAATAGTGCTGGCTCATTGACGATTTACCAGTAAATAACTGATCGAGTATAGTATGCTAGCGAGAGGTTATCAATTAATATAGAAAAAATTGCTGTAGGAATACACAGTGTGCATCGAGATAAATGATGTCATAAGCGTTTAACATGGAAAAATATATTTTTAAATTAAAATCTGGACAATACTGCATCTGTTTCTACATCTTATTTAATACAGATTAGAGATTACTATTGCTAAGGACGTAAATTGACAACTATTAATTCCTGGTCATGTGGTCAAAAATAAAGATTGTTAGTTCGACTCCGAATGTGTTAATTTCATTTTTTATATTCTTTCTGTTTGTTGTTTGTGTTAAATATAAAGTAATTAAAAATTGATTGTAAGTAAATCTAATTTATTATCAAATAAACGAACAAGTAATAAATATGTTGTCTGTATGAATCTAAATAGGTATATCTTATCAAATTATAACTGTGTAAATAGTATCACGTTTCGTAAATAAATCATTACATAATGCCTAGTGCACAAGATAAGAGCAAGAAAATAAAGTGAGACAATCTTAAAATACTTTCTGATAAAAGGAAATTATTAAATTATTGCAAATAACTAAATAAAGAGAAGAATTTTCATGTACGCCTATGACAACCACAGTAAAGAACACATTTATACCGAGTGTCCCATTTGAAATACGCATGCATTGGGATCTCAAGAACCGTAATAGCTACAACTTTGGTTAAATTTAATTAGACAACAGTTACTTCATTGATAGGGTAGTTTGACCATGTATTTGTTTTCTTGTTGAATAAATAGGTCACTAGATATTGACAAAAATATAAATTTTATGATTTTTTTTGCTTATAATTTTGTTATATGATATAATACGAGATTCTAGCTTGCACTTTCTTATGGCAATTTTTAATAGTAAATTTGCAGACACACTCTTTTTTTACATCATAAACAAATACTGTAATTGATTAAACGATTAAAATTACAAACAAAAATTATTTACGAAAACTTTGCAATAAAATTTCTACTAATGCACAGCTGCACCGTTTTGGCTTAAATCTACCCTTAACTTAGCTAAGTTTAAAACAAAGCGAGCCCGGTTGCACCAATTTTAGTTAAATTTTAAACTTGGTTTAAATAAATAAAAGCAAATCGAAGTTATATATCATATGGAGTAATTGACATTGACGTCAAAAATTGGATACGCTTTTATTTATTTAAACCAAGTTTAAAATTTAACTAACATTGGTGCAACCAGGCATTACACCGGTTATATTTAAGCGTAGTTTTGTTAAGTGATGTTTATGAAAGGAAGAAGAAGAATTTCTAGTGACATTTGTTTAGTAAAGGGCCGATATTTCCATCTATGAATAAACTTCCGAATAAGTTATTCGTCGAATAAATAAAAAAAATACGCATCAAAAAATGACAGCTAGAACAATAAGTATCATTTGAGCTATGATTTCGATGCGACATTTTTCATTTATTCGACGAATAATTTATTCGGTAATTTATTCGTAGATGGAAATATCGGCCCTAAATATTCGACGTTAGTTGTAGTTTAGATATTTGTCTCTGGTTGTAACTAGATTGGAAATAGGGTTAAAGTTTAAGATATTAGTAAATTTATAGTTCGCATTACATATTGCCTGAACATTTCGGGATCTACGCCTCCTAAAATTATTATAATTTTTATTTTTACTTTTCAATTCTTCTTAACAACATGTATGAGATAGTAATCAGGAGACATTATTTTATTATGAGTACAATCGATTACCCCATAGTCTTGGCAGCAGTATTTAAAAAAGTCATTTTGAGTTGCAGTTATAGATTCTTGCGTAAGTACTTAAGGGCAAACATTCGCGTCGTAGAACGAATCCTTTATTAAAAAAAAAAAAACAGCAAATTCTGTATTATTCATTTATTTCCATGTTCTTTATGGTTCAACAACCTCCATCCGTCAAAATTTCATGAATTTTTTACAGTGACTTGTACATTGCAATGTCAGATGAAGTACATATTTTCGTTTGGTTCATTCACTCCCATGAATTTTGTTTTCGCAAATTCAAATTAGAATAAATTATTTCTTACAATTATTCTTATCGAAAAACAAAATTATTACTGTGAAGTCTTTGAATATTCTAGTATTTATATATGTGGATGAAAAGAATAGCTATAACATTAAACTATAAAAAAATATTAGTTGGTCTAGTTGGTCAAAAATTCAGAACTTTGATACTGTCTCTAATTCCCATGAACGACTACAGTAATGCAATTAATTCGTACATTTATAAATATGATCGTCTATAACAGCTAAGACTGTAACAAGGCGAACATTCAGAATACGATTTATTGTTTTTACTGTCAAAACGATTTTAAAATATCAAGTTTCAAACTGCGTTTGGGACTTGAACGCATCGAAAATCGCCTTGACAGTAGTGCTTTCTTGAGTTAATTTATTACCACACATGTGAGTTCGAATTTTGTTATCATAAATAGTCATATGAGATTATCGCGGCAAATATTCTGAAATATCGGCTTGAGATGCCATCTGCTGTTGACAGATTTACAGATCCTGGTCGAACCCTAGATATGGTTTTAGTTTTTAAGTGTTCTAGTTTTTATGTAATCTTTGTGTTGGTCCTCAAGAGATTTCCTACCCCCGCGTTCCCGCTTATGGGGTAGATACGTGTGTTTGGCCAGCACAAATGAGAGTTAGTTGTTAGATTTTGAACAGAGCAGACGTCTTCTGACGTCTGCAGTGCCCTACAAGATGTAGAATTTTCATAATTTTGTTTTGCTAAATATGTTTTGGTAATTGCAACTTTTAAACATATTCATACGTTGTCGCCGCTGTAATATTTGTAATTTATTTCTAATTGTTCAATTCAGCATTTATCATTTCAATTAAATACCATTTTTTATCATCTTAAAAGTGTTGTGTTTTATTTAATTGACAACCTTTAGTACAGTCTCGCCCCGCCGTGCTACAAGACATTAGAAGTGTTACTTTTCGTTATTGCATTTAACGTTAACGATATCTTGTTACTTCTGCAGACATTCGCAAAATGCCCTTTTTTTGAACACAATTGACACATCGCATTGACAAGTGGACAATTTTTTCTTTGATGTATGTATCCTCCGCAAAAGAAGCATTGTTTCTTCTGTGAAGGCATAGCGGCAGTAGTCTTCTCGTTATTAACTTCAGACATGTTTTCAGGATTAGAATGAATTTGTTTTATAGCATTTAGTGAGGAATTTTCAAAACTTCGACAAACTTAATGTAAGGTTTTCAAGTAGCCTTTGCCGTATTTTCTGAGACATAATTCCAGCTATAAATGCATCTCTGATGTAATTATCACGATTTACATGTGCCTTTACATCTTTGAAATTACAGTCTTTAGATAACTGTTTTAGAGCTTGAATGTAATTGTAGATATTATCATTACTCTGTTGTATTCTGGTAGAAAGTGCATGTCGAGCACTTCACTGACAGGTTTAACATAGAGGGATTCAAGTAAACTTATTACTAAATCGTAGTCCTCACATTCTTGAAAGTAAGCATAGACAGAAGGCGAGACATGATTTACTAACAAATTTAATTTCATATTGTAACGGACGCGGTACTGACAAGTTGCCCGTTCCTTAGGTTTGTTTAGTCCCGAAACTTTCCTGCTGCTTTTTCTGGATCTACAGCTACTCCTCTTCCAGAGACAATATGGTTAAGATAATGAACTTCTTTACGAAACAGGTTACATTTCTTGGGACTTAGCTTCAGGTTGGCGCTTCTCAATCTCTGAAAAACTTCTTCTAAATTCTGCACATGGTCTTCAAATGTTTTTCCGAACAAATAACAAACGCCAAACGGCATTACAGTAAACTGCCAAAGTCCATATCCAACAGTAAATTCTGTCTTCACGATCCTTTTGCTCCATTCCCACTTTCCAATAACTACTTTTCAAGTTCAAAGTTTAATAGATTTTCGATCCCGCAAGTGTGTCCAACGTGTCGTTAATCCGGGGGTTTTGTAATCGATGTGACTGTTGAACAGTCATCAGTCGCACTGGGATTCATTCTGGTATTTGTTAGAATAACGCTATTCGCAACCAACACACCTCGCCCTGTTTCTGTCTCTGCATTCTGGTTTTAAAACTGCCACTTGCCCATTGCACGTATGCTCTTCTATTCTTCCTTCTACGAACACTTCACTGCGAACAGGGAGAATCACATCTTCTGCCAGGATTACCCGAGTCCGCACATCGTCCTTATATTGAAGAATAATATCTTCATTGCCGATTTTCAGTATTCCGGCTTGCAAGATTCATGGCTTGCTGTGTTTCAATGTCTCGCAGTCCGTCTACAAATTTTTCAATGGTCAGACTCTCGCAAATATCGTCTCCACCTTCCGGAATCGGTTTCTAAGTTGAGAGCGGTACATCTGTTCCATGTGTTCCTGACCATATTTCTTGTCTAGACGGGCAATCAACTGATGATGTACTTAACATGGATGCTTTAACACTTGAAGTCCAGCAATGAACCATCGAAAGTGTCTCGAACAGGATCAAATATTCTTCCCATGATGATTTTCCGTCGTAAGTTGGTATATCATGACAGCCAGGGATTGTTGTCACTTTCGGTTCTTGATGCTGGGTTGTTGTATCTAATGATGATTGATTAACGGCTGGTAAACTGTCAGTCTTGTTTTCGAGAGTTTGCAGCTTCCTTTCCAGTTCTTGTATTTTGTCGTCCACGCTGTTGGACAACCCTTTAAGATCTTCTTCCAACTTTCTCTCGAAGCTTCTATAGTGTTCTTCCAATTTTGTTTCAAGTCCTTTCAGATTTTCCAGGTTGCTAGAATTTCCTTGAATTTTCGTTCCCAGACTTCTAGAATGTTCGAGAAATTCATTCTTCAGACTTCTAGAATTTTCTTCCAACTTGCTTTCCATTGTTCTAGAACTTTCTTTCAACTTGCTTTCCATAGTTCTAGGACTTATAATTTCGTCTCATGACTTCTAGAATGTTCGAGAAATTCTTGTTTCAGACTTGCAGATTTTTCTTCCATTTTTCTCGAACTTTCTTCTAATTTCAGCATTAGTTGCTGCATATCGTTTTGAACTTGGAAAACATGAGTTCTTGCACTAGCACTGCTCGAAGACGTTCTAGCAACACGGATTTTTTCCAGTCGAATCTGTATCTCTCTCTTCAAGCTCTTTTCTTAGTTCGTCCACTTTCAAGGCCATCAACTTTTTCGTCGCCATGGTGCACTACGCTTTAATTTAACACTTATTTATTTAAATATTCAACTAACTGACTGACTGAGTCTGAGTCAACTAACTGACTGAGTATGAGTCAACTAACTGACTGACTGAGTCTGAGTCAACTAACTGACTGACTGACTCTGCTCTTGGGATTCGCTTTTTATATATCACGTTCCTTGTTTCTAGAAGTGCCTGAAATATTTTCTATTGTGGAGTGAGCGGACTAGTTCGAACAAGCCGGCGCTGCGTCATTTACTCAGCGGCGTAAGCCGACAAGCTTCAACTTGTCGTTGCGGTATCCGTTACAATACCATAAAATTTATATAAAAGTTATTATGTATCTGTAAAAATAATTTCAAAAATTAAAAAATGAAATATCAATTTTAAACAATCAAAACTCGGTTCGATTTTCAATTACCATGGCTGAAATTGTGTGCGTATAGACTTTAATGCATTCCATTTAGCTGTATAACTTAAAAATCAAAGATGGAAAAATGCAAAATATTCAAGAAAAAATAAAAGATGGTATTTTTTCTTGGATTTTGGACAAAATAAAGCGAGTAAAAAGCATCTATAGAAAAATCGTAGATTGTCGGGAATTTCGTCTGTCGAGTATGAAATGATTGACTGGTTAAGACTTAAAAATGTACACGCAAATATGAATATGCAAAAATCTAATTGATTAATTATGCAAAATAAATCACATTATACGATACACAATCGACGAAATTTAAAATAAATTTGACCATAATGTTCTAAGACTTCCGCCCTAATATCCAGATTTAAATCCGATATAATTGATGAATTGATTATGGAATGATTAACGTATGATTTTAGTATGTATAAGAAAATGTTTTGGCTGACTGTAAAGAAATTGAGAGGTGGGAGTATAAGACCAGTGAAAGCAATTAAGAGTGCAAGTGGTGAGTTGCTGTGAAATGAGTCGGATGTTACGGATAGATGGTGTAAATATTTTAAGGGATTGTGTAAATGGGGTGAATAATAGAGGAGTGAATACAAGAAATGTAGAAACGTTGAATGATATATAGATGATGCGTCTAAAGAATCGTAAGGCTGAAATATGGCGGTGAAAGATTGTTTGATTGGTGAGTTTATTTGTTCAGATTTTGTTTGAACGGTGCGTGGCTCCTGATAATAATTGGAAACGTGCTGCCATTTGTCTTTTATTTAAAGGCAAAAGCAGTTCCAGTGAATGTACACATTTTCGAGCAATAAGTTTGTTGAGTGTGGTAGGGAAGTTGTATGGAAAAATTTTACTTCAAAAGGTACGAGTCTTAACAATTTCTAAGTTGAGCAAGAAGGTTTTTTGCTTGAGAGAGGTTGTGTGGATCAACTGATTTCTCTTCGAATGATTTTCAGGGGCGGTTCCAGACTTCGATTCGGGGTGGGGGATCATAGAGTTATTTTTGAACCGGGAGCTGGGGGAGGGAAATCTTTTAAATTTTGAAGTTTGAAAAGTTGGAAATATCAGGATCTCGTGCCGAAAGCTGACGTACAAACCTCGGACTAAGTGGCAGCCTGGGCAGTAATATACTGTTAGATGTTAATGTTGATATGTTTAGAAAGTGCAAATTGCAAATTGCCGGTTGCAATAATATATCGACAAAATTTTTGTTTTCGGCTATATAATTAAACATATTTTTTATTAAAATCAGAAATATTGAGATAATAAATTAACCCTATAGTTTTTAATTAACAATCATCTTAGAATCGTAGATTTTTAGAAAACATTTTCCATTTAATTTCCTAAAAAAATAAGTGCTTTATGTTGTGTATTTTAACTATTGCCTGATGATTTTTGAGAAGTCGCGTGAAATAGATAGATTTCCGAACTTGTTGATGTGGCCATCACACAACCTCCCTCCCAACTCTTAAATGGTAGAAAATATTATTTGATGATACAGTAAAATACCTTATTATTTAAGTTGAAAAAGCTTTCAGAACTCATAGTTAATAAAAATGCTTTTGGATAAAGTTTTGTAAAATATTTAATAAATACAACGTTTCGATTTACTTCACGTAAATCTTTCTCAAATTATAAACAAATGGAAAACACAAACAAGTAAATAGATACGGGATACGATAACTAAGTTACAAGAGCAAGAGCTAAATGTACCAATGGCAGACTCGTAAGGGAAGCAATAGAAATCTATAAGCAGAAGAATACCGTGAACCAGAATGAAGGCTACGAGTTAAACAAGGCATGGCTTCCCTTATTTTATAAATTATAATTTGTACTTACTTAGTTACCGTATCTATTTACTTGTTTGTGTTTTTCATTTGTTTATAATTTGAGGAAGATTTACGTGAAGTAAATCGAAACGTATTTATTAAATATTTTACAGAACTTTATCCAAAATCCTTTTTATTACCTTCTTATTTGTTTATTTTCTACTTATATTTGAGAATTATTTTTTTTCGTATATTTATTTAATTTTTTGACATATATTTCATTAAGAAAATAGCTTCACAATCACAATGACGTCACATTTCGTAAAAAATTTAAAATTTTTGTGTTTCCATGGTGTACATTCTGTCAAGGGCTTCTAGTGAATTACTACTTCCGGTTTACCAATATTATCCAAAATCTAATCAGCTCTTCATATAAATATAAGAAGCAAAAATATACAAAATTGTATTTTTCGGTATTATAGTATTTGAGTTATGCGAGACACAGACATCGTGGCGAATATAGTAAAATCTTATTATAGGGACCCTAAGTGGGTAATCTGTTACTTTCCTTGTTTAAAATCGCGATAGTTATATAGCATTTATTGAGAGGTGTTGGATAAAAAAAGGTAAATAAGTATTTCTCTGCCGCAAAATTGAATTACCGCAGCTATTGTTGTGGTAGAGACCGCGAAATAGGGTAAACAATCATTTTGACACTTGACTTGACTTGATGGATAATATGGCAATGACAGTGACGAAGGAATTACCTTCCTTTAATAACTGTTCTGAAAAGAATTAGATTTCGAAAATTTTCACTACATAAAATTACCCCTGTGGCTTCTCCATCACTACCATCCTTGAGTAGCCGTGATTTGACTGCTGGTAACCGCACTTCAAGCGCAAAATATATCACAATACCGAGATCTGCTTTGATCAGAGTGCCACGCCCAAAAATGGGTAAATGGAGCGAAGATAAAATGAAATAAGCACATTTTTCGTCTTCTTACTAACTAAGTTTTGTGAAATAAATCAAATATATCAATAAACAGAGACAGATCTATCTATCTCTCTTTTCCTTTAGGTTGTTACCATTTGTGATACAACAAACTTGTCAGCCGAGTCTACTAGCGTTATCTTCTTAACCGGCAGCTATCCTAACGGCAAGAAGCTGAACTATTTATTCTCCTAAATTCATTTTGGCGGGCGTCAAGCCGTATATTTTTTCAATCATACAAATTTTAAAAACTATATAATGTACACTACTTTTATAAATATATTTATAAACAATATCATACATTCTTTGTCCTGAGATTAATTTATTTACATTTAGCACTATAGTCTTCGATTAATTTAATTGAATCATTAATTATATAAACAATAAGAAAAATGTTATATACAGGGACATACATAATTAAATACTGCGTATAAATTTGATGAACCAAGAAACAAAAAGATCACTAATGGAATGGGAAGGAGTTACTGAAAGAATCATGTGGGCCAGATTTAAAGCAAAGTACAGGAACATTATTGTCATAAATATTTATGCACCGACAAACGACAAAGAATTAGAAGTAAAAGAACTATTCTATGACGAATTACAAGGAATTTTCAGCAAAATTGATAGAAAATACAAGCGAGATATCAAAATTATAATGGGAGACTGGAATGCAAAAGTTGGTAAAAGCAATACTGGTAGAGAAGAAATAATGGGAAAATATGGCATAGGAGAAATAAACAATAATGGAGAGCGACTAATTGAATTTTGCACAATGAACAATATGATTATCGGAGGAACAATGTTTAAACATAAAACTATACACTTAGAAACATGGACCTCGCCAGGAGGAAAAACAAAAAATCAAATAGACCACATTCTTATTGAAAAAAAATGGAGAAACTCACTCAAAGATGTACGAGCAATGAGAGGGGCAGAAATTGGTTCAGATCACGCGTTAGTCAGAGCTAAAATTAAAATTAGCCTGAAAACACACAAAACCAACGAACTAAGAAGATAAAAATTTAACGTTAGATGGCTACAAGAGGATGAAGATGCACGAGGAAAATTCAAACAAAAATTAAAAGCAGAAATTGGAAATATAGAAGAATTATATAACTACAACTGCGAGGAAATATGGCAAAAATATAAAAATGCTCTTAGATCATCAGCTTCTGAAACGATCGGAATAAAAAGGAAGACAGACAAAATATGGTTATCTAGAAAAACAAGTAAAAAAATTGAAGAAAGGAAAAAAATAAAATTAAGAATACTACGTACAAAAAATGAAACGGAGAAGAATATCCTGGAAGATAGATACAGGGAAAAGAACAAAGAAGTAAGGAAATGTGCTCGAAACGACAAGAGAATGTACGTAGAAGAACTTACTCAGGCAGCTGAAGAAGCCTCTCGTTTACACGATATTAAGAGATTATACGAAATAACACGGAAAATCACAGGGAAACGACAGGCACAAACAAGAACACTGAAGAGTAAAAACAAAGAAGAAATCTATAAAACGGAAAGTGAAATTAAAAACAGATGGATCAATCACTTTACCGAATTGTATAAAAGAAATGAAACACAAGAAATAACAAATGGAGAGAAAACCATGTACAGAAATCTTCTAGATATTAACGAAGATGAATTTACCAAAGAAGAAATAATAAGAGCAGTACAGAAACTTAGAGACGGAAAAGCTGCGGGTATTGACAATATTCCTGCTGAATTGATCAAAGCAGACATAGAGACAACAACAGAAGTAATGTACATACTAATGAAAAAAATATGGAACGAAGAGACTATTCCCAAGGACTGGTTACAAGGAATAATAATAAAACTGCCGAAAAAGGGAGATCTTTCAATTTGCGAAAACTGGAGACCTATCACATTATTATGCATGACAAGTAAAGTAATGACTAGAATAATGCTAGAAAGGATGAAAGTGGCAATCGACAATACTCTAAGACAAAACCAAGCAGGTTTCCGAGCCCAAAGGTCCTGCATAGACCAAATATGTACACTCCGAATCATTCTAGAGCAAGTCATGGAAATGAGAGGTAAAATATATGTAAATTTTATAGACTTTGAAAAGGCATTTGACAAAGTAGATCGATACCAAATGTGGCAAATACTACAGGAATACGGAGTAACAGAAAAATACATAAAGATGATCAGGCTTATCTATGAAAACTATACAGCAAGAATTGAACATGAAGGAAAACTATCAGAGCAAATTGAAATTCATAGCGGAGTCCGACAAGGGTGCATACTATCTCCATTGCTATTCCTGATAGTAATTGACTGGGTAATGGTAAGAGTGCAGGATAATAAAACTGGAATTTCTTGGAATCCGTTCCAAAAATTAGAAGACCTTGAATTTGCAGACGATCTCTGTTTGTTTGCCGAAGACAAAAAACACATACAAGAAAAAACAAATAGGCTGATAACCACAGCAAAAAAAGTTGGACTCAAAATAAACATTAAAAAAACGAAGATGTTAGTACACACGAACAACAACGAAGACAAAATTAATATAGAAGGTGAAGACATAGAAGAAGTACAAGAATTCTGCTACTTAGGAAGCGTAATAAATAGCAAAGGAGGATGTAGAAAAGACATAGAAAGAAGAATAAGCCAAGCACAAAAAGCCTTCAGTATGTTAAAGAAAATATGGGAAGCAAACAAAATCTCTCAAGAAACAAAAATTAGACTGTTCAAGACAAATGTAAAAAGTGTACTACTATATGGTGCGGAGACCTGGAATATAAACTCAGCAAATGTGAAAAAGCTACAAACATTCATAAACAAGTGTCTGAGAATAATATGTGGCATATTCTGGCCAAAAACTATATCAAACGAAGAACTATGGAATATCACCGAAGAGGAAAATATTGAGATAACAATTAAAAGATTGAAATGGAAATGGATAGGCCACACACTACGCAAAACACAAGACAATTTAACTAGACAAGCCCTAGATTTTAATGTAAGTGGAAGCAGAAGGGTGGGTAGAGCAACAGACTCTTGGAAACGAAGCATACAAAGGGATCTAAAGAAAATAAATTCATCGTGGAATGAAATTAAGAAAATAGCAACAGACAGAAAAAATTGGAAAGAACTAATAGAAAAAATAATCACACCGGAAGAACAGACATAGACATGACATTGAAATTATCCTCTCCGGAAAAAAAGAAGAAGAAGAAAATGAAGGAAAGATGCGCAGAGTTAGCAACTCGGCCATTACAAAAAAAGCTGTAGAAACGCCGAAAGGCGCCTTATGCTCCACCGGGAGCCACATGAAGAAGAAGATAAATTTGAAAACCGCATCTTTTTTATTATCATAGTTTTCAAGATTTGTATGTTTGAAATTATGGAGTACTTCGAACGCAGTCTTAACATTCTAAAGGAAACTGAAAAGAATTTGTACACATTGACAGAGTTGGTGTATAAATATTTAATAAATTACCTGAGTCACTTGAATCAGCGGATACTGAAAAGAAAATTTAAAAAAGATTTAAAATATTGTTTTTAAAATTTAAGTGCGCCATTTAGATGGTTTTTATACACGAATGTAAGTATTATTTTTTATGAACTAAATTTTATTTTTAATGATGATTTTGCTTTAGGATATCCGGAAAAAGTCAGTGTATTTTTATATATTTTACTGCACGAGTGCGCGAGATGAGTTTCTGATTATCAATGCTGTTTCCAAGGTTTTGAGTACAAAAAGAATATTTAAGACTACACAGTTACAGTGTGTCTCATTTATAAAGGTACGAATGCATTGAGGTCTTGGGAACCGTTAAGAGCTACGAGGTTAGTTAAATTAGACGAAAGTTGGCTCATTAGTAGGGTAGTTTGAACATTTATTTATTTTAACAATTGAATACATGGGTCACTAGATATTGGCTAAAATTTTAATTTAGCTCTTTTCTTTTTTATTGGTACATTTGTTTTATTTTATTACTCTATTTCATGGCACTGATGATTTTAAGAAATTTACAAATTTCCGTCATTTTTCCGGTTCCAAGTAGAGTAAAATTTTTCTTATTTAACTTTTTTTATATAAAATAATTAGAGAAGCCAATAATTGAACACTTCAAAAATAGCATTTTTCAAGTGCCTATCTGAATCTATTTGTATATTTATTTTTCTCGGCTACGTTGTTGCTTTCGTGTTGGTGGTTGGTATGTAGGTATTAAGGAAAGAAAAGGTATGAATATAAAAATGTCATTAATATTTATTATATGTTTTATTACATTTTTATGTTATAATTTATAATCAAATGTGAACATAAAGACACCAAAATAATAAGTACAAATTAAAAGAAATAGTACCTTGGTTTCCCATCATAAATGGATAGAAAAAATCATGTGGTAAACTAAATTGTAAATTAGGTGGGTTTGCATATTCTTTTAATTTTGACTGTGTAATATCGTAAAACATAATTTGTATTTTTAAATCGACATCTACTAAATTACTTTCACCAGAAATATATTGAATATCAAAATATTCAGTCAGCTGTGGCTCCAAGAATACATTTAATATTTTTGACTGATATTTTGTGTACTCAAAATCAATATGCGTGTACAAAATATTTATCGACAATATTTGAACAATATTTCTACAAATAAGTCTGTTATTTTTCAATTCTCCTGTAACTTGTTCAAGAACTTTTTTATCATTAAACTTATAAAATATTTCAATCCAATCCGTAATTTTCTCACGATTTGCATTTCCAAACATTCCTACATATTTTCCTGATTCTGAATAATCTCTACTAATATTTACCTGCCACATAAGAAATATGTGCTTTTGTAAATTGACACAGATCGTTGTACCATTTTCGGAAATGTCTATTTTATGTCGAAAAATACAATTAGATCGCATATTATAGCCAAACTGCACTAATGAATTCACATCACTGTTAAATATACAAAAGCCTTTGTAATTTTTTGGAAATGTGAGAAAATTTTTAGTTACATCACTATCATTTTTTGAAATACTATATTTCAATGTTGTGTCGTTTGAATTATCAGTTACTAAATCCCCGTACATAATGAATTTACCTAATATGTAACCGGGGTTTCCGCTTAAAATGGAAGTAAAATTTTGCACATAATTTTCCCAAAAAAACTTTACTTCGAAATGTTGCATAAACTCAAAGTTATCGTTAATAAAATAGGTTATGTTTGATAAAAACATATATAAATTAACACTTGTTAGTTTGCTGTTAACATTCTGGAAAAAGTAATATCGAATATTTTGAGGAATAAATGAACAAGATTGTTCATTGCGAAATGGACTAAAATGACAAAATATTTTAATGTTTGCTTCTTTTTGTAAATTTTCACATTGTGTTAAAGATTCATCGCAGAGGAAAACATTTATTGGCAGACAAGTATTGTTCGGACATTCCTGAAACATATTAGAGTCACTTAAACTAAATTGAGATAAATGAAATATAAACAAAAACGTAATAGAATATTGTTAATTTTTAACAACAGTAAATATAAAATCTGCACATGCACTTATTATAAAGTCCGTCCCAAAGATGCAAAGACACATTCTCACAATTTATGATTTATTTTTGGAAGCGACTTATTTCAGGCTAATAATGGGAATGTTCTCATATCTGTCCTAGGATAGAAATGGAGTTACATAAAATAAATACACTATCATCTTTCTCACTTTCTCCCACGATAGTATATATATATATATATATATATATATATATATATATATATATATATATATATATATATACAGGGTGTAAATCAAAAAGCGGGCCATAGGCGTTTAACATGGGAAATCAGTTTTTCCTTGCGCAAAAGTTCCCAAATGGTTTTAGACAAAAATGGTTCAAATAAAAATTGAAGAGAATTTAATTCTGCATCTAAATCACTAATCAGATTTTATTTTACACGTCTTGTATCCCGTAAAATCGACTTTAAAGTTTCATAAATATTGCTCATTTGTAGTGATAGCCATGGAATTGAAACAAAATTACAAACAATTACATGATGTTTGAACTGTCAGAAAGAATTGTCAAACTTTGTAACTACTGTTTTCTAATAATTTCAAGTTAAAAATTGTCTTGCAAAAGAAACTAAATTCATAAGAATGAATAATTTTAATCATGAAGAAAAGCTGCAAATAATAAAATGGTTTTATTCAGGAGAGGGTTTTAGAAAAATTCAAGATTTAAGTGTTTTGTGGACGCACCATCGAATTCCGAGCAAAACTATCTACTATTTGAAAGATTTATGAAGAAGTTTGTAAAACTGGTACGTTTAATAAAGGGCTGCAAAATACAAATGTACAACGTAATTCTGAAGAAAATGCTGCGATTTCTCGTAAACTAAAAGAGTGATTTTCTAAAATTAATGCAAGCACATTTTTTGAGGTGCTCGGTGCTGCCTGGGTATTTATCAGGAAAATGTTTCAGCACATCTCCACAACTTTTTAGATGGTACTCTTTCATTTTAGACCCTAGAGAACGAAATCTATTTTTTTCGACCCACCCTAATATATATACCGGGTGTCTGTCTTAAAGGTGTACATAGGAGATTAACATGGGAAATCAGTTTTTTGCGTGCTGTTGCTCGGTGTTCTATCGGACAACAATCATTGTGGTACCAATCGAAAGATATCATTTTTCTGAATCAAACGATGTAAAATACACTACTATTTAGTGGTAATTTGGTTCCGTAAATTAATTTTTAAATTTTGAGAATTCTCCGGTTTATTCAATTTTTATCGTAAATAAATATAGTCATCCATGACTGTTTTGTTTTGATTTCTGTCAAGCTATTTATTTGACGTTTCTGACTTTTGGACTTGTTTAAGACAATTTATAAAAATATGGCTAGTTATACTACTGAAGAGCGTATTTTTATAGTAAAACTATTTTTTGGAGGAAACAGTTAGCTCAGAGCGCGAGATTTATTTTCTACTAAGTTTATGAATCGACCGAATCCAAGTGCAACCACAAATGCCAGTATCCACGAAAAATACACGTGAGCTTAGTAATTGCAATTTAGCAAGAGCAGAAGAACGTGCTTTATTGGAAGAAAGGGTTTTAGGAATGATACATGTAGATCCTTCGTATAGCACTAGATTTTTTGGAAATGAATTGGGTGTACATCGTTCATATTTTTTTAAAAAAAGTTCTTTTTATTTCTACAAAATGCACTGCAATCAAGAACTTTTTTCCATTTGACGTAGAAAGTGGAAGAATATTTTGTGAAGATATACAAACCAGAGCTAATAAAAATGAAATTTTTTGTCATCGATTTAGAAAAAACTTAACTCTTAATAAATTAATATTATTTAAAGAAAACTGGTTTTTAGACTTTAATTTATTTAATAAAATCTTTACGCAAAAATTATAAAAGTACGCTTGTCATTACTGAATATAACCATATTTTACAAATTGACAGAAACGTCAAATAAATAGCTTGACAGAAATCAAAACAAAACAGTCATAGGTAACTACATTTATTTTCGATAAAAACTGAATAAATCGCAGGATTTTCAAAATTTAAAAATTAATTTACGGAACCAAATTACTACTAAATTGTAATGTATTTTACATCATTTGATTCAGAAAAATGATATCTTTCGATTGGTATTACAATGATTGTTGTCCGATAGAACACCGAGCAACAGCATGCAAAAAACTGATTTCCCATGTTAATCTCCTATGTACACCTTTAAGACAGACACCCGGTATATATATATATATATATATATATATATATATATATATATATATATATATATATATATATATATATATATATATATACAGGGTGTTCATTTTTAAGTGGCTACCATTGCGATCTCGAGAACTAGAAGAGATACGAAGTTGGTTAAATTAGCAAAGAATCTCTATTTCACATAGGTATTTCAATGATAAACTGAAAAAAGAAATTCAACCAGTGGTTCTCAAAATATGGATACCAACTTTTCTATTTTAAATAGAAACATATATTTTTTATTTATGCATTCAATAGAGCTCTTTATTCTGAATCTAACGATATAAAATTTTCATACCCTTACATAACAAAATTTTCGAAAAAAAATTCAGGTTTTTTTCGTTACAGAATTTCTTGATTCGGTCGCCGCACTCAAAGCCCGCGATAAAAGCTATGCAATAGCTTAAAAAACGGCTTCGCTACCGCGGAAGTAATAAGAAGGCGAGTAGACAATACCAACATCAACAAAGAAATATCCAGTAGAGATCAAGATCTCCAGAAACAAGAACAAGACAAAAAGATAAGGAATTCAAATTATTATAAAATATATAAAATCATCCGCCCAATAGGCAAGCCTCAATACTTAACAAACAAACATGGAAAATCGATAAAACTGATAGCGAGATTAAGATGCGGAAACGAGGAGAAGGAAAACAAATATTGGATGGACGAAGAATACCGTTTATGCAGACTCTGTAGAGAAAGTAAAGAAACATTACAACACATGCTATATAGTTGCAGGTATCATTCATCCAAAGCAAACCAGTAACCTATACAGCATACTGGACGAATCCGGAAGGGGAGACATGGGCCAAACTTCTGCAAAAGAATAAAGCCGAAATGCAAGACAAATAATATGAAATGAATTTATAATATTATATATTCAACCAATTATTGAATTGTTTAACTATTGTACCTGTAATATAAAAATTCTAAGCGAAAGCATGAATTAAATAAAGTAATAATACAAATAAAATAAAATTAAAACAAAGCAACCGAACCAAGATACTTCATATATCGCGCTAATATGCGGCTCTGATTCGTCGAATTTATTCCGTACGTGGCGTATGGCATGATAGTTGTTCCAATACAAATTTTAGTTGTGGAATGCGTAATTTGCAAAATAATATATGGAAAAAGATTTTCCTCGCAGGTGTTGCAAAAAAATATCGGACTGACCATATTTTCCGACTCGTGTGATGCACTCGTCAGAATTCACTTCTAGATATAATATAATAAATAAAAATCTACGCATCTACAACAGAGATTAATAATTTAAATGGAGGTAATATCATAAGACCTTCTGATTTTATTGATAATTTAACTGAAATATATAGTAAGCCATAAATAAAAAACAATTTTATCGTTTTCAGTGGATAAATAGAAAGGTAACTTTTTGCAAGTGATAAAACGTTATTTACCTTTCTCCTAGCAACCACATTAAAACACTTTTAAATAAACCTTTTCCTATTTCACGTACACAAAGTTCATTTTGTGACACTGTTTTTCTCAAAAACAATGCTACAAAATTAAATTTTGTGCAACTGTTTTTGGGGAATTTATTATTTGTAAAATTAACAGTCTGTCAAACTTGGGGCTGTCATTGCTCACGTAAAATGATTGAATCGGAGCCCCTGCGTCGGGGTTGCGGCCTGAGACCCGATAGACCCCGCGGGCAAAGCCCCTTAGTGACCAGTGGTATATTAAACATGCTGTACAATTTTATTTTATTTTTATTTTTATTGAATTTATGAACGTGAAATAGGAAAAGTAGTATGAACAACTCGTGTTACAATGCCTAATTGTAATACTCGTATTTTGCGTAACTCGCCTGCGGCTCGTTTACGCAAACTATACTCGTATTACAAAAAATGTCATTGTAACACTAGTTGTTCAATATACTATTTCATAATGTCGTTAAATTATATCGCCGAATTACACTCGAGCATTTTATTTTCTTTGGGTATATTTCAGTTTGACAACTAAACCTTGTCACCTGACAGCAATCTGTTTAATAGTAGTTTATATACCAAGGGGCGGAAGTATTTGATTTAATCCCGAAGGTGAAGTTTATTTCACGAGCCGTAAACGAGAAATGATCACCTAAGGGATTAAAGGCACTTCAGTCCTGTGGTATATACACTGTTTTTTGCACTTCCATCCCTCGTTTCAGCAATACATTATAAATAATGATTAATTTTAAAGGATTTAAAATACATACTCGTATGTTGAAAATGGATGTCTTTGATAAGAACGGTAAACTATTGAAATTTTGTAAGTTGCCTAGATACCATAAACAAAGTGAAAAATTTGTGTTTTTTTGAGTGACGTTTCATTATGGATAATTTGAAGAAGCCACACTAGAGATACTATCGATAAAATCTGGAAAAATATATAAAAACAGTTTCAGCAAGTAATGTGACAATGTAGAAGTTCAAAAATACAAGAAAACTGTGCTGCTAGTATGTTTTTTATGAACGATCAAATTGTGCAAGCTATCATTTGGGCGATATTCGGTGTTGATGGGAATGTTGGTTGTTAGAAATAATACTAATATAAGCAAGTTCCCGAAATTATTACTTTCTTTAAAAGAAGAAATAGTGGCTACTATCCTAAAAAGTCAAAATTACAGCAGAACAAGTTGATCAATTCTTAAAAGATGCACCACACGAGGCATTTTAATGGTCAAAGTAATACATTTTTTCAAAAACATTTAAATATACTCTGTGGTTATAAACTGTATAAAACTATTAATAATAAATTTAATTTTAATAAATATTTTTCTTGTTGCTGTGGTTATTTGTTTACTTGTCAATTTAATTCCTTGGGATTACATTTTGAAATCTAATCCCTCCGATATTAAAACGAACACTTTAGTCCACGAAAAAGAAGAATAAATTAGGGCATTTAAAAATTTATCCGGGAAAATAAAAAGCTCTTGTGTAATTATAATTGATAAATTTTTATTTTGGACGAATTTTTGTTTGCTTATCAACAAACACGACAGCAAACTGCATGGTAAATCCCGACTCCGAAGATGAAGGGCATTTACCTAATGTCAGTGTGCTTGAAGGGTTTCACTTAAAAAAAGAATAAGTTCTAAAAAATAAATATTTATCTAAGAAAATCAGAGAGCTCGTGTGGTATTTGATGAGATAAATTCCAAAGATAACGCAAAATGAAACATGAAATATTAATGATACTGACACTTATAAACAACAAACTGTTTGTTTACTTGATAGCGGGGTTTTATCGAGGGTAATATCACAAGACCTGATTTTATCGATAAATTTTTATTTTTGCACGAATTTTTTTTTTGCTTAGCAACAATCACGAAAGAAAACTGCATGGTAAATCCCGACTCCGAAGGAGGAGGGGTTTTTACCTAATGTCAGTTTGCTTGAGTGGTTTTGCTTAAAAGTAAAAAAAAATGAGTGCTTAAATATAAAAATTTATCTGAGAAAATCAGAGAGGTCGCGTGGTATTTGACGAGATAAATTCCAAAGACAAAGCAAAATGTAACTAGAAATATTAATTAACTGTCACACTGACAGTGATTGACAGTAACAATTATTTATTTCCTTGGTAGCGGGAATTTATCAATTGTAATTACACGAGAGATTTTTATTTTGCCAGATAAATTTCTGTTTGTCACGAAACCTTATTACCTAGCAATTTGACAAGAAATCTGTTTTAATAAAATCAAGACACCGACTGTAATTTGGCGATATAATTTAACGATATTATTTATGAAAAGGTTTATTTAAAAGTGCAATTGGTGAAAATATAATTATTATATATTGTAACAAGGTGAACATTCAGAATACGATTTATTGTTTCTACTGTGAAAACGATTTTAAAATATCAAGTTTCAAACTGCGTTGGTACTTAACGCATCGAAAATCGTCTTGACAGTAGTTCTTGCTTTCTTGAGTTCAATTTATTGCTACACATGTGCGATAGAATTTTAGTTATTTTAGAAGAGGTCTGGTAACCCTAGATTAGGTTTTAGTTTTTTATGTAATCTTTGTGTTGGTCCTCAAGAGATTTCCTGCCTCCGCGTACCCGCTTATGTGGTAGATGCGTACGTTCGGCCAGCACAAGAAGAGAGTTAGTTTTTCGTTCTTGAACGGAGCAGACGTCTCCTCACGTCTGCAGTACGTTACAAGATGTAGAATTTACATTATTTTGTTGGTTACATATGTTTTGGTAACTGCAACTAAGTTAACATATTCATTCGTTGTCGTCATTGTATTATTTGTAATTTGTTTCTATTATATTAAATTCACAGTTTTTATCATCTAATTAAATATTATTTTTTATCACCTTTAATAGTGGTTGTGTTTTGTTTGTCAATCCCTTTAGTTTCAGTAACAGCCCGCCGTGCTACAATATCATATTTTTGACATTTAATGCAAATTACATTAGCGTAGTTAGAATTTTGATCTGGTTGCTAGGAGAAAGGTAAATAACGTTTTTTCACGACATGCTAGGAAACCCCACCGTTCTTCTCCCGAAATAGTGAGGAAAATGTGTTGTTCCTCTCTAGAGAGGAAAGTATAAAAGTATTACCAATATAAATGTTATTTACAAAAAATATATTACAAAAATTATAAATAAATTCCTAATTTCATTGAAAATCCTTATTTTAGTGATATACATAATTTAAATTATCTTACAATTATGTCTTATATTTTTCTTTTTCTTATTAAATCATAATTTGACAACTTATTAAAGATATTTAAGATTGGTCCATTGGCAACACTGCTACACCGCCATGTGTCTGATAACCTAACTTTTAACGTGTCAGTTTGTGAGTTGTGTTCTCAAAGTGTATTTTAGGTCCGAGCAAATCGTTTTTAGAAACATGTCGTGAAAAAAATGTTGTGTCTAACACGAGAGGAAAGCTCTTCTTCCATTCTCATTCGAAATGCCTCACTCGCTGCGCTCATGAGGCAAACTTCGAACTCGAGCGGGAAAAAAGCGCTGTCCTCTCTAGTTTGACAAATAACTATTTTTCACGATATGCCAGAAAACCCCACCGTTCCTCTCCCGAAATAATGAGGAAAATGTGCTTTCCTCTCTAGCGAGGAAAATATAGAAGTGCTACCAATATGAATGTTATTTACAAAAAAAAAAAAAAAATAAGAATTATAAATAAATGCCTAATACAGGGTGTATATTGAAAAGTGAAACATAGGCGTTTAACATGGTTAATCAGTTTTTCCGTTCGCATTGCTTCCCTAATTATTTTAGACAAAAATGTTTCTAATAAATGTTAAGCATAAAATTCTACAACTTGATCAGTAAACAAAATTCATTTTGATTGCTTCATAACTGCAGAAATTATATTAGAAATTTCACGGAATTGCGAATTAATAGTAACAGCCATGGAATTAAAAACAAGAGATGAACAAATGCGTAACGTTTTAAACGTCAATGTCAAAATCTGAACCCATCATTTCCTGCAAGCTGAATAGGACGTAGAGGACCAGTTAACTGGCTAGTACGGTCGCCAGATTTAAATCCGTGCGATTTTTTTATGGGGTCATTTGAAAACTAATGTTTTTCAAAAAAGATATCAGAATGTAGAAGAACTTAAAAACGATATAACACAAGAATTCCAGAAAATAAATAATCGACAATTAAGGAATGTTCGACAAAGCTTCTACAACAGATTGGGTTATTGTTTAGCTCAAAACGGTGGACTATTTGAACATCTATTATAATTTAAGAATATTTAGTTTCTTGCTGTTTTTTTTTAAATTTTATTTGTTACATTAAATAATTTGTTAAACATTTATAACAACCTACCTAAAATATTTATTATTCTTATAATAATTTATTTATAAATAAAATTATGCTTTATTATTATTATTAAATTTTTATTTAGAAAATAATTTAAGTATCTACGTATAAATGATATTGACAATCTATTATTTTGACATTGACGTTTAAAACGTTACGCATACTTATATAGCAGCTCTAACATGTCTTAATCTGTATCATGGAATCTTTCCATATTTTACATAGTAACAATAAAATTACGAAGTTAGAGAATAAAAAGGAATATTCATTGAAAATAAAACAAAACTGAGGTTCGATTCCGTTAAATAAAGCTTAAGCCCTCAAATTCGGCGGCTCAAATTGAACCAAGCTTAAACTTCCTTGCAGTACTAAACTCGTATTGTACAACTCATGTTTTTGAAAAACTGAAGTTCATTTGCGGTTTAAGATTAAACCAAGCTTAAGCTCGCAATGTACAATCGGCCCTAAGACAGACACACGGTATATGAACGTATACAATTTAAGTGTGCCACCATTGCTATCTTGAGAACTATAAGAGCTTCAAGGTTGGTTAAAATTGCAAACAATTTATATTTTACAAACAAGACTATTTTAGTGAGCATACAAATTTTGTTTATCCAACACCTCTCAATAAATGCTATATTACTATGGCGATTTTAAACAAGCAAAGTAACAGATTATCCACTAGTGGGTATAATTTTGAGGAAAGCCACTAGTGAGTATTTTTTTATTTATAACAATAATAATAACACACAACACCTTGGTAACTACTTCGATTGACATTTTAATTAAAAAATTTAAAGCATATGTCACTGTCAAATAATATTTCTTTAATAAATTTTTCATTTATTAAGAAGTGTTGGATAAAACGTTATACTTCACACGTGGGCAAAGTGGAATTACCCACTCGATAAAATTATCTCACTCAGCCTTCGGCTTCGTGAGCTAAGATTTCTCTCGTGGATAATTCCTTACTTTGCCCACTTGTAAAGTAAATAACTATTAACCAGTGGTTTTCAAAATATGGCTTGCAACTTTCTTATTTTAAAACGAAACATATATTTTTATTATTCTATTAAATAGAGATTTTTTTTCTGAACTCAACGATATTTACATACGAGTATCATATCCTAATATAAAGAAAAAAAAAATGCATTTGAAATTTATATTAATTTTATTAGTATGTAGTTGGAATTAAGAGTGCTTTGAATAGAAAAGATTGAAAATAAATGTTTTATTGAAATAGTGGTTGATTGTTGTTAGTTGACACTTGCCTACAATATAAATTTTTAGTGAAAAACACGACGAAAAAGTTTATATGTATGATGTATACATTTTGTGCCGTAAAAATGCTCGTGTTGCAGTTAATATGTACGCAGAATGGTATGCTGACAGGGCAATTCCTGAACGATGATTTTTTTTTAGAATGCTAGAACTAATACTTTGTGCGAATACTGAAGCATTTAAATGTAAGCGAGAACGTCATGGCAATAACAATAATGAAATGGACTTTTTGGCTTATTTTGAAGCATATCCGAGAGCTTTTCTAAGAATGGTTGCTACCGAGTGCAATATAAGTGTGGGTACAGTGCATCGCTATTTAAAAAAGTATAAATATAAACCTTACAAAGTTCATAAATTTCAACATCTTCATGCTGGTGATCACGAACGTCGACTAGAATTTTGTAATTTACTAATAAATGAAGGGCAAGTACTTTTAAAATCAATTATTTGACAGACGAAGCAAATTTTTCCAACAATGGAATATCAAAAAGACGAAACATACATTATTGGAGCGCGTTAATCCTGTTGTGGTACGAGATGGAGGATATAGTATAAATATATGGTGTCCTATATTTAATAATAAAACGTACTTTCATGTGTATAAGGGTACGCTTACTAGTGCTCGAAATTTAGAATTTTTGAAAAATATATTGGACAATATTTTAAATGTTCTACTAACTATAAGAAATGTCACTTCCAGCAAGATGGAGCGCTAGCTCACAATTCTCGTCAGGTAATTGAATATTTAGACCAATAATTTCCAATTCCATTTCCATATTTTGAGAATCACTGGTTTAAAACAATATTTTTTATGTTCATTACAATAGTCTTATAAAATATAAATTGTTTGCAAATTTAACCAACCTTGCAGCTCTGGTGGCACACTTAAATTGAACATATATACAGGGTGTTAATAAGTTGTAATACCCGAAAACGGCAGTTAGAACACATTAAAACAAGCAACGTTTCTTTGTTAAAGTTTTTATTTGGAGCCCCAGTTCGTAGTTATTGGCTCTCTTTTGTTTTTCAAAATATGTTCATTACTCCCTTATTTTAAGGAATATTTAAAAAATACAAAAATTTGAGCATTTGCTTTCGGTTCTCTAAAACAGTTGTATTCACAATTATTTTCTCTTTTATCAAATAACAAAATGGCGACCGATCAAATATTTCAAAACAAGAAATTTTGAAAACCACTCCATAGATTTTTGAAAATAAAACATTTATAAAATCCTTAAACTATCTACTATAATATTTGTCTAAAACATTTTTTTCGATCTGTCCAAAAAATTTTTTTATTTTTATTAAATTTGGGATAAATTTTAAAAACAACAAAGTAGGCTTTCTGCCACTAAACAATGAAACAAATGCCGCATAATAAATGTGTATGTGCTACTTAAAGCCCTGTTCAGACATGGACACACAGAGGACACATTCAAGCCACACACAGGCAACAGTTGTTCAATGAAGAAGAAGTACAGAGACAAACGGAAGACACAAAAATTTGAGCCGTTCACACATGGAATTTGTTTGTGACCTCAAAATTAAAACAAAAGAGGCACTCACAATTAGTCTTTGTTATTTCTCTATTTTTCTTTATACAATCAAACATAAGATTATACTCAAAAACTAAGCCAAATTAATAAAACCAAAAGAAAAATTACAATCGACAATAATCAACAATGCCAAAAGAAATTGCAAGTGACAGAAGAAATAAATTTTTAAGCCTACAAACAAAACATTTCAATGATTTGAAGTTATCAGTGAATTTGAACTTGTACTTTTCCAAGACACTTTGAAGCCACAAATTAGCGGCGCCTCTATTTGACAAGCGACACACACCGCACTTCTTCTTCATTGTGCTACTGTTGCCTGTGTGTTGCTTGAATGTGTCCTCTGTATGTCCATGTCGGAACAGGCCTTAAGGCACGTGTTTTCTAATTTGTACGTTCAAATTTAAATACTTTTTGATCTTGTTCTTCATTTCCAATTAAAAAAAAAATATATATTTACTGCTTCTTCTTTAAAAGTTATTTGCATAATTTGTGTATAAAAATGCCTAATTATCAAAACGCTGAACTTCTTGACATGCTTTTGGTTTTTGGAGAAGCAAGGCGTAATGCACAAGAAGCTCGTAGAATTTATCAGAGAAGATTTCTAAATCGTTAGCAACCAAGTTGCCGCATTTTTAGAACAATATGTGCACGTTTGTCAGAGACTGGAAGTTTTCACCCAACAATTGGTGGGAATTCCAGTAGATTACGTCGAACCCCTACATTGGAAGCTGTTCTTAATATTATTGAAGATGAGGCATCGACGAGCACAAGAGTTATGGCAAATAGATTTGATGTAAATCACAGGACAGTTTGGCAAGTTCTGCAGGAACAAGGTCTCCAGCCATTTTCATCATTGATGTTTTTCAGTAAATGTATGGGCTGGACTCGTAGGGGACTATATTATTGGACCCTACATTCTCCTAAATCGATTGAATGGTGAAAATTATTTTGCTTTTTTAAATAACGTTCTGCCAGAGCTTCTTGAAGATTTGCCGCTAAACATCCAACGAAGACTTTGATTTCAACATGATGGAGCACCGGCTCACACAACCCGAGAAGTCATAGCACTACTAAATAGAGAATATCCGAATAAGTGGATTGGGAGAGGAGGCTCTGTTGCATAGACAGCCCGGAGCCCCAATCTAACTCCCTTAGATTTCTTTTTCTGGGATCAGATGAAGACCTCTGTATATGAGACACCATTAAACACTGAATTAGAACAGGTGGGTAAAATAGTAGCTGCAGACATAAAAGACAAGCAGACAGCTCTTGCAAGTGTCTCTTCTAATATGAAAATACGCTGCCGGGCTTGCTTTTCTGAGAAAGGTGGCCATTTTGAAAATTAAATGTAGACCCTTCCTGTTGTTTAATTATTCATTGTTTTATTTTTCTGGATTGTTTGTTTCTTATTTTTCTTGTTTAATGGCAGCACGCCTACTTTCTTTAAAATTAAAATGATTGATGCAGTTTGTTAAAATTTATCTTGTAATTCAATTTGAATAACAACTTTTTTTGGACAGATCGAAAAAATGTTTCAGACAAATATTATGGTAGATAGTTTAAGGATTTTATAAATGTTTTATTTTCAAAAATCGATCATATGGTTTTCAAAAAAACTTGTTTTAAAATTTTTGTTCGCCATTTTGTTATTAGATAAAATAGAATATAATTGTAAATATAAATAATTTAGAGAACCGAAAACAAATGCTGAAAGATTTTGCATTTTTCAAATATTCCTTAAAATAAAAAAGTAATGACTCAGGGGTCTTAAAACACTCGCATTCGTGACTAAAGACTAACTTTACGGACTTGTATCGTAAATAACTATTAATAAATATTTGTTGCTGTGGTTACTTTTTTACTTGTCAATTTAATTCCTCCTAAGCAGATTCACAAAAAGAATTAGCGCTAATCCTATTTTTATTATTAGTCGTAACTTCCGTTTCCATTCTTAGAACATATTTATGTTAACTAAGGTTGTAGTTAAGATTGGTTAACATAAAATTTGACACATTTCGGTAATTTAATTAATTTAGAAAGAAAGTTACAGAGGTTGAAAAAAATGGAATTAGCGTTAATTCCATTTGTGAATTTGCCTGTTCGAGATTAAAAGTGCCACTTCAATCCACGAGAAGGAAGAACAAATTAGGGCATTTAAACCCGGAAGTGCAAAAAATAAATTTGAAAATTGGAAATTGATGAAGTATATCGTTGCTTATAAAATAAAATTATAAATGTGAAAAAAAAAAAACTTACAGATCCATACAGGTCCACTAGAGAAGAATTTGATAGTTTGGGGAACGATAATACACTGATATTCTTGTAATAATTTTCTGGATTTAGCGCAGAATTATTTTCATTAATAGATAAATGCGTGCATTCTGATGAAAAATCTTCTAAATATCGAATAGATTTTTTCTGAACACAAATATTTGTTGTAAATTTATCTGGAAGCACTGAAAATATATAAATATATAGGTATAGTTATAAGAATTAAATAGTTAATTATAATATATACTTAAAGGTAAAAATTCCGTGTCGGCCACGTATAACCAAATATTATTGTTATACTTGGGTGATATTTTTCCTGTTGTGAATTGTTCAGCTTTCATTGGATACTGTTTCCATCCATGGCGCCTTGAAATAATTTTCTCAGCACTCTTTAATGATACTATTGGCTGCAATATAAATCAACATGAATATATCTAATAGGTAAGTACAATTATACGAGTACTGGGTTTATTTTACCGTATCGAGTTGAGCAATATGATATCGAGGTAAGTTACTCCTCAGAATACAAAATAGTCGTTGTTCTGGTACGTCATCATAAATTTTTATCCTATTTATGTATGATCTTTTCAACCCATAACAGTAATGTGGGTCGTGATAGGATGGAAGAGATTCACAGTCAGAAAATATTGACATTTGGTCATCTGTGCAGTTTTTATCACAGCAACAATTTATATCGCAGTAATCGATCTAAAATATAATTTAGAATGTACATGGGTTTAATTAATTCTTTCAATAGTAATTTGTACAACTAATTTTATTTTTTAAAAGTAATATTTAATTTTTACTAGGCATGCAGAATCTTCATTTTAAAATTTTGTTGTGGTCATCACTACCTTCCGCCACAAACAAGAAACGCTCATTACTTGAAAAATTTTAGTTTTCAATTATGACACATGTCAAAAAATGACATTTTTTCAGCGCTGTTTTGTTTTTCAAAATCTTATGTTAGCAGAAACGAAAATGTTAAAATATAATTTAATGTCCGACCGTTACGTTATTGTTACTGCCCAGTTAACCAAATAATGCCCCCGGGACTTATAAATTTGACGTTATTGCTATTAGAATAGGATTGCTATTAAGCACAGAATACACGAACTATGATTTCTATTGGCAGATAGAAAAATTGAAATAAATAAATCGATATCGTAAACAAATAAGAATATCGCGTTACCTAGTTATAATATTTGCAAGCAAATAGATTATCCTCTCTAACAAAACACAATGATATGACAAAAATCGATAAATATCTTTTATAAAATAAGATTTCGATCGGACATTAAACGTTGATCGCACTACGGGCGTTAAACGGACAATAATGCCCTCGTTACATTAATTATTATATCTTTAACTTGTTGTAATTTGTAAATGGTGACAGTGAGAAAAATATTTCAATCAACAATTGTAGATAATAATATTTGATACATTAATTTAATAAATTTTTTTTGTTAAATCATAATTTATTGATTTCAAAATAACTTGATAGGACTTCAAGTAAATTGCCACTTTTGGTTATCCGATTATCACAAAAAACCGTAACTCCAGAAATCCACACAGACAGACAGACAGACAGACACACACATCATCAAAGTTTTGCTTCTGAAAATATATAAGTAGGTACTCCAAGCAATTATATTTTTACAAACACTGGTTTATGATTATAAAACATTAACTCTTTGATTACAAAAACATGCACAATATAATAAAATTCTATATATTATAAAAATTGTTTAATTACAGAGATATTATTATCATATGGTTAATTTTGCTTAAAAAAAAAATTATTAGCGACGTGCAATAATAACCAGAATATCTAGTTACTAAAATCATCTGATAAAAATGTATGCAACTCGTGTGAACGGTCTAGTATTGCACTCGTGGATTTGTAACACTCGTACATACTGTAAAATTTTTCACTAGTGCAATAAACTGAGGCCTTTGACACTACTGTAATAAATAGCTAGTATAGAAAATTGGTTGTTCCACTTACTTGTAAATCACATAAGCAGAAATCTGTATTTTTGTTCTGCTTATATATTTCTAGATCAGTAGAGTTTGGGTGTAAGATATTAGTGTCATTAACTGTTTCATTTTCGTATTTTTCAGTAGAATAAAAATTATCCGTAATATTTTCTGTAGATTCCGTCACAAATGTTGAACATGTAAGGTTGTCGTCACATGGCAAATCAAATTCAGTAAAGTTTTCTGTTTCGTTTATGGCTTGAATGCAAGCAACGAATATAAATAATACTATACTTGATATTATTTCTTTACTAGCCATATTTAAAATTTCATTTTATTTATATTCCAAACCGTACTTATTAAAGTTTCTCAATATAATTCCCAACTCTAATCTCACGATGCCCATTGTTTCAGTTTCTAATTTATATCTTTCAGGAGATGAAAAAACAAGATCAGGATGCTTTAGTTGAGGAGTACCCCCTAAGAAATACTGTGTTACCCTGTCTTTTAAACTACTAATCGGCTTCCATGTAAAGCAATCAATTCTGTGTACACCCGATGATGATGGAATTACAATATATCCATACCCGCATAAATGTACTCTACCTACCCAATCTAAATGATACACTTGTACATGTATTTTTGGCCAACCTATGAATTATACACGTAATATAAAATTGAATGTTGATAATTATGTGAATAAATACCCTGAATTCCTTTTGTACCAAAATGTATATCTAGTGGATAGTACCAGTACGAAGTATCATTATAATATGAACTATCAACCTGAGTTTGGCCTTCGGAATGGCCTGATATAATTTTCCAATTATTACCTGAAGCAAATAATAAACTCTTTAAATATACACAGCAACAAAATATATGAATAGTATAGTAGACGGATTTATCATTTCTGTACAAAAAAGTAGTGTGGTTGTAACCCTAAAAAAAAAAAAACAGTGGAAACTTACCAAATTGTAGAGTCCACTTACAAAATATACTTTTTTTGGGAAACTTTACTGCAGATAAAATTTGCCCAATGATATGAACTTCAGCCATATAAATAATAAACAATAATCATGTTAAACAAAGAAGATACAATCAATTCAAATGTTTTGTTAGAAAATGTTTATTTACTTTTCGTTGGCATGGTAACCAGTATGTTCCCCCTCCACACATTTAAATTATCTTAATTATATTTTATGTATTATGTACCCAAAATTAATTTTATATATTAATTAATTATATTTGTCTATAAATTAATTTATATATAATTAAACACTTGCTGCAATGTTTAGAATTACTTACTAAAATTCTTTTACTTCGAAATAGCGCCATTTCCCCCACTTCCGAATAATTCGTTTTAAATAAAATGGCAGCAAATTTGTGAAGTGAAATCGTATTTACGATCTAAAAAGTTTTAAGTTTATTCATGTGTTTAATACATAAATTCAATGTGTCAGTAAGTATGTTTTTAAATTGTTTTCAATAGTTATACAAGTTTTATATGATGTACGAGTATTTCGATAACGTTTGATACTTTATTGTTGTAACCTTTTTTAACGAATATTTTTTAAAAAGTATGTACTTAGTTATTATACTCTTGTCTATATTATATTTACATATTGATTTTGTAATACTTCCCTGGTATTTAAATGAAAATGCCGTGGTTGTAAATTAGGTTAAGCAGTATCCATTAATTTTACAGAAAAAAAATCATGCGTAAACGCAGTAGTGAACAATTATCGGAAGAACCCCCAAAGAAACGAATATCTCCTGGAGGTAATGTTCTTCCTACTCAAATACCACCAGGTGAAGTTATAACAGATTTAACTGGGAAACAGTGGAAACTGGGTAAGACAATTGGCCATGGAGGCTTCGGCGAAATTTATTTGGCTTCTGATAACATAAAAGAACCTGTAAAATCAAATGCTTCATATGTTGTAAAAATGGAGAAACATACAAGTGGCCCACTTTTCGTAGAAATAAATTGTCTCTTAAGGATAGCTCGACAAGACATGAGTAAGTAAAAATTGCTTCAATGTTTCCATAAATATAATATAATGTAATGTTGTTACAGTAAATATATGGAAGAAAGAACATAAAAATAAATCATTGGGTATGCCTCATTACGTTGCATCAGGCTCGCATACAATAAATAGTGAAAAATTACGATTTCTTGTTTTACCAAGATACGATCAAGATCTAGAAAAGCTGTTGTTAGCAAAAGATAAAAAATTTAATCTAAAAACGGTAATACTTATTTGTATACAAGTTTTGGAAGTTTTAGAATACATTCATAGTAAAGGTTATGTGCATTGTGATATAAAAGCTTCAAATATCTTACACTCGTTGCACACTTGCACAAGAGCGAATACTTTAAAACCTTTGCATCGAGGGTCCAATCCTATTAGAACTTGTCGATATCGAAAACACGTATCTCAATATAACGGCCGAAACCTTCGACGTAGGCCACTGTTGAACTATAATGAAAATTTGATAAGTGAAAGAGTTGATGTTGACTATATTGATGACTTGGAAAACATTAAGCAAAATAACAAACAAACAAACCAAATAATCCTAATAGATTATGGGTTAGCTACAAAGTATCGCCAGTCAGACGGAAATCATAAACAATACTGCAACGATGAGCGAAAGGCACATGCTGGAACTATACAATTTTGCTCTATTGGTAAATATTTAACATGTAGCCAGTGTTATTTATACTTGTAGTAACTTTCATTAATTAATTGTAATCTATTTTACAGATGCTCATTTAGGTGCCTCATCTCGAAGATCAGATCTTGAAACTTTGGGCTACAATATGATTTACTGGTTAACATCAAAGTTACCTTGGTGTGATGATGTTCATAATCCGGAAACAGTACAACAGAAAAAAGAAATTAGCCTTAATAATATAGATTCATTTTTAAAATCATGCTTCCCTATTCAAGAATATCCATCGTTTGTGTACGAGTATTTCACATATGTTAAATCATTAACTTTCGAATCAAAACCAGATTATATGTACTGTACAAATCTATTACAAACTGCACTTGAAGAATACGGTTACAAAAATGATGGCTATTTTGATTTTGATAATTTAGAAGGTTGGGGACAAAAACAACGAATATTAAAAAAACCTAAAAGAATAAATAAAACAGAAAATACGAACTTGAAACAAAGAAGAAAATTAAGTATAGTTCCTCTCACCTCAAATATATTATTGGACAAACCTGTTTTACGAAAGAAGTCTGATTCGAAACTTAAGAAGAAGAAATTAAATTGGTCAAAAATATTAGCAGTAGATCCAGAAGAATTATTACGCCAAAACAATAAATATAACAAAAGTATTCAAGAGGAGTCAAAATCACGAGAAAGAAAACTTACTGATAGCAGTGATTCGAGCTTTGGAAGTAGTTCATTGCACCAGCTCGATATTTTAAGCCTAAATCCAACTTATGCAATGATTGAAATTTTTAACAAGTGCAGAGATAAAAATGCCAATTATAACAGTTTTTCAAAACATGGAAAATGTGAAATGTGAGTAACAATCATGAATACTTTCTTTTTTGATTGGCTTTTATCATAAATGAGAATCTAAAGCCTGAGTTTGACAAAGAATTTTATGAAAATATATTCCATATTTGAAATTTTTGTGTCAAAATCTAATGTTTGTGCATCGAGATTTAGAATACTTTGATTTTCACCTCCCGTACATGTGTATATGTAAGTGAGGTATTGTAGCGGGTCAAATTTTTCGATAGTGAGTTTTCAGTAGATAAGCACGTTTGGGTCCCTATAATATGATTTAACTATTTTCACGGTGACGTCTTTGTGAGTGTGTGAGACGATTTTGCGTCCACTATAACTCAAGGTATTAATTGCAAACACACTTAGATTTTACATGCTTATGTTATGCGTTGATTAGATTTTGGGAGGAATTTATCAACCGGAATTTGTAGTTTACGTCAAGGTCTATTAAGTTTCTTATCTCAATAAATAAATGAGTTTGGAATATATTTATTATATTGAAAAAAACCCTACGAAATAACATTTTATAATAAAAATTTATAATTTTTTTTTCAGTATTGACTTGGATCATCATAAAGGTTACACTCCGGCAATGGATTTGGTATTAACTAGAATGAATCAACGGCGATTGAAAGAGATGGAGAGTGAAACTGAAAATAACTACATGAATGTTCCGATCCGTGTAACAAGAAGAGTGAAGAGTAACGAAAAGAAAAAATCACCAAAAATAGTGACCGGAAGTGAGTTGCTAGGAAAATTTTGAATAAAATCTCTTTAAAAATATTTATGGACTAATAAAGTTTTCATATTTCGGGAAAATTGCTTTATTTTATTGGTACTGTACAGGTGTAACTAACATTATTCATTAAAAATATGTAGGACTCGATCTTGATCACTGATGTGGTTAATCGGTTATCTAATCTTGGTCTCTTTTAGTCCTACTGAGAATGAGAACTTATTTCTCGAAAGGCATATATAGATATTTTGTTTAGTTTTAAGATTTAAAGATATGATTGAAAAACCTATAGGCCTGCAAGTAAACTGTAACTTTCGGTTGATGGATTGCGATCAAAGACTAATCAGCTCGTAAACTTAAACATCCAAATTCTAAATTTGAAATTTCAGAATGTTACCAGTAGAATTCGAGTTGAGCACCGTATTGGTACAGATAAAATGCAACGCAGGTAGACTTTTCTATATAATTTGAAGAGACTTATTAATGAAGAATGGTTACATTTTATAATTTTTGTTTTAGTTTGAGAAATGTTTATACCGGGTGGAACATCATACCTGTATACATAGGCGATTAACATGAAAAAACAGTTTTTCCGTGCGCATTGCTCCCTAAATTATTTTAGGCAAAAATGCTTCAAATACATGTAGAGCATAAAATTCTGCATCTAAATCAATAAACAGAATTACTTTTATATGCTTTGTAACGACAGAAATTTGACGGGTAAAATATCAAATAGACAGAAAAACGACAAGCATTTATTTATTTTTGTTTCAATTCCATGGCTATTTTATATTTTCAACGTAATTTTCCATGTTTTCATATTTAATTTCTATCGTTACAAAGCAAGTAAAAGTAATTCTGTTTGTTGATTTAGATGCAGAATTTTATGCTCTACAACATGTACTTGAAGCATTTTTGCCTAAAATAATTTGGGGAGCAATGCGCACGGAAAAACTGTTTTTTCATGTTAATCGCCTATGTACGCAGGTATGATGTTCCACCCGGTATATATAAATCAGTAAATTATGGTGTCTATGTAGCATTTTATCTTGAACAGTATGGTAATGTATATAACTGGTATCCATAGTAATTCATTTATGACAGTACAGAAAAGTAAATGTTACATGAAACTCGCGTTATAAATATTTAATCAAAAACCAAATTGACAAAATTTATTAAATATTGACTGATAAATAATCAAATGTTTCGGAATATACACTATGTCCCATTTAAGGTACGAATGCATTGGGATCTCGAGAACCGTAAGAGATACGAAGTTTGTTAAATTAGACGAAAGTTGCATGATTAGTAGGGTAGTTTGAACATGTGTTTGTTTTTCCAATTGAATTCATTGACCACTAGATATTGGCTTAAATGTAAATTTTGCTATTTTCTTTTTTTGCTGATAACTTCGTTGTATAACATAATACGAGATTTTGGTTCGCACTTTCTTATGACACTTTTTAATAGTGAATTTGCAAAAGTACTCAAAAAATTTTTATTCCTAAACATTTACGAGTTACTGGTATCAACTTTTATTTTTCATATGGAGGTCATAGTAAGCTATGACATTTTTGAATAGAGATTTTTTTTTGGCTTTACAACGATATAAAACAGTAATAATAAATTTTTATAATTAATTGAAAAATTAACGAAATTTGTTATTTATAATAAAATTGAAATAAAAAAAAACGAATCGTAGGCTGCTATGGAAAAAATTAAATAATAAATAATAGAATCTCGATGTCGAGTTAAATTTAGTGTCATTGTATGATGTGGTATACTAAGAATTCTACTAATTTGTCCAATAATAATTAACGAAAATTTAAATAGCCCTAAATATTTAAATATGTAACAATATGATATTGCAGATATTTTAGATACATTGCCACTTCGTACATACATACATACATACATACATAACGTCACGCTATGTCCCACTTAGTGGGGTAGCACGAACCCAGAAAAACAGTCAACCAACAATCAATCTCCTCCAAACATTCCTATCCTGACACACCACTTTCGCCTCGTCCACATTCATAGTGCGATTCATACATGCTCGTTTATTCTTCACACTCGGAATCATTCGTTCACGCAACAAACCATCAATCATACCCAACCAGTTATTCCTCGGACGCCCGCGCAATCGGTCACCTTCAATCTCACCCACATATATTAGTTTCACCAACCTTTCATTCGACATTCGCTCAACATGTCCAAACCACCTCAACTGACTCACTCCCACTTTCTTAACAACATTCTTCTCAATCTCACACTCATCATACACCAATGTATTCCGTTTATGATCACTTCGTCAAATACAAAATAAGTGATTCCACAGTAAGAATTCGAAATCAGATTAATCCAAGAATGTTTAGTAAGTTATAGAAAAAATACAATGAAAGGCGCAGAAGTGCTTGAATCGAAATAACCAATTAACAGAATATTTATGGCAAAATTTTCGTAAATTATTTTTGAATTGTTTGAAATTGTTATTTTCTTTCCTAGCAGCCTATGATTCAATTTTTTCAATTCAATTTTATTATAAATAACAAATTTCGTTAATTTTTCTACTAATTATAAAAATATTTTATTAGTGTTTTATACCGTTGTAAAGCAAAAAAAAAAATCTCCATTTAAAAATATCATGACTTACTATGACCTCCATATGAAAAATAAAAGTTGATACCAGTAACTCGTAAATGTTTAGATGTAAAAAATTTTTGAGTACTTCTGCAAATTCAGCGTTAAAAAGTGTCATAAGAAAGTGCAACCAAAATCTCGTATTATGTTATACAACGAAGTTATCAGCAAAAAAAGAAAATCGCAAAATTTACATTTTAGCCAATATATAGTGACCTATGCATTCAATTGGAAAAACAAATATATGTTCAAATTGGCCTACTAAAGAGGCAACTTTCGTCTAATTTAACCAACCTCGCATCTCTTACGGTTCTCGTGATGCATTCATACCTTAAATGGGACACACTGTATATATATTTTTATGTGAAATGCACCCTCATGGAATTATATTAATACTAGTGTGCAATATACCTCATGATTTGTAGAGATAATATTTTCTTTCTTAAAAGGTATTAATTAATAGTATACAATTTATAATTTTTGTTAGTCATTTATAATTCATATTTAAAATATACTTTACTAGGTGCTACAACAGTAAAAGAAGTCACTAAACGAAGACATCATAGACCACTGCGGAATCGTGAATATGGACTTAGAGGGTAGATCTTTTTCGTTACTGGGAATCTATTCAAACAATTCAAGACAATTTACTTCATAGTGAAGATATAAAAATAAGCAGTTGATAGGAATTTAGATAACATGTAAATATTTATATATTACAAAATTCCAATAAGGATGATTAAGAATTTTTTTAATTTTTTCCTATTTGTTGTAAGTGTATTATGTTCTCTGTATTTTTTGTTGTATTTAATAATAAATAATTGTAAGCTGAGTTGGCGGTGTAACTTGAAACTGTGATGTCTTGATTACTGTAGCTTACTTTTTATTTCTATTAAAAAAAATGTAAAAACAGAAATTGTACTTAATGGTTTTATTTAATAGCAGTACAAAATAAGTATTAATTTCTTATGCAGAACAAATTTATCATTTTAAAAATGGGATGTAAGTTTCTGTAAATCAGAAATATCATCTACCAGTTCATCAATTTTTGTTCCTATTTTCTTAGAAACCTGAAAAAAAAAATACCTTATAACAATTATCTCTAGCATATATAATAAATAAATATTACCTCTAATTTTTCTGATACTGATAAATTTAAGAAAGACCAAACTAATTCACCATCTATAATACCACGTGCTGGGTTTGATTGCAATTTTCTCCAACTTTTGTATGTTCTGTAATTAAGATTAAATTTAAAATGTAAATAGTATGAATATTAAAAATTGAATCTATATTTACAATAATTTGAATATTGATATACTCAAACATTTTATTCTCCGCAATGAATATTTACCAATATATTTTTAAAATTTAATGTATTTATTGGAAGTATAATTAAATATTACCTAAATGCTTTAGGATTTAAACCAGCTGTATGTGCCCCATGAGAAACTAACACGTTTTGCAACATTAGTAATCTGCGATAAGTTTTCTCAGGAACAGCCATAAGATATCCAAGTCCACCATCAAGTGTAGCTGAAACATTTTATTAAGTTTGAGAATGGTGATTGAGTTGTTCAATAGACAGGATGTTTTATTTAAGTCATTGGTATTTTAAAAACTATAACAGTTATGAATTAGGTTACACAAAAATAAATAATCTACATTAGAATTAGGCAACAATTTTGACATAAGAATGTAGGTGCTGCTATCGTTATTTTTAAAACAATTTTCATCTAAATATACTTAATTTAGCTTGATAGTTTTCTATGACAAATTCGATCGTAACCTGTCTTTTTTTTAATATCTTACCAAACATTGTAATTTGTCGTCTGTCAGCTCCAGAGAATTGTTTCTGCTCGTCTAGTGAATCACCAATGTTACATTTTATTCTGAAAAACGTATTGACTGATTGTCCTAAGTGAAAATCTGCTTTTCGTAGCAATCTCTGACCTACAGATAATTAAGCAACATTTATAAAACGAATTAAATATACAAGCACAGCTTTTAATAAATATATGTATTGAAATGGGAAAGCGAAAATATTTATTTGTATATGTAATACATTTCACGTATTGTTTCCGATTTAATTAATGTGTAAAAACATTTTAGAATGATTAATTTAATTATATAAGAATATACAAATTAATACAGCGTTTTGGTAAATGAAAAATTGAATTTTGATACAAAACATAGTAACATATTACAAATAGTGCTCTGCGGTCAAAAAATTCCCTTTGGAAATTTGCTTTTTCAACGGGAAAATTCCCGAAAATTTGTTACGTTTTTTTCCTGGATTTTTTTTCTGCTGCTTGTGCCTGTCTGTTAGCTACCCCTACTCCAACAACAAGCAATGTGGTATTCGATGTATCATAAGTTATGATTAAACATACATCTGCAGTGGTTTAGTGCATTTTGGATCATTATTTAGAGAGTATTATAAAAACAATTCTAACAATGAGTAGGACGAACAAGAATTTAATTTTTATTCACATTTGAAACTTACGAGGAATTTCCTGTGAATTTTCCGATATCTTCAAATTTCGGGAATTGACCCATCTCTAATTACAAACTACGTGTAACTATGAATCTCAATATTGTTAATAATCAAAACTAATTTTGGTTTTGTAGCAGCAACAAGTCTTCTTATATCTGATCTTAGAAGAATGCGCGAAATAAAACATAATGGCAACGTAAACTAAGAAAGAATTCCCTGCTTTGCACATTGAAATTAGTTCTAAAATATTACGATTTTTTTGCAAAAATAATTATTCTTGTATATTAACTTATTGCCGAATGAAAATGCATTAGAGTTCATTAAAAACTATAGTTTAAGTAAAGTAAATAATAATGTAACGAGTGCAAACATGTTACATATGTACTTGATGTATGAATATTATTAACAGTAATTTTATATTTGAACTATGAAATGTACGTTAGCATAAAAATATTTTCGCGAATATTTTTATATAACATATATTTTACATTTTCATACATACCTCCACAAGATTCTCTTGCTTCTGGTTGATACATATAGAGAACTAAATTCTTTTCACTGTCTGACATTAAAAATCCCATAGTTGTATTATCAATTAAAAATTCTATTGTATACACCTCGCATGGTCTGAAATCCTATGAAAGAAAATAAAATAAAAATCAGTACATGTAAAAAAAAGGTCGTTTTTATGTTAGAAATTACTATAAATTGGAAGGTGTTTTACTTACCCTTGATACAAGAGATAAAGTTCTGTATTCTTCTTGAAATCTTAATAATGACATTGATTTATATACGTCAGCGACTAGTATTAAACTTTTGATTGATAACATCTGGTGTGTATAAATCTGTGTATCAATAAACGCTACACCAACCAAGTCATTGTCCTTCAATTGCCAGATATAAATCTATAAACATAAGCCATAATATAGCACATGAATACTTGTATAATAGTATTTTTCAGCCAAATAATTCAAATAAATGTAGAAAAGCATAGAGAATTCTAATACCAAAAGAAAAAATAAATAAAATTGAATTTGTATCTTTAATAAAAATAATACCTCTTTGATTTGAATCATCATTGTTGCAGACTATTATTTTTAAGAAAATAAAATTAAACGTGTACATCTTACAAACGAGATCAAAATAAATGTTATTTAATTATATTGCAAGGTGAGAGTTCTAATAATAATAATAATCGAAAAACTTACCTTTTGACCAACTGCAGAAACTAAAAATCCAAGAACTTGTGTAATCGCAGTGACGGGACCTTTTTGATCTTTTGCATAGATGGTCTTGAACCTGTTCTTTGTAAGGGGTTGGCCTGGCTCGGGTACGACTTCGATAATATCGTAAATTAAAATTCGACCTCTCGATGTAATGTCTTCACCGTAATTGTAGTTGGTTCCCACGGCAATATAACCCTTTAAACCAGATCTAGTGCCTTCATATGCTAAAGAGACATTCTTTAGACATGTCACATGTTCCCATTCGTCTAACTCAATCTTTGTATTTGGAATTACTTCCCAGGATACGGGAGAAAATAAAACCAAGCTGAATTGTTCTTGTGGCGGATAAGGAAATCTTAAAATAAAAGTTAGAAAAGAGCATTCAATTTTTTTTTTTGCTTCAATACATTATTATTTTATTTTTTTGAACAATGCTGTAGAAGTTTGTTAGAATTAGCCAACAAATTTCCATATATCAAAAACGATAATTATTTAAATAAAATATCAGTTTTACGGTTCCAACTCACATACCGGTATCTTACTTTTTTTTTTTAGCTATAGGAAATACAATGTTAATATTTTAATTTAGTTCTGTTTTTACCTATTAATTTTAGAGCAAAAGTGTAAATAGGTAAAATATTCAATAGTTATATCACGAGTGCTAAGAATTTAATCGATTAAATTTGACATGTCTAGCTTAATTTTGCTTAAAAAGTGTTTGAGTACATAATAATTTGAAAAAATTCCGAGACCGCAGGTCGAGGGATTTTATCTTAAATTATTATGTACGATAACACTTTTTTAAAAGCAAAATTTTATAAATAAGCTAGACATCAAATTTAATAGATTCAATTCTTTAGCACGAGGGGTATATGTCAAGACTATTTCATGAATTCATAGCATAAACTTTAATACTTGCCGAAGTAACTAAAACGTTGATTTTGACACATTTTCACATAAGTAAATCGGTACACACATAAGCAAAAGGCACCATAAAATTTTGTTGTTATATTGTAACTATAGCAAATTGTTTTTTTCTTTTTACTTGTCAAATAAATGTCAAAAATTTTGTAAATAAAAATAGCTTGAATTGAATAATTCAGCATGTTTAAAGACATAGAATACCAGTAAAGGTAAAAAACATGTAAGTATCTTGCTTCTGCAACTAATTATCCAGCTAAATATGCCTTCAAAATGTTCAAAATTTGCATATAAAAGCTAGATTCAATTTAATCGCGAATAAACAGCATGATGCTGTTTAATCACTTATCTAAAATACGCAACAATGGAAAATGAGACATTCTGATTGGTCAAATTTGTAATGACTGAAATAATCAGAATTAAAAACTGCACCAAATGAGCCTAAATTTAATGATGTGATATATTTCTGTCATGAGATAGACGTAAAAGAAAATGTATAATTTTTAGCTGTTTCCAGACTGCCATGGTAAACAAAACATAGAAACAATCGTATTGTTTGAGTTTGACAGATGACATTTGGCAGAATTTTAATTATTTACTTGTTTAAATTATTTCTAATTGGGAAATGTGTCCATAATTACTGAGAAATAATTTTTACCGGTCTCAGGAGATTAAATCTATATTTACATGCAAAAAAGTAGGCAACGTGTGTTATAACTCAATGCTGTACGGTAATATTACTATACTGATCTGTCAAAACAGTCAAGAAAATGAAAATAGAATAATGATAAAATAACATTATTTATTAATGCACACGGAATTAAGTTGTTCAAAGCTTCACCCGCTGCGTTCCAAATATTTTCAGGCAATTCAGCATTGCCAAAATCCACTTTTTATCTAGCCATTATGAACACATTTGATTTTTAAGCAAAAAAATTATTTATGATAAAAAATCATTGTAACCATGGTGTTAAATAAAATAAACAGACTAATGCCCGGTTGCACCAACGTTAGTTAAATTTTAAACTTGGTTTAAATAAATAAAAGCGACATTAATATCAATTACTCCATATGACATATAACTTCGATTTGCTTTTATTTATTTAAACCAAGTTTAAAATTTAACTAACGTTGGTGCAACCGGGCATTACTTGATCATCTTCTAAAATTATGACAGACCATTATTCATAAAAGAATTTCAAAAAATAATATTTATTAATGACATTAACATCTTTATATTCTGAAACCGGTAAACTATTGAACTAATCACGGATGTTTTGAGACATAACAGACTTTAGATTTCTTAAAATTCTCGCTCTACGATCTCGGATTTTAAACTGACATCTGCGGCTGTTATGATACTCATAATATCGCTAAGAATGTTAATGTCATCTGTCAAACTCAAACAACACGACCGTTTTTATGTTTTGTTTCCCATGGTACTCCGGAAACATCTAAAAATTATTCATTTTATTATACGTCATCTCATGACAAAAATGTATCCCATGAACTTTTTTTTGAAACATTTTTCTCTAAAATGATTAGGGAAGCAGGGAATTTCATATGTATTATTAAACATGTAAAACGCCTATGACCGGCTTAATCAGTCACCACCCTTATAAAATACCATAAATATTGTACTACTTTGATTTTACTTTTGTAATGAGATAAAAATAAAATTGGGATATGTTTTGGATCTTTAAAATATCATAATACAATTTCCAAAAAGATTTTTTTTATCCGATTTATTATAATTTTTTTTAAATTGAATTTACGTGCAAAAATTTTGTACTCAAATAATAGTAATAATAAGCATTTTTTTCTCGAGATATTTAAAAATCATGAATAGAGATTCATTTTATTACCTATCACCACGATCTTCTATTGTTAATTCTTTATCTTCTCCATTGAAGCGATAATACTGAGTGGAGGGTTCAGCAATACTCATCACAACGCAGTAAGTTTTGGATTCTAAATGATATGTGACAAAATGCGGCGTACATCGAAGAGGTACTTTTCGTACTGGCCAGGGTGCATCATAACTTAGATGCGTTGGGAGAACACAAATCCTTAATTCGCTCTAAAATATAATAATATCGTTATAATATAGGTGGTAATAATGTATAGAGTCAGTCACATTACAAGGACATAAAATTTAAATTAATCATCCCTAATTTAGTATTTCTCAAAACTGGAGATACCTATAAGAAAAATGCTATTTATATTTCTTATTTCAAATGTTATTGCTAATATATTTCTTTTGTTTCGTTTCTTCAATTACTCCTACTTCCAAGTTTTGCAATTATGAAGTTTCGTAACTGTATCTTTTTTCGTTCGAGTTACTGAATATATAGACACACATCCGTCTATTCTTCCGCACACACAGACACATACACACACACAAAGGCATCTTTGAGAAAATGTTTAAAATGATTTAGGGGTCCTTAAAACTTGTATTATCGTTAAAATAGCATTATTCAATTTTTGTATGAATACAAGGTCACTTTTTACATACCTTTCTATTATAATAAAGGAAACCTTGTGGACAATTGACATTATTAAAAGGAACAAAACTTAAGACATCTCCGTCTATTGGCATAGGATGCGTTCTTAATTCTCCTCGTGAAGTTAAGAAAATCCAGTGTGGGTTTGCACCACATACAAATACGCCATTATACCCTGTACATAAATAAATTCAAATTACTACATTTAGAAAGAACAAATCATTAAATTAAATAAGAAATATTTAATTTACCGGCAATATTCGAGAAATATCTCATCTGAGAAATTCGATCTTGCAAAGTATAAAAGTCCAAATTCTCTGTATCAACATTCATTCCAAGAGTCGGCGTGTAAATAATATTATGTGCTAATTTTTTAAATCGCATCTTCAAATTTCCTCTTGCAAATCTAAATACTTGATAAATATATAAATCATGTTCTAGCCTTACTAATAACAACGGTCGAGATCCATGATTTCCTAACGCTACCATCAAAATCTCTTTGATTTCGTAATCTCTCTGTGACAGATTATCCATACCACCTAAATTTATATTAGACATAAACATAGGTACAGATTCCAAACTGTCTATTAAGACCTTGTGTCCTAAAGCTAAATTTCGTACAATGTAACATAAACGATATTCTGGCACCGAATATATCTCCAGGTTAGAATTTTCTCTGATTAAAAACAGCCAGTACGATGGTTTAATTTCTGCCGTATATTTTCTCCACCAACTTTTGACTGGTTTTGGCTTCACAGGGGCGGAGAGAGTAGGCATTTCAAATGCCGTGTCGTCACCATATAAAAGATCATCTTCATTATCGACGTCGTTACGAATTTCTGCTTCTGGAGCTTGTTCCGGAGTGTTAGTGAATTCATCAGGAATTCTGTTTGTGAAAAGTCCACTCAAATCACGATACATGCACATTGTGGTTACTGCGGGGACCTGAAATACATTTATTATAAGAAATAGCGCACTTCTGTATAGCAAATTACTAATACTAATGGTGACAAAATCGCATTGAAACTTCATGTTTAATTTCCTGCCAAAAAACGATTAAGTTTTGTCACAATTAGCAAACTGTTGCGGTAGCAACTTTTTAGAGAATAGGCTCAAGTGTTCTAAAATCGATTAAGGGCTAATTTGCTAGTCTACGGTTAAAATGCCAGATGATTTAACTAAAAGTTAAATGAATATCGCAACGATAAATGACATTTGGTACACTTTTAAGTATTTTTGTAATTTGTGCATTGATTTCCGTATGATATTTTCATTTAAATGATATTTAATTTTTCAGACATTTTAATAGTAGTTAATTAAAACTGATCCGTAAAGATTGACCGTTTATATTTATATATTACCAATATTTTTTTTTTAATTAATGAAACGTAAAATAGCAATTTCTACTATACAGTTATATTTGGTAATCCAAGGATTAACACTGGCTACGAGGTGGCAACTATGATTATGTGTTAGAAGAAAATCGTTGTTTGTGATGCTTACACTCGCCAAATTACTCTTGATGATAACTAAACGCACAGAGGTTTTGGTTTCACGCAGGGTAAGTGTGAGAACTTGGCCATGGGCAGTAAGCAGTGCCAAGTGTGGATCGGCACTGGATGCCTGCACGATGGGCGAACCTAGATCCAGCGGAATATGTTGCAGTTGCTGGGCTCCTAGAAGCAGCCGTACGCCAGACGTCGTAACCTGTACGATGTATTTGTTATTGCCAATATTTCCAGCGTATACTGTAGGGCCCTGTGTTGAGAATCCAGTATTCTGCACTTCATTAATTTCTTGGCCGGTTTGAAGAATCTAGTATAGATAATATATTATTATACCTGGTTTCTTTGGCAACTAATTTGAAAAATATATTTTTTTTTATAAATTTACTTTACTGATAAATTAAGTTTATTCATCATGAAATTTAATCACAGAAGTCAAATAATTCCTCACGCTCTTCATAAATATAAATTAAGAAGTCATTCATAAAAATTTAAAAAAAGGGTTGATAAACAAAACTCAATATGAATATAATCTCGCTGCAGATTTGTTAAAATGGCTTGTTGTATATTAGTTGATTATGAAACATACTGTCGATGTATATGTATTACTAATTATAAAATTTTAAAATGTTATCAATAAAGAGATTTCTATTTGAAAAATCTACAATATCATACTTAATTGAAGAATTGCTAATTTACTAGGTATGTAGTGTTTAAAATTCGATGGATCACTATTTTTTTTCTAAAAAAAAAAAAAAAAACTAGTGGGCACCACAATACTTAGAATACGACAGATTTCTTATCAAACAAAGGAACACGGACCACCATTATCAAGAAACGATCACCCCTTCAATAAATTTAGTTTGGTAAGAAATCTATGGCGGGAAGTTTGGTGGCACCGACTAACCAACAACGGTTTATTTAGAAAATGTAACTCCAGAGGTCTACACATACAGACATCATCGCGAAACTATTAAAATCGTTTCTAGAGACCCTAAAACGTGCTCATCTACTGTAAACCCACTACCGAATTTTTGCATGACTCCTATAGCTCCCTCAAAGATAAATGGCGGGAGATAAATAGTTCTCAATTATTACTAACTAGAGAAGATAATAATCTAAAATATAATAGGTATGTTTGGACCGAAACTTTCACAAACTCATAGTTTTCTTAGTCTAGGAGCAAATAGTGATCCACTGAATTTTGAAGTCAATGGGTATTTTAGTTAATACAGACTTTAATACAACCCACCGCATAGCACCTTTTGTAATCAAAAATCTTGCAAATGATGAGAAACTTAGGTCCGGTTGCATAAAGCGTTGTTATTAACTCCGTTGAATGTAACAAAGTGATTATCCTATCAAAAATAAATTTTGTGTGCAACCGGACACGAAATGGGCATTTCTCAGCCACCTTATAGACCACGAACTTGAATTTCGCGTCTGTTGTTATGGTAACGGCCGTGAAATCCAGAATGATTGTTTTGTACCCTATTTCGCATCCGTTACCATTAACAACGGACGCGAAATAGAGTAAAAAACAATCATTTTGACACTTGAGAATTGACATTATTTTTCAAAACAAATTGTTTTGTTTATCAAATGGCAATCCCATAGCCACTTTCTATTTACAATAAAACTGTTTAAAATTAGTAATTAAAATTTTCTAGGGTTGCACAAAAAATAGTGTGTACACCTTGGCCGTGAAATCCTTTATCGCCCTCGAGATTGTCTTGCCTCGGCCGCAAGCGGCCTCGGCGACAATTTTTCTCTCGTTACGCTGACGGGTGATTTCGCGGTCTTGGTATACAAATAACTATTTTGTGCAACCGGACGCGAAATAAGCATTTCACAGCTGCTATCATCCTTGGCTGCTATACAGACTTCGAAGTTGAATTTCGCGGTTGTTGTTATGGTAACGGCCGCGAAATCCAAAATGATATTTTTTTTACCCTATTTCGCGGCCGCTACCATAACAACGTAAAAACAATCATTTTGACACTTGATAATTGACTTTTCAAAACTAATTGTTTTGTTCAAGGAGCAAAGGAGAGTTCGCTTACATAGGCGAATATGGTGCATGCATGTGGTGACACCTACCGGATCGGGCAGAGACTACTTATACTTATATTTGGGATCTAGATATCGCGAGTGTTGGAATAGTATCTTGTTTTTGTGTGGTTTTTGTCAGCTGTCAAATATGTGAGAAGAACAACAAATATAAAATAGGTTTTTGTTAAATATATGGTGATAATTTGTACTGATATTTATTTATTTGGATTCTTTTAAATAGAGGTAAGTACTTTTAACAATAACAGCAATTATTAATGTGATATTTAATAGTTACAATATACATGGAAATAGTTTACCTCACATGGCGACTCCGAGGCATTAAAATTTTAATACGGAGCATTGTTGTGGATGTGTGTGAATATATTTATTTATTTGTAAACTTTTTTTAGATGTCCGATTGAGAGAACTTCATGTTGCTTGAGGTATCAAGGAGAAGCTATTGTGAATTAGTGAATATTCCATCTCTCTTTGAAGTGCCCGTTCAAAAATTGTACGCATCATACTATTTTGGATTCCATACAACGATTTGCCAGTGAATACAAGGAAAAGTCATTGAAGATCAAATAAATTGTAGGTAATTTATTATGAGTATTACTTTGTTCTATTTAAGTTAATGAACAATTTTTTTTGACAGCCTTGCAAGTTTTGAAGCTCCTGGACGTATTGAAATTATGAAGATGTGTGAATAGTTATTACTTTAGAAGATTGGCTGATTGTGGTCTACATGTTCACTTACATTAGCGAAAGCACAAGCAGTACTTATGTTAGAACATATTCTAATCTTCAAGTTCACTTGCGTTACGTACAAGAAGACGATATTTATGGAAAAAGATATTTAATCTCCAGGTTCACTTTCATTTTGGAAAATTCATTAATAAATTCACAAATAATTTAGTTTTAATTAAAATAGGTCAGTAAAATGCTAAAATGATAAAGTAACTGACAACTAAATGGCCCAATTTGATTAAAAAGCATTATTGATAAATTAAATATAATTTTTCTCTAACCTAAAAATAATTCCAAATATGAAGATCAAAACAGATTTATTTTGTTTGACAGGTTGTGATGTAGTTACTTCGAAACTAATTTATTTAATTTGTAAAATTGTAACAAAGTTTCTTCAAAATAATTATAAGAACATTTGAAAATATGAACCTCAAAATTATTTATATTGTTTGTAAACTTGTGACCAAAGCTTCTTCAAAACAATTATCTGAACATTTGCAAATATGAAAATCAAGACTGAATTATTTTGTACAAAAATTGTTACTGAATTGTTTCTAATAATATTTGTACTTATATTTGTATAATATAATATTTGTTATTGCATGAAATATTTGTTTTCATTTTTAAAATAAATAAAAATAAAAAAATATATTTGGGATCTAGTAGCAGTATGAAATGACTACTAGCGCCTACATAGCGGATCGGGCAGAGACTAAAAGTCATGGACCAAAAAATTAACATTGAGTGCGTTCTCCAGTACTCCATGGTTTTGTTTATCAAATGTCAATCCTTAATCTACTTTCGATTTACAATAAAACTGTTTAAAATTTATAATTTTCTCGTTTGCACAAAAAATAGTGTGTACACCTGGTCCGCGAGATTGTCCTGCCTCGGCCGCAAGCGGCCTCGGCCACAATTTTTCTCTCGGTACGCTAAAGAGTGATTTCGCGGCCTTGGTATACAAAAAACTATTTTCACGACCGGGTTTATATATCAACGACAGAAACAGCCAATTTCATGTATACGGGAGATTTGTGCACTTTCTCTCCCGTCTTGAAGGAAAGTGCTCAAATAATGTGAAAATGATCAAAATGTATGCAGTCTATGATCGCTTACATTGTGTTCGTTATATATCCGAAATACAACTAGGCAATTGAGTTATTTTTTATTTTCTTAAACAATAGCCACATTATCGTTTGGGTAGATATTTAATTCTTCCTACTAGATATACAAGTTCGATCGGAGAAAAGTAAGTAATATACAAGTATTTCAAAAATACATACCAGAGTACCATCCTCTTGACTTAGAATCAGAAAAGCATGTTTTTCTTCATTCTTACAAACAGTCCACATATTGGAACATCCAGGCAATGTAAAAGTAGTAACAACTTGTGGACGAATGGTTCGTTGTAGTACACACAACGCTCCATTTTTTCCGAATCCTGATGTTGTGACTAATTCCAAATCGAATTCAGAATTGGCAGAGAACTCTTCACTCAAGAACGCTGGTTCTCCTACAGAGATATTGCCGCATGGACCCAAGTTTAACAAACTGTCACATACCTACGTGAAAAAGACGAGGTTAAGAATTAAATAAACTCATCAGATCTATTTGACAAACTCATTTATAGATTAATATTGAACCAATTTTATTTTGAAGTCATTCTCGTATCACCTGCAAAACAGTGTTCTATTTTTGTATGAAAATTGAGTTTACGGCTAATATACGATTTTGAATTATGAAATTAATTTCCCGGCACTTTTTAAAAGGGATAAATTGAGCCGTAGTAATGCATAGAACTATGTGATCCTCAGTGCGATCCCCACAAACGGCAAACCCTCGGACTTTTTTTTACATGAAAATTACTCTAGTGGTTTGCCTCTACTAATAAATATGAGAAGCGTGATTTGAGCACTGTTAATAGCTTTTTACGCGCACAGTACCTACCCAGAAATAGGTGAATGGCAAGATAGATTTACACTCTTTTTTTTAATTACCGTAAAACCGGGGCGACATGAAACTGGTTGTCATAAATAGGAGGCTCTACTGAAAATGTATGACTTATTAGAGGTTAATTTGGAATGCTAGGTTGCAATCCAATATAACAAATAAAAATGCCTCGCACAATTTTGCAAAAAAAATATACTGTTTTCATTTCGCTCTCCTTTCACTTGAAAAAGTTTTTACGAATATTTCAATTATACTCGCAATGAAGACGGTCTTGAAAATAAAAAAATTTAAAAATTTTGAACCAGTTGCCTGAATTTATTTTATGTGAAATAAAACCAAAGATATCTAAAAAAACCTTGTTCCAACACCTACTTGCAAACACTGAATTCTCGATACTAAAATATTACTTTAACAGTAAGGATGGACACTAGTGGATAAAGTAACGTTAGTAATAACAAAATGTAGATGTCTTTTATAATTTAAGCAAAATTATATAGTAGCGTTGGTCACAAAATAAGATGAAACTTTTTTGTAAAATTTTCAATTAAATGTCCTTTTAGTTTTATTCAAGAAGCATATTAAAGGAAGATTTTGGAAAAAATATTGTATGCACCACGTAATTAATGACAAATTAACCACTCCTGTAAATTATAATACTCTGCTGACGTCTCGTGAGCTAAAAGATAAACCTAAAAGCTATAGATGTGCTCAGAATACCACTCTAATATTTAAGATCTATAAGTCCTTAAGATCACACTTATAGAAGTTATGGAAACGCTCAGAATACCACTATAAATCGGCTTGTGGTTAAAATATGTCTTTATTCACTTAATACATAAGTAACTATTATTCTTTGCAAAATTAAAACAAGGACTTTTTTTTATTATAAAGTTAAATTTAAATAAAATTATTTATAAACAAAAAAAAAAACCAACTTAGGATAGGTGCCAAGTGTACCAAGCCGTCTTTTATAGTTTCGAACCATTTTTTCAAGTCGCCCCTAAAATGGCATAAAATAAATAAATAATACGCCACTGATCAAACCTAGTTTATAGGGGCAATTTTAAGCTGAAAATTTTTTGACAGATAAATATAGAGTCCAAAAGAAAGCTACTGTTATATTATTAAAGGGACGTAACACGCAATAAGAAGTATTTGATTATTAAACAATGCGCAATTTTTACCATTAATATCTTTAACACTATTCCTAGAATTTTCTCAGCCACAAAATACGTCTTAATCTGGTTCAGACACCACCAGTATTTTCATGAAGCACAACGAAATTTTTCAAGATGCCCAGTTTTACGGCAGTTTTTATTAATTTATTTACCTCAAATATGTAGCTAGTGACTTGCATACTAGTCTGACGTTCGTTGCCGTATACTTCCAGTTCATCCGGATCTTTAATATCAAGTACATCACTAGCCATACAATCATTTAATGTATCAAGGCGTTTCTCGGTGGATTCTGATTCGGTTATGGACTCTGTACGACTTTTCTTTGCTGAGGGTTCATTGTCATCCAAAGTGATTACTTGAAAGTTATCTTTTTCAATAAAACGAAGTAAGAGTGAGTTTCCTAGTCGTGAACCCAAAAATAAATAATTATCCTCGTATACGCAAATCTATAAAAAAAAAAAAAAAATCGGTAATTTAAATTTAACAAATTATACAATACTTTCTAATTAAAAATACCATTAATTTATTCAATTTTGATAACAGTTGTGAATGTAATAAAAACTAATATTTTTCATTCAATAACACTTAAAATTGAAATGTAAAAGTGCATCCAGTCTGTATATTTATTTAAAAACAACGACTTACGCAAGTTGTCAGTACGCTTGAAGCAGCTTTATCGAAGTGAAAATTTCTTACAGATCGCATACTGTCAGCAAATAGAGTTAGTACATATAGTTCTCCACCTTTTAAAGAAATGACCAACTTATCATTTGCGATAAAACTAACTTGCGCACAGTCTAAACTGATTTTCAAATCATCTTGAGGTTCTGAAAGAAAAAATCAGTAACTTAGTTATCAAATATGGAAAATATTTAAATAAGATATAAGTAAGCAATGATATTTAATAAAAACATTTTATGTTAGTACCAAGAACTAAGATATATTACTTATGCATTTTACTGCGATCATTTCTTTATATTGATTTAATTTGAAAATATAAATTTGTTATATCTCGTAAATATAGCCAATTACACCATTCATTAAACAATAAAGGCATGTTCTGTCTTCATTTGAAGAATTTACCTTAGCCATTTTTATAATTAGTAGAAATTTATATAAACATTTTTTTGAAATATTAAGTTAAATTTTCACAATTTTCGTTATACATTATTACATACTTGTTAATGATGTAGTCACTAAATAAATACCAGTAATCAAAATTATGTTAACTCCATGGTGGATTGGATTTTATTTAACAATCCTGAAATAACTGTGTTTGTTACATGTAAAGAATGAAAACGAAATTGTGTTAAAAAGTCCTAAACCAGAGACATGGAAATTAATTAAGTCCATATAGGTATAAAATTTTTGCAGGCAATTACTTACTTAAAGGAAAACTTGTACTTGTATCAGCAATACTATTTAATGATACTCCATACGGTGGTATACTTTGATTTAAATAAATTAAAGCATTAACGGAAAATATTAGAGTTCCTCCAAGTGGTTTCTTAATAGGTACAGCCTGTGTGCAGTCGAAAGGCAAATTTGAAACACTCCATATAACGGGATGAACTTTCTGTTGAATGTTGATTGAAATAGCCACCATAGCACATGTATCTGTGCGTACTGCTACTCTCCTATAAATATAAAATATTTATAAATAAAAAAATATATCCTCACGCCTTTTACGCATTATGGGTGTGGCACTCTGCTTACGCAGATCTCGGTAAGTAATATATTTGCGCATGAAGTGCGGTTACCAGCCGTCAAGTCATTGCCTCCAAAGGTAGACTCTGCTTTTAGTATGTTGAACAGGAAGAGTGTAGTGTTTTATTTTATTCTTTGACGATAGACTACTGCAACAATTTTTACATGTATATCTTAAAAGGTATTAATTATCACCCTGTAGAAGACTGATTAACCGTCGAAACGTCGCCGTCGGTGTGTAATTAATTTTAATTATACTGGCTGCATGTCCAACTAGTTTTTTATTTATAATACATCCAGTCGGGAAAATTTCTTCATCATAGAATAATTTAATATTCAAATATTTAAGCACAATGTTGTCTCTATGCTGTATTAAAATTACTCGTAATTATTTAAAAAGTATAACTTTAGATTAAATATTCTATTAGAATCATATTACTTAGAAACGCGTGCCAATACACAAATTGAAAGACAAACCAAAAGGCTGATTTAGTGGTTTGACAATGTACCGATATCCAGTGAGATACTAACAAACTTAAAAAATTGATTTTAAATTCAGGTATACATTTATCATTTTATATATAACCTGCGTCATTACTTTACATCCTACTAAAAATAACATAATAAATAGCTATTGAATTAAATTTCAAGATTATTTGGTGTTATTAGTTTGTAATTATTACAATATACACAGTTTTATGTAAAATTACTGCGTTCTAACTTTTAAAACTTTTTTTTACACAGTAGATTCCAATATTTAATAATATAATCAATTTAACAGGCACAATGTAAATGTTGAACGTACGTAGTAAATATTAATTAATTTTATATGATCGATTTTAAAACTGACAAAAAATATAAATATATTTTCGAAAATCGTTTGTCCCGATTAGAAGCCTATATTCCACGTTGTGCAAATTTGGATTAAATGCAAATAATTTAGCCATCTTAATAAATACTTTACTCATAGTCCAGTAAAAATCTTCATTGAAATCCAGAAAAATTGATAAAAAATGTTTCATGGTTGAATTTATTCGTTCTTGCTCGTACATTAAAAATACACAACATCTAGAACGCTACCCCTATGGCTCATGCCCTAACTTTGATTTTAAGCGTTGAAAAACGGTCTGTAATAATTGCATTTTATACGTTTCCTTTTAATTTTTAGAGGAAAATGTCAAGAGGGCAAAGTTGTAGAGCAGATAATTTCCGATCGATACGATGTACAATATTAGCTTCTAATAGATAAAAAAAAGCTATTATTTTAAAACACATACCCAGGAAAAGTTTTAACTGGTTCATACAGAATAAGTAGAGTTGGTTCATAATAACCATGCAAAAACTGTATATCGATTATGTTATCTATTTTTTCATTTAAATCTTTTAGCACTATCATATATGATGCTAAAATTGGAGTTTTTCCTAAATGAGATGAATGTGTCATAGGCTTTATGTCAACAATATCTGTTTCCTCAATTGCATTTTCACGTCGAAATGGCAAAACAACTAATTTTTTCCCATAAATTGACATAACTGCACATCGATTTTCTGGATCAGCACGAACTAATGGAATGTTATAATGTTGTGTCCATCCATCCTAAAAAAGGTTTGAATGAAGCATTTATTTGCCTAACCTTACGTCAACTTACTTTCATATCTTCTTCTTCAAAATAATGTAAACTTAAAGTTTTTAAGTCATTAGTTTCTGGATCGTATTCTAATATAGATAACTTTGCATCGGAAAAGCTTATCAATAATGCATCCCTTGGAGAATTAGCTAAATTTACACTTTGTATTGACATTACATTACCGAAAAGGATAAACTGATTCAAACATTCTACTTTCATTTTTGGTGGTCTACTATCTAAAATAGTTTACATGATTAGTAGAATCCTTATAATTTATTCATAAATTGTATTCAACCTGAAAATTTTTCGAATCTGCTCTTTGGGTCAATATCTGGAATTAATCTAAATACTTTTAAAATATTACATCCTGCTGTAACTAAACTTTTTTCTGATTTACTATAAAAGTGACAACTAATAGCATGTTCCACGCTAGTTGCCGGATGAATCATTTTCGTTATTGAAAACATCTTTGCCGTCTTTCCTAATACAATTCACTTTCCAATAATTAATACACTATTAAATATTTAATCTTAATAGCATTAACATTTCTTGTCTCAAACAAACAACTATTAACATAACCACACAAAAAATCTGTTTTCTCAGTAAGCTGATAATCATAGATGCCAACCTTACACGGTGAATTATATACTATGAAGTTAAGAACAAATTTCTGCGCAACATAATTTCATTATTTTTGAATAGAACAGGTGAAAAACTTAATATATATGAAAATGGCGATATTCAAATAATACTTCCGAATTGTTTATTCTTCCAAGCTACACACTTTGCCCCAGAGACAACATATAGAAGGTGTGTTCACTCTTGTGTCCAACATAGTAGAGGTTTAAACCAAAACATGTGTATTCTACTCCACACTAGATGGCGGCCCAAGGTCTTGTTTTTTTAGAGTACTTCCAAGGTAAGTAGTTATTAACTGTAGCATTATTTTGTTTTAGGTTATCATTTTTCTTTGATGTTATTAGTTTGTAGTTGTATATATTTTCTAGTAGTATTTAATATTAATATTTTTGTAGTTATTTGTTGTAGTTTTCAGTAGTTTTATTTTACTTTTAGTTTAAATAGTAGTACGGATTCATTTATTTGCTTAGATTTAGATAGTATATGTAAGTTCGCACGTGGCCACATAATATTATGTGGAAGTACATTAACAATATCATCGCAATTTTCAATGCTCTTTTCCATGCCTTTAATTTGTCACACTGTCACAGATCATTGTGACACCCCATTTATTCTTCACACAAACTAGTCTTTCACCTTTTTTTTGAGAATGAATGAAATCGAACAGTTCGACTTTTATTAGCAGAAGAACTGCAGCCATAAACAATACAAATTTGTCTATTTTTAACAGGTTTTTTTTGGAGAAAACTCCATCTTAACCTCTAATCTACAAATTAAATGTAGTACTTATTTAAATAATACGTCATAGATAAATGTAATACTTCCATTGAAATTCTTCTATAGTCACTACTGTTGATATAAATTTAGAAAAAATAACAAATAAGTTCATATTCTTTAAATAAATAAAAATTCAGAATAAACGTCAAAAACACAATGTACCGCGAGACGTAGTTCAAAATTCTGCCGCTAGTTAGCGTATTTTAATATTGGAAGCCCAAGGGTTGTCGCCATTAGTCTGCCAAATTTACTGACAGAGAATAGGATAAATACGTTGTTTTGACATTTCCCTACTTATTTGTAGCAAAATTAATGTTATAAAGAAATATTAAATTATTACACTATAAATTTTAAAGATAATATAAATTTATTTTTTATCAAGAGTTAGGTTATGAATAATAAAATGACTAACACTGTTAATAAACTATTGAACTATATTCGTAAACTATTTCAATCTATAAATCTCACAGATACATAAAAATTTATGCGAAAAACAACACTTAACACGAACCAAACAATGCAATACACGCTATTCTTGGCAGACTAATGGCGTACGCAAGCAGAAAAGCGTACCACGCCATATCTTTACCCTTCCATATAGAGGTACTCTATTGTTTTTTGCGCATCTATAAACTTGAGACTTGGTGACTTTTTGTGATGGAACAACCCCAAATAGATCTTACTTTAACCTGTAACTGGTAAGGTGATTTTTTTGTAATGTAACTGGTGAAGTGGTGAGGTGGGATTTTACAAACCCCATCTAGAAATGGCGTTTCTGGAGAAATAGGCAATGATTTTTGTTTACAGTTAATTATAGGATAACTTAAATGCATGCATATTAGAAAAAAATAATAATTAATTTTTCTTTATCTATAATTATTAAAGTATTTTTCTTATAATCTTTACAAAATGCCCGAAAAACTCACTTTAGTACAGATATCTTTGGTAATAATATTGAGAAAACATAAATAGTTATTTACGATACAAGTACGTAAAGCTACGCTCGTGTTTTAATTGACCCATTCGTGACTAAAGACGCTTTACGTAAGTGTATCGTACATTTTATCTACGATATAATGAAAACACCCAATAAATATAAAAAAAAAACTTTTATTTATGAATTAGGATCACAATATTAATTGAGAAGTTTGCCATGATAACAACATTTTTGCAAATTTGGCGTATTTAAAAATTTTAATCATTCGTTGATTAATGAGATCGTTTTACTAAACAACCATTTTACAAACTCAAAACTAACAACTAAACATCAATTTTACACACTATCGTAGATAAATTAAATTAAATTACGGAAATATTATTCAAAGTGTATAATAATGTAATAAACAATAGTTATTTGTGTATCAAGTGCGGATAGAGCATTGTTTGTTGCACGCGGCGAGAAATTGTTGATCGAGGCGAAGCCGAGATCAACAACTCGACATGTGCACCGAACAAGCTCTATCCGACGAGATACACACAATATTTTTTCTACAATCGTTGAACAATGTCAAGCTGTAGAAAAAAATTAATTTTCAAAATTATCTTTGGTCACGCCTATAACAATTCAGTAAAATTGTAGTTACCCATGTCACCGTAATCATGACAACGTTTATGAACAAAATAAAAATTTTCAAAGAAATCATAATTTGACACATGGAGTACATTTGACATAAAGTCTACAGAGTGAATACGTTTATGGTGATTAAGTTGAAGTGTATGTACGTATATGCCAACTGTATTTGCAATAGCAAGGTTATTACCAGGAAAATCCAATGCATCATTTACTTCTTTTACCTAATTTATTTTTGTTTTGTATTTGTCGCGCTAGTGCGACAATATGTCACTTTGTCGCCCTAGATCGACAATTTTGAACATTTCCTAACCAAAAATGGAATAACAATGTCGATATTGTGCAACGATTGTAGAAAAAAAATATAAACATAAGCTCTACTTAAATACAATTTTCAAGAAGCATTTTAATACAACTGCAGCAAACGGATGTGTTGCAAGCAACACATGTAAATCTTATTTTCTTTTTTGCCTCTGGGACACTTTCCAAGTTTTCATGATTTCATTTGAAAATTACTGAAAACATCAGCATACCCAGAAAAGCCATAAATTTGGAAATATTCAGATCTTCGTAATCGCAACGATTTTCATCAGAAAAATGCTGCAATACTTGCAATAATTTCTCGTTCGTACGAAGAATTATATCACTAATAATTTCTTCAGTGAAGAGAAGTTTCCAAGATGAAAGATAAGTACAATACTACCCAATCTGCTTCGCAGGACCAATAATGTCCAGAAGATGAGAAATGATGTCTGGTGCGGATATTTGGATCTGACCTATCAGCCGACCACTTGAACTTATTTTTCCCTAATAATTTTTCGGGTCTTGTTTCCTCCTCTTCCGTCCAGGCGCTTCATTTTCACCACTGGTAGATAAGTCGGGTGCGATATTGATATGTTCCTCCTACCTGTGAACTAGGGTTTCTTCCGATTTAACTTTCATGCATGGTCACTTTGAAAATCGGATGCAACAGTATCGCTGTCTTTACCACGGTATAAGTGCTATAATATGCCACTAAAATCGTTCTCTATATTGCCCCACATATCCTTAGCCCACTATCAAAATGCGGGTCATCTGGATTCATTTTTCTTGTGGAAAAAGCCGTAATATGTGAAAAAGAAGAAATAAAAAGTTACGTAATTCACCCCCCACATTAAACAAATAGCAACATAACTTATTGATATAATCTTATTTCGATACGTGCGGAATCTTAAAGTGACGATAGTAAACTGATCGAAAGCTATATGGGTGATCCACACAGATCCCCCCACCATTATCAAAACAGTAACAATTTCTAGATTAAGTGAGATTTAGCTAACTCCACCTTACCAGTTACGGGTTAATATTGATGAACTGAAATCAATGTTATAAATTAATGTAAAAATAATGTCATACCAAATTAACATAAATGAAAATCAGTAGCAAGGAAGTGATCGCAACAAACCTATATTTATGTTCTTAGAGATTGGCTTCCCAATTCAAAGAACAATGCGCCCATAAACCATTTTTTTATGAAACTTTATTAGAATCTATGACGATCAGTGAAATCCGATGTGAAAATTCCATATATTACCAGAGATATGATTTTTTAAAGTTTATGTGACGTCGTCGGTACTGCTCTATTGGCACTAAAACAATTATTTTTCATGATAGTAGATATTATATATTTTTTAATATAAAAATAATATTTACGAATTATAACACACTACACAAAAAAAAAATATAAAACAAGTAATAGAAGCCCAACAGATATAATCTTAAAACCAACAAACAAAACAAATAAAATGACATTTCGTAGTTCTATTTTAGCCCACAATAGGCGTTGGGCGCAGCGGAAGACGCGCGATTTGCAATTTTCATATATCTGGCCAATAGCATCAATGCAAGTACCCGTGACGTCAAAATATGTTCCTTTCGTTATATCGCTTTACTGCAAAATGTTTAAAAGCAAAAAATACTTTTCTACTAATTATTCCGTAAATGTTATACGATTTTGATATAAATTTGTCATATTTCGTTTATGATTTACTTATTCGCCCATTCTCGATAATAAAGGATATAAGAAGTATATCCACTATCTTTCTTATAATTATAATACTGTGGCATTGAACGATATTTTCAGCTCTTAATCATCATTGGTCGATATAATACATTCACATACAATGCTTATACACTACTATTAATACTTTTTAGCATTACTACACTAATATAATACTAGACACCTGAGTGACTAAAGACGCTTTACGTATGTGTATCGTACAATATTTTATCTACGATATAATGAAAAACCCCAAAAAATATAAAAAATATATTTTTATTTATGAAGTAAGATCACAATATTAAATGAGAAGTTTGCCATGATAACAAAATTTTTGCAAATTTGGCGTGTTTTAAAAATTGTAATCACTCGTTGCTTGGCAACCCGTGACTGCCCGTGACTAATGGGATCGTGTTACTACACAACCGTTTTACAAAAAAAATTAAATCAAATAATAAATAAAGAAAATAGGCGGGTAAAAGTTAGATAAAAATTACAAATTTCAATTCTCGTACAAGTTGCATGGTAGGCGGGTCTTGCTGCGAGGTTTATTGAAAAGGGGTCAGAGCTGCACGTGCTGTCGTTTAGCCGCTCGAGGGCAAATATAAATACTTGCTCTGTCGAAATACGCTGTGCCATAAAAATGTAGGATTTACGCTTTTGCTCAGAATTACAGAAATTTTTTTCCTCTTCCTCAAAGAAAAAAAAAATCTTAACATGATCTGACCTGGACTATGCTATCATAAGTAGAAATAAACGAGACAATTTTTTAGAGCGAAAACAAGAATTTTTAGACTAAGGAAGCAATTTTGAGAAAAAAATTCCTTATTTGATGTTAGAAGATAAGTTAAATTAAAAAGGGATAATAACTATTATTTCCAGGACCAGTGGCAGCTGGCCATAACTAAAAGGGAATTATATTTTTTCATTGTTTGGACACCGTAGGAATGTGTGTTGAAAAGGTAGATTTAAAATACAAACTTATGGAACCTTTATTAAAATTAAGATTAAAAAGATAGAGATTCCTGGTGTACCACGATGCTTAAAAATAAAAACAAATATTTTTTAAAATTATATATATATATAATAAAAAACAAATATTTAAAAAAATTATATATATATATATATATATATATATATATATATATATATATATATATATATATATATATATATATATATATATATATATATACCGTGTGTCCCACGTAAAGGTTGGCATAGGCAAATAACATGTAAAATCAGTTTTTTGTAAATAAAAAGTGTCCGACAAAAAATTATGCATCCAAATTTTATATCACAATAATGCGAATATCCCTACATCTTATTTAATACAGATTACTTTATTTTGATACCGCAATTTAATGAAATTAATAATAATAATTCCTAATTTTCCGCCTACTCTTTTTATTGCTACTGACGTGTAGTGTTTGCAATTTGTTTTAAATATTTTAATCTGTCACTGTCATCAAGAATACATTAAATGTCGAGAACCGTGTAAATATTATTAGAATGTATTATGGGGGCGCAGTGCAAGACAAATATCTGAATACACCACAGGAATGAACGCTGAATAATTTCCATCGCCAGAAATTGACAGTGACAGATTAAATTATTTAAAACAAATTACAGGCACTATACGTCAGTAGCAATAAAAAGAGTAGGCGAAAATTAGGAATTATTATTATTAATTTCTTTAAATTGCGGTATCAAAATAAAGTAATCTGTATTAAATAAGATGTAGGGATATTGACAGTATTGTGATATAAAATTTGGATGCATAATTTTTTGCCGGACACTTTTTATTTACAAAAAACTGATTTTACATGTTAACTGCCTATGCCAACATTTACGTGGGACACACGGTATATACATACATATATGTATATATAAATTTATTTATCCAACACCTCTCAATAAATGCTATATTACTATGGCGATTTTAAACAAGCAAAGTAACAGATTATCCACTAGTGGGTATAATTTTGAGGAAAGCCACTAGTGAGTATTTTTTTATTTACAACAATAGTAATAACACACAACACCTTGGTAACTACTTCGATTGACATTTTAATTAAAAAATTTAAAGCATATGTCACTGTCAAATAATATTTCTTTAATAAATTTTTCATTTATTAAGAAGTGTTGGATAAAACGTTATACTTCACACGTGGGCAAAGTGGAATTACCCACTCGATAAAATTATCTCACTCAGCCTTCGGCTTCGTGAGCTAAGATTTCTCTCGTGGGTAATTCCTTACTTTGCCCACTTGTAAAGTAAATAACTATTATTACACTGGCACAACAAACAATAATAATTAATTAGAATACAAGAGGCTTACATCTTATGGTGCATTTAAAATAATAAGAATGCGTATGAGACGACAGTGGTTGTTGGATGAATGTGTTTATTCTGTCATGATAAATAATATTCAAGATGATGTGCTGCTATTTGTTTTAGGAGCTACAGAGTTAAAAATTACAATACATTTTTTCACATTTTACAGACTAATTTTATGAAGGGAAAATTAAGTGAGTACATTAAAAATTTTAATCAAGTTACAAAATAATTTAATTTTACATAATAAAAAACCTGTTGTGGTCACCACAATACCTCCCGCCAAAGATTTCATGCGATTTCATATCAAATAATCCAACAACACGGACCACCACTATAAAGATTTGCTCATCCCTTCAATTATGACACATGTCAAAAAATTTCATTCTCCGACAGTTATTTTTTTTTTCAAAAAATACAGATTTGCAGATTTAAACGAGATGTGAAATATAATTTTTACTTTCTTATACGAAGTATCGCCGGCGAGTTTTTTGCGGAAATACATATTTTGACGCCCACTGAATCCGTTAAGACCAATTTCTCAATGATGTCTGTATTGTTTGATCTCAATTTCTGTAGACCATGGTATGGATTCAAGGAGGGCGTTTTTAGCTACCAGGAAGAGACAGACCGATATGGATGACTCCTGCGGTATTCCGTTTTCGGTGGGGTAGATATTTGAGAAAGTTGAACCGATGCGGACCTGTAGTGTTCGTTGAGTGATAAAACTGCAAACATAATGGAGCATATTGTCCGGTATGTCCCACTTGTGAAGCTTGCTAACAATACTATATCTGTATGTCATGTCAAACGCTTTTGTCAGGTCGAACGACACTGCAACCAGGTGCTGGCGCCGCATGATTGCATTTTGGATGTTGTTTGCGAATGAATTTATTATGTGCTGTGTTGAATGTTTTCGTTTTCGAACCTTACTGATGCGCGTCAATATAGTTGTTTTTCGTCAACAACTACGTGAGTCTGTTGTTTATTAATTTTTCATAAATTTTTGATACATGACAAGTCAATGAAATTGGGCGATAATGGTTGACTTCACATTCGTCTTTGTTATTACTTTCTTATGCGAAGTATAAGGAAGTATTGGAATCACGAAAAAAATCGTTGACGAGATTTTTGCGGAAATACATATTTTGACGTCCACTGAATCCGTTAAGACCAATTTCTCAATGATGTCTATGTGTGAGGATGGATGGATGGATGTCCGTGTGCGCAATATCTCATTAACGAGACAATATATCTAAACGAAACTTGGAATTTATAAGTCTCTTGAAAAAGTGAAGAGCTGAGTTGATTTTGAATGAAATTGAAAAACCGGAAGAGGAAGTTTACTGGACACACAAAACAATTAATTCCATTTATTTCAAAAATAGAATCAACAATGAGAAAAAGTTTCAAATGAAAGATGTTAGCAAAAATATTTGGAATATATAATGTTATTTATACTTTTCTTGTATATGCTTCTAATTGTGAGAAAAACTAAATTATATGTTTAAGAATATATTTCTATAGTCTTAGTTACAATGAGAACAAAAACTAAAACATTTTTAATATCTATGTGTCATACGTGTCAAATAATTGTGAAGTGTCAAAAATGTGTGTCGTGTGAAATATTATAAAAGTAATATTTGTATTATTAGTTAGAGAGTTTTGAAGACTAGATATTAATTAATTTCTATTTTAAAATAAATTCATAATTACAATGAGAACAAAAAATTAAACAGGTTTAAAATCTATATATCAAGTAATTGTCAAAATAAAGTCATACGCAAGGAACAAGTCATACGTGTTCAGTTGGTTTTATTTGTATAAGAAAGTAGTGTGGTGCCCGCACCAGATTTTTTTTTTAAGTAACGGAGTTACGATGGCTTTACGCCATAAATCTTGGTATTGGTGGTGGTGCCATATATAATTGTAAAATTTTAAGATGTATTCGATATATTCATTCATTCAGGACCAAAAGCTGTGTTATTTTTACAATGTTTGTAGTTAATATTTGAGAGTTCGTGACTATAAAAATCCTTGTTATAAATATGGTTGGAGTTGTTTGAGAAAGTCGAGTTGATCGTTTAATCGGATATTTTATTTTCTCTAAATTTTTAATTATAGTTTTCGTCAGAGTTTACACTACTAAAGTGTTCGCCGAATGTGTTGGTAATTTGAGCTATATCGGTTATAATATTGTCACCAACTGTTTGTTTATCTTTGTATGTTTTCAGACCCCGTATATTATTTATTTGGCGCCATTTTTCTCTAGCTGTGGTGTTCTCGCCTATTTTTCTTGTATAATCACACCAGCTTTCCTTTTTTGATTTATTTATTATACCGTGTGTCTGTTTTAAAGGTGTACATAGGAGATTAACATGGTAAATCAGTTTTTTGCGTGCTGTTGCTCGGTGTTCTACCGGACAACAATGATTGTAGTACCACTCGAAAGATATAATTTTTTTGAATCAAACGATGTTACATACATTACAATTTAATAGTAATATGGCTCAGTAAAATAATTTTAGACTTTTGAAAATTCTCCGATTTATTCAATTTCTATCGAAAATAAATATAGTCATCTATGACTGGTTTGTTTTGATATCTTTCAAGCCACAAAGTAATAACATAGGAAGAGACAAAACTCAATGTATTAAAATCGAAGTGTTGACTACTAGGTGGTGAATTATCGAAATTTGTGTGCATGCTAGGCATGTGGGGCATTGAATCAAAGGCTGCTTTGATGAGTTGCACATTAAATTGCTCAAGTTTTCGATTACTGTCGCTCTCGAGAATGTCGCTATTGAATGTGTTTATTTTTTTCAGCTTATTATTATTTTTACTTGTTACTCACTTGTAAACATCACTTACCCAAGCCCTCTATTGCCTTTGAAAATGAATCTTTACAAATTACTAGTTGACAGTTGCATTGTAAATATTTTACAAGTTAGTAAACAAAGTAAACAATGCACGTTGCCACAGTAGTGCTTACAAGGCTTATGCGAAACCATTTCAAATAATTTTTGACAGAACAGTTGTGTGTAACTGACAGGACTTGGTTATAATTTTATTTTGATTTACAAATGATTATTTCACTCATTACAAATTTGACCAATCAGAATGTCTCATTTTCCATTGTTGTGCATTTTAGATAAGTGAATAAACAGCACCATGCTGTTTATTCGCGAGCAAGGAAGATATTAGAGGAAGTTCCACTTGCGTCATGACCTTGGTTCGTGACTGCAGCGCCGCGTAGCGATCTGGATGGTGTAACTTATATCTCTGGACAATTTAAGAACACCAACCAAATTTCATAAATGTAGTACACACAAAGAAAGACCAATGTTGCTGTGATGAATGCAATTATAAATTATTTTCATTTCTATTTAAATATCTATAGCATATATAATAAAGTAAATATATGTGTAAATGAATTAGTTGACCCCAATTAATTAATTGAACATTAATAAAATTATAAAAAGTTATATTTTGAAGTTATACTTGTGGTTTTGAGCGTACACAGTTAGCTGTTTTTGAAAAATAATAATGGTGAGCTATGTAAAAAAAACAGTATGTAATAAAAAGTTGTCAAAAGATATAATTTTCAAGTTTTAATTTTTGTAAAAAGAATCTGCTGAGGTGATTTGTGTACGGGTAGTGTTCTAATTTACCTCCATTCCAGAAACATTTGGGGAACGTGACAGGAGTGTTTTGCGTTGTGCGGAGGTGAATGGATTTTTTGATGGTGAAAAAGGCTGTTCGCGCGGCCAGTGTATTTCGGCGGATTAAACTTTGACATTTTGAATTTTTCGATTGTGGATACGTTAAAAAAGGCGTCGTACAACTCTTCGTAAAGCGATCAACAAGATAACAAATCAGTTGGATACTCTATTTATTGCGGAAAATAAAAATTTGAAAGAAATAGAAAAAATATTTGAATTGTCACAAGAGAAGAGATTTTCGAAAAACTACTTGATACTGCAGCATATGTACCTGTAAACATGTATTTGAATTATTATTTTATACAATATATATATTGTTATTTACAATTCCGTGTTTTATTTTCCAATCACTTTAAAGAATATGAAAACATTTAAAAATTCAAAGTAGGCGCACTTGCCGCGCATTAGCATCAGCGCCGCGTAGCGACCTGGATGGCGTTAATCTGACGGTTCGGTCTCTCTCACGTATAAGTGAAGCTTCCTCTAATATCTTCCTTGTTCGCGAGTAAATTGAAGCTAGCTTTTATATGCAAATTTTTAATATTTTGAAGGCATATTTAGCTGGATAATTAGTTGCAGAAGCAAGATACTTACATGTTTTTTTAGTTTTACTGGTATTCTATATCTTTAAACATGCTGAATTATTCAATTCAAGCTATTTTTATTTACAAATTTTTGACATTTATTTGACAAATAAAAAGAAAAACAATCAATTTGCTATAGTTACACTACAACAACATAATTTTACGGTGCTTTTTGTTTATGAGTGTACCGAATTATTTATGTGAAAATGTGTCAAAATCAACGTTTTAGTTCAATTTCTTCGGCAAATATTGAAGTTTATGCTATGAATTCATGAAATAATCTTGACATATACCACTCGTGCTAAAGAATTTAATCGATTAAATTTGATGTCTAGCTTATTTAAAAAATTTTGCTTTTAAAAAAGTGTTATCGTACATAATAATTTAAGATAAAACCCCTCGACCTGCGGTCTCGGGATTTTTTCAAATTATTATGTACTCAAACACTTTTTAAGCAAAATTTTTTGCATAAGCTAGACATATCAAATTTAATCGATTAAATTCTTAGCACTCGTGATATAACTATTGAATAACAAGTAAAATGTTGTACAATACACGCAAGGTAACTGTTTTTACTGCTTCAAGGAGGTGACAGACTTGCCTAATCGGCTCGTCGGTCATTTCCTCCTTTCAGTAGTAAAAACTGTTTTACCTTGCTTGTAATGTATAGAACTATTACATGTAGACCACTGTAACTGAGATGCGAGAGTTGGTGAGCAGAGGGTTAAGTCTATTGTTGAGAATGTCATAGATCGGATATTATTATAGGTTGGTGTTCCAGGAATGTTTAAAATGTTCGTGTTACTTGAAAGTAAGTATTGGTCAATCAGTCTACTGCTGCGGTTACGTATAACGTCAGGATTCCTCCATGTGTCGCTGATGGCATTGAAGTCTCCACAAATCAGATAATTACGTCCAAGTTGTTTGACAAGATTCCTGAATTCATCCAGTGACCAATTTGCATTGGGCTGAATGTAATTCAAACATATAGTGTGTTGAAGGAAGTATTGAGTTGTACTTGAGAGTGAGCTACACTGTTTTGAAAAAAATTGCTGCACCGCACTTGGCACGGTGATTAGATGTGACGTCATTTCTATAACAAGCATAGTTATGCAAGGAAAATTTGTCATTTGGTTTTAAGTGAATCTCCTACAGGCATATAATGTCGCGTCGCAATTATTTTTGTATTGTTAAGTAGCTTAAGCTCATTCAGATAGGACTTTAGTCTGGTTATATACCACTGTATTATATAACTGCCCATGAAGTGAAATAAATAAGGCTTTGGTGGTTTATTAAGTTGTGTTGATTGGTTTTTATAGCTATTAACATTCCTAGTGATGTTATGAGTATTGTAATTGCCGCAGATGTCAGTTGAAATCCGAGCTCGTAGAGCGAGGATTTTAAGACATCTAAGGCCTGTTATGACTCATAACATCCGTGGTTTGTTCAATAGTTTACCGGTTTCAGAATATGAAGACGTTAATGTCATTAATAAATATTATTTATTGAAATTCTTTTATGAAAAACGCCTGTCATAATTTTAGAAGGTGATCAAGTAAGTCTGTTTGTTTTTATTTAACACCATGGTTACACTTCTTTTGTATCATATTTAAAATTATTTTTATACCTAAACGTCAAATGTGTTCTTCATGGATAGATAAAAAAGTGGATTTTGGCGATGTTGAATTGCCTGAAAATATTTGGAACGCAGCAGGTGAATCTCTGAACAGCTTAATTTCGTGTGTATTAATAAATAGCGTTATATTATCATTGTGTTTTATTTTCATTTTCTTGACTGTTTTGACAGGTCAGTAAGGTAATATTACCCTACAGAATACAGTTATGACATACTTACCCTGCCTACTTTTGTGCATGTAAACATAGGTATAATCTCCTGAAACCGGTAATAGCTATTAACATTCCTAGTGATGTTATGAGTATCGTAACTGCCGCAGATGTCAGTTGAAATCCGAGCTCGTAGAGCGAGGATTTTAAGACATCTAAGGCCTGTTATGACTCATAACATCCGTGGTTTGTTCAATAGTTTACCGGTTTCAGAATATGAAGACGTTAATGTCATTAATAAATATTATTTATTGAAATTCTTTTATGAAAAACGTCTGTCATAATTTTAGAAGGTGATCAAGTAAGTCTGTTTGTTTTTATTTATCACCATGGTTACACTTCTTTTGTATCATATTTAAAATAATTTTTTACTTAAACGTCAAATGTGTTCTTCATGGCTAGATAAAAAGTAGATTTTGGCGATGCTGAATTGCCTGAAAATATTTGGAACGCAGCAGGTGAAGATCTGAACAGCTTAATTCCGCGTGTATAAATAAATATCGTTATATTATCATTGTGTATTATTTTCATTTTCTTAACTGATTTGACAGGTCAGTAAGGTAATATTACCCTACAGCATAGAGTTATGACATACTTACCCTGCCTACTTTTGTGCATGTAAACATAGGTTTAATCTCCTGAAACCGGTAAATTATTTAATGATCTTTTTGTGTATGGAGGTTTGTTTTTATATTTTAGTTGGCTTTTTAATAGTTGTTTTTTTTAAATTTTTAACTTTATTCCATCCTATTGAGGTAATAATATGTTTTGATTTCCGTTTTCATCATTTACACTAGTGCTGGATGTTAATGGGCTTGTTTCAAATTCCATGTGAGCTTCTATGTTTGCGGTATTATATTCTTGAATGAGTGAATATGATTGTTGTGTTGAGAACGTTTTGAACGAGAATTTTTTTTTTAATAGAGCTGTTGCTGGATTGTTGGCAATATATTCTGTTGGGGTAGGTGTTAGGGGTGTGTTTCTTAGTTGTTCTCTAAGTTGTGGAGTACATTGGTTTTTCAGCGTTCTTTCAACTATACATTAATAACAGGTGATATCTTAGCTATTATATTATTGCTTAATCTTGTCTCATTCATAACCAACTCATTTTTATTTTTCTCGAACATATCTAACATAGATTTCCGCAGTTCCTCGGTAGTTGCAATAAATTTTGTTGATAGCTCTGACATTATCTCGTTATTTAGTTTATGTATGACGCAAAACCTGTGTACCGGAAGTGCCTGGAGTAACTGTCGTTGTAGCTGAATTAGTTACTGTTTCTGCTGCTTTTGAATATGAATTTAACTTTAGTCGTAGGTTAAATTTTTCAACAGCACGCCTATCTTGAATGTAAGTACATTTGTTTTTGACTTTGTATTCATTTATCAATTTTTCATAAAGAAAAATTGGACAATTTTTAGACGCGGCCGGGTGTGGGGCATTATTATTTGGACATTTTAGCTTTTCCTTATCACATGGATTCCCTTGGTGTGGGAATTGGCCACATATACATTTTGCCGAATTTTTGGCATTTTTCACAGCGGACGGGGTTTGGAATGTATAGCTTTAGTGGTATCAAGTACAGAGCCACGTTCACATCTCTCGGCAGATTCTGCTTATTAATTGAGAATACAAATAAACCATTTGGTGTTTTATTGCTACTGCGTACCGTTTTGAGACGTCGAACTGCGCTAACACCCTGTAGTTTAGCTTCAGCTAGGATTTCTTCGTCACTTGCATTTATAAGATCAGGACAGTAACCAATGCCCTTTATGCTATTTAGAGTTATATGATATGTTATATATATATATAATGAATACTCAATCGATATCTAGCAATGTTTGCAAGTTGAGAAGTGTCTTTGTTTGTCTTTCATTACTCGTTTTAATTAGGAATCCAGTTTTGATTTTTTGACCTCTTTTGTTTCTCCAATGAGCCATATTTCTAAGAGTTGCAGAAAATATCCGCCTAGCAGCGCTAGTAGTAGGGGGGGGGGGGGGGGGTACAAGTACAAGTTAGTAGTGATATGTTGTATGAGATTGAATTGTGTCAGTGATTAGTTTCTGAATAATTAAAATGTTTATGGACGAAAATTATATTCCTAGGTCATTATTAAAATATTCTGCACCCACTGATAATAATGTACATGATTTAAAACGGTTGTTAACATGATGGTTATCGGTGAAGGTAAAGAAGTGTGATTTAGTAAACAGGTAGTTTAGAATGAAAAATAAATTCTAATGAGAGATACATTTTAGACTTTCTTTATGGAGTTACTGACTATATGAAAAGCAAAAATGTTAATAAAATTATCCTATCAATAGATTGAGGAATATGGTTAATATATATTCCAAAAAGTTACTCATATACTCTAAATCACAAATGGATGGTTCAATTTCAGAGTACGCAATTATTGTAGGAATCTGATGAAGGTTAAATAGATCAATTTGTACTAAGTTACGGAAATTCTAATGCACTGCGTCAAGGAAGATTGTGTTTTAAAAGCAGTCATGTTATGGTCATGCAAGACTGATTACAGTTTTTTTTATTAATTTAAAGCTACGGTAGCAGCTAGTTAAAAAAAAACAACATTTATCATGGTTTTGAGATATTCACTGAGAATGACAGTCATGTAGTAGTGGCCTCCTGTAATTGTAAAGCATCAGAATCAAAAAGTTGTTCACATATTGCAGCTCTCTTATTCGCCCTAGAAGATTATACTTTGGAGTATAACATACCTACATAACCTAACAGTACATTGTTTTGCTATTTCTTAATTCTTACCTCTTGAGTAGCGGAAATTGAACCTGGATATTCTGGCGTAGGTCCATTTCCAACAAATAAATGTTTGCTACATATATGTATACGCATGTTTTTTAAAATATTTTCTAGACCAAGATTTTGTCGTTTACATGCCTGAATTCATCTTTTACACTTATTTAAATCTTGTCATGGCTTCGCAAATCTAATATAATAAACTCCTACAGGATATCAACTGTCTGAATTACAAACACCATAAGAACAATGTTTTGTTGGCATTTCACTGATTTAAAACACAAAATATTTGAAATATTCACGCTTGTCAAAAGCAATCTTGTACCCCCTCCCAAGTGTCGCCATCTATTGACGATAAAATGAATTAACTTTAGGAATAAGGCTCATTGCATCTTTTAGCTTGTAAGAGAGTACAATCGGATTTGTTGTGTAGAAATTGGTGTTCTCATCTTTACATTTAACTAAGACGAATTTTCCATTGTCATTTGGTATGCGAAAAAGCTATGTTCTCCACCAATAAGAGGGGGGAATGGGGATAGTTGTTCCGCCGACCCATACCGGATGACCGAGCGCGATTTTGAGCCCCAGGGCCGCGCATGGTAAATGCGGGCCTGAAAGCCCCTGAACGTACGGGAGACCACCTGTAGATAAATATTTACTATTCACCAAGGTAAAAGGCGAACATGTAATCAAGAAGGTAACTGAAAGTTACCTCTGTTACGTTAGTGACGTAATACACTCTCACTGAATGCTGGCCTTGCTTCAAAACTTACTTTGTCCTGATGTTTTCAAAAGTTTTCGGCCAGGGCACTGGCCCATAGACCTTCAAGACCGTGGATAAGTTGGTGAAAATCGGACTTATGTTTAATATCCGAGCGCGAAGTGTTAGTAATCTGAATCAGCGGGCTACACAGATGACACTGCACCTTCTTTTATAACACTTAATTAGATATTAAAGATTTAGGCCCGGTATTATAAACTCTAGTTAAATAGCCGGTTAGCCAATATGCTACTAAATTTAATAAGCTACTTAATATTTGTGTGGGTATAATGAACCAAAATTTTATTTGATTACCTATTTATTAGTTAATCGAATCTCCCTAGAAAAGTTACCAAAGTTATTAAATTTAGTTTGTAAGTTAGAATCCCCATCAGAAGTATACACATATTCTATGTAGATGGCGGCAGTAGTAGTATATTACGTACCGTAAACTGAAAGTGATAGTTTTTAGGTCGAGAATGTAGTTTGGGATGTCGAGACCCGTAGGGTCGAGATTTCCTAAACATTCGAGACCTAAAAAATCACTTACAGTTTGAGGTTAGTAAGTTATTTTTTGCAATACCTGCGTAAATATAATAAAAGGAAAAATAGGTATCAAAATTAACAGCTGTCAGATTAGGTTAAAAATAAAATTTGAATGATACATATTTTCTTACCATCCACCATGAACGGTAAGTTTCACTTACCATCCACCGTGGACGGTATGTAAATGATGTAGCCATGAAAACCAATTGTGCAATAAAAGTTCCACTTACTGTGTTTAAATTTTGTTATTAATGGGTAACTTACAGTACAGATATTACAAAAAATTTATTATTTACTAATTAAAAATGTAAAATATGATGAAATCAACTAAATGGAACAATTTTAAATAAAATAATACAAATATTTATTAAATTTATAACATTATTGAATGATCAATGAGTGTATGATATATTATCGTCAGTTACTGGTACCAGAATTAAAGTCATCAAATATATTTTCAGGAAAATAGAAAAAATAGAATGCGGTAGAAATTACAGTGGAAAATAAAAATATAAATTACTAGAAATTGAAAAACAAAGAAACAGACTCAGTGAATATGAAGACTAAGACAATAGTATGGGCGGATATAACCATATGTGTCTAATGTAATTCAATATAGAGTTCAGGACAAAGATATGGAATTTATTTGAAATTATTTTATGAAAATATTAAAATAAAATCAATAAAGCTGAAATCTAAGGAGAATATAATTGGATATTATTTAATATGAGGCACGTAAAAAATAGAATATATTTTTATTTAAGCAGAACTGGAGGAGTTAATATAAAAAGAAATAAACAGATAAAAACCTATCAATTGTTGAAATTCCATCAATCGATGATACTGACATCATATTCGAAATACCTATGTAAATATCATCTACAAAATTCTAAGATTTAAATATCTTTAATATTTAACAATAATTGTCTTTATTTACTATTTTCTATAAAGTACCTATTTAAAATAAAAATGAAATATACTTTTAGTAGTCTACTAACTAAATTTAATACCACCAAAACTGCCCTGCTTATTTAATAAGCTGATTTAGTTGGAGACTAAATTTATATTTCCTTTATAATACCCTTTTTGCAAATAGTAGGTTACTTAATTTATAAAATATGCTATTAAATTTAAACATTCGTTTATAATACCGGGCCTTAAACTTTTCAACGAACAGTACACGGCTACAACGTTAGGAGCAAGCAAGACCACGTCTGAACAGCGTGGAGCGTGCGAGCGGAATGATTAATTACATTTTTACATATTCCGTTATGTTAATGTTTATCGTAATTTTGTAGCACTGATGAAGGTATAATAAGGATATCGAATCGTTTGCAAAGAGGAGATGCATAATTATTTTTTTGTGCAACCGGACGCGAAATATGCATTTCGCTGCCACAGTATAGATCGTGAAATTGAATTTGTTTTACTGTTGTCATGGTAACGGCCGCGAAATCCAAAATGATTGTTTTTTTAACCTATTTCACGTCCGTTACCATTACCAACGGACGCGAAATAGGGTAAGAAACAATCATTTTGACACTTGAGAACTAATTGTTTTGTTTATCAAATGTCAATCCCATAGCCATAGCCACTTTCTATTTACAATAAAACTGTTTAAAAATTGTAATTAAAATTTTCTACGGTTGCACAAAAAAAGTGTGTACACCTTGGCCGCGAAATCCTTTATCGCCCTCGAGATTGTCGTGCCTCGGCCGCAAGCGGCCTCGGCGACAATTTTTCTCTCGGTGCGTTAACGAGTGATTTCGCGGCCTTGGTATACATATAACTATTATTTTATATCCATCATCCGAGGACCTTTCCTAATTATAAATATTAATAAATATATTTTCAACAGTATATAAGTCTCTGGCTCACTCCATTCTATAGGCGTATCATAATAACAAAATATCAATTCATATTTATCACATAAATTTAACTTAATAAAGAAAATCTACAGCTCGATTAATCACACAAAAACGAAATTTTGTGATCCCCAAATCCAAACTATTTAAAACAAAAACATAGAATGTTGTAAATAATTTTATATGTCAGTATAAAGCAGATACTATGAAATCATTTTAAATTGCATATTCAATAGCATTTATATAAAATAATATGTGTGGAATATGAACGCCATACTTATTTTAAATTACAGTACAGAAAAGTTTACTTAATTGTATAAAAGGATAATAACTTTATAAAACCCTTGTTACAGTATTTTTCCAATATTCTGCAAATAAATCTATATTTGTAAAGAATCTGTTGGTTGATAATGAAGAAAAATCAGGTACAACTTTAAATCAAATTTAATGCCCAATTTAATAAAAATTGTATACATTTCAGATCTTTCCGGCTACTATTCTTGATATAGTTTTAACTCGAATGGCTTTCGTGGGTATAAGCCCCAAACATTTCACGCATTTAACGAAAATTAGCAACAAAATTTTCATTTTTTTGTTTACTGTTTCATTTTTGGCCCTAGGCGTAAATATGTTGAATACAACATATGATATTGAAACACTAGTTTTAGATTTTATGGCTATTATAGTTTTACATCAGGTATATATTATCTACATGAATTATTTTGCTGTACTCTCTCATTTCAAATTGTTTATTTTAAATTAATATGAAATTATGGTGTTTATTTTATTCTAGATGTTGTTGAAAACATTTGCTGGATTGGTAAAGAAAAATAAATTTTGTACTGTGATAGAAAATATATTGGAAAATTTCTGGTCAATTGACTTTCTTAATAAGCATGAATATAATAGAATACAAATTCTGTACAAGTATATTTTATTAATACAATCTTTCTCTACTGCTTTATCAGTAGTCATTGTTTCAGGATATTACATTATGTGCTTTACGACAGGTAAATTTAATTGTGCAAATAATTTAATCAAATAATAAAATTGATGAAAGAAAACTTCTCAACTAATAAGTTGATTTTTTTTTTTATAAAATACAAAGTAAAGTAAATTCGATTCACTAAAAGTTTAGACAGGCTTTTCATATTGTATGGGGACATAAATGTTGTCATAGGCTTTCAACATAAGGAAACAGTTCTTTGTAAATAAAAACTTTTTGGCTAACGACCATATTGCACAGGTTACTTTTCGATCACTAAATTTAATTATTATTGTTAAATAAAACGCAATTTTTGAAAAAACAGCCAGTTTAATAAAAACCAATAAAACAAAAAGTCGAAATGTTGGTATTTTATTGGATTTTATTAAATTGACTGCTTTCCAAAAATTGCGATTTACTAAATTTAATAACTGGAAGTATTCGTCGGATGATGGATATAAAGGTAGATAAATAATTTTACATCTCCTCGTTGCAAACGTTTCGGTAATTTATTTTACCATCATCAGTGCTGTGAGATATGTAGGTTAAACGTAACAAGATGATATGACATGTTTTCCAGTTGACAGTGTAAGATCAACTCAAAGTTGAGTTATCTCATGTTTTTGGATACGACCATTAGAATATACTAAATTTAATGTTTCCATGTCAAACCAGATCAGAAAAATCAATAAATACAGTATACATGAATGTTTCTATGGCGATCAGTTGTTTATTTTTTTATGTTTTATTCATGTGTAAATATTACAAAAAAGGTGTAAGAATTCTTATTTTTTTAGAACCGGGAAAAAATATTGTATCCAACATTACAAGCTATATATATATATATATATATATATATATATATATATATATATATATATATATATATATATATATATATATATAACTTAATTGATCAGAACTCGAATATTGGTTTTTAAAAACTTTATTTTTTGCTCAGGAACAGAGAGGCAAAGTTTTAAATGTTTATTGCTTTAAGACTACAACAAGACTGATTTCTAAAACTACATTCAAGATAAAATAAACATGTGTACATAGATAAAAGAAATATGAATCTTCCTCAGCTCGCGGGAACATAGCGGCCGATGGGAAACGCTGATGTCGGCAGGTAGACGTTAGGTAACACCTCCCTCCTTGAGAAGAAACTCTAGGGTGGAACGACTTGAGTTTCGTTGATTGGAGTTGACCTCGGGTTGACTCCTTTTTTCTGTAAACCCTTATTTTTATTTTTATTATAAAATAAAATAAGATAACCATTGCTAATATGCTGACTCCAATGATTGAGCCTTTTGAATAATTTTCGTGGGTGGTGATCGATTCAATTGAGAATTCTTCTAACTCTTGAAGTTGTAATTGATGTAATTTATCGAGAGGAACTTTATCCAAATTTAATTTTTTGTGGTACTGTTGAGTTTCGCATGTTGATTTTTTGTAAACTCACTGGATGCCCTGGTATAGTCTTCAGTTTATTTTTATAAACGTACGATGATATTTTTATTGAGCAGTTGGGTGGTACGATCATTAGATAAGTCCCTTTTAAAGAAACTATCGCATTTTGTTTACACGTAGTTTGTACTCTTTGAAGTTTTGGGAATATGGCGATGTAATATGCTTCATTGATTTGTAATATTACTTGTTGATTGAGTTTGATTGGTATTTGTTGAGAGCTGGTTACTGTGACTTCTGATGACAAGATTGAAGTTAGGCATTCTTCAGCCCTTTGAACTGGTAAAATATTGGTGCTTTTACAAAGAAATTCGGACTGCAGATCTACGCATTCTTCATTGCTATATTGATAAACGTTGTTGCTAATGGATAGGTATGTAGCGGGAGGAATGATAGTTATTTGGTTAGAACTAGTGATCGAAAATAAATGATAATGATTTTGGGTTTCCGGGTGTATTAAGGGAAAGAACTAGTGATCGAAAATAAATGATAATGATTTAGGGTTTCCGGGTGTATTAAGGGAAAGTCAAGTGAAAACATTATCTTTTCATTTAAAATAAAAACTTTAATTTTGATTACTTTATAATATTTAGAAATGTCATTGATATTTGAAAATAACAGCTGTTTGTTATCATAAAGTGAATATAGTTCTTCAACAATATCTTTTAATTCTTTATAAGAAATAATACTTGGGTGTACAACTTCTAGATTGGCAAATGTTACTGCGTTTTCTATTTCCTCCAAATAATTTAATAATGAATCAAAATTATATTTAATTTCTTCCAAAATTTCTTGTGTCTGTAAAAAATGTGAAAATAAAAATTTTGTTTATTAATTGATTGAATTAATTCGTTCGTTTTATTTTCAATATTAATTTGATTTTTAATAATCAGTGTCATGGTCTCGTTTATGTTCATCATGATATGTTTTGAAAGTGAAATCTGATTATTTAATTTTGTAACTATTTTATTGTGATCTGTTTCTAATTTTAAAATATTATTATGAATTTTTACAGCATCGTCGTGATCCATGTTACCAGAGATAAATTTAATATGTGATCCTAATGGGTTTATTAACCCTCGTTTATACCGTTTTTCGGGGTAAAAGGTGTGTAATTTTCTGTTAACAATTTTTGAAATGTACTTTGTGTGTTCATGATAATTATTTAAAATATGTCGAAGTTCGGGAGTAGCGAAATTTATTGCGGTTGTTATTTGTGAATTTTTATCATTTAATAAGTCAATACGATTTTTGATAGATTTAAGGTCAATATATTACGTCACTCAATAAGTCCGTAGGATGACATATGTATGGCACCACTATTGACAAATTAATATGATTTTTAGGAAGTACCAACCTTAGAACGATACGTGTAAAAATTTTATGACAATCTGACGTTTATTTCATTTGTTACAGTTGTTTTAGTGACGCTACTTTTGTAATTTTCACAACAATGGAAAAATCTGAATTTCATGTGTTGATAAAACATTACTTTTTAATGGGAAAAAATACCGTTCAAGCAAAGCAATGGCTTGACAAATGTTATTTGGACGGTAGAGAATTTTTTGCTGATTTTAAACGCGGCCGTACAAACACCGATGATGTTGAACGTTCTTGTCGACCAACATTGGCAGTTGTTCCAGAAAACATAAAAAAAGTCCACAAAATTATTTTGCGCGATCGTAAATTGAAGTTGCGTTAGATAGCTGACACCTTAAAGATATCCGAAGGCAGTTTATTCACCATTTTGCATGAACATTTGAGCATGAGAAAGCTCTATTCTAAATGGGTACCGCGTTTGCTCACAGTCGATCAAAAACAACAACGCGTCGACGATTCAAAGCCGTGTTTGGAGCTGTTTTAGCACAATAAAAAGAATTTGTTCATGCGGTATATGATAATGGATGAAACATGGATCCATCACTACACTCCAGAGTTAAATAGGCAGTCAGCGGAGTGAACAGCAAAGGATGAAGACCGTCAAAGCGACCAAAAACGCAAATGTCAGCCGATAAGGTTTTGGCTTGCGTATTTTGGTATGTGAACGGTATTTTATTCATCGATTCCCTGGAGAAAAGAAGAATCATCATTAGCGCATATTATATTGCATTATAGGTGCGTTTGAGTGAAGAAATTATTTAAAAAACGACCCCAAATGAAGAAGAAAAAAGTGCTCTTTTATCAAGACAATACACCGTGCCACAAGTCGATTGCAACAATGGCAAAATTGTACGAGCTGCACTTTGAATTGCTTTCTCATCCACCATATTCACCAGATCTGGCACCTAGCGACTACTAACTGTTTGCAGACCTAAAAAGAATGCTCCAGGGAAAGCGATTTGGCACTAATGAAGAAGTGATTTCCGGAACTGAAGGGTATTTTGCGGCCAAAGATATTTCGTTCTACAAATATGGTTTCGAAATATTGGAGAAGCGTAGGAATGAATGTGGCATCCTTCAAGGGGACTATGTTGGGGGATAAAGTAAAATTTTGCCAAAAAGTTGTAGTTTCATTAGCCATCCTACGAACTTATTGAGTGACGTGTTAATAAAGGAAGGTATGAGAGGCTGTTTTGATTTTTGCATGTCCTAATTTAAAAGGAAGGATTCCAGGATTAGTCTGTAAGTTCTGAATCTGTACTTCTTGTTCTTTTGTCAGGTGTAAGGTCACAAGTCTGTAACAATTTAGGTTTTTTCAGTATTTTGTTTTCTAAAATGGTGAATTTATTTTTATTTTATTTTTGTTTAGTTTTAAAACTGTAAGTCTTTTGTCTTGGTCTTTTAATCGAATCGATTGTTTTAATTTCTTCCTTTTTTATTTATTGCTAGTTTTAGTTTGTTTCTGCTTATTTTTCACGTAAACGGTATCTGGAATTTCAGGAAGCTCTTCACGATTTTTATTTGCATAATTAATTGTTTTTTGTTTATTCTGTTCATTTAATTCCCTAATTTTATTGTACAATAATTTTATTTTTTCTTTATGATTTATTATATAATTATTTATTAATTGTTTTTCTAATTCTATGTCCAAAGGCGAATTTATGTCAAGATGTCCTGTTATAATTTCACACAGTTTTAGTTTTGTTACCGAATGAATAGAGTTGTTATAAGCCAGAAGTGCGTAATTGATTTTAATATCAATAGGTTCTTTGTTATATTCTTGTTGGTTATTTAACCATCTAATATATTCGACTAATGTTGAATGAAATCTCTCGATTAGTCCGTTTGACTCTGGGTGTTGCGAGCTAATAAAGTGAAGTTTCACTTCGTGAACTTCTAGTAATTCTTTAATTAGTGAGTTTTTAAATTCTAAGCCATTGTCGGAAGGTATTCCATGGTGAGTAAAATACTTAATAAGATTATTAACGACCTCTATACCTTGACCAGAATTTAATTTGTAAACTTGCGCGTATCTTGAAAATGCGTCTATAATTGTTAGGAATTTTTGTTTTTCTAAAGTTATCGAATCAATATGTAATATTTCGAATGGTTTTGTTGGAGTAGGAGTTATATTAAATTTTGGTTTTATAGGCACACGATCGTATTTTGTTTTTAAACAGATTTCGCATTCATTGATGTAAGTTTGAATTGATTTACGCATGTTAGGCCAGTAGTATTTTTTCTTTATTTGATTCTCAGTCTCGTCAAGACCTCGGTGGTTCGTCTTGCTTTCGTGGTAATTTTGAATTGTTTCTTTAACGTCTAACGGATCTTCAACATGTAATAATTTCTGAGTGTATCTTTCAAAATTTAATTCAGAATTTTTAAAGTATTTTGTAATAACTAAACTAAATTTCTCTTAAATAGGGTCTTCAAAATACAAACAATATTTAACTTTTGGGACGATATAATTTTTAACGAAATTAATAACGTCTTGAACAAAATTATTTTTTGAAATTTGTACTGTTATACGCTGATGGGTATTTTCAAATAATTTTACAATTTTGGGTTTTATGGGATCAAAATTAATTTGAGATATTATAATTTGATTTTTTCCGAGATTTACTGGTTTGTCAGAAATTGGTATTCCTACGATTGGAATTTCTCTATTCGTGTGAACAGTTTCGTCGTCAGAAATATCTCCGTCGTTGTTTTCGTTATCAGGTTCGACTTGCAGTGACATATTATCGTTTGTGTTAGAATACTTTTTATTAAAATCTTTTATATAGTCGAAAATTCCTCCAGATTCTTCGATAGTTTCATTAGCGTTAATTTGGATACGAGATAATGCGTCCGTAATTTTTATATTATCTGGGATTTTCAATGACTCAAAGCTACGTAATTCTATTTGTGCAAAAAATAGTTTTCGCTTAGATTCGTAATGAGATAACTTCAAATTTGCGTGTGGGGTTTTTATTAAAGAATTATTTAAATCTAATTGAACGTTAAAATCTTTTAGAATGTCATAGCCAATCAGGCCGTCAAAGAAATGGTGAAATTTGAACAAATAAAATTTCATACTTTTATGAACATTAAATTATGAAAATGACGGAATTTCTACACTAGAATCTCTTTTTGTTGTTTCAAATATGGAAGATATAGTAAAATTTTCTTTCATGATTTTATTTTTAAAATATTTTTCAGCTATGTCAGGGTTCAAGAAAGATTTTGTGGCTCCTGTATCAATTAACAATTTTAATGATGGATTCAAAATTTTGATAAATGGTAAATCTTTTTTGTCATAGATTGAATGTTACTCCACGTTTGGTTCGCTATTTGGCTGAGTTCGCGAAAATTTTGTTCTTCGATAGATGTTTCATAAATATCATTTTCAATATTTTCGGGATAATAAGAATAATTGTCGTTTTGTAAGTCATAGTTAGTTTCACAGTATTCGTAATTTTGTTCGTCATCATTTTGAATGGATTGTTCAACATTATGTAGCTCTTCTACTGTGTAATTTTGTCTTTGTTGGAATGAGGATTTCGGAAAAGAACCATGAGATATTCCACTCATAGATGTGGGTTTAGGTTGTATGGCTCGATTTGTTGTACCTTGCAGTTTCCATACATTGACTGAGGTCTTAGGTTTATTATTCCCAAATACTTGGTGATTAGTTAGGAATCGTGGTGGTGTATGTGAATAACGGGGTTGTAATTGAATAGGGTTGCTTGGGAATTGTTGGTGTTGATTATAAAATCGTTGTGATGGTTGTTGGACAAATTGAGGGTTTTGATACATTTGGGGTGGTCGTTGAATTGACCTTTGAATTTGTCTCGAATTTTGAAATTTACTTTTATCAAAATGAGCACGTTGTAAGTGTCGGATGTTATCTTCAGATATTATGTTCTGTCTGGATTCCGCCAAGGTGTTGGGTTTCATTGCGCGGATCGTCGAACCAGGAGGCTCTTTTAAACCGGCCAAAAACATTTTCAATGCATGAGTATTGTAAAAATTCTTTTTGACTGTTGCAATTGTCGTTGTACTTTCATGAACATCTACATAGTTATGTAAAGCACTTAAATTTGACATAATGCGTGTGTAAAATTGTAAGGGGTTTTCGTTATCTTTTTGTCTGAGTTGATCTAGATCAAACAACAGACCGTTTTCGTCGCGCTGATCGCCAAAATGTGCGATCAGAGCATCTTTCACGGATTTCCAGTCTTTTGAGATACACGTTGAATATACCTCGCGTGCGGGACCAATTATTTTGGCGTAAATGCCATAAATTAACGTTATGTTCTGAACGCAATTTACATTTTGCGGAGTTGCATCCCAATAAGTGTTTGGATTTCCATCGAATTTTGGAACGATGTCTAATAATTTAGATTCAAAATTTGGAACTGCCATAGTTACGCAACTGTTATTTTCTAATTCAACTTCTTTTATATTTAATGTTGAAAGTATTAAACTTAGTTCTGTATCTGCTAAACTATTATTATAATCTAACTCGTTTTCACTTTCTTCGATAGAAATTGATGAATTCGAGGAGTCTGTCATAGAAATGAAAGCAACTTACATTACCAATATAGTCAATATCTCAGGTAGACTGTACCAAGCTCCAGAAAATGGAGAAGCAGACTGGTGCGAAGAGGCAGACATCGACCCGTGGCATTGAAGCCCCAGAAACTGTCGTACAAGTAGCAGCCATTGAATATCAAGCCAGCAGTATCTTCATTGATGGGAAGATTAATGAGAGAACTCACCGACTCTTGCTGGACACAGGTGCTACAAAAACAATAGCTAGGGCTAATCTCTTTAAATCCAAACGAGACATAGCACTATCGAAGTGGAGACTGCGCACTGCCACCAGCGATTGGGCGTATGTACACGGGGAGATGAATGCCAGACTCACCATTGGAAATGTCACCTTCAAACATCAAATACTGGTGGCAGACATAGAAGAAGAAGTGATTCTCGGCATGGACATTTTGAAGAAACACGGCTTTAAACTAGATTTGAAAGCCGGAACACTGAAAATCGGCAATGAAGAAATTATTCTTCAACATAAGAACGATGTGCGGGCTCGGGTAATCCTGGCAGAAAACGTGACTGTTCCTGTTCGCAGTGAAGTGCTCGTAGAAGGAAGAATAGAAGAGCATACGTGTTATGGGCAAGTGGCAGTTTTAGAACCAGAATGCAGTGACACAGAAACAAGACGAGGTGTGTTGGTTGCAAAAAGCGTTATTCTAACAAACACAAGAATACCAGTGCGACTGATGAACATCAACCATTACCCAGCAGTACTGAAGGAAGGTACAGTTCTGGGCTACACGAACAAGCACCCCACCCTCAAGGGGTGAGTGTGACTTGTTGATTAACGTGGCGGCACCTGCCTTGCGGCTCTATCCGCCACGACCCCCATGGGCTTGGGATTGAGGTACGCTCAATCAGCGCGGCAGCTGAGAAACATATTACTGTGCACCCGCTACCTACCAGAATCGCTTTCAAGGTGCAAGCCTCTCCAGCCTCTCTGATGAGAGGGGACCTATCCAATCCCTACTGACTATGCAGGTCAGTACCCGAGCAGTAACGCTGCTCACCCGGCGGCACTATCGCCAGTGCCTAGCCTGCTAGGCTTTCAACCACTGCCCGCACGATGGTCCTTCCCATGGCTGGCCGGGACAAGTCCCGCGGGCCACCAGCCCCCGTGCTACCAGTTACCTACTGGTGGAGTACCGGTGGGGACTTGCATCCCCTTCAGACACCGGCGGGTCAGCTCAAGGCCGCGGGTTCGCCATACCCGTAGATTCGACCCGTTCCGCGCACACGAGGCGTTTGTAGTTCAGGCTTCCTCACCCTCTGCGTAGCTCGGGAACGTGGGAGCGCCACCTCCCAAACAGCACAACGCCAGCCATGACAAGTGCCCGGAGACACCCGCATGACCGACGCCACACTGCTCCCTGCGTGGCCTGGGGATGTGGGGTTGCCACTCCCAGGGATTCCGCCCCTGTCGGCTCGCATAGAGCGCTCGGGGACGAGAGAAGCGCCACTTTCTCATCAGGCATCGACGGTCTGGCCACACAACGGACCATGACCGCTTCAACCTGCCCCTACGTAGTTACCAAGTCCGTGGGAGTCGCCACTTCCCAAAGGCTGACCAAAATCAGCCTCTTGGCCGAGGCTGGGAAACGTGGGGTTCGCCACCCCCCATCAGGCTAACAAATAGCCTGCCCCGTCGTGGCTCCGAATTCGTGGGAGTCACCAGCTCCCAACGGCCTACCATCGTAGGCCTCTCGGCTGAGGCTAACAAATAGCCTGCCCCGACGTGCCTCCGGGTTCATGGGAGGCGCGAACTCCCAAAGACCGACCATTGTCGGCCTCCCGGCCGAGGCAAAGGGGACGTGGGAGTCGCCACGTCCCAACAGGCTACAAATAGCCTGACCCTCCGTATCCCGCCCGTTGCCGATCACACCACCATGCATCAAAACACTCTCTCCCACGAAATCGTTGTCAACTAAGTTGACAACTCGTCAAAGTTTTAAAAACCGTAGCAATCGCTCGTCCACGACTTCTCCGCTACCCACAACTCACACCGTCATCATTTAACCCTCCTGTTTAAATGAATCGTCAATTTTTAAAACACACACTTTCCATCAACGCATCCATCGCTAAATCACTGCCAACTAAGTTGGACAGATCGTCATGTTTTATAAAACCCTACCTAACGCTGCTGGGCTCCGCGTAAACGCCTCTCTAAGGCCGCGTCCGCGAACTCCTCGAGGCGTTGGTAACACGCCGCGTTAGCTAACGCCCCACGAACGTCGTAGCTACCCGACGCGGTTAGTAAAATCCCCATGCTCCCCAAATCCCGAATATCCCTGTATAGCTCGCATTCACATAGCACATGCAACCACGTTTCATCCCCTGCACCACATGCACATGCACAGGACTCTCCATGCAAGAACGCATTCAAACGACCATGACCCGTCAACAGATAGCAGACCCGTAGACTGGGATCGAACCACTGCGTCCTCTTGGCAAAGGTTACCTGTGGAACAAAGGAGTAGGTTACCCTACCCTTGTCCGAGGCATCCCAACTGTTTTGCCAGCCAGCCAGCGCCTTCTCACCCACGAGCGTCTTCGTTTGCCCTAGGGAAAATTCCCGGATCTCACCATCCGTCACCAGATCACGGCCACACATACTCACACCATGCTTTACCTTCTCTTCGCCTCAAGCCACCAAGGAAGTTCCCCATGCAACACCTGCATCGCCTCCGTCGAAACAGTCCTACATACTCTCACACATGCATACAATGCAACCCTATCACACCGATCAAGCATATTCCTCGCATACCGAAAGTCCAACACCTCATACCATGCACTACAAGCGAAGAGCACACAAGACTTGAACAAACCATTGTACAAGACCCTGCATGCCCGATCTAACCCCCAGTTCTTGCGCAAAACCCTCCGCATCATGTCCACAACCCTCAAAACTTTTGCATGCATTAACTCCAGATGCGACCTAAAAAGCATGCCTTCCCCGATTGTTAGTCCCAGATACCTAACCCGCGGCACATGGCGTAAACTAACCCCCCCCCCCCCCCGGCCCTCACCACCAGTGGCCTGTTAACCGACAATCGCCCCCTCAGCAGCATGGTCACCGACTTAGAACCCGAGACGGGAACGCCGACGCTCCTCCCCCACTCGATAACGAGTTGGAGGTATCGCACAGAGTATCCATACAGAGGTTCCAGAAAACTGGACCACTGATGGAACCCTGCGGACAGCCCCTAACTACATCCTCCATTTCGTGTTCCTGTTCCCCACCATGCATACTCTCCTATCCCAGAAAAAGCTCTGCCATGCAATAATATCCCTGCAACCAACTTCATGCAACCGGTTAATAATCGTGCTCCACAAAAGGTTATCGAATGCACCCTTAAAATCTATGAAAACCCCCAAAACATACTTCGCAACAGAATCATGCACCACTGCCTTGACCTGACGCCACGCATCTTCAATTGATTTACCTCCCCGGAAACCGTACTGATGCGCATGAAGACCGTTGAGCAAAGGAGCGAGTCTCCCAACAAGCAGCCGCTCCAAGACCTTACCGAGAACATTCAGCAAGGTAATGGGGCGGTACAAGCTAGGATCGTCACGTATCCTGTCCTCCGACTTCAGCAACACCACCACACGGCCCTGATTCCACAGGTTAGGAAAGCAACCCCTTGAGACGCAGGCATCAAGCAAGGCCTTTACATGCAACCCCAAGGCATTCCACACAGACCTAAGCATAACAACCTCCAAGCCGTCTGGTCCGGGGGCTTTGCCAACCGTCAGACGTCTGACTGCCGACTCGACCTCCTCCCATTCGAACTCAGAGTACGCAGGCACGTCATGCACTTCTACGCGATCTACTGGTTCTTCCACTCCAGGAAAGAAGGACTGCAAAAGAACATCCGCACTATCATCCCACGATTCTGACACTTGGTTCCCTACTTTAAGTCGCGGTAAGTCACTGTCTCGTTTAGTCCCCCTACATATCCGGTAGAGCACGCCCCACGGATTTCCACCCTGATCCCTAGCAAAGTCTCTCCAGTGCCGGTCTTTTTCCTCTCCCATCCTAGTCTTGTACCGTCGTACACTGTCCCTGTAGTCGTCTCGCATCTCTTGGAGGTTCGCCAGTTGGTCCCGCCGAGCTATTTGAAATAGCCGACGTTTCCTTCTGGTTACCCTCCTCAAAGCCGTCAACTCTTCTGTCCACCACCTAACTTGTCTATGTCTGTTGCGCCTACGTCGTTTCAGTACCCTGTCATTGGCACTGGAGATCCACCCCATTAATTTTTCTGTCACCGCGTCAACGTCTAAGTCAGTAAAGTCAACTACTTCCATGTCAGTCACGTCGCCAAGTGTCTCCTCGTAAAACTTCCAGTCGACATCCCTTACATTCCACCTAGGTAGGTTTCCCTTTCGCGTTCTACTACTCGGTTGTTACGAACCTCAATCCGAATTGGGTTGTGGTCGGAAGTACCCCAGGAGGGTAGGACCTCCCACGTCCAATCGAACCGGTCGAACGCCCGATTACACACACTAACATCTATGTCACTCATACCACCCTGACCACAGAACGTGAAAGACTCACTCGGGCAGTTGAGAACAACCAACCCTCGTTCGCCGATCAAGTCCTCTAACATGCGTCCCCTATCCACTCTGAAACCACATTGGCGTCCATGCCGACAAGCAAAGGACGATCACGTACAACATCAAGCACTCGCTGCAAATGCAAAGTCATGCATTAAATCACCCCCGAATCTACAGTACAAAGAGCAAACAAAAAGCTTGCCAACAGGTCCCGCAATCGAGATGCAGACACCGAACTCCGTGATCAGCTCGGTTCCGGTTCCGTGAGGTACTCCGGCACGTCATAAATGACTACTTTCGGCCCTACTTTTTTCGGCGCCTCGATTTTTAATCCTACCTCCTTGAAACTCGCGCAATTTTTAATTCTCGCGATATCCCCCCTCGAGGCCGCTTCAATCGCGATACCATCTTTGACCCTACGTAAGGCGTTAACTTTCACATCGCACGCTTTTCTAACATTTTCAATTACCCTCTTTTTGACCTCGTCCGAGGCCAGCGGTTCACTACCCCCGGATCTGACAACGACCGCGTAACTCACTTTCCGGTATTCCCGTTCCGGTTCACTACCTTTCCCCGGTCCTGATTTCGTCGTCGCTACACCGGTCGATGCGGAGCCCTTCGCCATCGCGCGTATACGTTCGTCCTCGTATTCTTTAATGATTCCCTTAAACCTATCCTGTTCAAAAAGCCTCCCCTTTAAATTTTCGTTTTCTGCATATGTCTCTAAGAAAATCCCCTCCAAGTCTCTTAATTTTTCATTTATAATCTCAAAATCCTTCTTCGCTATTTTGTTCCCAAGTCCGCTTAAAAATACTAACACACCCTTAATAGCTTGTCTATAATCCTTCATCAAGTCTCCGTCAGACGACCTAATCCTCCTCCTCTTCCTCTTACTCCCTACGCCGCCGGATATCTTCGAGTCAACCACCGTACCGCTGGCCACGCTGCCCGACTCCGACACACTCCCCCCTACCTCCATGACGGACTCGGAGTCCGACATGGCTCCCGAACGTTCTATTGCCCTTAGGGCCTTACCGCGTACCGAATCCGCGAATCAAATCTACTCCTCACCTATACCCGATTTCCACACCAAAAATTATTCTAAGTCCCCAAAAATCAACTTAGAATAAAACAAAAGTGAATAAAAAACAAGTCAAAACCAACCAATTAACCCAATTAAGCCAATTAACAACTTAGAAAAATAAACTAAAAAAGTAATAAAAACCCCCAAAAAACTAACCCCGATGCAAATGAAAACTATACCAATCGATTCTCCTTAAAAAGAAGACTTACCCCGCTACTGTTCAACAGTCACATCGATAACAAAACCAACAGAAAATGTGAAGAAGGAACCTGTAGTATCGTCAGAACAACTTGATGGTTTAATTGCCACCGCGAGTGAAGGATTAACATTTAAGCAAAAGACGAAGGTAGAAGAGTTAATAAAACGATATTCTGACATCTTTGAGTTAAAAAATGGTATTAAGGGCAGGACAAATATTGTCCAACACAATATTGATACTGGCGATTCTAGACCCATTCGTCAAGCACCTAGAAGATTACCCCTGGCCAAACGTCAAGAAGCCGATTCGATAATCATTGAGATGAAACGAGACGGAGTGATTGAAGAATCAGATAGTCCATGGGCTTCACCTGAGGTATTGGTGAAGAAGAAGGACGGTTCTACTCGTTTCTGTGTCGATTATCGACAGCTGAATAACGTCACAAAAAAGGACAGTTACCCTCTACCTCGGAAAAATGCAAAAACTTTTCCTCTGTAACAAACTATTTAATTTTTTACCTGCCGCCAGCTCTAGGTAAAGGAGGTATTGTGTTTGGTCAAAAATTGAGTAGTTACTTTTTAATGAATAAGCACGTATTAGGGTCCCTACAATAAGATTTTACTATTTTCGTCATGATGTCTGTCTGTATGTATGAATGTGTCCTTGTGTGTATGTGGCGATTTTTTCGTCTCGCATAACTCAAATACCACAAAAAAAATCTGATGTGGCCAGCACATAACCTCCCGCCCAATACTACTCTTAAACGGTACAAAATAGTATTTGATGATACAGAAACATACCTTCTTATTTGTTTATTTTCTATTTATATTTGAGAATTTTAATTTTCTTTCGTATATTTATTTAATTTTTTGACATATATTTCACTAAGAAAACAGCTTCACAATCACAATGACATATGTCACATTTCGTAAAAAATTGAAAATTTTCCATGGTGTACTAGGAATGCAAGATTTGTGAAATCTAATTTCTTTATATTTTATTATCTCTAAATTTAATGAAAATTATTAAAATTAGTGTAATCAAAACAAATGTAGAATTAAATATTCTTCAACTTTCAAAATAACATAAATTGTTGAAAAAGGAAATTTAACCGTGTTTTTCACGAAAAACTGTTAAGGGCTTCAAGTAAACTGCTACTTCCGGTTGACCAATTTTATCCAAAATCTAATCAGCTCTTCATTTAAATATAAGAAGCAATAATTCAAAAAATTGTATTTTTTGGTATTATAGTATTTGAGTTATGCTAGACGAAAAAATTGCCACAGACTACACACACACACACATACATACATACATACATACATACATACATACATACATACATACAGACATCATCGCGAAAATAGTAAAATCGTATTGTAGGGATCCTAAAACGTGCTTATTCATTGAAAACTCACTACCCAATTTTCTGACCAAAAACAATACCTCCCTTACCTAGAGGTAGGCGGGAGGTAAAAAAATACAATTTTATGTATTTTTGCTTCTTATATTTATATGAAGAGCTGATTACATTTTAAATAAAATTGGTCAACCGGAAAATATAGTTCAGCAGAAACCCTTAATAGTTTTCCGTGTAAAACATGGTTGAATTTTATTTTCATGTTATGTTATTTTGAAAATTGTTGAATATTTAATTTTACATCTGTTCGGATTTCACTAATTTTATTAATTTTCATTAGATTTAGAGATAATAAAATATAATAATTAAGAGCACTGCAGGCCTACAGGCCCATGGTTGCTTGCAAATGTCTTTTGCACACTGTCCTGTCCGCGGCTTACCTTTCTCAGTTCTTAACATCTAACTGTTTTAAATCGTTCATTACCGCATCACATCACTTTCCTTTAGGACGCCCTCGTCTTTTAGTCTTTTTTATACCATTCTCGAAAGTAATTTTCGGTACTCGTTCTTTCTCCATACGGGATAAGTGACCTAACCACCTCAATCTCTGACACTTTATCACTCCACTAATGCTGTAATCACTATACAAACTTAATACCTCTTCGTTTGTCCGTTGAATACCCACTACGCCATGTTTTATGCAACGGTAAATTTTTCTTAAAGTCTTTCTTTTTCAGCTCTCGAGTCGTCTTTGATCTGTCTTTTTCATTGTCCATAGTTCACAACCGTAAGGACACACACAGCACACTGACTTTTACCTTAAAAACTTATAAAAGGCAGCTACACACCGACTGCCTTTCGTTAGCCACGCCTGAATCTCGGGACCTTCGTCATTGTTATTTGTTAATGTTATCTCTAAATAATAAAATGAGGAGACTTCAAACTTATAAACTTCTCCCGACGTTGAGTGAATTACTGTGGTATCTTCTAATCTTCCTTGAATTCCTGCGATTGACATTAATTTAGTTTTCTCCTTATTTATGTGCAGACTGATTTCTTTTGCAGCATTTTCCAAATTCTAGAATGCGTTTTCTAGCTCCTTTGTAGTTCTAGCCACTAAGGCAATGTCATCTGCGTATGCTAGATTTTGGTGTTTCTGTCTGTATACGACCCCCTTTGTATATAATTTCCCTGTTCTCATGATCCACATAAAATATAAAGAAATTAAATTTCATAAATCTTGCATTCCCTATACACCATGGAAACCCTTAAAAAATTTAAATTTTTTATGAAATTTGACACATGTCATTGTGACTGTGGAGCTGTTTTCTTAGTGAAATATATGTCAACAAATTAAATAATTATACGAAAGAAAATTAAATTCCTGCAGTATAAATATAAAATAAACAAATAAGAAGGTATTTTCCTGTATCATCAAATACTATTTTTTATGATATTAAAGTTGTATTGGAGGTGGGGAGGATATGTACTGGGAACATAAGATTTTTAGATAATTAGATAAGCCAATAAATGTTCATTTTAAAAATAACATTTAAAACGCTATAAATCCATGAGAGCCAGTTGCATGAAGTGTTGTTAACTATATTGTTCACTGACGTATTAATACTAACATTATCCAAAATTAATGACACCAGGAATTAAATTTTCCCAAACAATAATACGCGATAGAGTTTTTAACATTTGTTAGAATAATGCATTTTATTTAACTTAGAATATTGAAAAGTCAATATTTTAACATTTGTCGTATTGTATTCCAATTCAACTTTTTATCGTAGTTAACAATGCGATTAGCTAACAGCGATTTGCCCAACCGAGCACAAGCACTGATTAATGAATATATTTTTAGATCAGTGGTATAAATATTAAAATATAAATAAAATCTATGTATGTATTTAGAGATCTAAGTTCTAACATTTTTCCTTTGAAGGCAAATTTATTTTCAACTTTTGGCTGCCGGAAAATTTAATGCAGAGTGCTACTGTTTCTCCATATTATGAAATAATACTCATTTTCCAAGTTCTAACTACTGCATTGGGTGCAGTTGTTATAGTACAGCATGATATGCTATTTCTTGCATTTACTGGTTTAACTTTAATTGAATTGAACATATTAAAGTATAAATTTGCAACTATAGGAACAGGGCGTCTTGATCAAAGTGACATAAGTATTCTCGGCAAATGTGTAGAACATCACAATTTACTTTTGGAGTAAGTATATCCTAAATATTATATTTTTTCCTAAGTAAGAATTGCGATGAAACTGACATTTACGTACAATTTAAAAACCAGTTTTTAGCCAATCATGATATAAAACACTTGAAAATTCAACCAATGGGAACAGTATTATAATGATAAAATCATGTTAACCCGATAAAACTCCGTTACCCCTTTGGTGATTATGATGCAGTATTGGAATTGAATGGCCAGATTTAGTGTAAAGAAGATGAATTTATTTTTTATAAACTATTTCAAAATTACTACTTCAAAATTATTATTAATAAAAGAATGCTTATTTCTAAGTAACTGTGAAATTTTGTATATATGAATATCAGAGTACGTGTGTGTGTGTGTGTGTGTGTGTTTTTTTTTTATATAGTAATTTTATTCAAGCATTCTCCATACAAAAATATTACATGCTTATAATTTACTGCAATTTGTCATCAAAAATATTCGTATGGGTTAAGATTTGAATGGTGAGCGAAAATTCATGACGTCATATAGCTTCTCAAACAGTTATGATGAACATTCTTATACTTACAAATGAAGAGTTGTTTATTAAAGAAAAAAGTTAAATAGTATTTTTTTCATGCTAGTATCATTATAAATTAGTTCAGCATTGAATACTTATGAAAATGAATTAATTTAATAATTTCAAATGAAGACCATTATTTTAGAATCAACGATCTGACATTATTTGAAGTTTGAATTTGATAATTCAAGATCGAGGTGGTTGAAGGTAACAATAATATAATAGTCTTCTGTGGTTTAATTTATTAATACTTAAAATTATTATTAATAAATATGAAACTGTAGTTTCATTCAAAACAATCTAAAATTAATACTGAAATGACAGATTGAAGTTTGACATTTCCTTCCGTGAGGTGATCGTCTATCCTTTTTTTTTAAGTAGTGGAAAAGAGATGGATACATTAGATATACGTTAAAATAACCAACGATTGAACAAGCGTGTATGTGACAAAGACAGACTATACATACAACTGTTAATCATTAGTTCGGCAACTGATGACGTAGCAGTTACCAAAGTGTACATTTCATAATAACATTGTTATATCTAATCTTATTGTCTAATAATTAATACATTATGAAAACAAGTTTAAATTTATTATATAAAAATAAATTTACGAATTTTTCAAATTATTCGGCAAGTATTTCAAAATGAATGGTTTCAATAAATTCTAGAAATGGTAACAAATTTAACTAGGTACCAAATCTTCATTTCTAACTGGCCAAGTTTTACAATTTCTTAATTTTTTTTATTTTTCAGTTTCGCTCTTTCATTAGTTAGTAAGTGACAATCATATATTAATCGTTAATCTAACGACATTTACGAATAGCGTTGTCTGTTAATTTATATTTGTAAAGGTAGCTTTTTAATTCTCCATGTCAACTGAGAACTGCTGTTAATTTTGGATTGTATGGTAGCTTCTTGAGAAGTCTTTGATTTATATTCGGGAAAAACATTTTAGTATTGACATCATTATCAGATTTAGACCACTCATTTGGCCACTTTTCTATACTGACTTTATATTCCGTAGAGTACATTGCCCGTTTAATTGCTTCTTTGATTTCCCTGAATTTCAGTTCTGCGTATTTTTTTTTTGTATGTCTTTTAATTTTAAAATAATGCGTGTATTTCCTGTAAAAACACAGGAAGCCTCATAAGATATTGTTCTGTATCCTTTGAGTCTCTTGTTATTAATAAGTCATTGTACTCTTTTAATTTTATTTGATTGAATTTATTCTGCAGGGCACATTCCCTCACTGGTAGTCCATCAGATAAAACTGGTATTATTGCGCCTTTATAAATAATATTGAGCGCCTCTTGTCTTAGTCCCCATGTTACTTTTGCTAATCTTGAGAGAATATGAATTAATTTATAGCATTTATTATTTATATACTCCACATGTACATCAAATTGAAATTTATTATCTATGTATTATCCAGGTATTTGATTATTTTAACTTGTTGCAGAACTTTATAATTTAGAAATATATTTATTTATTGATTTATTAAAGATCTTCTTTTAGTTATTAGCACTAGCGGCCCGACCTGCTTCGCAGGTCTGTCCCCTAGGTTTCGCGTCACTGAAGAAGATTACAACTGAAAATGTAGAAAAATAAATTGAGTAGACTTAAATAACTTCAAATTTATACCAAACAATTGGCGAAGCAAGCTCGTCACTACGTTCCTCGCTTCCACGTCAGTACATTGACGAAGAAGGCTCGTTACTTCGTTCTTCGTTTCCATGTTAGTACATCGGCGAAGGAAGCTCGTCACTACGTTCCTCGCTTCCACGTCAGTACTAGACGAAGAAAGCTCGTCACTTCGTTCCTCGCTTTCAAGTCAGTGCATCGGCGAAGCAAGCTCATCACTTTGTTCCTCATTTCCATGTCCGTAAATTAACGAAGAAAGCTCGTCACTTCGTTCCTCGCTTTCAAGTCAGTGCATAGGCGAAGCAAGCTCGTCACTTCGTTTCTCGCTTCCATGTTACTAATATTTGGCACTTTAGTTTAAATCTCTTCCGTGAGATATTTAATTCAATACCAAACACGTTTTTTGACACTTGAGTAAAAATATCCTTCATGAGACTTTTAATTTGATACTAAACACGGTAGGATTTAAATAATATTTATAAAAAACAATTGACAATGCTCCAAATCAACTTTTTGACACTTGAGTTTAAATCTCCTCCGCAAGGCCTTTAATTTAATACCAAACACGGTAAAAATTAAATATCATTTATACAAAACAATTAACGATCATCCAAAACAATTTTTTGACACTTGAGTTCAAATCTCCTCTGCGAGACCTTTAATTCAATACCAAACACGGTAGGATTTAAATAATATTTATAAAAAACATTTGACAGTCGTCCAAAAAACTTTTTGACACTTGAGTTTAAATCTCCTCCGCAAGGCCTTTAATTTGATACCAAACACGGTAGGAATTAAATATCATTTATACAAAACAATTAACGATCATCCAAAACAACTTTTTGACACTTGAGTTCAAATCTCCTCCTTGAGACTTTTAATTTGATACCAAACACTGCATAATTTAAATAATATTTATAAAAAACAATTGACAATCGTCCAAAATAACTTTTTGACACTTGAGTTCAAATCTCCTTCGCGAGGCCTTTAATTTGATACCAGACACGGTAGGATTTAAATAATATTTATAAAAAAAACAATTCACAATCGCCCAAAACAACTTCTTGACACTTGAGTTCAAATCTCCGCCGCCAGGCCTTTAATTTGATACCAAACACGGTGGGAATTAAATAACATTTATACAAAACAATTAACGATCGTCCAAAACAACTTTTTGACACTTGAGTTCAAATCTCCTCCGCGAGACCTTTAATTCAATACCAAACACGGTACGATTTAAATGATATTTATAAAAAACAATTGACAATCGTCGAAAATAACTTTATGACACTTTATTTTAAATCTCTAATGTGAAACTTTTAATTTAGTACCAAACACGGCAGGATTAGAAATGAAAAACAACTCATGATAAAAAAAAATTATTCTGAAATTAAATAAATATTTAAAACGATCTTTTTATATTAAATAAGTAATAAACTTATTTAAATTTTACGGCCTTAAATACTTAGAGGCATCAAGGTTGTTGAACAGAGACATCTGTGTATTTTTTGAACAGGAAAAGAAACCATATATGAAGTGAAAAATAATTTTCAACTTTTTTGTATTAGATAAGAAAATAACTCATTTGAATTTTACCGCCTAAAATCCTTAAAAGAATCGTGGTTGACGAACAAAGACATCTGTCATATTTATTTTGAATTTGAAAAAAATATGAAAAAAAAAAATTCACATTTAAAAAAATTACAAAATAGTAAACAATGTACGCACTATTATTCTAAACACAAATAAATTTGCCAAATTTATCTAACTTGTCCACAATTAAAGTAATGTATAATTAAAACTCCGAACTGAACTGTCAAAAATGACAAGTTGTCATTCTTTTTTTCAAACAATTAAAGATAAAGTGTATTGACAGTTCACTTTGAAATTGTAAAAATAAATTACTTTATTTGTAGACAAGTTAGATAAGTATGGTAAATTTATTTCTGTTTAGAATAAATTAAAGTACATGTTCAATATTTTGTTAAATTTTAAAACATCAATTTAAAAATAACAAAATTAATTTCAGAGTGAAATGTCAATTCCCTTTATCTTTGAATTTTTAACAGTAGTAGCAACGCGTGTTTATTTAACATAAACTACACGGAATACGAGGCCCTCCTTGATGGAAAAATTTAATGTCTTTCGCATTTAATATTTCGCACATCATGTGTAAGAAAAATATGAGACATACAAAAGGCACTGTTCCACAGGGACCTTTAACACCCAAAAAAAGGTTCACCCGAATACATCAAACCGTTTAGGCGGTAGGCGATTCCGATGGCGGTTGTTAGACTGGTCGATGAATAGAGTGACAGCTCAGACCTACGCCGATTAGTATATAGCAGGGGTGGGCAACCTCCGGCCCGCGGGCCAAATCCGGCCCGCGTAAAGTTCCAATCCGGCCCGCGAGATCTTTAGAAGAAATAATAAATAAATATTTTCAAAAACAAAAATTTAAAATTAGGTTAATAAATACCCAGCATAAAGAAAAAGGGAAGATTTACACTTTAATTTTTGATATAATTCGTCTAGTTGAAATTAAGAAATAAATGTAGTACTTAGTTAATTTTGTTTTATTATTGTTTTTTTATTTTCAGAAAAAAATTGTAAGTAACAAAAATGTGTCAATTAACAACTACGGCCCGCGTACGAAACGTAAATCTTATTCTGGCCCCTGTTATACAAAAGGTTGCCCACCCCTGGTATATAGGACTAGCGGTCCGACCTGCTTCGCAGGTCTGTCCCCTAGGCTCCGCGTCACTGAAGAAGATTACAACTGAAAATGTAGAAAAATAAATTGAGTAGTCTTAAATAACTCCCAATTTATACCAAACAATTGGCGAAGCAAGCTCGTCACTACGTTCCTGGCTTCCATGTCAGTACATTGACGAAGAAAGCTCGTCACTTCGTTCCTCGCTTCCATGTCAGTGCGTCGGCGAAGCAAGCTCGTCACTACGTTCGTCGCTTCCATGTCAGTACATTGACGAAGAAAGCTCGTCACTTCGTTCCTCGCTTCCATGTCAGTGCATCGGCGAAGCAAGCTCGTCACTACGTTCCTCGCTTCCATGTCAGTACTAGACGGAGAAAGCTCGTCACTTCGTTCCTCGCTTTCAAGTCAGTGCATCAGCGAAGCAAGCTCGTCACTTCGTTCCTCGCTTCCATGTCAGTACATTGGCGAAGGAAGCTTGTGCCTTCGTTCCTCGCTTTTAAGTCAGTGCATCGGCGAAGCAAGCTCGTCACTATGTTCCTCGTTTCCATGTCAGTACATTGACGAAGAAAGCTCGTTACTTCGTTTCTCGCTTTCATGTAACTACTATTTGGTACTTCAGTTTAATTCTTGTCCGTGAGATATTTAATTTAATACCAAACACGTTAAGATTTAAATAATATTTATAAAATACAATTTCCAATCGCCCAAAACAACTTTTTGACACTTGAGTTCAAATCTACTCCGCGAGACCTTTAATTTGATACCAAACACGGTGGGATTTAAATAATATTTATAAAAAACAATTGACAATCGTCCAAAACAACTTTTTGATACTTGAGTTCAAATCTCCTCCGCGAGACCTTTAATTTGATACCAAACACGGTAGGTTTTAAATAATATTTATAAAAAACAATTGACAATCGTCCAAAACAACTTTTTGACACTTGAGTTCAAATCTCCTCCGCGAGACCTTTAATTTGATACCAAACACGGTAGGTTTTAAATAATATTTATAAAAAACAATTGGCAATCGTCCAAAACAACTCTTTGACACCTGAGTTCAAATCTCCTCCGCGAGACCTTTAATTTGATACCAAACACGGTAGGATTTAAATCATATTTATAAAAAACAATTGACAATCGCCCAAAACAACTTTTTGATACTTGATTTCAAATCTCCTCCGCGAGACCTTTAATTCAATACCAAACACGGTAGGAATTAAATAACATTTATAAAAAACAATAGACAATCGTCCACTTTATGACACTTTATTTTAAATCTCTAACGTGAAACTTTTAATTTAGTACCAAACACGGCAGGATTAGATATAAAAACTGATGATAAAAAAAATAATTCTGAAATTGATTATAAATATTTAAAACGAACTTTTTATATTAGAAAAGTAATGAACTTATTTAAATTTTACCGCATAAAATACTTAGAAGCATCGAGGTTGTCGAGCAGAGACATCTGTTTTATTTTTTGACAAGAAAAAGAAACTAAATATGAAATGAAAAATAAATTTTAACTTTTTTTTTATTAGATAAGAAATTAGCCCATTTGAATTTTACCGCCTAAAATCCTTAAATGAATCGAGGTTGACGAACAGAGACATCTGTCATATTTATTTTGAATGGAAAAAATTTAAGAAAAAAATTCACATTTAAAAAATCTACAATATAGAAAACATGTTTCCTCATTTATTATAAACACAAATAAATATACAAAACTTTTACATTTGGTCTAGAATTAATTCAATTTATACTGACAGTTTATACAGATATGTCAAAAATGACGGGATGAACACAAATTTGTGAAAAGTGACAGCAACAATTTTAATTTTTTATATTGACTTTTAATATATTTACATTAAAGTACACATGTTCACTCATTTATTTTAAACACAGATAAATTTACAAAACATCTTCAACTTGTCTAGAATTAATGTAATTTCTACTCAAAATTTGAAACAGATCTGTTATATATGTCAAATTGAACAAAAATTTGTGAAAAGTTACAACTACAATCAACAAAGTACACTTTCGTAGCAACCCGAGGCCCCCCTTGATGGAAAAATTTAATGTCTTTCGCATTTAATATTTCGCACATCATGTGTAAGAAAAATATGAGACACGCAAAAGGCACTGTTCCACAGGGACCTTTAACACCCAAAAAAAGTTTCACCTGAATACATCAAACCGTCTAGGCTGTAGGCGATTCCGATGGCCGTTGTTAGATTGGTCAAAGTATAGAGTGACAGCTCAGGTTAAGCCGATTAGTATATAGGACTAGCGGCCCGACCTGCTTCGCAGGTCTGTCCCCTAGGCTCCGCGTCACTGAAGAAGATTACAACTGAAAATATAGAAAAATAAATTGGGTAGTCTTAAATAATTTCCAATTTATACCAAACAATTGGCGAAGCAAGCTCGTCACTACTTTCCTCGCTTCGATGTCAGTACGTTGACGAAGAAAGCTCGTCACTTCGTTCCTCGCTTCCATGTCAGTGCATCGACGAAGCAAGCTCGTCACTACGTTCCTCGCTTCCATGTCAGTACATTGGCAAAGCAAGCTTGTGCCTTCGTTCCTCGCTTTCAAAAAGTGCATCGGCGAAGCAAGCTCGTCACTATGTTCCTCGTTTCTATGTCAGTACATTAACGAAGAAAGCTCGTCACTTCGTTCCTCGCTTTTAAGTCAGTGCATGGCGGAGCAAGCTCGTCTCTTCATTTCTCCGTTTTCCGTGAGATATTTAATTCAATACCAAACACGTTAGGATTTAATAACATTTATAAAAAAAAAAACAATTGACGATTTACCAAAATAACTTTTTGACACTTGAGTTGAAATATCCTTCATGAGACTTTTAATTTGATACCAAACACGGTAGGAATTAAATAACATTTATACAAAACAATTAACGATCGTCCAAAACAACTTTTTGACACTTGAGTTCAAATCTCCTTCGCGAGACCTTTAATTTTATACCAAACACGGTAGGATTTAAATAATATTTATAAAAAACAATTGACAATCGTCCAAAATAACTTTTTGACACTTAAGTTCAAATCTTCTCTGCGAGAGCTTTTATTCAATACCAAACACGGTAGGGTTTAAATAATTTTTATAGAAAACAATTGACAATCGTCCAAAACAACTTTTTGACACTTGAGTTCAAATCTCCTCTGCGAGACCTTCAATTGAATACCAAACACGGTAGGATTTAAATAATATTTATAAAAAACAAATGACAATCGTCCGAAATAACTTTTTGACACTTAAGTTCAAATCTTCTCTGCGAGACCTTTTATTCAATACCAAACACGGTAGGATTTAAATAATTTTTATAGAAAACAATTGACAATCGTCCAAAACAACTTGTTGACACTTGAGTTCAAATCTCCTCTGCGAGACCTTCAATTGAATACCAAACACGGTAAGATTTAAATAATTTTTATAGAAAACAATTGACAATCGTCCAAAACAACTTTTTGTCACTTTAATTCAAACCTCCTCTGCGAGACCTTTAATTTGATTTCAAACACTGTAGGATTTAAATAACATTTATAAAAAACAATTGACGTTCGTCCAAAATAACTTTTTGAAACTTGAGTTTAAATCTCATGAGCAAGACCTTTAATTCAATACCAAACACGGTAGGATTTAAATAACATTTATACAAAACAATTGACAATCACCAAAAACAACTTTTTGACACTTGAGTTCAAACTCTTCTCCGAGACCTGTAATTTGATTCCAAACACGGTAGGATTTAAATAACATTTATAAAAACAATTAGCGATCGTCCAAAATAAATTTTTGATACTTGACTTTAAATATCATGATTGAGACATTTAATTCAATACCAAACACGTTAGGTTTTAAATTACATTTATAAAAACAAATTACGATCGTCCAAAATAATTTTTTGACACTTTAGTTTAAATCTGATGAATGAGACCTTCAATTTGATGCCAAACACGGCAGGATTTAAATAACATTCAGAAAAAACAATTAACGATCGTGTATAATAATTTTGTGACACTTGATTAGAAATAAAAAACAACTGATCATTGTTTAAAATAACTTTTTGACAATTCTACGAATTTAGATATATAAAAAATCTGAAATTGATTATAAATATTTAAAACGAACTTTTTATATTAGATAAGTAATTAACTTGTTTAAATTTTACCGCCTAAAATACTTAGAAGCATCGAGGTTGTCGAGCAGAGACATCTGTTGTATTTTTTGAGAAGAAAAAGAAACCATCTATGAAGCGAAAAATAATTCTCAACTTTTTTATGTTAGAAGTTAATTCATTTGAATTTTACCGCCTAAATTCCTTAAAAGAATTGAGGTTGACAAACAACGACATCTGTCATATTAATTTTAAATTTGAAAAAATATGAGAAAAAAAATTCAAATTTAAAATAATTACAAAATAATAATAATGTTTGCATATATATTCTAAACACAAATAAATTACCAAACTTGTCTAACTGAACTACAATTAAAGTAATTTATATTTAAAATTTCAGACTGAAATGTCAAAATAACTAGTTGCACAAAAATTTGTGAAAAGTAACAGCAACAATTTTAATTTTTTTAATTGACTTTTAAAATACTTACAAAATAGTACACATGTTTGTTCATTAATTCTAAATACAGATAAATTTACAAAACATTTTTAAGTTGTCTAGAATATATGTAATTTATACTTGAACTTCGAAACAGATCTGTCAGAAATGACAAATTGAACATAAATTTTTGTAAAGTTACAACCAGAATCAACAAACTCCACTTTGATAGCAATCCGCACACTCTGATCCGTAAACGCATTTCCGCCTTATTTATTTAATATCTCGCACATCATGTGTACTAAAAATGTGAATTCATGAAAAGGCGCTATTCTGAAAAAATCTCTAACTTCCGGTAAAGGTTTCACTGAAATCCGTCAAACCGTCTAGGCTCTAGAGCTGCGCAAAAATTTGGTTACTAGGCAGATGAAAGTATAGAGAATGAATTAAGCCTTTTAGTATATTGGACTAGCGTCGACCCCCGCCTACGGCGGGTGTCTCAGCTAGGGCTCCGCCATCTCTGGAAATCTAATAAAACTTATGTAGTTATAACAATATAATAGGAGAAAGGTGATTACTGATTAGTTCAAAATACAAGTTTCATTAAATTCGTAGATTATTTCTTTAGAATACTATTGTGTTCAGAGTTGTATCGAACAGTTTCGAGCTATGCGATGCTAGCGCGAGGAACAGGGACTAAATTTAAATAAATCGTTGGAACCGGCCGTTAATAAAACTTTTGATTGCTATTATCTTAATTTTTTTAATAGTTTTGAGAATGTTATTTAATTATAACATACTACATACTCCATGAATATAATTTTATAATATATAAATAAAGACAAGTCCGTGGTAAGATAGATGCAAAGAATAAATATATTTCATTGTTGTAATCAAACGTTTGAAAAAGTTTAACCTGCCGCTTACTGGAAACACACAAAGGCCACTGGTATAAATTTGTTACTATTGGTCGCATTAGAAAAATTTACATAATCTACATAATTTGATTTTCATGCCTCGTAATTTTATAGCACCTACAACAAATATTTCAAAATGAATACGATTAACAAATAAAATCCAAGCACCTAAACGTTGTAGATTAAATTTGATAATTTTAATAGAATTAAAACGTATTGCAATGATGGAACATTACATTCATCAAGTTTAACAATGAGATTATTGTACTGTCAATTTTCATTTACAAATAAATTGCACAAAACTATCTTAAAAAATAAATTTTCTCCAATTGGTTACGTCAAAATATCAAAACCTTATCAACTATATTCACTTCTTGAAATTTCTTCTACACATGTTTTCGCTAACGTATTTCACAATAAAAAATGTTTGTATAATTAACACACTTTAAAATACCAATTTTCTATCTGTGTAATATGATGGTTGAAGAACTTACCTTTTTGTAACAAGTTATTATCTAAATATTTAAATTCATAACACTTGCCGTAAACAACATAGCATGGCGCACATATTTCAATCAAAACTGGAACCGCCCTCTCTCAAAATATGATTGGTTTCACTTTATTTTATTCATTTCTTACTTATTTCTAATTGTACTTGTCAGTAGCCTGCGCAGATAATTTTCCGTTTAAAACTTGTATCAAAGATCAAAGAATACAACAATGCACTGATTACTGTGTTTACTGATTACAACAAAGAATTATTGCAATCTCAAACGTATATCTTTGACTATTGCCACATGTAATGAAATTGTTGAATATTATTAAATCTTTGAATTGGAGGTGAATTCTAGGCATTTGAAATTTTTCAACTTTTGTAGAAACATGTTTTTTTTTTCAAAAGATTTTTAAAATATTTTAAAACAGTAAACATATTTTCGCATTTATTGTAAACACAAATAAATTTACAAAAAAATTCCAGCATGTCTACAATTAATGTAATTAATATTTAAAATTTGAAACTGAACTGTCAAAAATGACAAGTAGTTATTCATTTGCTACTACATTCAAACGGCATGTACAATCAAAGCGAAAAATTTTATTTGAAATTATTTTAATTTTCTTTAATTTGCTTATATAAAAATTTACAAAATATAGGCATATTTACACATTTATTCTAAACACAAATAAATTTACAAAAATTGCCCAGTTTGTCTGCAATTAGTGTAATTAATATTTAAAATTTAAAACTGAACTGTCAAAAATCATTCAATTATTGAAAATACGTGATCGTAAAAAATTAAAACGTCACATGTCGCTTTGATCTTTAACAAAATTCACATTTTTTGACCTTTTTAAAGGACAAAATGAGGTAAAATAAAAATTCTGTTCCGAAAAGGCACTAAACGAAAAAATATACTATCTAACAGTGAAAATTTCAATTAAATCGGTTACTCCGTCTAGGCTGTAAAAATGCGCAATTGCGAGTGATTATTCTATTGATCCGACCCTTGACTGATTAGTATATAAGATAGCGGCCCGACCTGCTTCGCAGGTCTGTCCCCTAGGCTCCGCATCACTGAAGAAGTTTACAACTGAAAATATAGAAAAATAAATTGGGTAGTCTTAAATAATTTCCAATTTATACCAAACAATTGGCGAAGCAAGCTCGTCACTACTTTCCTCGCTTCTATGTCAGTACATTGACGAAGAAAGCTCGTCACTTCGTTCCTCGCTTCCATGTCACTGCATCGACGAAGCAAGCTTGTCACTACGTTCCTCGCTTCCATGTCAGTACATTGGCGAAGCAAGCTTGTGCCTTCATTCCTCGCTTTCAAAACAGTGCATCGGCGAAGCAAGCTCGTTACTATGTTCCTCGTTTCTATGTCAGTACATTAACGAAGAAAGCTCGTCACTTCATTTCTCCGTTTTCCGTGAGATATTTAATTCAATACCAAACACGTTAGGATTTAATAACATTTATATAAAAAAAAAAACAATTCAACTTGAGTTGAAATATCCTTCATGAGACTTTTAATTTGATACCAAACACGGTAGGAATTAAATAACATTTATACAAAACAATTAACGATCGTCCAAAACAACTTTTTGACACATGAGTTCAAATCTCCTTCGCGAGACCTTTAATTTTATACCAAACACGGTAGGATTTAAATAATATTTATAAAAAACAATTGACAATCGTCCAAAACAACTTTTTGACACTTGAGTTCAAATCTTCTCTGCGAGACCTTTTATTCAATACCAAACACGGTAGGATTTAAATAATTTTTATAGAAAACAATTGACAATCGTCCAAAACAACTTTTTGACACTTGAGTTCAAATCTCCTCTGCGAGACCTTCAATTGAATACCAAACACGGTAGGATTAAAATAATTTTTATAGAAAACAATTGACAATCGTCCAAAACAACTTTTTAACACTTGAGTTCAAATATCTGCGAAGCAAGCTCGTCACTCCATTCCCCGCTTCCATGTCAGTACATAGGCGAAGCTAGCTCGTCACTTCGTTCTTTGCTTCCATGTCAGTACAAGTTTTGAAGGAAGTTGTGTGTTTCCCACTGACGAAAGTTGCATGTTTTTTTTTTTGAAGAAAGTTGTGTGTTATCCACTGACAAAATTGTATGATCGTGCAAAATAACTTTCTGATACTTAAGTTTAAATCCACTCCGTGAGACTTTTAATTTAATATCAAACACGGTAGGATTAAAATAACATTTATACAAAGCAATTGACCATCGCCCAAACCAACTTTTTGACACTTTAATTCAAACCTCCTCTGCGAGACCTTTAATTTGATTTCAAACACTGTAGGATTTAAATAACATTTATAAAAAACAATTGACGTTCGTCCAAAATAACTTTTTGAAACTTGAGTTTAAATCTCATGAGCAAGACCTTTAATTCAATACCAAACACGGTAGGATTTAAATAACATTTATACAAAACAATTGACAATCACCGAAAACAACTTTTTGACACTTGAGTTCAAACCTCTTCTCCGAGACCTGTAATTTGATTCCAAACACGGTAGGATTTAAATAACATTTATAAAAACAATTAGCGATCGTCCAAAATAAATTTTTGATACTTGAGTTTAAATATCATGATTGAGACATTTAATTCAATACCAAACACGTTAGGTTTTAAATAATATTTATAAAAACAAATTACGATCGTCCAAAATAATTTTTTGACACTTTAGTTTAAATCTGATGAGTGAGACCTTCAATTTAATGCCAAACACGGCAGGATTTAAATAACATTCAGCAAAAACAATTAACGATCGTGTATAATAATTTTGTGACACTTGATTAGAAATAAAAAACAACTGATCATTGTTTAAAATAACTTTTTGACAATTCTAAGAATTTAGATATAAAAAAATCTGAAATTGATTATAAATATTTAAAACGAACTTTTTATATTAGATAAGTAATTAACTTGTTTAAATTTTACCGCCTAAAATACTTAGAAGCATCGAGGTTGTCGAGCAGAGACATCTGTTGTATTTTTTGAGAAGAAAAAGAAACCATCTATGAAGCGAAAAATAATTCTCAACTTTTTTATGTTAGAAGTTAATTCATTTGAATTTTACCGCCTAAATTCCTTAAAAGAATTGAGGTTGACAAACAACGACATCTGTCATATTAATTTTAAATTTGAAAAAATATGAGAAAAAAAATTCAAATTTAAAATAATTACAAAATAATAATAATGTTTGCATATATATTCTAAACACAATTAAATTACCAAACTTGTCTAACTGAACTACAATTAAAGTAATTTATATTTAAAATTTCAACTGAAATGTCAAAATAACTAGTTGCACAAAAATTTGTGAAAAGTAACAGCAACAATTTTAATTTTTTTAATTGACTTTTAAAATACTTACAAAATAGTACACATGTTTGTTCATTAATTCTAAATACAGATAAATTTACAAAACATCTTTAAGTTGTCTAGAATATATGTAATTTATACTTGAATTTCGAAACAGATCTGTCAGAAATGACAAATTGAACATAAATTTTTGTAAAGTTACAACCAGAATCAACAAACTCCACTTTGATAGCAACCCGCACACTCTGATCCGTAAACGCATTTCCGCCTTATTTATTTAATATCTCGCACATCATGTGTACTAAAAATGTGAATTCATAAAAAGGCCCTATTCCAAAATAATCTCTAACTGCCGGTAAAGGTTTCACTGAAATCCATCGAACCGTCTAGGCTCTGGAGCTGCGCACAAATTTGGTTACTAAGCAGATGAAAGTATAGAAAGTGAATAAGCCTTTTAGTATATGGGACTAGCGTCGACCCCGCCTACGGCGGGGGTCTCAGCTAGGGCTCCGCCATCTCTAAAAATCTCACAAAACTTATGTAGTTATAACAATATAATAGGAGAAAGGTGATTAGTACTGTATAGCGATTCGACCTACTTCGCAGATCTAAGCCCTTTGCTCCTCGACCCGGAAGAAGATTTCAATTTAATTTAGGGTCCAACTGAAAGTATGGGATAATGAATCATAGTGTTTTGTTAATAATATCTCATATGAGACCATGCAATTGATGAAGAAAGGTCATTCCTCCCTTTCATGTAACTAAATTGGCGAAGAAAGCTCGTCACTTCGTTCCTCGCTTTCATGTCATTAACATTGACGAATATCATCACTTTGTTCTTCGCTTCCATATCACTATGGGAATTTTCGTGTCTCTCATATTTTTCATTGCGAGAAGTTGTGTCTCCCAGGTTTTTCATTGAGGGAAGAGTGTGTTTTCCATTGAGGGAAGTTGTGTGTTTACCACTGAAGAAAATTGCGTATTTTCCATAGAGGGAAGTTGTGTTTTCCATTGAAGGAATTTGTGTATATTCCATTGAGGGTAGTTATGTGTTTACCATTGTAAAAAGTTATATGTTTTCCATTGCGGAAGTTGTGCGCTTTCCATTGAGGGAAGTTATGTGTTTTCCATTGCGGAAAGTTGTGCTATTAGCACTGAAGAAAATTGCAAATTTTCCATTAACGGAAGTTGGATGCCTACCATTGTGGAAATTTGAGTGATTTCCATAAGGGAATGTTGCATGGTTTTTATTGAATACCCTATAAGTTAGCTTTCTAGTAATTTTTACAAAAACAATTGCCGATCGTAATGATTTGTGATAATGAATGTTCCTCACTAACGTTGCTCAAGTTACTGCTCCTAAAACACTTCATTTAATACCCGACAAGTCAGGTTTCTATGAAACAAAACAAAAAAAACATGTGCTGATCGTAACGATTTGGAATAAAAAAATATCGTTACTGCTATCCTTCATTTCCTGTCATCAAAAAATTTCATTTAATATCTACTTCATAAGTTAGCATTCTAAGAATTTCTATGAAAACATTTTCCCACTTTTATAAAATTTCCTTTGAGACCCCACAAGTCAGGTTACCATTTTTTAGAAAAAAACAATTGCCCATCGCATTTAATTTAATTTCACTTTTAAAAAAATTCTATCAGCCGTTCCATATTTTTCACAGATCGTTAGAACATATCTATTGAAGACTTTTTATTTGATACCAAACACGATATATTTTTTATGACTTTTAGAAAAACAATCGACAATCGGTTAACTTCCATCTTTTTTTATATAATCATTTATCTCGTCTTTTCGAGACATTTCTTTTGATACCCAATAAGTGATTTAAAAAAATAATTAAATCAAACACAATTTACATTAATTATTGCTCATGTAATAAAGACTTCTGTGAATCGGACACTTTTATTGTCATCTTGTCATTTTAAAAGTATCTACAGTCAATAATAATTTGCATCCTACATTAGCGTCAAATTCCGCGGTTTTACTTTATTTTTTCTAAATTTAATCGTGTAACATCCACTTTTCTCAGGACGTCAATATACACTCAAAGCAAAAAGTTTTATTCGACATTTCTAAAAAAATTTAAATTAACGTTTAAAAAATTTGCATAATATCATACACGTTTGTTCATTTATTCTAAACACAGATAAATATACAAAACTTCTCCAACTTGTCTACAATTAATGTAATTTATATTTAAAATGTTAAACTGTACTGTCAAAAATGACAAACTGTCATAGATGTTCATCTTAAAAATTCCACGGCCGCCACACTCTTAGTTGATTTTGGCCCAAAAGTGCATGTTTTTTCAAGTTTTCTCGCACATCGTGTGCAGGAAAAATTTGAAATCATCAAAAGGACCTAATCCTAACCACACTCTAAATATCTATGAAGGTTTCACTTAAATCCATCAATTCGTCTGAGCTCTAGAAATTGGCAAAGTTGCGTGATGAATCTATATATATATAGGCCCCGACTAAACAAAATAGTATTTGGACTAGCGGTCCGACCTGCTTCGCAGGTCTGACCCCTAGGCTCCGCGTCACTGAAGACGATTACAACTGAAAATGTAAAAAAATAAATTGAGTAGTCTTAAATAACTTCCATTTAATACCAAATAATTGGCGAAGCAAGTTCGTCACCACGTTCCTCGCTTCCATGTTAGTGCATTGACAAAGAAAGCTCGTCACTTCGTTCCTCGCTTCCATGATACTACTTTGTGACAGTTGCGATTAAATCTCTTCCTTGAGAACTTTAATTTCATACCAAACACGGTAGGATTTAAATAACATTTATAAAAACAATTGACGATCGTCCAAAATAACTTTTTGATATTTGAGTTTAAATCCACTTCATGAGACTTTAATTTGATACAAAACACAGTAGGATTTAAATAACATTTATACAAAACAATTGACAATCGCCAAAAACAACTTTTTGATACTTAAGTTCAATCCTCCTCTGCGAGACCTTTAATTTGATTCCAAACACGGTAGGATTCAAATAACATTTATACAAAACAATTGACAATCGCCAAAAACAACTTTTTGATACTTAAGTTCAAACCTCCTCTGCGAGACCTTTAATTTGATTCCAAACACGGTAGCATTTAAATAACATTTGTACAAAACAATTGACAATCGCCCAAAACCACTTTTTGATACTTGAGTACAAACATCCCCTGCGAGACCTTTAATTTGATCCCAAACGCGGTAGGATTTAAATAATATTTATGCAAAACAATTGACAATCGCCCTAAACCACTTTTTGATACTTGAGTACAAACGTCCTCTGCGAGACCTTTAATTTGATTCCAAACACGGTAGGATTTAAATAACATTTGTACAAAACAATTGACAATCGCCCAAAACTACTTTTTGATACTAGAGTACAAACGTCCTCTGCGAGACCTTTAATTTGATTCCAAACACGTTAGGATTTACATAGTATTTATGAAAAACAATTGACGATCATCCAAAACAACTTTTCGACACGAGTTCAAATCTCCTGCATGAGACCTTTAATTTGATACCAAATACAGCAGTATTTATATAAAATTTATAAAAAAACAGATGACGATCATCCAAAATAAGTTTCTAACACTTTAGTTTAAATCTCCTCCGTGAAACCTGTAATTTGATACCAAACACGATTGTATTTAAATAACATATATAAAAAACAATTGATGATCGTTCAAAATAACTTATAGTCAGTTCTACGAATTTAGATTAAAAAGAAAATTCTTGAGTATAAATATGTAAAGCCATCTTGAAAATAATTTTCAACCTTTTCATATTAGATAAGTAATTTTTATTATTTATACGTTACCGCCTAAAACACTTAAAAGCAACGAAGTTGACGAATAAGAGCATCTGTTATAAAGTATAGTCAAAGCGAAAATTTTTATTGAAAATTATTTTCTTATTTTTAAATTAACGTTTTAAAATTTTACCAAATATTAAACATGTACGTTCCATTATTCTAAACACAAATAAAATTACTAAACTTATCTAACATGTTTACAATTAAAGTAATTTATATTTAAAATTTCTAAGTGAACTGTCAATGAAATCCATAAATGTCACATTCATAGCAACGGGTGCAATTCTTTTTATTTAAAATTGAACAAAAAGTACCACGGATAGTGTGATTTTGTAAATTTTGACTTTATTTATTTAATATCTTGCACATCATGTGTAAGAAAAATGTGAATTCATAAAAAGCACGTATTCCCAATCAAACTCTAATTGTCTGAAAATGTTTCACTCGAATCCATCAAATCGTCTAGGCTGTAGAGCTGCGCACAAATTGTGCAAATTTTCGGCCTTATTTATTTAATATCTCGCACATCATGTGTAAGAAAAATGTGAATTCATAAAAAGCACGTACTCCCAATCAAACTCTAAATGCCTGTAAAGGTTTCACTCGAATATATCAAACCATCTAGGCTCTAGAGCTGCGCACAAATTTTATAAATTGGTTACTAAGCAGATGAAAGTATAGAGAATCCTATTGCCGAATAGTATATTGGACTAGCGGCGCGACCTGCTTCGCAGGTCTGCCCCTAGGCTCCGCGTCACTGAAGAAGATTACAACTGAAAATATAGAAAAATAAATTGGGTAGTCTTAAATAATTTCCAATTTATACCAAACAATTGGCGAAGCAAGCTCGTCACTACTTTCCTCGCTTCGATGTCAGTACATTGACGAAGAAAGTTCGTCACTTCGTTCCTCGCTTCCATGTCAGTGCGTCGACGAAGCAAGCTCGTCACTACGTTCCTCGCTTCCATGTCAGTACATTGGCGAAGCAAGCTTGTGCCTTCGTTCCTCGCTTTCAAAAAGTGCATCGGCGAAGCAAGCTCGTCACTATGTTCCTCGTTTCTATGTCAGTACATTAACGAAGAAAGCTCGTCACTTCGTTCCTCGCTTTTAAGTCAGTGCATGGCGGAGCAATCTCGTCTCTTCATTTCTCCGTTTTCCGTGAGATATTTAATTCAATACCAAACACGTTAGGATTTAATAACATTTATATAAAAAAAAAACAATTGACGATTTACCAAAATAACTTTTTGACACTTGAGTTGAAATATCCTTCATGAGACTTTTAATTTGATACCAAACACGGTAGGAATTAAATAACATTTATACAAAACAATTAACGATCGTCCAAAACAACTTTTTGACACTTGAGTTCAAATCTCCTTCGCGAGACCTTTAATTTTATACCAAACACGGTAGGATTTAAATAATATTTATAAAAAACAATTGACAATCGTCCAAAATAACTTTTTGACACTTAAGTTCAAATCTTTTCTGCGAGAGCTTTTATTCAATACCAAACACGGTAGGGTTTAAATAATTTTTATAGAAAACAATTGACAATCGTCCAAAACAACTTTTTGACACTTGAGTTCAAATCTCCTCTGCGAGACCTTCATTTGAATACCAAACACGGTAGGATTTAAATAATATTTATAAAAAACAATTGACAATCGTCCAAAATAACTTTTTGACACTTAAGTTCAAATCTTCTCTGCGAGACCTTTTATTCAATACCAAACACGGTAGGATTTAAATAATTTTTATAGAAAACAATTGACAATCGTCCAAAACAACTTGTTGACACTTGAGTTCAAATCTCCTCTGCGAGACCTTCAATTGAATACCAAACACGGTAAGATTTAAATAATTTTTATAGAAAACAATTGACAATCGTCCAAAACAACTTTTGTCACTTTAATTCAAACCTCCTCTGCGAGACCTTTAATTTGATTTCAAACACTGTAGGATTTAAATAACATTTATAAAAAACAATTGACGTTCGTCCAAAATAACTTTTTGAAACTTGAGTTTAAATCTCATGAGCAAGACCTTTAATTCAATACCAAACACGGTAGGATTTAAATAACATTTATACAAAACAATTGACAATCACCAAAAACAACTTTTTGACACTTGAGTTCAAACCTCTTCTCCGAGACCTGTAATTTGATTCCAAACACGGTAGGATTTAAATAACATTTATAAAAACAATTAGCGATCGTCCAAAATAAATTTTTGATACTTGACTTTAAATATCATGATTGAGACATTTAATTCAATACCAAACACGTTAGGTTTTAAATTACATTTATAAAAACAAATTACGATCGTCCAAAATAATTTTTTGACACTTTAGTTTAAATCTGATGAGTGAGACCTTCAATTTGATGCCAAACACGGCAGGATTTAAATAACATTCAGAAAAAACAATTAACGATCGTGTATAATAATTTTGTGACACTTGATTAGAAATAAAAAACAACTGATCATTGTTTAAAATAACTTTTTGCCAATTCTACGAATATAGATATATAAAAAATCTGAAATTGATTATAAATATTTAAAACGTACTTTTTATATTAGATAAGTAATTAACTTGTTTAAATTTTACCGCCTAAAATACTTAGAAGCATCGAGGTTGTATCTGTTGTATTTTTTGAGAAGAAAAAGAAACCATCTATGAAGCGAAAAATAATTCTCAACTTTTTTATGTTAGAAGTTAATTCATTTGAATTTTACCGCCTAAATTCCTTAAAAGAATTGAGGTTGACAAACAACGACATCTGTCATATTAATTTTAAATTTGAAAAAATATGAGAAAAAAATTCAAATTTAAAATAATTACAAAATAATAATAATGTTTGCATATATACTCTAAACACAAATAAATTACCAAACTTGTCTAACTGAACTACAATTAAAGTAATTTATATTTAAAATTTCAGACTGAAATGTCAAAATAACTAGTTGCACAAAAATTTGTGAAAAGTAACAGCAACAATTTTAATTTTTTTAATTGACTTTTAAAATACTTACAAAATAGTACACATGTTTGTTCATTAATTCTAAATACAGATAAATTTACAAAACATCTTTAAGTTGTCTAGAATATATGTAATTTATACTTGAACTTCGAAACAGATCTGTCAGAAATGACAAATTGAACATAAATTTTTGTAAAGTTACAACCAGAATCAACAAACTCCACTTTGATAGCAACCCGCACACTCTGATCCGTAAACGCATTTCCGCCTTATTTATTTAATATCTCGCACATCATGTGTACTAAAAATGTAAATTCATGAAAAGGCGCTATTCTGAAAAAATCTCTAACTTCCGGCAATGGTTTCAAGGAAATCCGTCAAACCGTCTAGGCTCTAGAGCTGCGCAAAAATTTGGTTACTAGGCAGATGAAAATATATATAGAAAGTGAATTAAGCCTTTTAGTATATTGGACTAGCGGTCCGACCTGCTTCGCAGGTCAGACCCCTAGGCTCCGCGACACTGAAGAAGATTACAATTAAAAATATAGAAAAATAACTCCAATTAGTCTCTTCGTTCCTTGCTTCCATGTCAGTACATTGGCGAAGAATGCTCGTCACTTCGTTCCTCGCATCCATTTCAGTACATCAGCAAAGCAAGCTCGTCACTTCGTTCCTCGCTTCCATGTTAGTACTTTTTGACACTTGAATTTAAATCTCCTCCATGAGATCTTTAATTTGATACCAAACATGGTAGAATTTAAATAACATTTATAAAAACAACTGACGATCTTCCGAAACAACTTTTTAACACTTGAGTTTAACCTGAGACATTTAATTTAATACTAAACACGATATGTTTTGAATAACATTTATAAAAAACAATTGACTATCGTCTAGAATAACGTTTTAACATTTGAGTTCAAATCTCCTCCGCGAGACCTTTAATTTGATACCAAACACAGTACGATTTAAATAGTATTTATGGAAAACAATAGACGATCGTCCAAAATAATTTTTGGCACTTGACTTTAAATCTACTTCCTGAAACTTTTAATTTGATACCAAACACGGTATGTATTAAATAACATTTATAAAAAACAATTGACAATCGTTCGAAATAACGGTTTGAAACCTGAGTTCTAATCTCCTCCGTGAGACCTTTAATTTGATACCAAACAAAAGACGATCGTACAAAATAACTTTTGGCACTTGAGTTGAAATCTATTCCGTGAAACTATTAATTAGATACCAAACACGGCAGGATTTAAATAACATTTATAAAATACAATTGACAATCGTTCAAAATAGCTTCTTGTCCACGAATTTAGATTAAAAAGATAATTCTGAAATTTATTAAGAATATTTAAAACGATCTTGAAAATAATTTTCATCATTTTTGTATTAGACAAATAATTAACTTATTTAAATTTTACCGCCTAAAATACTTCAAAGCTTCGAAGTTTACGGGCAGAGACATCTGTTATACTTTTACTTAAAATTTCCAAATGAACTGTCAAAAATGACAAGGTGCACACAAATTTGTGAAAAGTGGCAGCTATAATTTTAATAATTTTGACTGACTTTTAAAATATTTACAAAATAGTACACATGTATGCTCATTCATTTACTCTAAACACAGATAAATTTACAAAACTTCTGAAACTTGTCTAGATTTAATGTAATTTATACTTAATTTTTCAAAGAGATCTGTCAAAAATGACAAGAACACAAATTTGTGAAAAGTTACGACTACAATACAGTTATTCATTTAAAATCAACAAATTTCACATTCATAGCAACGCTCGCATACTCTGATTTCCGCCTTATTTTTTGAATATCTCGCACATCATGTGTAAGAAAAATGTGAATTCATAAAAAGCACGTATTCCCAGTCAAACTCTAAATTACTGTGAAGGTTTCATTTAATTCCATCAAACGGTCTAGGCTGTAGGTCTGCGTACAAATTGGTTGCTAGATTGGCTAAACTATAGTGAAATACTCAAGCCTTTTAGTATATAGGACTAGCGGTCCGACCTGCTTCGCAGGTCTGACCCCTAGGCTCCGCGACACTGAAGAAGATTACAATTAAAAATATAGAAAAATAACTCAAATTAGTCTCTTCGTTCCTTGCTTCCATGTCAGTACATTGGCGAAGAATGCTCGTCACTTCGTTCCTCGCATCCATTTCAGTACATCAGCAAAGCAAGCTCGTCACTTCGTTCCTCGCTTCCATGTTAGTACTTTTTGACACTTGAATTTAAATCTCCTCCATGAGATCTTTAATTTGATACCAAACATGGTAGAATTTAAATAACATTTATAAAAACAACTGACGATCTTCCGAAACAACTTTTTAACACTTGAGTTTAAATCTCATGCCTGAGACATTAAATTTAATACTAAACACGATATGTTTTGAATAACATTTATAAAAAACAATTGACTGTCGTCTAAAATAACGTTTTAACATTTGAGTTCAAATCTCCTCCGCGAGACCTTTAATTTGATACCAAACACAGTACGATTTAAATAGTATTTATGGAAAACAATAGACGATCGTCCAAAATAATTTTTGACACTTGAGTTTAAATCTACTTCCTGAAACTTTTAATTTGATACCAGACACGGTATGTATTAAATAACATTTATAAAAAACAATTGACAATCGTCCGAAATAACGGTTTGAAACCTGAGTTCTAATCTCCTCCGTGAGACCTTTAATTTGATACCAAACAAAAGACGATCGTACAAAATAACTTTTTGGCACTTGAGTTGAAATCTATTCCGTGAAACTATTAATTAGATACCAAACACGGCAGGATTTAAATAACATTTATAAAATACAATTGACAATCGTTCAAAATAGCTTCTTGTCCACGAATTTAGATTAAAAAGATAATTCTGAAATTTATTAAGAATATTTAAAACGATCTTGAAAATAATTTTCATCATTTTTGTATTAGACAAATAATTAACTTATTTAAATTTTACCGCCTAAAATGCTTCAAAGCTTCGAAGTTTACGGGCAGAGACATCTGTTATACTTTTACTTAAAATTTCCAAATGAACTGTCAAAAATGACAAGGTGCACACAAATTTGTGAAAAGTGGCAGCTATAATTTTAATAATTTTGACTGACTTTTAAAATATTTACAAAATAGTACACATGTATGCTCATTCATTTACTCTAAACACAGATAAATTTACAAAACTTCTGAAACTTGTCTAGATTTAATGTAATTTATACTTAATTTTTCAAAGAGATCTGTCAAAAATGACAAGAACACAAATTTGTGAAAAGTTACGACTACAATACAGTTATTCATTTAAAATCAACAAATTTCACATTCATAGCAACGCTCGCATACTCTGATTTCCGCCTTATTTTTTGAATATCTCGCACATCATGTGTAAGAAAAATGTGAATTCATAAAAAGCACGTATTCCCAATCAAACTCTAAATTACTGTGAAGGTTTCATTTAATTCCATCAAACGGTCTAGGCTGTAGGTCTGCGTACAAATTGGTTGCTAGATTGGCTAAACTATAGTGAAATACTCAAGCCTTTTAGTATATAGGATAGCTTGTGATTTGCTGTCGTTAAATAGCATTTTATTATTACCAATTCATAATTTTACTTGTTTCTAAATTCTTAATATTTTCTGCCTCAAGAACACTTCTTCCTTTCGTTAATATTAATAAATCATCTGCGAATGCTATGACTTTTGTATTCTTTGAATATGGCAAATTTAATGAAGAAATATATTGTAAATTCCAGAAACCTGGTCCACAGCATGAACCTTGGGGATATTCTTTATTAACAGCTTTTGTGACTTTAATTCCATTGACTTCTAGCACAGCAAATCTTTCATCAAAAAGGATAAACCCTAATGTCTGTTATATTGACTTATTTTGTATTGATCTGGGAATACCAGAAAAAAAATTCCGCCAATTTGAAGCAAATTGAAAAAAGTTTTGACGGTGCTCGGTGCTGCCTGGGTATTCATCAGAAAAATGTTTCATCACAACTCTACAACTTTTTGGATGGAACCCTTTCATTTTAGACCCTAGAGAACGAAATCTATTTTTTCCGACCCACCCTAATATATATATATATATATATATATATATATATATATATATATATATATATATATATATATATATATATATATAGGTACGCAGTGATATCGACCGAAAAAATTGGTAAAAATCGTGGGAAATTCGGTCTATTAAAAGGTTAAATAAAATTAAAAAGACATTTTTATTTCAAAAACCAATATATTTCGAACCTCATTTCGGTCCTTCATCAGGGTTCTAAAAATATAAAAACATATGGTAAATACAAAAATGAAACACAACTTATATAAACGTTACTACTTACAGAAAAATAATGTCTAAGAATATAGAATATAATACAAATGTATGGCGGAATAATAGATATAAATCAAACTTGATTTCAACGAACCTGTCAAAACATGTAAAGACAAAATATTTTGAAAAAACAGTAGTGTTACTATGATTATAATTTAAATCTTTTAATTAAAGAATTGTAGGTGCTGCTGAGATTTTTAATATCTGTTTTACTGTTCAACAGGTTATCAGAATTTGATATATGCATCATTTCCAGAAGTTTTCTTTTATGTTTATTTAATTCATTGTCTATAATTGTCACATCTTTAAAATTGAAATTATGTTTTAGTTGCCTACAATGTTCAGCCATTGCACAACATTGAATGAAAGTGTTCTATTTGTACGTAACAAAATAACAAACGAGGACTTTAACACGTTCAATAGCAAACAGAACATGCACTATAAAAAACAATTTAATAAAACTAAAGCTGTTAATATAACAAAACTAGAAAAACTAAATTCAATACAAAAAAAGCATGTAATTAACATAAATGAAAAGTGGACGGAAAATTACACGAATGTCGACATACCACAAGAAGTAAGAGACTTATTGTCACTCGGCCCAAAATTCTGCCTGAAATCTAACAACATAAATGATGTGAATATTCTGAAATTACTTACGGACGTGGAATACACTATTAATTTATGTAATAATACTAAACAAGACAACTACAGAGCAATGTGTACAAATATCATAACCAACTACGTGAATAAACTAAAAAATCAGTGTACTAAAACTACACAAAATACACAAGTTAAACAATGTAAGGAATTTATTAAACAGAATCCAGATATCTACATAATACAAGCTGACAAAAGTAATTGCACAGTATTCATAAAAAAAGAGGACTACATACAGAAATGCTTAAATATCCTAGAAGATCCACAGGCATTCCAACAAATGAAACAAGATCCAACACAATCGTTTCAATTGAAGAATAATGCGTTAATTAAAAAATTAAAAACACAGAAACAAATTGATGAACAAACAGCAAAAAGTTTGATGATATACAATGCAACACCACCTGCATTTTACGGAGTATTGAAAACACACAAGCCAGACAAACCAATACGCCCGATCGTCTGTGGAATTGGATCACCAGTGGAAAAATTGTCAAAATTTTTAACTACAATCCTCACAACTTCAATGGATCCTGATAATGAATTTATTGTTAAAGATTCTTTTCAATTCGCAGAATTTATGAACAATTTTCAATTACCGGAAGGCTATGTACTAATCAGCCTGGATGTGGTATCACTGTTTACCAATGTACCTCTAGAACTGGTTATTGAAGACATAAACGATGACTGGGAAAACATAGAACAACATTGCACAATTAACAAAACAAGTTTTGTAGAATCTGTGCAACTTATTTTCAAATGTAATTACTGTGTCTTCAATGGTAAATTTTACAAACAAGTATTTGGACTCAGTATGGGTTCATCTCTGAGCCCAATACTAGCCAACAGGGTGATGGACAAAGTTGTGAAAGCTTGTATACAGAAATTGGATTTTGAACTACCTTTCCTAAAGCGATTTGTGGATGACATAATTCTGGCAGTACCTGAAAATAAGATAGAATACACTCTTGAAATATTTAACAGCTTTAATAATCATATTCAATTCACAATAGAGAAAGAAACCAACAACAGTGTACCATTTCTAGACACTTTGTTAATCAGATCAACAAATAACAAAATTACATTAGATTATTACAAAAAACCAACTAATTCAGGTAGATTAATGAACTTTCACAGTGAACAACCACTTCGTATAAAGACAAATTTCATCACCAGCCTAAAACGAAGAATACAAAAAATTTCACATCCTACTTACCATGAAAAGAACTTCAGGGATCTAAAAAACACGCTACTCCAAAATTCATATCCATCTGCTTTAATAAATAAATTACTCTTCAGCACTGAAAACAGGCCACCGAATCAACAAACTGTAGCCGAAGAACAAACATCAACACAGGCAAAATATAGTTCTATTACGTATAAGAAAGGGCTATCGAATAGAATTCAACATGTTTTTCAAGCCGAAAATATTAAAATAGCAACTAAATTTGATAATACACTCAGGCCTTTCTTCACCAGAACTAAAGAAAAAATACAACCACTACAGAGAAGCAATGTGATTTACAAAATTCAGTGTGCGAATTGTAATAAACAATATATTGGAGAAACTTGTCAAACATTAAAATCTAGGCTAACACAACATAAAAGTGACATTAAAATCCCGAGTAAATGTTGTGCAATGGCTGAACATTGTAGGCAACTAAAACATAATTTCAATTTTAAAGATGTGACAATTATAGACAATGAATTAAATAAACATAAAAGAAAACTTCTGGAAATGATGCATATATTATTACATTATTACATGAACTGCCATACGAGTTAGACGTGTCTGCGCGTTCTGGCAAAGATTCTAAAAGTATACTCTCTTTTTTGATTTTTTCAACGCTTTTTAAATAATTTATATTATTAAAATGTTGTCGCGTGACGACAGAGAAACCATCACTTCGATGATTAGTGCCTCACTTCTAAAACTTGGTGATAATAAAGAGTTTATAAAAGTTATTGTTGAACAAGTGACGAGTGCTGTAAAGCAAGTGTATGAAGAAAAATTAAAAGAGCTAAAATCGGAGATACAATCTTTAAAACAAGAAAATATGGACTTAAAAGATACGTGCGTGAATTATGAGAAGAGTTTAGACGATATGGAACAATATACCCGACGCAACAACATCAGAATATTTGGACTCCCTGAAACTCGAGATGAGAACCTAGACGAAAGTGTAGTGAAGCTGTTTCGTGACAAACTTAAGGTGAACATTAGTGTAGCTGAAATAGACCGTACACATAGACTAGGTAAGCCTGCTCCAAATAATACGAATCGACCGGTCATAGTGAAGTTCGTCAGTTATCGTTCCCGCCATCAAGTTTTCAGTGCGAAAAAGCTGCTCAAAGCCTCGGGCATTACTATACGGGAAGATCTCACTAAAATGAAACTGGCTCTTCTAAAACTAGCATCTGAAAAATTCTCGTATAAAAATGTTTGGTCTTCTGACGGGCGAATTGTTCTAAATATCAAGAGGAAGGGTAAAAATGTTAAAATATACTTGAACAGCGTCAAGGATCTGGATAATATAGACTCATAATAAAAACAAATGATATTTTTTAACTTCAATTCACCTGTATTTAAAATGAATCGATGGCTCAGTATCTACTTGCTTAATTACTTAAGCCAGAACGTGCCTAAGTCACTGACCTTTTGATTGTTCATCCTTGAATTGGTGACTTAGCGCTAAGTTGGTTTCAGTTTGTATATTTTTTGTTTGTAATGTCAAAATCAGCTGTTTACAATACACAAGCAATTGATATACACGAAAATAAGTTCTCTGTATGTCAAATTAACGTTAGATCAATTAATTCTTGTTTTTTAAGATTTAAGGACTTTGTCAATGAGTTTGAGTTTGATATTGTAGCGGTTACTGAGACATGGATAGGAGAAACAGCTCCGGCAAATTTATTCCATATCGATAATTACACCTTAGTTAGCAAAGAAAGACAAAATAAACGCGGTGGAGGTGTCGCGCTCTATGTCCGTAACGGCATACAATTCAACATTCTAGATACTTCATTTGTACCAAATAATAATGTAGAACATGTATGGATTTTATGTACGATTTATAACACAAAAATATGTATAGGTGCTATGTATAATCCAAATTCAATTTTTTACAAAGATCTTGCGATTTTAGACTCAATATTTACTGAATTTAACTCTCAGTCTGACTATTTAGTATGTACTGGAGATATTAATATAAATTTATTAGTGGACGATGCCCGATCCAGTTATTTCAATAACATATTATCAGCTAATAGCATGCATCAAATTATTAATAAATTTACAAGACCAGCATCTAAATCATTGATTGATGTCATGCTATTATCTGACAAAAATATTTGTCTAAATTCAGATACTATTGATTGTAGTAATTTCTCGGACCATGACTCTGTGTACTGTGTTTTAAATTTTCCAAAGACATATGTTCCTCGGAAAACTTTTTCGTACAGAGATTTTAAAAATTTCAATTATGAACATTTTTTGATAGATTGTGAAGCAGTGAACTGGAATCACATTGTTTATTTAAATAATGTTAATGAGAAAGTAGATTTTTTAAATCAGAATATAGTCAGCCTTTTTGATAAACACGCTCCCATTAAACAAATCCATACAAGCAGGCGATATACACCATGGATAACTCCAGTTGTAAAAATAATGCAGAGGAAAAGAGATAAAGCTTTGTTAGATTATAAAAAATTTAAAACGGAGTCAAAATTTGAATATTATAAGCAATTGCGCAACTTAACAACAGCTGCTATTAGAAAAGAAAAGCAAGCCTACATTAATTTTAACATAAATAATAACATTGGTGATTCTGGTAAACTGTGGAATAATTTGAAAAGACTAGGTGTTAATAAAGTAAAACAAAATACAATGGATGATTCCTTATGTAAACCTCAAGAATACGGACAGCATTTGATAGATAAACTAGATATTGTAAATGTAAATCCAAATACCGTTAATCATTATTATAGTAACAATTTTAATGGGGTAACTGGAGAACAGTTTTGCTTTAAATGTGTAGACAGTGCAATGGTAGAAAAAATTATAAAAAGTCTTAAATCTGATGCGATTGGTGTCGATGGAATATCAAGAAAAATGTTACAAATTGTTCTCCCAGTTATATTAGATTATATAACACACATCGTAAACACTTGTTTATTGGATGGAGTAGTTCCTGATTTGTGGAAATCCGCAATTGTAAAGCCAATTGCTAAGCAAATAAACTCCTCTACATTTGATGACTTACGCCCTATAAGCATTCTGCCTACTCTATCTAAGGTTTTGGAGAGAGTATGCTGTGATCAAATCATGTCTTTCGCTGTGGAAAATGATATCTTACCGTCTTCGCAGTCCGGGTTTAGAGCAGGGTTTAGTACCAACACTTGTCTTCTAAATGTAGTAGATGAAATAATAAAAAACTTCGATAATTCGAATATATCGCTGCTAATTCAAATAGACTTCTCCAAAGCGTTTGACATGGTTGATCATGGACTACTTCTGGCGAAACTAAATTACTATCATTTCTCAACTAATGCAATTAAATGGTGCAAAAATTATTTCGAAAATAGAGAATTTTTTGTTAGTATGTCACAAAATTCTCAAATAATTAATTCAACTCCTTTTTCATTAAAATGTGGCGTACCGCAAGGATCGATTTTGGGGCCACTATTTTTCTTAATTTACATCGCAGATCTACCAAAAAATCTATTGTATTGTGACGCACACTCTTATGCTGATGATACACAAATTTTAGCATCAATGACTTCCACAGACTTAACAAAAAATTGTCAGCTAATTAATTCAGACCTGGAAAAACTTGCAACCTGGGTGAGAAATAATGGTCTCAAAATCAATGCCTCTAAATCATCATTGTTAGTTTTTGGTTCACAGAGTATTCCTCCCATAATTTTGGATGGAGTTACATTAGAGCGTAGTCAGGTATGCAAGAGTTTAGGAATGTACATTGATGAGGGATTGAATTTTCGTGTTCATCTACAGAGAAAATTAAAAGCAGCAATGATTAAACTACGCCATCTTTGTCAGTTTCGTAATATTCTTTCGTCGCAAGTTAAATTGCGTTTAGTAAATTCACTGGTGCTCTCGATATTTGATTATTGTGCTAGTGTGTACATTCCTAATCTGACACAATATGACAAACGTAGAATAACAACGTTTCAAAATTCCTGCTTAAGATATGTTTACGGTGTGTGTAAATATGATCATATATCTGAATATAGATCTCTTGCAAACATGGAGGATATAAGCACTCGAGCAAAAAAGTTTCTGTTAATTCTAACACATAAAATTAAAATTACTGGTACTCCAACATATCTCCATAACAAATTAACATTTAAAAACTATAATTATGGTTTGCGGGCTAAGGACTTGTACTCTGTATCTACTTTCAATAAATCAAAATTCAAATGCTCGTTTACTTACTTAGCACCTACTCTATACAATAACTTATCGAATGAAGCAAAGTCTCTATCGTTAAGTCCATTCAAAAAGTATATAAAACAATTGTCAAATTTATAAATATTTCAGTATTATCATGCTATTGCAGTATTTTGTAAACTCCTGAAAGTTCTACTATTAATTTGTACTTAAAGTCGTTTGTAATTTATTGTGGTATTTATGTAAATATATTTCTGTAATCGTGTATGTATTGGTTGGGTGGAAGAACAGCCTTTGGCTGAACCCCGCCATTGACTGGTGTCAATAAAGGTTATTATTATTATTATTATTATTATTATTATATCAAATTCTGATAACCTGTTGAACAGTAAAACAGATATTAAAAATCTCAGCAGCACCTACAATTCTTTAATTAAAAGATTTAAATTATAATCATAGTAACACTACTGTTTTTTCAAAATATTTTGTCTTTACATGTTTTGACAGGTTCGTTGAAATCAAGTTTGATTTATATCTATTATTCCGCCATACATTTGTATTATATTCTATATTCTTAGACATTATTTTTCTGTAAGTAGTAACGTTTATATAAGTTGTGTTTCATTTTTGTATTTACCATATGTTTTTATATTTTTAGAACCCTGATGAAGGACCGAAATGAGGTTCGAAATATATTGGTTTTTGAAATAAAAATGTCTTTTTAATTTTATTTAACCTTTTAATAGACCGAATTTCCCACGATTTTTACCTTTTATATATATATATATATATATATATATATATATATATATATATATATATATATATATATATATATATAAGTTACAGTGTGCCAATAACCCCTAAAAGTGCTGATAACAGACAATTCCCCGAACGTGACATTCCGTAGTTATAATATTATATATAGTTGTGTTTAAAGATGAGAGCGCTAGTTTTAGACTCGTTATTCAAACTCAGTTCATATTGTAGTTTATAGAATAAACATATTAAATATAATAAATTGTATTACTTGCAATAAATATTTTTTAAAAACTGACTTGTTGGTTGAAGAAAGTTAAGTTATATATATTTACGTTAAAAATATCAAATAGCCATGGAATTGAAACAAAAATAAATAAATTTTTGACATTTGACAGATGAATGATTAATTTGACGGGTAAAATATCAAATAGACAGAAAAACGATAAGCATTTATTTATTTTTGTTTCAATTCCATGGCTATTTGCTATTTTCATCGTAATTTTCCATGTTTTCATATTTAATTTCTGTCGTTACAAAGCATGTTCAAGTAATTCTGTTTATTGATTTAGATGCAGAATTTTATGCTCTACAACATGTATTTGAAGCATTTTTGCCTAAAATAATTTGGGGTGCAATGCGCACGGAAAAACTGTTTTTTCATGTTAATCGCCTATGTACACAGGTATGATGCTCCACCCGGTATATATCCTTGGTGTTCGTTTAGGATGTTATTGAAAGCCGTTTTGTAGGTGTATTTTGCCAACTCTAGATTACAATCTATTTTAAGACACGTCCAGGGTATGGATAGGTAGAGATACTTGTCGATTTTGGGTAATGTTATGTCAAGGTCGGTTAATTTGTTTGAAATATTTTGGAGATATGGATTTGATTGTTTTATTTGGGTTTTATTGTGTTCATGTTGTAGAATAGTAGAGTAATTGGGATGTTGTGGGTTGCTAGCGAGGTTTGTTATGTGTGAGAAGGTGAGGTGGGGTAAATAGCTCCGTGGTAACGTGTCGGACTGTGGATTGTGAGATCCTCAGTTCGAATCCCACTACCGACAGTTGCCAATTTAAATTTACCCCTGTGGTTCCCCCTCCACTAACAACATTGGGGGCTATGACTTGACGGCTGGTAACCGCATTTCATACGCAAAAATATATCACCTACCGAGATCTGCGTCAGCAGAGTGCCACACCCTTAATGGGTAAAAGGCGTGATGATATATTTATTTTTTATTTATTTTTGAGAAGGTGAGTTGTTTTCTTCTGATCTCTATAGGGTATTCTCCACTTTCTATTAATATGCTTTGTATGAGACTTGTTCTAAACGCGCCTGTAATTAATCGAAGTGCTGAGTTTTGGATTACATTAAATTTTTTGAGGACACCTTGTTTAGCCTGGGAGTAAACGATGCATCCATAATTAAGTTTGGTTCTAATTATTGTCTTGTACGTACTGTGCAGAATTTCTCTTTCAGCTCCCCAGTCATGGTGTGTGATAATGTCTTTATTATATTTAGTCTTTAGTATGTATCTTTCTTAAGTGTATCTATTTGGGCTTTTCAGTTTAGTTTTTCATCTAGTATTAATCATAGGAATTTCGTAGTAGGGTTATAGGTGATGTTTGTTCCGTGTAATGTTAATCGGGGTTAGGCTGGTTTGTATCGGGATCTAGAGAAGTGTAATGCTGATGTTTTACTGGTTGAGAATTGGAAACCCGTTTTATTTTCATATATTTTGAGATTATTTATTGTGTTTTGTAGGTTGTTAGTGATGGGTTCCATATTTTTTCCTCTGCAATAGATTGCAAGATCATCTATGAACAGTAGTGATTGAACGGGTATTGTGGTGCATTTTGTTATTTATTACGGTTATTATTGATCCCTGGGGGATGCCATTTTCTAGAATTTTTGGTCCGAGAAGGTATTCGTATTATTGAATTACTCTAAATTTACGAGTGGTTAAGATAAGTTCGTATTTTTTAGGTTCCATTTCCAATGGCCTTCGGTCTGCATAGTTTGAGTTGTGAGGGGTAGATTGCTTGTAACCTTTACTGGAAAGTGTTCACTATTAAATGTATGCTACAGGGTTTCCATTGTGTAGTTTGTTGCTATTGTGGGATGGAAGAAAGCTAAATCTATGGTTGAGAGTGTACCAGTGGAGGATCATATATTTGTAGGGTTATCGTCATTTAAGAGCACTAGGTGATCAAATACGTCTTCGATTAGTTTTCCTCTTGTATTAGTATGGTTAGCTCCCCATGACGGGTTATGTGCATATAAATCGCCGATGATTAAATAGGGATTTGGTAACTGATCTATTAGAGTTTGGAGTTCATTTGGAGTTGGTGTGTAAATAGCTCCAACTAATAGGTGGTATGTATATATTACAGATCGTATGTGGATAGGGAAAGTTTACATGGAGAGCTATTGCTTCAATATTAATGTGCAGAATAATTTCCTCTGTTTCAATTGAGTTTTTTGCCATTATTGCTACTCCACCCCTTACATGTTCATTATTCTCTCTATCCTTTCTATAAATGTCATAGCCCTTTATGTTATAATTTTTGTTGGGTTTCAATTTTGTCCCTTGTATGCTAAATATATCTGGTTGTTGTTCTGCTATGATAAGTTGGACTTCTCCAGCATGGGCTGTAATACTATTACAGTTCCACGATAGTATTTCCAATATCTTATTGTTGTGTATTATTAATAGTTGCTTCTGAAGTATGTGTTTGGTTTTGTTCTTCTATGTAGTCTTCTATTTTTTTCTGGAGTCGTGTGAATCTGTTTTTAAATGATCTATGTACTAGTTGGGGATATAGTTCTTGCAACATTTCTAGGATACCTTTTAAATCATCTGTGTATTCCTTGGCTACACTGATTTGATCGTTGGTTCCTGGGATATTCCATAAGGTCCTTAAACATATTGAAGCTCAATGGAAATTTGTTATCTTTATTATCAATTTGTTTTTTTATTGGGTTAAGCGTAGTTCTGTGGGTAGCCCTTGGCTGGGACTTTCTGATCTATTTTTACTCTTTGCTCGTTTTTTTGCAAGGTGTATTTCTTCCGTGGTGTTAGTATCAGTAGAACTGTCTCGGGGTAATTTCTCGTGGTATTTTCTTTCGTTGTTTCTCCGTGTTAATCTTTTTGTTGTTGCATGTTTATTTACTGTTTTTATATTTTGTGTCGCATTGTTGTCAGTTTGTTGTATTTCAGCGGGGTCTGTTTGTATTAAGTTTCTATTTATGTTGGCTTCTGTTGTTTGTATGTCCATACTATCAGTTGATGTTTGAGTAGTTGGCATGTTGTTTGGTACTTTGGGTTGCTGTGGGCAATTTCTTGCTAAGTGACCTTCTTTTTTACATTGACATGGAGGGGCATCTGTAGATAAGAATACCCTGTAGTTGGTTCCTTCATGTGTAATAATGAGTGCTTCTGGGATTTTTTCTTTTTATACAGGTGTAATAAATACCTGCCTTCTAGAACAATAGACATGTGAGAATTCGTTATCTTGGGCAGCGGCTTTCAGGAAATTTATCGAGGATACTAATTTCAAGTTGGTGTTTTTTATACTTTGTAGTATTACACTACGTGATATAGAAGGACATGCATTAGAGATAACAATTATTTGGGATGGTGTAATTAGTCTTCTTATTTCTAATGTTCGGTTTTGTATATTAATATAAAGTTTTGCATGACTTTATCTACCATAGTTTTTGAGCAAAGATATATACATACTCGGTTGTTAGACATTCTTGAAATAAAGGTTTTGTTTTTGGGATCTACAATTTTTCCAATACATCTTAAATAGTCAATATTTTGGATTTCATCTATAGCTGGAATTATTATTGCCTGGTTCTTGTTTGGGAATACTTCATTCTGTTTCAGGTTTGTTGCGTATGAGTCATTTGGTTGTGATAGTTGTTGAGTTTGGTTTTGATCGCTTCTGTAGTCAGAAGCCATCATTTTTATCGATAGTTGGTGCATTGGTTACCCTCAAAAAGGTGGTACTTTGCTCACTCTTATTTCGTTGGGACTTTAATTTCCGTTACCTGATGATACTAGGTGTGATTATATCCGAAACTTATCTACTCGCCGCTAGATGGTTATTTGTGAATGGTGACAGATAGTGAGAGATTATATTTACCACGTGATTTTAATAGTAATAAGTGGGTTAGGATGGAATGTATTATTTAGAGGAATTAGGTAAGATTTCATGATTAAGATACTGTTTTAATAATGTTAAATGAGTTGGTTTTGGATCAACAGGGAATAGAATGTAACTAAATTGACACTTACGTTCTATCAGTGTTGCCAATCGCCAAGAAACTCTAATATTTTCCTAATTCTTATGTAAATAACTATTTTGCAACCAATGGTATTAAGTGATAATCCTTTACTTTCGACATTTCTGATTTCTAAACCATGAATGCAAGTAAACGTAACAAAATTGATAATAAATTTCTGTGAAACACTGTGGAAATGTTTTAAAAATCCTTAAAAGTATCTCACTTGATATACCATCCATTCCACATTTTTTGTAGTACTATTTCAATTTCTTTTACACTGAATTTTTCATCGTCTCCCGAATCAATTGGATTTTGATTATATTCTCGAACCTGTTTGTGGTACTCATTATCATCAGAATAATTCTTCTAATATAAATTCTTTCATTATACGATAAAGTGTACTTTCAGTATCTGTTTTAAATTCCCCATTTTCTTTTTTAAAAGTATATCAAAATTCATGGGTTATTTTTACTACGTGTAGTGCAGTATTCTTTCCAAGACTTTTGCTTCCTTAATTTGTATCGTGTTGTTAAATTTTTGTTCCATGTACTGTCTCTTCCTTTCCTCCCTAAGAACTAATTCATTTTTGGTTCTTTGGTATCTTCTTCTTATAGCATTAACGTTTTTACGTATCAAAGTAAGTTCATTCGTCCACCAAGGAACTGTTTCCCTTTATTTTCGAATTTTTTAGCTCTTGAAGTCTTGAATGATTTAAAGCAAGCTGTCTTTAGGGCTTCAAGATACTTATAAAAAGACGTTCAAAATCCACTTACATTTGATCCATTTACTAAGCAGGATTTCATCTAATTTTTTCATTGTAACTTCTTGGCTTTCAATATTAATTTTTTTCTGAATATCTCTTTTATATATTTATCAAATGTGTCCCAATTTTCCAGCTATACTTGAACTTATTGTGCATTAAAAAATTTCTATTTTGTTTCCCTAATTTAATATTGGATGTCAAAAATCTGGTATGAACAGTTTTCATCCAATTCAATTTTTCAATTAAGGAATTTATTTGACAGGTGCTGACTGGTCATAGTTAAATCATTATTACTTTTACCTCATCCATTGTCAAAAGTGAACTGCTCACTTTTTTCATTAATTATAAATAATTCTTGTATTATTGGTAACTCTTCCATAATACGCCCTCTTTTGTTTATCACCATGCCGTGCCACATTGACGATCTAGAATTGCTGTCTAATGCCATTAAAAAATATTTTTTTTAACAAATATATATATATATATATATATATATATATATATATATATATATATAAATTATTTTATTGCTTCTTCTGTTACACTTTTTAAAAAAGATTTTTATTTCCTTTACAAATAATAATGGATTACAATATGTACTTTATTGTTCCAAGACTAACATCAGACTAAATTATAAAATACAATTCCAGCTCTAAGTAAAATATAATATGATGCGTCAGGAGATAGCTGACGCTCCTGAGAAGCAGCTGAGGTCAGGGGTTCTCACCATGTAACACCTCCCTCCTTAAGCAGAAACTCTAGGGTGGAACAACTTGAGTTTCGTCAACTACCCTTGGGTTTCCTTGAACTTTCTGTAACATTTTATTTTTGATTAGTTTTACAATAAAATGTAATATTATTATAGCCGTGAAGATGGCGATATAAATGGTCAATCCTCTTGAATAATGGATCTGTAGATCGATTGGATCTGCGGGGACTTCTTGAGTTTCTTGAAGTTGAATTTGGTGTAGCTTGTCGAGTGATAATTTATCCAATTTTAATTCTTCAACTTGTGCTACGGTTGAGTTTCGCATCTCAATTTTTTCCAGTTTTAGTGGGTGACCTGGTATTATCTTCATTTTGTTGGAGTAGACATAAAAGGGGGTTTTGAATCCGCAAGTTGGTGGAACAACGAACAGATATGTTCCTTGTAAGGAAGCAATAGTGTTTTGCTTGCACATTGTTTGTACCTTCTGATGTTTAGGAAATATTCCAATTTAGTGTGCTTCATTGATTTTCAGAATGATTTCTTGATTCATTGTTACTGGTATGTGTTGACAATTATTTGCTGTAACTTCAGATGACAAAATTGAAATTAAACAGTCTTTTTCTTTCTGTAGTGGTAAGAGACTTGTGCTTTTACACAAAAATTCTGGTTGCAGATCGATGCATTCATCATTGCTGTATTGGTATGCATTGTTGCTTAATGATAGGTAAGTTGAGGGTGGAATAATAATTGATTTATTTTCATTGGGAATTGAGAATAAATGATAGTGTTCGAAGTTTTCTGGGTGGACTAGAGGAAATTCTAGTGAAAACATAACTTTTTCTTCAAAAATATGTACTTTGGTTTCTATGACATTATAATATTTTAAGAGGTCATTGGCATCAGAAAATAGCAGTTGTTTGTGATTATAAATTAAATATAATTCATTAACAATTTCTTTTAGATCTTGATAAGGAATAATACTAGGATGAGCAATTTTTAAATTTGCAAATGTTATGGCGTTTTCCATTTCTACGATGAAATTTAATATTGAATCGAGATTAAGTTTTATTTGTTCCAACGTTTCGTGTGTTTCTGTATAATATAAGAAATTATAATTTGTACTGTTTATTGCTTGAACTAGTTCGTTCGTCTTATTCTGAATTTTATGTTGATTATTCATAATTATAGTCATTGTCTCATTGATGCTAGACATAATCATTTTTGAGAGTGAAATTTGTTTATTTAGTTTTGCAACGATCTTATTTTGATGTGTTTCTAATTCTAAAATATTCTTATGAATTTCATTGGCATCTTCGTTATCCATGTTGCCTGTTATTATTTTTATAATTGAACCTAAAGGGTTGATTACGCCGCGTTTTTGACGTTTTTCATGATAAAACAAATTAATTTTATTATTAACAGTTTTAATTTCATTTTCTAATCGTTTATAATAACTGTGTAAAGAATGATAAAGATCTGGGGTAGCTGCGTCTATTATTACTTTTATTTGTAAGTAAATTTCATTTGTTGAAGTTATTGCATTTTTAATAGACTTAAGGTCAATGTAATGTAAGAAGGTATGGGAAGAGGTTTGTATTTTTGCATGTCCCAATTTAAATGGAAGGATGCCGGGATTAGTCGCTAAATTCTGTATTTGTACTATTTGCGTCTTCGTCATGTGAAGGATCGCTAGTCTGTAACAAAGGAGACTTTTTCAATAATTTATTTTCCAATATTTTTATTTTTGGTTTAACTCTACTTTTTATCTTTTTAAAGTGATAAGTTTTTAATCTTGGTCTCTTTATATTAGATAGGTGAATATTTTTTGAAGTATTACCGTGATCTGGTTTAATTTCCGCCGTCTTTAGTTTCTGATTTATTTTATCAATCTGTTCAGGTTTAAATTTATTCTTTGTTTTACTTTGTTTTTGTTTATTCTTTACGAATACTGTGTCTGTTATTTCCGGTAGATCTTCGCGATTTTTATTAGCGTAATTTATTGTCTTTTGTTTGTAATTTTCATTTCTTTCTCTAATTTTATTATAAAGCAGTTTTATTTTTTCTTTATGATTAACAATATAATTATTAACTAATTGTTTTTCTAACTCAATATCTAATAATGAATGAGAGTCTAAATGTCCTGATATTATTTCGCATGGTTTTAATTTTGTGACTGAATGAATGGAATTATTATATGCTAAAAGTGCATAGTTAATTTTTATTTCAATAGGTTCTTTAGAATATTCTTCCTGATTATTTAATAATCGGATGTGTTCAATAAGGGTTGAATGGAATCGTTCAATCATGCCATTTGATTCTGGGTGTTGGGAACTGACGAAATGTAATTTAATTTTGTGTACTTCTAACAGTTCTCTAATTAATGAATTTTTAAATTCTAGACCGTTGTCTGAAATGACTTGGTCTGGGATGCCATGATGTGTAAAATAGTTTACAAGATTATTTACAACTTCAATACCTTGGCCTGAGTTTAATTTATAAGCCTGTGCGTATCTTGAGAATGAATCAATAATAGTAAGAAATTTTTGTTTTTCTAAAGAAATTGTGTCTACGTGCAATATTTGAAATGGTTTCGTTGGAGTGGGGGTAATGTTAAATTTTGGTTTTATTGGTACTCTATCATATTTTGTTTTCAAACATATTTCACATTCGTTTATGTAAGTTTGAATAGATTTTCTTAGATTTGGCCAATAATATCGTGTTTTTATTTGATTTTCAGTCTCATCGAGACCTCGGTGGTTTGTTTTACTTTCATGATAATTTTGTATTGTTTGTTTAATATCATCTTGATTTTCTATGTCTAAAAGTTTTTGAGTATACCTAACAAGGTTTATTTCGGAGTTTTTGAAATATTTCTGAATTACTGAACAAAATTTTTCATATAATGGGTCTTCAAAATATAATTGATACTTTACTTTCGGGACAATATATTCTTTTACAAAATTTACTATATCTCTAACATAATTATTTTTTGAGATTTGAATAATTATACGTTGTGTGTTCTGAAATAGTTTTACAATTTTTGGTTTCTTTGGATCGTAATGTACCTCTGAAATAATAATTTGATTTTTTCCGTAGTTAACTGGCTTTTCAACAATTGGAATACCTACGATTGGATTTTCTACGTTTGTGTGCACTGTGTCATCATCATCAGGGATTTCTATAATTTCGTTATCATATTCAACAGCTAATGAATTATTATCAAATTTTTTGTTTTTATCTTCTTTAATATTTTCAGCAAAACTTTTATTAAATTCTTTCATAAAGTCAAATATTCCTCCTGAATCTTCAATTGTTTCGTTAACATTAATTTGGATTCGTGATAGTGCGTCTGCGTTTTTATTTAAAGATCCTTTTTTATAAATTATTTGATAATCATACTCTTCTAGCTTCAAGCGCCATCTAACAAGTTTAGAATTGGGTTCTTTAAGTGAGAACAGCCATTGTAATGGACGATGGTCTGTGTAAATAAGAAATTTACGTCCAAATAAATAGGGTCTGAAATGTTTGACCGCCCAAACTATCGCTAAAAGCTCTTTCTCTATAGTTGAGTACTTAGTTTCGGAGTCATTGAGTGTGCGACTTGCATAAGCTATCGGCAAATCTGATCCGACTTTTCCTTGTGATAGTACTGCGCCTATTGCAACATTACTCGCGTCTGTTGTCAAAATGAAAGGTTTTTCAAAATCTGGAAATTGTAAGATTGGTTCGTTCGATAATAAATTTTTACAAATATTAAAACAATTTATGTACTCAGTATTTTGAATATCTATGGTTGCATTTTTCTTTAAACATGAAGTCATTGGCTTTGTTAATTTAGCAAAATTTTTTATAAATTTTCTGTAATATCCTAACAGTCCTAAAAATGCTTTTATTTCTTTTGATGTTTTTGGTAGGGGATAATTTTGTATAGCTCTGATTTTTTCTGGGTTTGGTTTAATACCGTCGGGTGTGATTATATGACCAAGGAATGTAACTTCCTTTTTTAAGAATTCTGACTTATCGAGTTGGATTTTAAGGTTACTTTCACGTAATTTTTGAAAAATTTGTTTTAAATTAACCATGTGTTCTTGAAGAGAAGCTGAGAAAACAATGATATCATCCATGAATACAAAACAAGTTTTATTAATAAATTCTTTTAAAACATTATCCATTACTCTCTGAAATGTGGATGGTGCATTTTTGAGTCCGAATGGCATTCTCAAATACTCGTAGTGTCCGTTTTCAACATTAAATGCGGTTTTCTGAATATCGTTTGGGTGCATTTCAATTTGGTGAAATCCACTCGCCAAATCAAGGGTGGAAAAATATTGTGAACGTCCTAATCTATCTAAGATGTCTGTGATATTTGGTATTGGGTAACGATCATCTGTAGTTTTTTCGTTTATCTTTCGATAATCGACTACAATTCGCCATTTTTGTTTTCCGGAGGCATCGGCCTTCTTTGGAACGATCCAAATAGGGGATGACCAGGGTGAGTCGCTGGGTCTAATAATTCCTTGTTGTAACATATTATTTATTTGTCTTTCAACTTCGGGCTTATGAATAAAAGGGTATCTATAAGATTTTGTGTGAACAGGTATTTCATCTTTGGTTGTTATTTTGTGTTTTATTTTATTTGTGAAAGTTAACGGTGTGCCTTCACGATGAAAAATATCTGAATAGGATTTAACTAATTTTTCAATTTGGTATTTTTCTTCTAAGTTAGTGTGTTCAGTACGAATTAAATTTACTATATCAGATTTGTTTAATTTTTCATATGATTCATTAAAGGTTGTAGCGTAAAATAATTCAAAATCTGTCTCATTAAATGTGTTTACATTTATGGGTTCATACAGTTTTATTTCTTGGGGTTCATTACTAATATTATAAATATCAACGGGTGCGTATCCGTCTTGACAATTTGTTATACATTCTCTTATTAAACAATTAAATATTTTAGTTGATGGTATTAATATATCACCGTTATTTACTTTTACGGGAATTTTTAAAGTTTCTAAAGTGTGTGGTTCTATACGTGCAAAAAATAATAATTTTTTCTTTGCCTCGTAATGAGATAATTTTATTTCAGTATTCGGTGTTTTCAAAATAGATTGTTTTATATTAAGTTGTACATTTAAGTTTTTAAGGGTGTCATAACCTACTAAACCGTCAAAGAAATGATGAAATTTAAAAAGATAGAATTTAATTTTTTTGTCGTCATTAAATTCGGGGAATGCTGGGATTTCAATACAAGAATCTCGTTTAGTTGTTTGGAATATTGAAGAGATGGTAAAATTTTCTTTCTTAATATAATTTTTATAATATTTTTCAGCAATATCTGGGTTTAAGAATGACTTTGTTGCGCCGGTATCGATTAATAATTTTAACGGGGGATTTGAAATTTGAACGTAAGGTAAATCTTTTTTATCATAAATCGAGTGAAGCTCTATGTTTGGTTCGTTGTTAGGCTCAGTTCGTGAAAATTTTGGTTATTTTCGCAAGGTGACTCTTCGTGATTATTATCAGAGATTTCGTTTGCGTAAAAGATTTGATTTTGTGTGTCATAGTCGGTATAATCTGTCTCGTAAGGTTCGTCATTTTCCTCATAGTACTGTGTCGGTTGTTCGACATTAAATAATTCTTCTACTACATAGTTTTGTTGTCTTTGTTGGTATGGTGGTCTACTTATCATTGTATTAGGTTTTGGGAAGGTACCATGTGATATTCCGCTCATAGGAGTGGGTCTTTGTTGTATAGGTCGATTTGTGGAGCCTTGGGGTTTCCATACATTAACAGTGTTGGATTTGGGTTTATTTCCAAATACTTGTTGGTTAGTGGGGAATCTTTGTGGTGTTTGATTAAATCTGGGTTGCAAGTTGATAGGGTTACTCGGGAATGGTTGATAATAATTATTAAATCTTGGTGGTGGTGGAGGTAAAGAATATTGTTTACGAATCGGTAAATTTGAGTTTGGCTTTAAATTTTGAATTTTGTTTCTGTTGAAATGTGATCTTTGCAGATGACGGATGTTATCTTCCGAGATGATAAACTGTCTCGCCTCTGCTAGAGTATTAGGTTTCATGGCTCGGATCGTTGATCCTAAAGGTTCTTTTAAACCAGCTAGAAATATTTTTAAAGCGTGTGTGTTATAAAAATTCTTTTTAACAACAGTAATGACATTCGCATCTTCGTGGATGTCAACATAATTATGTAGAGCACTTAAATTCGACATGACTCTAGTGTAAAATTGTAATGGTTCTTCATTATCTTTCTGACGTAATTGATCAAGGTCAAACAATAAACCGTTTTCGTCTCTTTGATCGCCAAAATGTGCAGTTAATGCGTCTTTTACTGTTTTCCAGTCTTTAGTTGTGCAAGTAGAATAAACTTCACGTGCTGGACCGATTAATTTAGCATAAATGCCATAAATTACTGTAATATTTTGAACACATTGTATGTTCTGTGGGTTTGAATCCCAATAATTATTAATGAGTGTATTGGAAATGTCTAAGAATGCTGATAGTTCTAATGGGTTACCATCGAATTTTGGTACTATATCAAGCAGTTTAGAATCAAATTTGGGGATTGTCGCCATGTCTGAACAACTATTGTTTTGCAATGCAACTCCCTCTTTTAGTTGTAAAGTTGAAAATAATGAACTTAAATCAATATCTAAGATTTTATTTTTATATTCTAATTCTAACTCGTTTTCACTATTTTCCTCTATGGAGATAGATGAACGCGAGGAGTCTGACATAAAATGGATTGTTTGAAAGGAAAGCAACTTACATGAGTAATACAGAAGAAGTCTTCATATCAACCTCGATGGATTCACGATGAATTTCTTCGGGCTGTGGTTCTTCTCTCTGGATTAACAGTAGAAACTGAAGAATTTTTCTTGATGAATTTTCTTCCAGAATCCAATGCGACTGCGCCAATTATTTTATTGCTTCTTCTGTTACACTTTTTAAAAAAGATTTTTATTTCCTTTACAAATAATAATGGATTACAATATGTACTTTATTGTTCCAAGACTAACATCAGACTAAATTATAAAATACAATTCCAGCTCTAAGTAAAATATAATATGATGCGTCAGGAGATAGCTGACGCTCCTGAGAAGCAGCTGAGGTCAGGGGTTCTCACCATGTAACATATATATATACTCGTATATGATTTCGAATTACTCTTATAACATTTTCAGTCTCGTAAGGTTCTTGTATAAAGGCTAAATCTATATTACTTTGCTCTATGACTTGCAGCAAATTTTGTATAGCTACCCGGGAATGTTGTAAATTGATTTGAATAATTTTTAGAGTTAATTTGTTCCTGTCCTCTCCTTATTAAATTGTGTTTTATATTATATTTTTTATATGTACCGTATCTTAATTATATTGTTCAATTACGACTGTAAATTAATATTTTTGATATACTTCCTTAAAATGTTGAGATAACAGGGACAGTTTTAATCCAATACTGAATGATCTTCATTAATCTTCTTGCTTTTAGTAAATTTATTCCAATTTCTACAATTAATGCACTTATAATTGTTTTACTCGCTTCACACTCTTTCAATTTGTGTTCACTGGAACAAATTGGGCAAATTTGTTTTCCCTTACAATCATTTGCTTTGTGGTTAAACTTACTACAATTAAAGCATCTATTTACATTACTATAGTCTTCAATATTTCAGATGTTCTAGACTAATTTTAATTTAATACCTTTTAATTTTTTCAGCTTTACTACTATCACTAAGTTTGTAATTTTCTTTCGATTTTTAAAGATAAATTTTGGTAAAATATCACCTTGTTTTAAATTTAATTCTTTATTTTGAGTTATTATAGTATTTTCTACATTTTCAATATTAGTTTCATCGGGAACATTGTAAATAATGAGTTTAGAATTTCTGAATTCTACCGCAGAAGCTTCCAAATCAGTACAAGATTCATGCGTGTATGTGCGCGTGTGTGCGTGTGTGCGTGCATGTGTGTGTTGTGTATGTGTGTGTATACATGACAGGCGCCATACCCCGATAAAACTCTCGTTATCAAGTAAATTATACATTAATGGAGAGAAGTTTATAATTTTTTCCGCAGAGCAGATTAAAGCACGATAAATACGACAAGGGAAGAAATATACTTCTCTCCTGCAGTGTATATACTATTGTTCTCACGTCTCCAGTATTTATCATGGTTTTTTTGTATTTCAACATTATTTGAATTGTAATGTAATTTATGATAGTTACCTTTCATTTGTTTAATTTGGATCATTTTTCACATTATTTCATCACTTCCCTCACGACGGGAGAGAAAATGCGCAATTCTACCGTAGATATGTAATTGACTGTTTCTGTCATGATTTTAGTATCACAGAAACTGAATTTCTCTTCCGGACGTGAGAAAATAGGTGATATTCTTTATAACTATTAGTGTGACAATTAATATTTTAAATTTCGTTTTGCGTTGTCTTTGGAATTTATCTCATTAAATACCACGCGACCTTTCTGATTTGTTTCAGATAAATTTTTATTTTTAAGCACTCATTTTTTTTATTTGCTTTTAATCAAACCACTCAAGGAAACTAACATTAGGAAAAACCCCTCTTCCTTCGAAATCATTTACAAATTTTGCTTTACTGTTATTTGCTAAGCAAAAAAATGTGTAATATAAAAAATTTATCGATAAAATCAGAAGGTCTATAATATAGCCCCTGGAAAAAATTCTTGACTCGTACTAGCAAGTGAACGGAAAAAAATACAACTACAGGAATTCAGCAAAATTTTATTATTTTTTTCACGACATGGTAGGAAACCCCACCATTCTTCTCCCGAAATAGTGAGGAAAATGTGTTGTTCCTCTCTAGAGAGGAAAATATAGAAATGTTACCATTATTAATGTTATTTGCAAAAAAATGTGTTACAAAAAATTATAAATAAATTCCTAATTTGATTGAAAATCATTTTCCTTCATCATTTCTAAGAATATTGCCGGTTTTGTGTTTTAATTGTCTCGTAGGCTCTTTCGAATCTTTCGGTTTTTTTTAAATTTTTAGTTGCTGTATAGAATAGCTTTTTATTTTCTTTATAGTTTGATTCTATTTGGTTTCCAAAGTCAACCTATTCTTTCTTCTTTATTTCTTGAATTAATTCTTTTACTTTCTTCCTCTGTTCATATTTTTGATAATTTTCTTGTGTGATATGTACTCTTTCCATTTTTATTTTTTTTTTTTCACTTCTTCTTTAATATCTTGATTCCACAAATGTATTTGTCTTCTTCCTTTAACTACTAGCTTAATATTACATGTTTCCTTTGCCGCTTCGTACAATATATTTTTCAATGAATTCCATATGTCTTCAACTTTGAGATTTCAATAGTCTCCCAGTTTTACTATTTTTTCTTGCAATTTTCTGCTGGTACGTTACCTTAATTTCATCATTTTTCAACGTATATGTTTTAATGTTTCAATTTTCTTCTCCTTCTTTGTTTGTTTTTTGCAGCAAAAAATGTAATTGCAAAGCTGCAAAAAAACAATGCCAAACAAAACAATGTGCCTGTTTCAAAGCAGGTATTTTATGCAATTCACGTTGCCATTTATAGGCACCTGGTTGTAACAAAGAAGTGAAATTTGTTAAGAAAATTGTTCACAGTATTATGAACGATTCTTCTAAGTGCCTAAACCGCGCTCGGCAAATAGAGAAATGAACAATTTTTTCTCTAATTGCCTGATTCCGCTAGTCAAATAGAAGAATAAAGTAAAATTAATCTGATTGCCGGTATTTCGCTAAATGCCTAGACATTTAGCTAAGTGCCTGATTATTCTAAATTCCTACGACATATATGCATGGGAGAATGTCATTGTAAATAGACTCAGTATGATTCATTTGTTGGGAACTGGGAACAAATGATCATTATTTGGTTGTGTCGTGTAGTCGCGTATACGTGTGTGTAAGTGTTGAAGAATGAGGGCAAAAGGTTCTGGGAGCTTGTTTCGTGTGAAATCCAAAGTCTTGCAGAATGAGGATGTTCGAGGTTTGTTTGTAGAGAAATTGAATGAATCATTGCCTAAATGTAAGCCCAATTTTGAATGTAACATAAATGAAATTTGGGAAAAATTAAGGACACTGTCCTTCAATGTACGAAAGAAATTTGTGGTGAATGCTAATTATGCTGTCGTTCGAGGAATACACGATAGAATGAGGAAGTGAAAGAAGCGACTGATGAGAAGAAGGTGGGCGTACTTGGAGTATTTGAATGTGAAGAATGTACCAGGAACTTTGCGTGATGAATGCCTGATGGAATAATAAAAGGAAGAATAAACGTGTTAAGAGAATCGTAAGAGAAAGTAAAGAACGTTTTGATGAATTGTTGAGTGAAAGATTAGCGAATGATTTTAGTATGAATAAGACAATGTTTTGGCAGACTGTAAAGAGATTGAGAGGTGGGAGTATAAAAGTGGAAGCAAGTAAGAGTGGATGGTGAGTTGTTGTGGAATAAGTCAGATGTTAGGAATAGATGGTGTGAGTATTTTAAGGGATTGTATGGTGGTGTAAATAGAGTGAATAATAGAGGAGGAAATGCAAGAAATACTAGAAACGTTGAATGGGAGATAGATGGAGGTGATGTTAGCTTTGCATTGATGCGTCTAAAGAAAGGTTTGGCTTAAGCGGATGGTGTTGTTGTGAGGAACAATTGAAAAGAATGATTGTAAGCATAAATGAAGTAGGGAAAGGTTTAAATCTATTATTGAATTTCGACAAATGTAAAGAATTGGTGTTTGAGAAGAATGATTTGGTCACTGTTTGTAATGTTTCAGTTAATGATGTGAGACTGGAAGAAGTGAATGAGTTTATATATCTGGGTAGTATGTTTTCGAGGGATGTACGTATTGACGGGAAGATTGAAAGGCGGATGTCTGCAGGGTGCAAGGTATTAGGTGCTCTGAATACAATTGCTCGAAATGTGAATGTACCTAGAGATGCTCCATAGGGTGTTTATAATGGTGTGTTAGTGTCTACATTGATGTATGGTTTTGAATGTTGGATGTGGATGAAGAAGCATGAACGACGTATAACTGCTATAGAAATGAGATATTTAAGAGGAGTATACGGACGTGAACGTATCCGAAATACATTGGTGTATGGTGAGTGTGACATTGTGCAGATGTTATATGTTGTTAAAAGAGTGGGAGTGAGTCAGTTTAGGTTGTTTGGACATCTAGAGCGAATGCCAATTGATCGGTTGTTGAAACAAATATATGTAGGTGAGGTTTAAAGTGAACGACTGCTTGGGTGTCCGAGGAATAAATATTTGGGTATGATTATAGGTTTGTTGCGTGAACGATTGATTCCGAGTGCGAAGAATAGACGAGCATATATGAATCGCACTATAAATGTGGACGAGGCGAAAGTGGTGTGTAAGGATAGGCATGTTTGGAGGAAATTGATTGTTGGTTGATTGTGTTGCTGGGTTCTTGCTATTATTTAATTTTGTTCATTTTTCACATTATTTGAGCAGATTTCCTCACGACAGGAGAGAAAGTGCACAAATCTCCCGTATATATGAAATTTTTGTCAGTATTTTAGTACTAAAGAAACCAAGTTTCTCTCCGGGCCATGAACAAATTATTTTGTAGTTAAATAATTGATATTTTTATAAATATTTAAAAAAAACGGTATTAGAATAAAGGTTTGGGCATTTAATTCTTCAAATTTTCTTTATATTTGCACATTTAAATAAATTGCAGTACATTTGTAACCTCTATAAAAATATATTAACAGCTTAAAAATATTTGAGCATTACAAAAATTACATGCGCACGATTTTAATTCATTTGCCACTTAAACATAGAATGTGCGCATTCAGTAGGTAATTATAAATAAATAAACCAGAAAAATTTAATGTGCCTTTGAATAAATAACTTATGCATTAGATTATGGCGTGGTATTCGCAACTACCTATTACTGCACTCAACTGTGTCTGTAGCCCTGAGTCCTGTGCAGTCATACAAAAATATTTGTAATATATTTAACGGTATATAGAAGGAATTTTAAAAGGTAATGTAAAACGAACAATTAAAAATGAATACTGTGATTCGAGCTTGTCTGGGGTAAGTTCTGCGGGCTTTAGGTTTGTTTAGAAAAAGCGCGAGCGAAGCGATCTAACCAAAACATAGTAATGTGTACGAAAAAAGATTCCATTAAAAATGATACTGTGATTCGATTTTGCCAGGCGTGGGTTCTTCGAGCTTAGGGTTTTTTTTTTTTTTAGAAAAAGCACGAGTGAAATGAGCTATCCTAAAAAGAATAATGTGTACCAAAAGATTCCATTAAAATGAGGACTGTGATTCGAGTGTGTTGGGTCTTTGGCGTGAGTTATGTGGTCTAGTGTTCCTTTAGAATTTAATGTACTTACATTTTTTAATATTTTAATGCTTAAAATAAACGTTTTAAAGCACACTACATCACATTCTTTTTTTAGTTTTTAGATGTGCGGTACCCAAGTTAAATTTCTGTCGAATATTATCTCCAAGAATTTGACTGTTTTTGGATAAATTATGTTGTATTTTTTAGTCTAATTCTTGGGTTAAAGTAGTTTTTCCAGCCTCTATTAAAGTAGATTGTTTGGAATCTGTTCTTAATTTTAATTCCTCTAGGGGATTAATTGCACATTGGAGATTTTCTTTTACCGTATTTATGTTTTTACCCCTGTAATATATGACTAGATCATCTGAAATTAGTGACTTTCTGAAATTTTTTCCTATAGTATTTTTAATTTCGAGATGTTGGAGAAGCAGTCAATTTAATAAAATAAAATAAACTAACTGCAGTTAGTTGATGACTGTTAAGTAACATGTTTGAGTGTGTATTTTATCCTTTTTTGACGACAGATTTCTGTAAAATAATTTTTTACATGATATTCTTTATTTTTTAAAAAACCAATTATCACCCTGATGAAGACTGATTAGCAGTCGAAACGTTGGTGTATTTATTGGATTTTATTAAATTGACTGCTTCTCCAACATCTTGTTTTTATTCATTCAACATCCAGTCGAGAAACAACCCATCTATTTTTAATTTCATTCATTGAAAATAAGAACAATGTAACAATGCGGATTTTGCCCTGGGGAACTCCGTTTCGTTGAATATTTTGTTCTGATAGCTTGCCGTTTATTTTGACTCTAAATTATCTGTCAAGTAGGAAATATATTATATGTTAGGATATTGCCGTTTAAATGGTGTTTTTTTAGTGTTTTTAATATAGTGTTTCCATGCGCAGACATAGGCCTTCTGAATGTCAAAGAATATGGCGATTTGATGCTGCTTATTTTTTAAAGCTTCTTGTATTTCCGTTACTACACTAATGATTTGGTGTATAGTAGACCTATTTTGTCTGAAACCACATTGTTCATCTATTAGAATATTGATTGTTTCTAGGAACGAGTCTTCGATTAACCATTTTTTGAAATAACTTATGTAGTTTGATAGAGAGATAGATCTGTAGTTTTCTGGGTTGGTTTTGTCTTTGTTAGGCTTCAGTATCGGCACAGTAATTACTTCTCTCCATTTTGTAGGATATTTTCCGTTTATCCATATGAAGTTACATATTTTTAACATGTATTGTAATGTGTTTTCCAGCAAATTTTTCATTACTGGATACGGTATACCATCTGGTTTGGGGCTGCTTTTCCCTTTCATGTTTTTCATGACTTGTTGTAGTTTGTGACGTACGCGCTGCTTACTCGGAGCGCGATGCCACCGTGATTCCCTGAAAACAAATGAAGGGAGCCGGTAGCTCAATGGAGAAGGGTAGGTTCGTTGAGTAAAACTCAAGAGTTCACAACACTCTTTATTACCTATTACAAATACACAAAAATGAATAATAAATTAAAGCGTGGACTCCGACGCCTGGACCAATATTTTTGGAGAAATAGAGTAAAGCACAAGAACTAAAGAAATAGATGCAGTTCCCTGGCCGCGGAACACCAACAGCTCGGGAGAAAAAAATATGAAAGAAGAGAGAGTGAATATTCTCAGCTAAAAGGGTTGATTATTGGGAGAGTTTGCTTCGTGTTCAATGCTTATTTGGTCGTTTTCTTTTATATGTTTTCTTTGCAAGAATTCTTGGGAGTAACCTGAGTCAGCTGAATTTAGTTTGAAAGTATCGGCTAATGTATTTGCAATTTCCTGGGAGTCCGTTATGTATGTGGTTCCTATTTTTAGTAAAGTAGTCTGTAGTAATGTTTTGCCACCTTTTATTTTTCTGATTTTGTCCCATATTGCTTGAGTTGGTGTATTAGGAGTTATTATTGATACATAGTTTTCCCATGATTCTTTCTTACTCTGTAGGATAGTTCTTCGCAAGATTTGTGGGGTACGTTTTAGAGATATTAAATTTTGTGTAGTTTTGTTTTTCTTATAATTATTGCTCCTTCGCATTTTTTGTTCCACTAGGGTACTAATTTTTTTGCCCGTATTAATTTTTTTATTTCCTATTGCTATGTTTGCAGCTTTTGTTATGTGTTCGACTAATGCGTTTATAATAAGTATTGATGTCGTCAGTTAGTACTATGTCTTTATTTATTAAGGCGAGTTCCGAAAATAGTTCCCAGTTTGCGTTTTCCATTTTCCATTTTGCGTATATAGAATGTGGCTTTATTTTGTTATTCAAGTAAGATGAAATTTTTATTGGTAAGTGGTCGCTGTTGTAGGGGCATTATATGTCCCATGTGAAGTTGTGTGCAATTTGCGGCTCACGTAGTGAAAGATCTATAGAAGTGAGTTTTCCAGATTGTCTACAGAAGTGGGTGCTTGTTCCATCATTTAAATTGTTGTCATTGATGATTTTTTCAAATATTTTGCCTCTGCGATCCGTATTTGCACAGCCCCATATGTAGTTATGTCCATTAAAGTCGCCTGTTATTATAACTATATGATTTCGGTAACTGGTCTAATAACCTATTTATTTCTTGTTCGTCTAGTGGTATGTTGGGTGGGAAATATACACAGCAGATTGTTGCTTTCATTGGTGTTAGTATTTGTATTGCAACCGCTTCTATTGTTGTGTTGAGGTTTACTTCTTTCGCCCAGTTGTTGTTTTTTATTAGTATTGCGACTCCGCTCGCCGCATTAAATGAGTTATTTATAACTTTTCTGAATATGTCATAGTTTCTTAGTGTTACATTTTGGGTATTTTTAAAGCGGGTATCTTGGATACATATTATTTGCGAATCGTGTTCTGATATTAATTTTTGTATTTCCGCGCGATGTACACAGAAGCCATTGCAATTCCACTGCAGTATCATTTTTATAGGCTTTCAGCCAAGGATTCTTGGCTAGAGAATATTGACGTATCTAAGTGAAGTTTCATTTGTTTCTTTATTTTGCTGCTTATTCTTGCGAATCTTGATTTCATTGATCTTTCTGTGAGTTTAGGATATATTTCCTCCATCTTTTCCATTAGTGCTATTATATTGGTAGTACAATCTCTGGCTAGTGATAATGGGTCAGGGTTTCCGTATGAGTTTTCTATGAATTATTTAAACTCTTCGTAGTTCACAGGATATTTTTCTTTATTTTCATTTTTTTGTTGTTTTATAGGTTTTATAGGTTTAAGTCGTTCTTCTATTAATAAGGAGTCTTTTGTATTTGGTTTTAATTTTTTTTCTGTGGGTTTTTTTTTGTTTTTTTTTTTTTTTTGTCATTTTCTGTTGGTGTTGTTGTTGCAGTGGGGTGTTCTTTATTTGGAGCTGCTTTTTTTTCTTGGTGCATTGCGTCATTATCAGAAGAAAGGTGCGACGCTGTTCGTTTTGTTGGTGTGCTGTTGAGGGAGACCATTTCCGGTTGTGTATTGTTGCATTGGTTACTATTGTGTCCAGGTTTTTTTACATATAAAACATGTAATGTTTTCTTCTGTCATAAAAATGCTATAGTATGTGTTTTCATATTTTATTAGTATGCTATCTGAGATGATTTGGTTTTCGTCAGGAGAACCGAAAACTTATCTCCTAAAGCTTAAGACGTGTGCGTATTCAGCTTCTAGCATACCTACTCTAAGGAAGTTTATTGGAGGTACTAACTTCAAACCTATTTTATTCCAAGTGTTCTTCTATTATTATGTGTGGTATGGAAGGGCATCCGTTAGGGTTAGGGAGGATTAGACGTTTAGCTGGTGTAATTAGTCGGCGAATATTTATTTCTTTATTTTCTATGGTGATAGTTTTGTGATTTGTTACAATACTGTCTACTAGCTCTTTTGATTGAACATATATGCAAACGCGGTTATTTGAGATCCTGGAAGCAAAAATGACGTTTTTTGGGCCGATAATATTGCCAATATATGTGACGTATTCTTTTATTTTGAGGCCATCTATTGAGTTCATTAGACATCACTATAGCTTGTTCTTTGCTTGTTGCAGGTTTGCGCGCGATTTTTGCGAATGATTGTTGTTGGTTTGCGTCTGTGTTAGTCATATTTTGTTGATGTTGTAGGTAGCATGTATGGATAGGTTAAAGCCGCTGTAGTCAGTGGGATAGGAGATTTAAGCTTAAAGGATATTTATCTAGGGTTAAGGATATGTCAAGTTTTTATAAAATGTTGATTATGAGCCCTACCTTGTGTTGGTAATTTTCTTACATACGGCAGGGATGGTCGCGTTTTGAGCATTTGTATTGAAACTATTCACATGCCTAAAGCGGGATTTATAATGAAGTAAAGTAAGAAGTAACGCAAGATGCAACGCAGGCGGTGACGCAGAAGTAAAGCAAGAAACATCGGTAGGCTTTATAATGAAGTATCCGTGGCTGCAAGCAGCCAATCACAGTGCTAGTGCGTGTTGCTTCTTCAGCTGTTTGAATTTGACATTTGTACTGTATAGAGATAATACAATAATGTACCCTTCAAATGGTAGGGCTGAACAGACAACGAAAGAGGCATGAAAAAATCTTAATTCCAACTTTCTGGGAATTTATGAATTTGCAGATGTTCGCACAGACGGAAATTAACAGCTTAGGCGGGAGTCTGTCTAGCACTAAATGCAGACAAAGGCAATAAACAATCACACATAAATGAAATCTATTAAGCGCCTTTACGAATACTTGAAAATTAATCCAATTGGGTTGGCACTATTGACAATTGTCAATAGTGCAAACTAAAAATCAGAAAAAATAAAATGAATATAAGTAGTAGTTTGAAACATATCGGTAATATAGCTTTCTATATAGAAAAGTAACGCAAGAAGTTGGAAGTTGGCCAACTTTTGCATTGAGTTGCTTCTGCGTCTTTGAGTTGCGTTTTGTTATAAAGCAGTATGTGCAGTCCCGTACATTTATCTTTTGCGTTACTTCTTGCATTATTTCATTATAAATTCCGCTTTAAGTAACACGTGTATCTTACTTAGTGACTGAAGGTCGAATGATCAATGTTCTATATGTATAACTTTTGTTTTACAATGTGATTCGTGTTTTTCCATCTGTAAATTGTTTTAAGCTTGAGTTTTTATATGTTATATAGTATTTTGTATTATTTTATATTGTAATTTTTATGATTGCAATTTTTGTACCATCAGCTCCTGTTGATGGATGACCCAGTTGGGCATCGAAACCGGCCGAGGTTGAGAAAACAAAAAAATTTGACTTAATGGGCCCATTAACCAATTTTTTTTAAATATTTTTTATGAAACTTTATTAGAATATATGACGATCAGTAAAAACCCGATGTGAAAATTTCATGTATTACCCGAGATATGATTTTTCAAAGTTTCTGTGACGTTGTGTGACGTCACAGGTATTACTACTGTGGCACTAAAACCACGATTTTCCATGATAGTAGATATTATATATTTTTTAATATAAAAATAATATTTTTATATTATAAGTCTTAATTTACAACAATTAAACTTAATATAAACTAAGACAAAATTCCTTTGACAACTTTAAGAGAGTAAAATATACTTAATATTCGAATAAATAACTACAAAAGTTTGAGGACAGTGGCGCTAGTAGTGATGTAACCTAACCTCAACACACAATTTTAATCAACAGATTTTCAACACAGCACAATAAAACATTGAAATTATAAAGCAAGTAATAGAAGCCCAACAAATATAATCTTAAATACTAACAAACAAAAATATGAAATGATCTTTCTATTTTAGCCCACAATAGGCGTTGGGCGCAGCGGCAGACGCGCGATTTGCAATTTTCATATTTCTGGCCGATGCAAGTACCTGTGACGTCAAAATATGTTCAATTCGTTATATCGCTTTACTGCAAAATATTTAAAAGAAAAAAAAAATACTTTACTACTAATTATTCCATAAGTGTTACACGATTTTGATATAAATTGGTCATATTTCGTTTATGGTTTATGCGCCCATTCCAGTAGGTGTATTTTTTATCCATTAATATTTTAAGTTATATAATGTATAACAAAAATTTTGGCAAATAGAAATATTTTATACTCCTATATAAATATATCCCCATTATTTAAATTTTTCGATGATTTATAGTGCCCATAATTCATGACATTGAATTTTCGGCCAATCACAGAGCCAGAAATCCATAATTCACGGTCATTGCGTATTTTTATGTTGACGTTTTTTAACGTGCGTTTTCAATGAATTTCGATCATTTTCAAAAGTGATCTCCAAATGTACAGGAGTAGAAAAAGTATAGTATTATATTTGAGATTATGGTCATTATTCGTTCGGATGATTTGCATCACTCCTCTACGGCTCGTGACGCAAACTTCATCTTCGGGAATAATGACTATCATAATCCCTGTATATAATAATATACTATTATTCGTAACCTTATTCGATCCATACCACGACGTATAGAAGCGGTGACAAGACCGCACGGGAACACAGTTCTGTGAATTTTTAATAATTTATTCTTCTGTAAAGTTTTAGATCCTAAGCTGGAGTAATCGACAAATGGTTAGCATGCGGATCTTGTAATGAATAAAACAATGATGAAAATTGAGTTACGGAAATACGGAATAAAATTTAATATAGGTCGTTTCGTCGTATATGAATCTCATCTTCAGCTAAAAAAATATTTATATTGGTAGTTTTTATGTAGGTGAAGATTATTTCTTGGTATTCCCATTTCAACTACCGCTAGTTTCAAAACTATATAAGAACAACCGCATAAGTTTTGTAATTAATAATATAATTTTTTTTTCCAAAAATATGCTTGTAATTTTTGCCAAAATTTTTGTCACAAACTTAATATGATCATGGAGATCAAGTAATTCTAATTATAAAATATGAAATAAATATAATATTTTCTATAAAGAAACGGTGAGAGTTATAGTGGTGACGGTATCCGCGAAAAAATCCAAATATAGATGGCACTCTTGTCGCATACTAGCTGTCATCCAAATAGGGAAAACACTTGTCAGAACGCCATTACGGTATATGAATTCCACTTGTTCTTTAGTGTGTTATTTTCGTGTTTAGTGTAAACTTTTGGATATTTATTCATTTTCAATGTGGGAATAATAATTGTCAGATATTGTTTTATATTTGGATGAAAAAATACGGCCGATTACTGACGGAGAAGCTGTGATTTGTACCATGGAAGAATGCTCCATAGGTTCTACCGTGGTTGTTTCATTCTCTTTCATACTATTTATTAGCTTTGTTCAGCAAATATAATAATATTACTAGTATTGAACAATTTCCTAACTCTATATTTGTTTATACTTGTTAATATTCCGTTTTATCGTTCTATCATATCTGGCCGAATAACCTTACTTTTAAATATTGAAAGAAGCTTTCAGAACTCATAATATTATAAATAAACAATAATTGGGTAAAATTTCAGTGAAATATTTATTAAAATAACGACGTTTCGACAGCAAAGTGCTGCCTGCTTCAAGTAAAAAATAAAACAGTTATTGTTTAACCTTTTTTTATTTAGGAAAATTACCAACTGGTAATTTTTTGGTTGAAAGGTTGAAACAGCATCAGGTTTTAATTTTTATCTCCCCTTCTTTGCAAGATATTCTATTAAGTATGTATATGATAAAAATAAAGAAGATGATAGACATGCTCCATAAATCTGTAGGTTTGAAATGCTCAGAACACATTCACGTATTTTTCTATTTTTAAAGCAAGAACCCATGCATGTCGGACTGTTATGTCTTTGGGAAAATAATGTAGAGATATATTTTCACTAATAGAACTATTGCATTGTGCAACTGAGCAATATCTCTTAAATTTACTCAGGTTTCTCATGAATTTCCTATGGCTGTCAATGTAAACCTTGAATTGTTTTCCCGATTTGGGACCTTTTAAATTTCGCCACCAGATGTCAGCTACTTTGTTTTTTTTCGCCAATAGATAACATACGTGTGAGCTAAGTAAAGTAAAGTTAAAAAATTTTGTGGTAAAATCCTTCAAAAATTAGCTAGAATAGACCGTATAACAACTATAAGAAGAAACGAAAGGAGAGTAAATATAAAACAACATAAGAGATCAAGTAAGAATAAAGTAATCATTATTTATTTTCAGAACAAATTTTAAGGTTAGATTACCGATTGAGATAAGATTAGTAAAAATAACAAGGCAGATAAGAGAGAAAGTGTTTAGATAAGAGAGCCATCTGGTGCACAATAGCAAAAGTAGCCAGCTTGCGTGTGGGATTGCAACCGAACTAAGTAAGTTGTAATCGGAACTACAGGTAAGACGCGAAACGCTAGTGTGTTGTGGGTGGCGACTTTGTAGGCGTAAAGCATGGCAGACGGGAATAAACCGGTGAAATGTAACTATTGCCCATACTTCGGGGACATTATAAAAGTGAAAGAACATTTAATCACAAATCACCCTGACGAATTAGAAGGAAGACCAAGAAGCGGCAGCATAGGAGGTGATAATCCATTCATTAAAAGCAGAAAAACAGATAGATCACCAGTACGAGGAAAAAGGAAAGAAACAGAGCAGTATTCACAAGACGACATATTCGAGATGTTGAAAGATATGATGATGGATTCTAAAGAGATTAAAACTAAAATAGAGGAATCAAATAGAGACCTAAAAAGGGAAATAAATATCCTTAGAGATAAGTGGGAAACGGGTTTAAAGGATTTGAAAAAGGAAATGGAAGAGCTAAAAGCCAGAGAACGCGAGCAAGAACAAGAAATACAAAGTTTAAAACAAAAAATTCTAAACATGGAAGTAAATAATGACAAGATCGAAAAGAAAATGAGAAAAAATAACATTATAATTAAAGGAACAGATATAAAAACAGGCTCAACGGAAGAAGTCGAACAGTTTATAGAGTCAAAAATTGGTATAAAAACAAGAATCACCAACTCGTATAAGATAGGCAAACAAGAGAATAAACAATCCATTATAGCAACTGTAGATTCTTTCGAAAATAAAATAAAGATATTAAAAAACAAATCAAAACTTAGAGGAACAAGAATATATATAGACAGCGAACTTACGGAAAGAGAACAGAATATACAAAAGCAGCTATTAGCAATAGCAAAAAGGGAAAAGGAAGCAAATAAAACGGTAAAAGTGGGCTATAGAAAAATAAAAATAAATCAAACATGGTACGACTGGAATGATGAGACGCAAGACATACAATCAAAAAACTAAAAATACCTATGAAAAATTCGGATATCAAAATAGGATACTGGAATATCGCAGGGCTGAAAAATAAAAATAAAGATTTTTGGGATGAAATTAATAAATATGATATAATAGGTTTAACAGAAACATGGATTGAAGAAAAGGATTAGAAAAAATGGGAAAGAATGCTATCTAACTTATTCAATTGGAAGGTTATATATGCAAAAAGACAAAACAAAAAAGGTCGAGCAAAAGGAGGCCTTTTAACTGGAGTTAAGAAAACATTACAAGAAATAGAACTAGATTACTTATTTGAAGAAAATGTACAAGAAAGACAAGTCAAAATCAATAACAGCGTTTGGAAAATTCTGACAGTTTATAACAATAATAGATTAAAAAATATTATAGAAGAAATTCAGAATAAAATAGATTGTACAACAGAAAACATGCTAGTAATAGGAGGGGATTTCAACGCAAGAATAGGAGAAGAAGGTGGGCTTGTAGATGTAGTCACAGGGAATCAGTGGTCACGAAAGTCAAAAGACAAGACAATAAATAAAGAAGGTAGAGAACTGTTACATGCATGCGAAGAAAATGCGTGGAATATACTAAATGGTAACACTCTAGGAGATGAAGAAGGAGAATATACTTACATCGGGAAAAGAGGTGAGAGAAGTGTGATTGATTTTATAATAACTAACCAAGAGAGTTGGGTAAAAGTTAGAAAAATGGAAGTCATAAATACAGTAGAATCAGATCACCAGCTGTTATGCCTACATTTACAAGAACAAATAAATAGAACAACACAAAAAGAGTGCATTAAAATAGAAAGGACATTATGGGGCGAAAAAGAAATAGAAATTTACACAAACAACATCAAGGATATCACCTTCTCGGATAAAGAACTTAATACAGACTTAGACGAAATAATTGAGAAAATAAATAACGCAATGCAGAAAAAAGAAACTATAATAAGTACAGACAACATATACAGAAACGATTGGTGGGACAAAAGTTGTAAAGCGAAGAAAATAATAGTAAGAAACAAACGAAAGCTTTGGAGCAATAATGAAATAAATGAAGAGGAATATAAGAAAGAACTAAAAGAATATAAAGACCTGTGTTATAAAAGAAAGGAGGAAAAAAAAGAAAGAAACAGAAGAGTTAATAAAAAACATAAAAACAGAAAATGAAGCTTGGAAATTCATAAGCAAAGAGAGACACCAAAAAAATATTACTTCAAACAAGTTCACTGTCAACGAGTGGAAAGAGTATTTCTGCAAATTACTGGATGGAAAAGACAAGAAAATTAATGAACAATGCACACATCAACTACAAACATTTAATAATTTGATAACTACAGAAGACATAAACAGGCAGATTAAAAAACTTAAAAAGAAAAAAGCGACTGGAGAAGATCACGTACCGAACGAAGCGTGGATTTATGGCAATGAAAAGATAACAGAAAGAATAAAGGAAATTATAAATAAAGTATGGACAACCGCAAAGTTTCCAACACGCTGGAGAAAAGGAATTATATATCCTATATTTAAAAAAGGGGACAAAGATAAAATCGAAAATTATAGAGGTATAACCTTATTAGACACGGCCTTTAAGATATATGCGATGTTACTACAAGAAAAACTAGAAGAGGAAATTCTGGCAAAAAGATTGATACCTGAGAACCAAGCAGGATTCCAAAAAGGAAGAAGAACAATAGATAATATTTATATTCTAAATCAGTTAATTGAAAACGAACTACTAAAAGAAAGAGGGAAACTATTCACATTCTTTGTTGATTTAAAAGCAGCGTTCGATAATGTAGACCGTAAGCAATTATATCAAGTTTTAAGGAAAATGAACATAGATGAGCAGTTGCTAACAAATATAGAAAGTATGTATAGGGAAACAGTCTCCATCGTTAAAGTGAACAATGAAACCTCGGAAGAATTCTGGACGGATAAAGGGTTACGTCAAGGCTGCCCTTTAAGCCCCACGCTGTTTGCTTTGTATATAGCAGACATGAAGGAATATTTAAGTAAGGAACAAACAGGAGGCATAGTCATAGGGAAGAAGAAAATCTGGTCACTGGCATATGCTGATGACGTAGCAGTGGTAGCAAAAGATGCAGAAGGAATGAAAGCAATGTTTAGGCGACTACAACAATATTTAAAAAGGAAAAAACTAACGCTCAATGTAGAGAAGTCAAAAGTATTGAAATTCAAGAAAGGAGGAGGAAGAGAGACAAAAGAAGTATTTAAATGGGACGGACAACAAATAGAAGAAGTAAAAGAATTTACATATCTAGGGTTCACATTCCAAAGAAATAATTATCATAATAAACATCTGGAGAGAATAAAGAAAAAGGCATTAATAGCGACAAAACAAGTATGGAGTATCGGAGAAAGAAAATTTAAAAAGAATATTAGAGTAAGGTGGATGATGTTCGAAAGTATAGTCAAAAGTATTCTGATGTATGGTGCGGAGATATACGGATGGGAAGAGAAACAAATAATCGAAGACATTCAAATCAGATACATAAAATGGATATTGGGGTTAGATAAATGTACTCCTAGCTACATAGCACTGGAAGAAATGAAAATAGATAAATTAAGAATAGAAACAGGAAAGAGAGCCGTTAAGTACGAGGAAAGAGTGAGAGTTTCGGAAAACACTTTACTACAGGAATGCTGGAAGTCAATAAAACGTTCAAATGAAGAAAAATCCAAACTCACGAAATGGGGAATAACTAGAAAAGCATATTATGAAAGAAATGGATCGTCAGTCTTAGAAATAGAGAGAAAGAGACAAAATGAAGAAACTGTAATAGAAACATTGACAAACAGAGACAGAGACATACAAAAACAAGAACAGTTCAACAAAATCCAAGTAACCAAATATAACCCACGATACAAGAATTTACAGACTTTACAGATTCCAAGATATTTATTAAAAGTCATAAATGTCACTACAATAGCTCGATTCAGATGCGGCAATGAGGAAAGAAGTAACATGTACTGGTTGTCAGCAGAAGAAAAGAGATGTAGATTATGCGGCAGAGAAGAGGAATCTTTGGAACATTTAAGACTTTATTGTAGAGAGACGGAAAGAGAAAGAAGAGATGAAATTTACTTACTAAATGACCTAGGAACAGGAAAAGACTGGATGGAAAAAATTTTAGAAAGAAGAAAACGTTTAATATAGTTTGTTTTTTTTTTAGTTAACTTATATAATGTAATCACCATAGAAATAAGATGTAAAAATTTGTATAGATTCTAGGCCGAAAGGCATGAATAAATAAATTAACTAACTAACTATAAAGAAACGGAATTTATGAAGTATATTACTTATAATACGGAGGATATTTCTTTAGTTGAGTACAAATAGCAAAGAAACAAGGCAATTTTTATATTTCATTACACTTATTTTTAATTTAATTTTGATATTTTGTCAAGAATTTTAGCTAATGTTGAAGAAATATATTCACCACTGTATCTACAAAGCTTGGGAAGTCTGATTGCTGAAAACATTATTATATTTTTTGGTATTTTTTCGGATACAGATATGTATGTATTATTGTATAGGTAAATAAAAAATCAATTATTCTAAAATGTATTTATAATTTTAGATCAATTAAGGTTATATTTGTATTTCTTAATGCATATAACATTGCATTTTTTTTTGGGTGTTGCTTGTTGGGTCAATTTATCCAAGATGAGGTAAAAACTTAAATTTTGACTGAATTTGTGCGGGAATATAAGTGAGAAATTATGTTGTTTCAGACTTTGTCAGTAGCGGACGCAATCTACAATTGCAAATGGGAAAACATAACTGATTTGAGTGTTCAAAAATGTTTAATTCCCTGTATGATTCGATGTAACAGAAAAGCAACAATATCAATGGGAGGCCTTTTAATACTCTGTCTGGAGAATTTTATCAAAGTAAGGTGATATAATTAAGTAAAAAACAGTGGGGTAAAGCAAAATGTAAAATTTAATTATGTACATGATTTGTTTCAGGTTGCTCAATCAGTGTTTTCAGTTTTAACTTTATTTCTACAATATAATGATTAATTAATATGAGTTAAAAAGAAAGATCAATAAATTCACATTGATAAATTTCTACAAGTAGTTTTTAACCAATCATTATTCAACACACTTAAAAATTTAATCCATGGTATGATGCGAACTGTATTATACCTAAGAGAATAAATAAATATATATTAAATTTACTTATCTCTGATTATACTTATAAATTCCCACGACTAGTTTTTAACCAATCATAATGCAAAACACTTGAAAATTCAACCAATAGGAACAGTTTTATACTGATAAATTCCCAAGACTATTTTTTAACCAATCACAATGCAATACAATTTCAAATTGTGTATCCAAGTAAGAAAAATCATGTTTCAAAAGCAGAATTATACAATAGTTATTTGTTCAATCCTGCTATGGAAACTTTAGCCCACTCACCAGTCATTACCTGACTGATTCGTAACATTGAGTATGTGGCTAGCGCCTCGTGTTTAAAACTGACACATACATAAATTCTTAGTTTCTTCACTCGTATTTTATTATACTATTGTATATCGAGGCACTAAAGTACCTATAATTTTTTTATTACAAATAAACCATATGAGTAATAAATAATATTTTCGTGCTGCGGTATATATATTATATTTTTTCCGAAATCGTAAGTTATTAATTAAAAACATAAATAAATAGTATTATTATATTATAACAAGAGAGTGAGAATAATTTGACAGATCTTTCGAAAACTAGTTGCCAGGCAATAGCCACGAAAGCCCGTAGGGCTTGTGTGGCTATTGCCAAATGGCGACAAGTTTGAGAATTATTTTCTAATTTATCGAACTCTCGAGTTGTATTTAATTAGATTATTTTTTGATTTCATCATCAGACACGTCACAAAATCTATCTTTTTGACTCATTTTACCTTGTGTTGATGATAACTGTCTGACATCTGACATCTGTCAACAAAAACAAAAAAGCTACAGAGAAAATTGCCGGGAATAATCACAAGAGCATTATTCTCAGTAATAATATAACAAGAGGGTGGGAATAAATTGAAAATAATTTGACAGATCTTTCGAAAACTTGTTGTCAGGTAATAGCCACGAAAGCCCGTAGGGCTTCAGTGGCTATTGCCAAATGGCGACTTGTTTGAGAAAGATACTGGAGAATTATTTTCTAATTTATCGAACTCTCGAGTTATATTTAATTAGATTATTTTTTGATTTCATCATCAGGCACGTCACTAAATCTATCTTTTTTGCTCATTTTTACTTGTGTTGATGATACCTATCTGACATCTGACATCTGTCAACAAAATCAAAAAAGCTACAGAGAAAATTGCCGGGAATAATCACAAGAGCAATATTCTCAGTATAATAATGACAGGATTGGTTAAAACGCAGACACGTGACCTACAATAAAGCATTTGATTGGTTTAAATAAACGTCAAAAAATAATCAAGGGTAATACCACTAGAGGTGCACATTTTTTTAAAAATATTTTGTGTTTTTGCAAATTATTATGTCAGAATTTCGTGATTCAAAAATTTCGTTAAAACACCATGAGACCGAAGGTCGAGTGGTATTTGAGAAATTTTTGATGAGCTTCCACTTCCGAAACGTAAATAATCACATTTTGCAGAAAAAGAAGCTGCATTCACATACAACTTATTGCTGTTGCCTTGCTTCGGTTGTCTTCCCTTGCTGTTGCGTTGCGTTTGTATTGTATGTACACCGTTCACATATGACTTAATTTCGTTGTTACCAATAATACAGTTTTGATAGTTACCGACCCTGATGGGCTGTTAGTTTACTAGAATATTGTAATAATTAATTTAATAATAGCTACGTATAACTATAATACAAACTATAATACAACAGAAAGTCATTAATGCTGTGTAATAATTATAGTAATTATTTATGTTTCATGTAAACGCTTAACCTTAAATTGGGTAAACGAAATCAACAAAACCACGAAGCCGACCAAGAAGAATCACAACTTCCCGGGAGAGCTTTGTTTGAGGGAGGAGTTACATCGCCTCAGAACATAGGAACCTGCACCGTCAGCACTAACCCACGGTGCAATACGACACACGGAATAAATATAAAGCCGAAATAGTTAAAAGCGTAAACCCGAAATTAAAAACCGCTAAAATAAATGTAAGACACGGTAATACAGCTGAGAATACTCACTTATCTAATGTTAAAAAACCTAAAAAAATAATTAACAAATTTAAAAATCTTCCAGGTTGATTGGGTTCTGCTATGGATCCGAAATAATAAACATAACGGAGAACAGAGGCATTCTACCAATAAACTTGGGACCAGCAAAATTAGAAAAACTTCAACACACATTTGTACACTACTACGACCTAAACCCTAAACGCACTCTTAAATGAATTCAAGAATTTAAATAAACAATATAATCTTTATAAATTAAACGTGGCTAATAAAACCATGCAATTAACTGAATTTGAAAATAATAAAATTTTGGAAACATTGCCGAAAAATTAATTCGAAATAAAGGAGCAAACGCGGCTTTATAGATGGCCTGAAGACCATAATTAAACAAATAACAGGATATTTGGACGCAGAAGATGGCGAAAGATATAATCAAATTTTGAAACATTTAGAAGAAAATCAATATCACCCTGAAAATCAATTAAAACTGGCATATTCTGTTAATAAATTAATTAGGAATTCTAATACAACGATTGAAAACATCAGACACAATTAATCTGTTTTAAAAGAGAAAATTGAACATTTGAATAAATTATTAAACTTCAATCTTAATATGAATGAAATTCTTTTCGTAAAAGACCTGTATAACCAATTAATAATACTTTAAAGTACAATCTTAAATATTGTTCAAGATATTGAAAACTCAATAACATTTTGTAAGATGAGGACATTGCATTCTTCTATTATAAATCCGGAACAACAGTTATCAAAATTATATAGAATATCTCATTACTATCAAGGACAGCTACCTTTTGAACCAAAATTAGTAAATATGTTAGATTACGAGTCATTGCTGAAAGTAAATTGCAAAATTGAAAACGCACAGATAATTTATTTTATTTCAATCCCAATAAATTTTGAGAAGGATTTTGATTTATATTATTTGCATCCATTACCCACTAGATATGAGGCAGAGTTCGTTACTGACATACCTGATGTGAATTATTTTTTTAAATCAAAAGAAATAAAGCCTCTAGGTAGCATGTGAACTAAAAGCAGAGTATACCAGTGCCCAAATGAGTTTCACGCTCATTACAACCCGTCCTGTGAAGAAGACATCCTGCTCCAAGGAAATTCAAGTCAATGCCATTTCACAAAATTATAGAACAGCAAAAACCACAACGAAATTATTCGCTAAATTAACTAATACTTGGGAATATTTAAAGAAGAAGAAAGAATCACAGTCCAATGCCCAGATAATACAAATATTAAAACATTATTGGGTGTATACTTAATAAAAGGAAATAAATGTGTGATTATATTTAAACAAAAAAAAAAAAAAATACTTGCAGAAGACATCTGGAACCCCTTTAATTTCGCCAAAATTAAATTAAAAACTCAGTGAAAATAAAATATCAAATATAACCATGAAACTAAAGAAAATTAAACTTGAAGACATCGCAATTCACAGTCCTACAATAATCGAACACAGTTTAACGAGATACTATTCACCTAATATTTGGACAATATTAATACTGTGCAATAATTATAATAATTATTTATGTTTCATGTAAACGCTTAACCTTAAATTGGGTAAACGAAATCAACAAAACCACGAAGCCGACCAAGAAGAATCACAACTTCCCGGGAGAGCTTTGTTCTAAGGAGGGAGGAGTTACATCGCCTCAGAACATGGGAACCTGCACCGTCAGCACTGCCCCACGGAGTAATACGACACCCCTTTATGAAGAGTTAGATTAGATTGTATTTGTGGTAGAATAATTTATATTGTATTGCATTTAGTCCTAGTTGGATTGTTGAGCTGGAAACAAATAAATTCTGATTTGTAGTTTATTAGTGACAAAATAAACTTTTTAAAAATACAGCGACTAAAAATAAAACTTAAGTTGCATATATATTGTAAATTTTGACCTGTTCGATTTCGTGTATTATATGATAAATGAATTAATATTATATTATTGTTATTATTATTATTAGTAATATAAACAATTACGTGCCTAGTTGTCAACATCGAAATGTTATAAGATAGGATATAATATGTTTTTATTAGAGCCGCCATTTTTAAAATACACACACACAAACTACTACTACTACAGTAATATAAATATTATATTTTTGGTTACTTACTTACTGCTACTACTTACTAAATCCAAAACTGTTTGAAATATGTTCACTGTATTTTCTTTTAAGATACACTGGTTGATAAGTTTTAATTTTTTTCGACTCATTACTCGCCATTGATTTGTACGAATGATTTTATTTGCATATTTTAAGACTAGTGGAACTATGTATTCTGTGACCAATCGAACTAAAGAATCAAAATTAACAATATATTCATTGATAACATTTATTGTTATACCTTTTACTTTATACTCTGTTTTAAGATTATTTTGTATCTCCTTTATCTCGGATACGAAAAGAATAGTGCTTTGATCCACCAGATACTAATGTGTCAATGTAAAAAAGTTTACCGTATTTTTGAAGTTAATCTGTCATACATATAACCCAGATATATTTCATGCGTAGGCATCCATTCATTTGGTTTATGTGTATAAATAATGCTGTCTATGTTACAATAAAGAACACGAGTGTTAAGTTTATTTAGATATTTGTAAAGATGAATTCGTGCCAACGTAGTAGTAGTGTAAGTTGCAATAAAAGTGTTTGTGGTAGATGTGGGTTGCAATTTTTTTCATTTTCTTTCCACGTAATGTACATAATGTCATCTTTAATAAGTATCGATGAAATTATTTTATAATTTGTGTTACAAAAATACCTAAGAAGTTCTTCGCACGTGGAAATAATTTTAGTGTGTGTTACATCTTCTCTCATCCTAAAACGACCCCATAAACTATTTAATTGTAATTTTGACACATTGAACATTATCTTTATCTAATTGTATACCTTCTCTATGATAGAAATTTTTAATATATTTTGTTTTAATTCTTAGTTATTGCGACATTCGCCTTACCAATCACTTGTCTCTTGTTTAATTTTTAGAAATTTATTGACATAATCAGCAAACAGTCGACCGAATTTGGTTTTTCATCATATTGAATAGTATTGAATTTCCAAACTTCATGTGTTTTAACAATTTTGTAACCCATATTAACAGCTAAACGTACCTCATCAACGACCCATGTGTAGACGTAATTTCTCGGTCAAGATAACAATGTCGAAACTTATATACACGTACGACATAAAATAAACATACATTTTTTATTTATTTTCAAAGGTAATACCGGATGATACAAATCGATAGGCGGTAATATTGTACACTTAATTAAACCTTCAAATTCACTTATTTCCGGACATTCATCGCCTACATATATAACCAATGGGATAGCGACCGTATTTCTAATAAAAGGATATAAACTGCAAATATCTAAAAAAAAAAAATTCTCATTTTTATCTTCATCAACCCTTAATAGGTCGTCATAGTTTCGACTCGTCGTCTAATAATATCATAGAACTTTAAAATGTTTGTAATTCAACATTACTTTTACATATTTCTCAAACTTACATTGTCACATTTCTACTATTTCATATCCTGCACTTATTAATATATCCATTTTTCTAATAGATAATTCAAATAGTAAATTTATGGTATTACCGCTTATATTATACAAATCATCGTCTCAATGTTGTGGAAAACACGTTCTACAACTATGAAACCAGCACCCATTATATTCGGAAATTATTTTTCTATCATCAATTTCTGTACAGCCATTTACTTTTGACCCAAGCACAGTATGTTCATTTTTATGAAATACATGCTGTATTTTAATATTGCGAACCTTTTCTTCCTACAATAACCAAACTGTTGCCTCATAATAGAAATTATTACTTTGACTACATCTTTATCAGGTTGTTGCAACAGCAACTGTATTTTCCGATAAACGATTTTTCCTATAAGTATATAAATATGCACTGGCTATAGTAATTGATCGTCTAAATATATCTACAAAATTATACCGCAAAAAAATGTTTCTAAATTTTAAACTGGCTTCATGTAATATAGTAACATTATTTTTACAATATTCTACTAATTCTTTGTGCATATTGTAACAGTACAATCGTCTAGTATAAAAATATCCGTCAATCGTCACCTACGTTGTGTTTGAAATAAAATAAAAGTAACCCCAAAAATGTCCGTAATACGAAGTAGCTATCAATGGTGGGGGAATCGGGATAGGTTCAGTTGAAATGAAAGAGTTAAAATTCCTTCCAAAAGACATGACTGTGAAGTCACACCTTGTGCATTTATTGAAACTAATAAAAATCCAGAATAAAAGTAAAATCATCATAATAATATTATAATAATTTAGAACGAACAGAGTGATTTGAACACAAAATTCTGTCGTGGAAAAACAAAAAACGAACTCTCCGGCATTCGCCTTTAATCGCAAGAGGGAAACCACGACGAAAACCTCAAGCAGAGAGAACCAAATAATAAATATGAAAAATATTACTGAAATTCAGCGAATCAATATGACGTTTATCAAATTTAAATATATTATAAATTGAACAACATTGATACTTCCAGACGAACCACAATAATTTCATAGTGTATTCAACACTCAGATTATTTACTGTTAAATCGGTGAATCAGTGTTTTCTATTATCGTAGTTTATACTGCACAAGTGTAATTGCATGTACAGTTGTCTCTTTACAGAGAAATTCGTAGTCTGCGCAAAGCACAGGGTGTCTCCACATGGAGAAGTTTGTTAACGTTGGTGCATTTATTGCACATAATCGTTGGTGCAAACATGCACATAATCGTTGGTGCAAACATGCACATAAAAAACAGAAAACACTTGATCAAATAATTATTCAAAACTCAATAATTATATCATTGTGGCCGTTGTCAGTATCGCAAACTAATCTTGCCCCAAAATGAATTGTTATTTTTGTGAGAAATAACCATTCTTAAAACTGAATCATGTCATTAAGTCGAGAGTTCCACAAACAAAAGATATAAAGATGGGTGAAAAGGAGACTCCGTGCCGTTGGCCTGCCAAAGCAACAAGAGCGGTGAATTAAGGATCTCATCCGTACCTTCGCCAAAGGTAACAGGATGAGTTAAAGGTACATCAGTGCCTCGCGTACCAATGCAACAAGATGGGTAAAGGAAACATCAGTGCCTCGAGTGCCAAAGCAACTAGATAGGTAAAAGACATCAGTGCCTCGAGTACCAAAGCAACAAGATGGGTAAAGGAAACATCAGTGCCTCGAGTACCAAAGCAACTAGATGGGTAAAGGAAACATCAGTGCCTTGAGTGCCAAAGCAACTAGATGGGTAAAGGAAACATCAGTGCCTCGAGTGCCAAAGCAACTAGATGAGTAAAGGAAACATCAGTGCCTCGAGTGCCAAAGCAACTAGATGGGTAAAGGAAACATCAGTGCCTCGAGTGCCAATGCAACTAGATGGGTAAAGGAAACATCAGTGCCTCGAGTACCAAAGCAACTAGATGGGTAAAGGAAACATCAGTGCCTCGAGTACCAAAGCAACTAGATGGGTAAAGGAAGGTGAGAACTCCTAGACTCACGCTAACATGAAGTCAGAGTGGAGACCACGCATGGTCTCCCCGACTGAAGCAGATTTTACAGTATATATACAAAAATTTCCCTCTCGTTCCCTCCGAAAACCCAGGGTGCCACGCGCAGTCAGTTAACCTCTGCACCCCGCTCCGTGGTAGACTGCCTGACGCCTGGAGCGGCAGCTGCGCTGGTACGTCGTAGACCTCACACCGAGCCCGCTGGTCAAGTTGTTGATGTCATCTTAAGACGTAGCGGCTACGTGTGCTCAGCCCTCGGAGCCTTCCGAAAATAGCGTAAACCACAAAAAAATTTACACACAAAAGAAAAACAGTATTGATACCAAAACAAAACATTACTATGGCCATAGAAAACAATATTAACACAATTAAAATATCTGTAGAAATTGGCGTACCGCTTCAATATCAAACACATAATTTGATCCTTTTCTTTGTTTCAAAATTTAAGTATTCTTTAGAACTTATACCTTCAATAGCGTAATATTTTTTTAATGGTATATGACCAACATATTTCATGTTTTCCTCTCGAATAAAATAATACGGAAAATAACCTTTTTGTTTACAATATTCACCTTCAAAATTTAGAGTCATTGGTATTTCACTTAGTTTCATAGGTAGAAAATTTAAACTATTAAATCAATAAAATTTATATTTTTTATACGAATATTTAATATTTTAATTCCACGTATTAATACATTTGGTTTTAGTTTTAATTTATCAACCAAATATCTTAAAAGAAAATGACTATCATAAGATCTTAGATTATGGGCTATTACAATTATTATATCTTTAAAATTATGGCATAGTAACGTTAAATAATCGAAAAAACAATTAATTGGATTATCACTGAATATATGTTCACATGAATTACAGAATGTAGTACTATTATTTCATATACAATTTGCTGTGCAATGCATAATACGGGCATATGTCCCAGTAGAGAGATTTCATTATTTATTTTCTCATATTGTGTGCCAGCGGTGTTGTTCTTGAATGGCGCATTTTGTGAAAATTCAAAATCGAAATAAAAGTATAGAATTGCAGGTGCTGATTCCTCGTCACACGTAATATTTTTCATGTAACACTGATGTGTAGTCTGAACGTATTCCTAAACAAACAAACAAATGTAAAATAAAAAAAAATAAATAATGTAAAATAATGTAGCATTCCTACCTTGCAAACTGAGCAGAATTTTGCAAAACATTCGTATGGTGTCTTTCTTAATACCAAATTGTTAGTTTTCAAATATTTTATGCAAAATATGATAACATCCCACATTGACTTGCTATTTGAATATGATTTATTGTTAGTATGATTTTCCAAACATGTTGGTCCGTTTAATTTTCTGTGTCATTTAGAACAAGTTATATGCTGTTCGTTAATTATGTTTCCGTGGAACATATTACACCGTGAACATGTAAATGGGCATCGGTGTGAGGCTTTTATTTTGTATTCTATATGGCATTTATGACAGTAATACCTTACATTTGTGACGACGGAGATGCTGTCGGACAGAGAAAGCACCTCGTCGCTCTGATTCCTCTCTGTAGAACTGTGAACAAGGGGAATATGTTTCCGGAAGCTCTGTGAAGTTGGGTAAGGTTCCCGGAGGTTGAAATTAAATTCTGAATGTTTAACAAAATAATTTATTTCTTAATAACTATACTTACAAATAATTAATATTTCCCTCTAGTGCAGAGCACACTTTCTCGGACGGGCTATCGCAGTATTTTTGCAACGACTGTCCGACGAGAGATACAACCAGTACACAACAAGTAATTAAACAAAGACTGGGATCCAGTGCCTTCGGCCAACGGATCTCAGAACAAAATAACAATAATATTATTATTAATAACGCAAGAATAATTCACCTGAAGAATCGTTGTTGCTCTGACGGGTGACTTGTGACGGACAAACTCGTCACGAGTATGGCTTTCAGCGGACAAGGCACACGGAAAGTTTACGTTAGTTGACCTGCAGCGGACTGAACTCACCACGGGTCTGTCTCTCCCACCACAAATTAGAAACATAATCAGATCACCAACTCCATGGTTACGAGTCTTGAGCATAAGTACTGCACCCGCATGGGAGTGGTGTACCACTAAAATTGTAAAATTAGACAAGGACGACAATAGAAAGATAGAAGATTGCTTTTTAACCTCCTTGATACTTCTTATTTTATACTTAAATGTATTTTTATTATTTTGAAATTATAACAGTCAATTTCAGGAATAAATTTATTCAATAAAATACTGTTTATCAATTTAAACATGTAGACAAAAAATATAATATTAAAGATTCCTAATAAAATTTAATTTAATATTTAAAAAAGAAAGTTTATTTTACTATAAAAATATTTTTTTAAAATATTACAAATGATAATATAATATAATTATTAGAAACTTTATAACTTTACTATAGAATAATTACCACTTTTAATAGGATGTTCAAGTTTAAGGACGAATTTTAACAGATTATGTTATAACAATGTTTTTACTATAACCCAACTTTTCACATTTAAAAAATATCTGTATTTGTGGTTGCAATTAACAGTGAATTTCAAAGTATTTGTACTTAAAGATATTACAAACAATTATAGGTCAGATTAAAACACAAAAACAGTGTTTAAAAAGCTATTACATTGAATATAATATTAAAATGGTATTTTATATTTTTTAACTAGTACAGGTTATTTTCCAAGTTTCTGAAACTCTCAAAACATGTAGACTTTTGACTTTACCGCTGCGAACTACTCGTATAAGGAATTTGGATGTGGGGGTAGGATTTGTACAAGTGTTAATATAAAATCCACGTCATCTGATTTAGAGCCGAACGATTGTTTGGTGACGATTATTATTGTTATCTGTGATTATATGAATAAAGGGTATAGCCGGATAAGCATACAAAATCTGCCCCCAGAGATTTTTAAAAATCCATATAGCTGATCGATTTCTAATTAAAAATAAAAATTTTCTTGAAAATTTCAGCTTTTAAATCTAAAGAGTTACGACATAATTAAAGAATACGTTTTTTCAGTTTTTATTTTATTGGAACTATTCCACTGAATATTTTTTAACAAGAATTTTTTTAGTAAGAATAATCAATAAGGGACGTTAACACGTATTTTTTTTTTGTAAGTTTTAATTTAATTCGTACTGGGAAACCCATAAAATCCATATATACATCAAGTTTCATGGAAATAAAATCACTTTTTTAACTTCGCAAATTTTTATTCCGCCATTTTGGATCCGCCATTTTGTTTATATATATATATATATATATATATATATATATATATATATATATATATATATTACGCCGGAGCGAAAAAGGGTTCATATATATATATATATATATATATATATATATATATATATATATATATATATATATATATATATATATATTATACAGTAAATCGACTTATCTGTGCTATTTATTTAATAAACATAATTAAATTAACTAATACGAGAAGTTTTCTTTCCTCAATTACACCTATTATTTGAATCAATGATTTACCTCTAGTAAAGCACATAATGTAATATCCTGGAACTGTGATCACTGCTAAAATAATAGAGAAGGCTTGTGTTAAAAAAATATACTTGTATAGAATTTGCGTTCTATTATATTCGTGCTTATTAAGAAAGTCAATTGACCAGAAATTTTCTAATATTTTGTCTATCAACGCGCTAAATTTATTTTTCTTCACCAACCCAATTAATATTTTTAACAACATCTAAAATAAAATAAATACGATAATTAGAACTGTAGGTTTATTAAATGTTATATCACATCATATTAATTTTAGAAAATTTAATTTGAGGTGAGAGAGTACAATGGTGAGCAAAATAATTCATGTATATTATTTTTCACCTGATGTAAATTTATAAAAGCCATGAAATCAAAAACTAGTGTTTCAATATCATATGTTGTATTCAGCATATTTACGCCTAGGGCCAAAAACGAAATAGCGAACAAGAAAATGAAAATTTTGTTGTCAATTTTTGTTAAATGCATCTGACGTTTGGGGTTTATACCCACGAAATTCATTTGAATTAATATCATATTAAGCACAGTAGCCGGAGCGATCTGCAATGTATACAATTTTTTATTAAGTTAAATATTAAGATTGGTTTTAATAATACCGCATTTTTTTTTTTTCATTATAAACCAACACATTCTTTACAAGTATAGATTTAGATGAAGGATATTGGAAAAATAATGTTACAAGGGTTTATAACGTCATTATCCTTTTATACAATTAAATAAACTTTTCTGTACTGTAATTTAAAGTAAGTAAGACGGATATATTCCATACATATTAATTTATAAAAATGCTGCTGAATATGCAATTTAAAATAATTTCATAGTATCCGTATTGTACTGACATTATATTTAATAATTTTTTTTAATTCAATGTAAAATGCTAAAAACGTTTTTTATGTGTAAATAAAAGCAATCTTTAATTTAGTTATTAGTTGCCCATGTAGCAAATTAATGAATGAATTGTTAAGAAAATAAATGTAATAAAAAAAATCTTTTAAAATAAAATAAAATTATTTTAAATCGGCACTAAAGTGCTCAAAAATCGTCATTAAAGTTTAGAAATCATCACTAAAGTAACTCATTATACGTCTATTTTGATCAAGGCAGTATTGGCAACCGTAAAATAATTATTGTACAAGTAGGATATTTTTGACAGCTATATTTATTTATTTATTAATATACACTTTCCAACAGGTAAGAAACCCCACTAAAAGAACAGAAAAAAAAAACAAGAATAACAGAAAATACAATAAATGGGACAAGTACAACTTAAATAAAGTAAAAAGTACAGTCAACTACAATTACGAATTACGAATTAGACGCATAAATTTATTTGGTGAATATAGGAAGACATCAACATTCGAAAATTTTGACTGATAAGTATGACACAAGCGGTATAATGGCGATAAAAGCAAAACATTAGTTCGGGGAGTCGGTAGATAAAAGGTTTGTGAATGACGTGTGAGAATGAAGGGTGCATGGAAAGAAAGAAGGCTCAGGCAGTCGGGATCATCAACTTCAATATAAATCATTTACAGAGATGATGGTACTAGCTGAAAATCGCGACGCTCAATAAGACTTTCAAAATGAAACATTAATTAATAGGATGTAGTTAATAGAGCACGAAGTATAATATAGAAAGGAGTTGGCACTTGTGCGGAGCTAGCGGCACGGAATTTTACTATTCATGATAGATGGATGGGAGAGGGTAGGAGGCCGGTTGTTGTACAGTACGCTTATGGGTAGAAAATAATTTTTCTTTATTTTAGTATAATACTAGCGTCGACCCCGCCTACGGCGGGGGTCTCAGCTAGGGCTCCGCAATCTCTGAAAATCTCACAAAATTTATGTATATAATAATATAATATGTGAAAAGTGATTAGTACTGTATAGCGGTTCGACCTAATTCGCAGGTCGAATCGCTACGCTCCTCGACCTTGAAGAAAATTTCAAAATTTAGGGTCCAACTAAAAGTATGGGATAATAGTGCTTTGTTAATATCTCATATGAGATCATGCAATTGATGAAGAAAGGTCACTTCGTTCCTCCCTTTCATGTAACTAAATTGGTGAAGAAAGCTCGTCACTTCGTTCCTCGCTTTCATGACATTAACATTGACGAATATCGTCACTTTGTTCTTCGCTTCCATGTCACTATAAGAATTTGCGGGTCTCCCATATTTTTCATTGCGGGAAGTTGTGTGTCTCCCATGTTTTTCATTGAGGGAAGTTATGTGTTTCCCATTGATGGAAGTTTTGTGTTTACCACTGAAGAAAATTGCGTATTTTACCTTTATGGAAAGTTGAGTGATTTCCAAAGAGGGAAGTTGTGTGTTTTCTATCGAAGGAATTTGTGTATATTGCATTGAGGGAAGTTATGTGTTTACCATGGTTAAAAGTTGTATGATTTCCATTGAGGGAAGTTGTGCGCTTTCCATTAAGGGAAGTTATGTGTTTTCCATTGAGGAAAGTTGTGTGATTAGCACTAAAGAAAATTGCATATTGGAAATATGAGTGATTTCCATAGAGGGAAGTTGCGTGTTTTTTAATGAATACCCTATAAGTTAGCTTTTTAGTAATTTCTACAAAAACAATTGCTGATGGCAATCATTTGTGATAATGAATGTTCTTCACTAACATTCCTCTACTTACTGCTCCAAAAACATTTCATTTAATACCCCACAAGTCAGGTTTCTATGAAACAAAAAAAAAAATACAATTGCCGATCGTAACGATTAAGAATAAAAAAATTCGTCACTGCTGTCCTTCATTTCCTGCCAATTCTATGAAATCAATTGATAATCGTAAAGATTTGTTTTAAGGTTGGGTCATCACTACGTTCTTTAACTTCTCACTTTTATAAAATTTCATTTGCTACCCCATAAGTCAGGTTTCCATGAATTTTTAGAAAAAACAATTGCCCATCGTATTTCATTTCATTTCATTTTAAGAAAAAAAATTAATATCAGTCGGTCCATATTTTTGACAATTCATTAGAACATGTCTATTCAAGACTTTTCATTTGATACCAAACACGATATATTTTTGATGACTTTTAGATAAACAATTGATAATCGGTCAACTTCCATTTTTTATATAATCATTTATCTCGTCTTTCTATTGATACCCTATAAATGATTAAAAAAAAAATAATCAAACACAATTTACATTAATATTTGGTCATGTAATAAAGACTTCTGTCAATCTGACACTTCTATTGTCATCTAGTCATTTTAAAAGTATCTACAGTCAATAATAATTTGCATCCCACATTAGCTTAATATTTCGCGGTTTTACTTTATTTTACTAAATTTAATCGTGTAACACCCACTTTTCTCAGGACGTCAATATACAATCAGAGTCAAAAATTTTTTTTCGACATTTTTTAAATTTTTTAAATTAACGTTTCAAAAATTTGCAAAATATCAAACACGTTTGTTCTATTATTCTAAATACAGATAAATTTACAAAACTTCTGCAACTTGTCTACAATTAATGTAATTTATATTTCAAATTTAAAACTGAACTGTCAAAACTGATAAGTTGTCATAGATGTTCATCTTAAAAATATCACGGCCACCACACTCTAAGTTGATTTTGGCCCAAAAATGCCTGTTTTTTCAAGTTTTCTCGCACATCATGTATAGGAAAAATATGAATTCATAAAAAGCACGCAGTACTAATCAAACTCTACATTTCTATGAAAGTTTCATTCAAATCCGTCAAACCGTCTAGGCCCTAGGCTCGAACGAAATTCGTGATGAATCTATATATATATATATATATATAGGCACCGAATTAGCCAAAATAGTATATGGATTATTGTTACAACATACTAAAAATATGACATATGAATTATGTTATTTACTCTAAGAAATCTATGTTCTCGAATTTTTTATATGGAGTAGAAGACAAATAATTAAACAGTCTGATTTATATCTTCTGCGCTGTTTTTTTGTTTGTTGGCATATTTTAAGGCACTGCATTGTTAATCATTTTTGAATTAATGGCGTGTTTAATTCATTTAATTTATCATTCAAAACATTTTCATTTATTTAACTTTTTTTCAATTTTGTTGCCAGTGCATACTTTTTTTTACGTAGTTGAGTGATTTTCTTTCGATGATTTCGTAATTTGTTTTTACCACTTGGAGTTTTCAACTGTTTCTTTTGCTTAAATTCTAATTTAAATATTTACAAAATCTGCATACATTATCTGTACCATTGGTTGTTATAGTGCATTTTTTGTGACGTAAAGAACCCAAAACTATTTTCCAAACTTTACAATTTAAGTGCTTCATTTCAAGATTTAGATATTTCTTTGCAAATACACTGCTCAAAAAAAAAAAATCGAGCCACTTGGCCGAACCAAGAAAATGACTTTTTAAAATGTAGGGCATTTCTTTCAAGGACGTGTAAACCAAAATCTGGAAATTCCCATTGGAGATACATTCCTCCTCTACGTTCTCCAAAAATCCCGAAGAGATTCGCTCCCCTCGAACCCCCTGAAAAATCGCTTTATGTGATGTCATGTCTGAGCAATGAAAAATCCAAAAGTTTGAAGGCTTGTAGCTCCAAAAAATCCTCAATTTCCTTTTCAGAGCTGCAAATTTCGTCCTCATTGGTGAAGAATTGAGTAAGGTATCGCGTTTCAAAGGAACATACACACATCCACACGCACGCTCCCGCAGCCACACACACGCACAAAAGAAAAAAATGCAAATGCACACATGCACATGCAAATGCACGCATGCACATTCACACACACACACACACACGCACACACACACACACACACACACACACACACATACACACATGCACACGCATTTACGCATATACGCATCGTATCCGATGATTTTTGGAAAAAAGCCCTAAAAACAGGGATTCCTTTGAAACGCGATCACTCACTCAATTCTTCACCGATGAGGACGAAACTTTCAGCTCTGAAAAGGAAATTGACAGGGTTTTGTGACAATCGAGTCGAACAATCCCCTTAAGACAGGATTTTTTGAAGCTACAAGCCTTCAAACTTTGAGATTTTTCATTGCTCAGACATGACAGCACATAAAGCGATTTTTCAGGGGGTCGGGGGGAGCGAATCTCTTCGGGATTTTTGGAGAACGTAGAGGAGGAATGTATCTCCAGAGGGAATTTCCAGATTTTGGTTAACATGTCCCTGAAAGAAATGCCCCACATTTTAAAAACAGTCATTTTCTTTGTTCGGCCAAGTGGCTCGATTTTTTTTTGAGCAGTGTATCTAGTTTATCAATAGTATATATTAAATGTCTCGAAACAGGTAATATTATTAGCATTATTTTTATATAATTGATTAGAAATAATATTTTTATTAATTATTATATCATTAAGAACATTAATTTTTCAATAAAAAACCGATGACTCGAATCGAATGATAATTTAACGAAAGATATGTAACTATTCCTATTTTCTTCGAATTTTTTTTTATCCTTTAATTATTAGGTAATTGAGTATTTATCCAAGATAATTTAAAAATAGCGCCTGATGAACATTTATATGGTACAGGTTCATTTCTATTTTGACCTGAGCACAAAATAAAAATAATCAAATTAAAACCATTGAATATCTTATTTAGTTATTTACATACCACTGTCCAAATTTAAATAATTATTTATTTAATCATAAGTTTTTTTTTCTTATGTGCAATGTCATTTAATATTTTTTCTTATTTTTTATTTGTTTGTATATCTAAATAACTGCAACAATTTGGAAAAATGCACCTGCAATGGTACCTACAAATGTATGTAAACTTAATTTTAAAATAAAATATATTAATATACATAGTACACTTGTGGCTCCGCAGGTCCATTCCTTAATAACATCATCCGCATTAAAAAGTTTTTCACATACAAAATCTTTTGAACTGAGCACTCTGTCTTTTCTGGGAATTGTTCTCCGCTACAAATTTAAATCTATTTCGTCATTAAGTGCACTAAATATTGTAATTTTTTTTATTTGACGCATAACCGTTTTTACAATTTGACACAAAGCACATTTTGTCCATTTTAAATGTAATTAAATGTAAATAAACAAAAAAAGTTTAAAACACAAACACTTCTCTGTACAAATCAAACGTAAAGAGAGCACAGCGATGGCCACCTAACCCCTCCACAAGCTAAACAACCGAAGTAAATTTTGGTACCGCTAGCTTCATGGGCCTGGTGTACGAAGTGTCATCTCCTTTCTATATTATACTTCGTATAATAGAGTCATCGGGGTAGCAGTGATAAATTTTAATGTAAATAAATTTAAGAAATAGGATTCCAGATGATGAAACAATATTCCAGCTTGAAACGGACAAAAGCATAATATAAAGAAAAATAGGAAATATGCCATTGAACGAACGGGTATTACGTATCATAAAACCACGCATTCGAATGGAAGAATTACATATACGATTAATATGGTTTTGGAAAGTAAGTTTTGAGTCAAAAGTAATGTCGAGCAACGTGTTAAAGAAGTATTGTTTATAGAATAATTAAATAAAGAGGGAGAAAATTTTCTATATATGATTTCTAACTTTAGAGTAAATGGCATAATACAATAGCTTTTCAAATATTTTACTGAAATTGGGTAGTACAGCGATAGGGCGATAGTTTTTAATGTCAGCGCTGTCACCAGACTTGAAAATAGGTGTTAGGCGAGTTTCTTTCCATTTATCAGAGAAAGTATTTGTTTTCAAACATAAATTAAAAATGTGAAAAAGAGCATTCGATAAAGGATAGGCACAATCTTTAATTAAGAAACTAGGAATGAGATCAGGACCGCATGAAAAATTAGACTTAAGTTTAGAAATGGATTGCTTAACATGATTTAGGGAAATTAGATTAGGGCAAGAAACGAGAAAGGAAGATATTTGATTAGCAGAAGGAAAAGTAGCTGTTGACAATTTAACATTATCTAAAGTCATGACATTAGTAAATGTTGATGTATACTATTTTCATTTTAACTGGAGGGATCGGCATAAAACGATTAAATGCACCGCAATTACGTTTACAAAATATGACCCGCTATAACTGATTTCACAAGGTTCGCACAGGGTTGAACGACCCTATTCGCCGGTACGTGTATAATAAATACAAAAACAAGAAAACTGCAATATTTATATAATTATATATCCTTATTCATACGATAAATGTCAAATTCAAATTAAAAAAGGTTTTATTCACATTTTCGTTATACACATAAAATATTTACAACAATATACAATTATTTTTGTACCGTTTTAGGGCTTGGCCCTCTTCAAATTTACAAAATTCGGCTGTTTTTTTATGGTTTGAAATTCACCGTACTCACTGGCGCACTTTCTGTACACGTTGATCACTATTTGTTGTGCATGTTCATGTAAATTAATTTTAGATAAATTTATTTCACTTTCTTCTTGATTTTGACCCGTAGTATCTTCTTCGGAATTGCTCTCAGATAACACAATTTCATTTAAATATTGTTGTTACTCGTACCAGCAACTTCATTCTCACATCCACGGCTGCCACATGTTTTTTTTTTTAATATATTTGTCCTTACTATCACGGGAGTAGAAGTACAAATAGCTGTATATAATTATTGGCCCCTTATATATGAGAAAATATGTTATTATAACGATATTTAATATTCTTTTTGAACAATAAGTAACATAACTGCTAATTGGTTAATTTAATTCGGATTAGTAATTTTTAAATTTGCAATCATAGGAAAAAAGTAAGAGTAATTTTAAGCTGAATATGACCCTTGAAATTTTACCTGTTGTGACCATCGTGAAGCGATTTGCGGTAACCACACTAATGTAGTTATATGGGACAGGGACGTTTAATCGTTTTATGCCGATCCCTCCAGTTTAAAATGAAAATAGTATATGCCTTTTGCTGTTTAGAAATTTCTAAAAGGAACTAGGATCATTTTTGATTCTGGACTCGCATTCAGAGATATAGTCATTGTAGGTCTTCTTAATGTCACGTTTGAGCTTAGCACTTAATTCATTGAAACAATCCAAATAATAGTTATTAAAGATATATTTGTTACACAGCTTGGGATAATGTTCTTTACGACGAATATGCGCCTTGATTACAGATGTAAACAAGGAGGATAGCGTCTATAAAATGATTTTTTTAAAGGAATGCATTCATGAAAGAAGCTGTACAGAGATTTATAAAGTAGATCGCAAGCTATATTTACATCATTATATTTTGTAAGAATGTTCCAGTCAAAGCAATCTATGAGTTCATAAAGTTTAATAAGATTAGCTTTTTTAAAGTTATAAGATAAACCACTAAATTTTGAATAAGTTTTCCCGATACTGCAGCCAGTGTTAATTTCAAACTCTAGAGCTGGATGATGATCATATTCAACAAAGAATCAAATTGAAAGCATGGCGTTGAGGGATGGAGGAATGTACATTACAAAAATATATAAAATTTTGTTTGAAGTAACAAGAAGTGACAAGAAGAATCCCACACATGATGATCAGTGCTGACGCTAGTATTATGGGCTTCATTGAACTTAACACAATTAATGCACTTGACAGAAGTAGATTGACAGTCCTTAACTTGATGGTTACCCGCACATTTAGGAAATGATAATTATTTATTACATTTGAATGCGAAGTGGTGGAATCCGCAACACTTGTAACAACGACGCAGCTCAATTGCATCATAAACCGGACAATAATTGAAACCAATAAATAATTTGCCGGACTCAATAATTTTATGGTATGATGTTTGGTCGACTTGAACAAGAGCTTGAAATATGTCTTTCTTCTTTTTAAGAGGTTGGATATCAAGTATATCGCATTTAAAATCGCCGATGAAGCAGGATTTGTTTTGATTTACAAGATAATATTTAAATTAATCTTTTGTTAAATTATCGGAAATTCCTACAACTCTGACACGAGTATTGAGAACAGTCAGTTGTTTGACATCATACTTAGTGCTTAAGTTGACTTTAACCAAATTCTTAAGCTTATTGGGATCGTCAGAATTATTGCACGTAATAATGATGGCACCATTGCTTCCTTTCTTGACGTTATTTAAAGCAATATTGGCAGAAACAGGATCAATAGTGCGCAAAATCTCTGCTTTAGTTTTGGCGGAAGATTGAGACAAAGTTTTAGGCTTAGTAAGCATAGGAGCATTAGGTTTAGTCACTATTGTTGCAAAGGGAGGCTTGGCAATAGACGACGGTGGATCATTTTTAAAAGTCTCATTGATCTTGGTCGCGATTGATGTGTTAAGCTCCTTCTTAAGTGAATTAAAATTGGTCATAAGAAGTTCACTAAGTTTAGTTTTGATGTCGAAATATTTAGAGAGAGTGGCCTCATTAACTTCAGATGTTAATTTCTTAACATTAGTATTTACATTGCTAACTGCAGACTCAATATTATCGTATTTGTTCTTAGGAAGGATGGCACAGTTAACTTTACATTCGTTGCACAAAAAAATAAATTTCGACTTTTATGAAGAAGTTTAAAATCAGTATCACAAATTCCGACACAAGAGATATGATACCAGCTATTACCCTTCACAACCTATCAAATTCCCGTTTTTGTCAATTTACACTTATTGCACACTTCTGACATTATTAAACGTTTAAATCAACCGTGATATGAAAAAGTACATAATAGTTATTTGCATACTAAGGCCGCGGAATCATTCTTTAGCGTACCGAGAGAAAAATCTTGAGGACGATAAAGGATTTCGCGGACAAGGTGTACACACTATTTTTTGTGCAACCGTAAAAAAATATGTAATTACAAATTTTAAACAATTTTATTGTAAATGGAAAGTGGCTATGGGGTTGACATTTGTTAAACAAAACAATTAGTTTTGAAAAAATAATGTCAATTCTCACTTGTAAAAATGATTGTTTATTACCCTATTTTGCGTCCGTTACCATAACAACAGCTGCGAAATTCAATTTCTCGGTCAATTTTGCGGCTGCGAAATGCTTATTTCGCGTCCGGTTGCACAAAAATTTTTTATAGTCATTGGAACAGGCGAATGATAGAACACTTTAATTAAACGTTCAAGGTCTGTACATAGAAGCACACAAAGTCACAAGTTAAAAACTGATTAAGTCAGATGTTAAAATGGATTTAAAAAAAATAAATAAAAGACAAATAACTCACATATGATGAAAGACAGAGAAAAAATAAAATCACCAGTAAATTCTTCGCAGAAATATGTAGCGCACAGTACAATGATCGTCCAAATTAGAACTAAAACACACATGAGAAAAGTAAAATTGTGGGAGCAGAAAAAAACACAGCTAACACGTCTGACAGTTCGCACAATATTACTTGTTGAATCCGTTGAAAATAATGCTCCTAGATATATTCGGCCAAAATTTAATGCTTTTAACTTAAGTGACACTCGTGTCATTAAATTATTTAGATTTAATAAAGAACTAGCAACATTATTAATTGGACGACTGAGAGAACATATATGTCCTCAGGGAAAAAGATGGGCGTTAGACGTTGAGTATTATAACAAATATAAATATGGTTTATATTGTAAGTGTTGATTCCTCTCGGATTTTTTGCAACTGGTGGTTATCAACCGACGTTGGAAATGATATAAATTTAAGTAAGTCAAAGTTCTGTCAGTAGGTGCGTCCAAGAAATAACAGACATTGTTAATAGGTTTTTACTGCCGGAATGAGTCAAATTTCCTACTTCTGAAGATGAACTGACAAGAGACAGGAATGCATTGAGCGGGAAATATAATTTCCCAGGAGTTATAGAATGTATTAATTATACACATGTTGCAATCATTTAACCTAACAATTAAAACCCTGATATATTACCCCACGTACCTATACATAAACAGAAAGGGCTACAATTCCATAAATGTACAGTTAATATGCGATCATAATATGAAAATATTGAATGTTAACGATGGATACCCAGGGAGTACCTACTACTCATTCATATGGAGGAATTCAACTGTAAATAATTTTTTAATGAGAATATACGAAAATGACAACAGACATATTTAGCTTTTGAGGGATGCTTTACAGCTTTGGCTAATGACAGCTAGAAAATCCTAGAAACGAATCACTTGAGGAAAGATTTAATAATGCTCACATTAGAACCAGGATAACTATAGAAAGGTGCAATGGAATATTAAAAAATCGATTCGGATGCTTACTCAGACATCGAGTATTACATTATGCTCCAAATGTAGTACCTAAAATGATTAATACTTGTGTTGTTCTTAAAATATTGAAGAACCGGACGAGGAAAATGAAAATTTGGATGACGGAATATACGATAAGAATGAATGATGATAATGTAATAAATAATACTTTAGACCGCGGTCGCAGAATCCCGAATGGAATAATTAGAACATATTTTGATTAACAATTTTTTCTGGTAATACTCCTTTTTATTAAATAATTGGTCTTCACCTAGTAGAATAATGTAGTCAGTGGCCCGTTTTTTATTTCCTTTGGATTTTTGTAATTTAAAAGTAATTACAATTAAAATCTTACTCTTTAGTTTACAAACATACTTTCAGGATCATCGTTGATTGATGTAGACTGAAAAATCACAACTGTAAATTAAGTATAAAATTATAAGTGCTTATTTTTACCATGGCTAATGGTGACTCCAATAAATCGAAATGTGCAAATATTGCCGAATTTCTAACAAATAGAGTTATATGCTCCTCTATTTTGTTTAACAGGATTTCTGTGTGTGGCCCACCTCCTGTTTCTCTTTCTTCATTAGTATTTTTTGATACTTTTCCTTTTCATATCCTGCCAGCACTAATATAAATTATGTTCAAAATTATTATTGTGTTTCAGTCTAATAATAATAGCAATTTTGTTGTAAATATATTTACTTTTCTCCACTCTTTTCCGGATTTATTAGCACATTCACAGAAATGTAAAATTTTCGCTAGGTACTTCTTCGCACGTCATTGCTTTACATGTATTATTTAAATTATTAATGAAAATTCCACTGTTCAAATTAGGATTTTCCTGCATAATTGCAACTAATTTACATTTTTGTTCGTTGAAAATATATGTTTTACTTTGAGAGTTTAGAAGAAAATATGGAACTTAACCACTATACTGTTGGAGGCGATGATTCTAATTTCGTATTGCGCGCACACTTTTTCACTTATTTATTTCATATTAATGAAAAATGTTTCAATATTTTTGCCAAGACCAAATAAACGTAATCTCTTTGTTTATTCCCTTTATTTTATTCAGTTGGAATCTTTGATCTGCTACAAATATCTATAAATTTGAATAATGCTAATATTAGTGTACAATAATTTCGCATAGAATGGTTATTTTTCCTTACAATTGGTCTAATCTTTATCTTTATTTATTATATTTATATTAATTTATTTCTTCACGTTTTAACAAATTATTTTTATTTTTTTATCTTCGCGAAGGACGCCATCTTTACAAATTTATTTTATTTGAACTTGAGTCTGCGTCGTCAGCACTTCCTCCTGGTAATTTTGAATCTTTACATTTAAAATTACCACAACTTTTCTTTACTGCTGGTCTCTCGAGTATTCCATTATTTTTTTTTTTTTGAATTTCTTTGAATTTTGCCATCGCTACTGCGCATTAGTTTAATGATTTTTCCCTTTAGCCATAAATTCCTTGGATTAGTTTCATCAACTACAATAACAATATCACCTTCAACTAACGATTCGGTGTTTTTGAACCACTTTGTTCGACGGGTAATAATAGGTAAATACTCCTTATTGAAACGTTTCCAAAACTGGTTTGCATACTGTTGCGAAATCATCCAGATTTTTATTAAATACGTTGCATCTTCTATCGGTATTTCTCAGAAAGGATTTTTACCATTTGTTGTTCCCAATAAGAAGTGGTTTGGAGCCTCTTCATTTTCTTCCTGTAATGGTATATATGTTAATGTTCTTGAATTTACCACATTTTCCACTTCCATTTTATTGCTCGAACGAAACGTTCTCAACTTCCCCCCATATGAAGAGCCGCAGGAGGTATAAAACACCATTTACAATCTGCGTTAACAAATGTTGCTGTGATTTTGTTTGGATCGATATTTTTCATAAGATTTCGTAACTCTCGTTCTACGCCGTGAAGTTCCTCTTCTTGCTATAAAATTTCTTATACACATTATGCAGGAGTCTGTATTTAATGTGTATGCAATTTCAATGTGAATTGCCCTAATTGTTAGGCAAATAAAAAGCACACCCCATCGCTTTTCGAGTTTTCTTCCAACATCTACTGTAATTGGTCCAAAATAGTCTATACCTATATAAGTAAAGTGAAAGTAGCTAATCTTGGTATGTTTGGTTTTGTTTTGTTATTCTTACACAACTGACATTCTTTTCCGATTCGGTTTACTAGTACTTGTAATTTTGGTTTGTAAGATTTCTGTCTTAATTCATTTACCACAGTTTCCGAGTTCTGGTGATAATATTGGCGATGATAGAAATCTACTATCAGGTCTGCTATTCGATTATCTTTAGGCATAATTATTGGTCTTTTCATGTCATTACATATATTTTTGGCTGCATTTATTCGTCTTTTAATGCGTAAAACTCCTTTTTCATCAAAATATGGTGACAGTTTGAAGATTGAGCTCGACTTCTCGCTATTGTAATCTTTATTACAGGATGAATTCTTTTTGTTCTCTAAAGTTTCTTTACACATTGATAATTTTTTCCACTTTGTTTTCTTTTCTGCAATGATCATGTCAGTTGGAATTTTTCTCCATTCTCGGATTCCGGTTTTTCCTAAAATCTCCCCAATGCGGCAAGCTACAAATTGTCAATATTTTCGATGATCCGAATTTATCCAAGATATAACCGTGTTTGAATCCGTCCAAAAGAATCTCTTGGAAAATTTAATTGAATGTCTCTCTACAACACTTTCAGCTAATCTAGAACCCAGGACTTCAGTTTCAAATTCCAACCTTGGTATTGACAAGAATTTTAACGGAGCAACTCGCGTTTTTGATCCTATAAATGCACAATGGATTTCTGATCCTTTACAAGATCTTAAATATGCTACTGCCGCAAAATATGTAATTGGGTTTCATATTCTTCCATTCTAAATATTGGTAGTAGCATCTTGTAATTCGTATTGATTCTATATGTGCCAATTGTTTAAGCCACTCCAACCATTTTTAGAATTGATTATCGTTGATCTTTTCGTCCTATGAAATTGGCGATTTCCAAATAGCTTGCATTAAAATTTTAATGTATGTCAAGAAATGTGAAATTAATCCTAATGGATCATATATTAACATTTATGTGCGAAGTACTTCACATTTCGTAGGTCTCTGATTCCCTGATAGAATATCTTTATTCGGCTTGTTGAATCGTGGAGTAAATAAAACAATCTGAAAATGTACACCAGAAGACATGTTGGTCTTGTTCGCGAATTTTAACTTGGTGGAACATTTCCTTTATGTCACCTACGATGGCGATTGGTCTTTCACGAAATCGATATAGTACAGATGTTAATGACGTAAACAAGTCGGGTCCTTTAAGTAACATTCTGTTTAAAGAAATTCCCTCGGTTTATTAGGATTCGTGACAGTAAATATTGGTAAGTACCAAACACGTGAATGATTTTCAAATACTTCTTGCAGTTCTAATTTACGGACACACCCTTTTTGAAAGTATTCTTGAATTTGTTTCTTCATGTTTTCTGCTAACTCTGGATTCCGTATTAATTTTCTTCCCAGACATAGTATCGTATTTCCATAGAAGCCCAATTTCATATCTTCTATGTAATTTATTTAATGTATTTTCCATTAAAATAGGTTAGCAACCAATATATCTTTTCACACAGATTAAGTTAGACTTGTAGCATTCAATTTCCCCGCGAAATTTTCAGTTAATCAAAGAAGGTGTGGACAAGATTGGGCGGATTTTCCTTAATTCAAATTTTCCGCCAATTATCAACCAATCAAATACCTAGAAAGAGGCATGATATATTCAAATGTGTGGAGAGGCCATAATTATAGCTAATTACCAGTTTTACCTGGAAATTAGAGCTATTTGCTAATTGCCACTTTAAACTGTGAATTATAGATAATTGCACTTTCCAACTGGGAATTATAGCTAATTGCCAGTTTAAACTGGAAATTATAATATTATTTTGTTCGTGTCCTTTAGACGCATTCGGAAGATCTAGTTAAAAATATATTGTGCTTGGTATCAAATAAAAATACTTGAATACAAATGTGCAACGCTTTGTCAAAAATATGGACCTACAGATATTTTTTTTTTCTTCAAATTGAAATGAAATGAAATAAGGTCAATTGTTTTTTCTGAAAAGTCATAGAAACCTGTCTTGTGAGGTATCAAGTGAAATGTTTAAAAAGTGGGATGTTAAAGAACGTAGTGATAACCCGTCTTTAGAAACCTAACTTATGAAGTATTAAATAAAATATTATGGTGACAGGAAAGTCAAGATCCCGAGTACTAGATACACACACACACATATAAACAAAAAAAACAAAACATATTATTCATGTCAGTGTAATTAATTGTTGATAAATAAAATACGTGTTCAGTTATTTTGCTAATCAATTGTACTTATTTTTCGTTACAATCCCTGCATCGCTAACAGGTTATGGGCCCAGTCACGGGAACGTAAAAATAAGTGTTTATAATTACGGTCGTTATAAATTTGCCCCTTACATAAAAATAAAAATACGTGCGCCGAATATCGCCATTTTTCAAAATGAACGCGAGCATCGCCAGGATCGAGCTTTTAAACAAGCAAAATTACGACACCTGGAAAATGCAAATGCAAGCCGTATTAGTCAAAAATGACATGTGGGAGTATGTGACCGGCACAAAAGTCAAACCAGAGCCGGGAGCGAACAACGCGGCCGCCATACAAGAATGGGACAGAAATGATCAAAAGGCAAAATCTGACATTATACTGTCAATATCACCCAGTGAATTGAAGCAAATAAAAAATTGTGTCACCTCATTTGACATGTGGAACAAGCTGCGGGATATTTATCAATCGAAAGGACCAGCCCGTAAAGCCACGCTGCTGAAAAAGCTGACGCTTCATAAAATGTCAGATAACGGAGACGTTCGAGAACACCTCAATGACTTCTTCGACACAGTGGACAAACTTGGCGACATGGAAATTATAATTCACCCTGACCAGTTGGCTATTATGCTGCTATACAGTCTACCGTCATCCTTCGAGAATTTTCGATGCGCGATAGAGTCGCGCGACGAGCTGCCAGCACCAGATGCACTACGCGCCAAAATAATCGAAGAGAATGACGCTCGCAACAGCAACGCACGCATCGGAACGATGGACGCCCTGTTCACCACGAAGAGGTACAACCAATCGAAGAGGAGACCAGCTAGCAAAGCGAACAGTACCGCGAAACAAAAGGACACGTCAAGACCGAAATGTTCCGTATGTAAAAAATCGGGCCATGAATCCGCACAGTGTTGGTTCAATAAGAACAATAAAAAGCAAACCGCGGCCAATGCCATGCTATCGGATAACGTGAGTTTCTATACAGTTAAAAATTCGGACAACAATCAAAGTTGGTGTTTAGATAGCGGAGCTTCGACACATTTATGTAACAATCCGGATGTTTTTCGTGAAATTTACAATTCAAAACGCGAAACTCTTAAAATGGCAAACGACGAGACAACCGAAATCGTGGGTAAAGGCGTCGCAGAGCTGACCGCGAACGTAGAAAACAATCGTAAAAACGTCGTGATTTCAGACGCTTCGCTCGTTCCGGACCTACGCACAAATCTTTTGTCTGTTGGTAAAATTACCGACCGCGGATTTAAAGTTATATTTAGAAAAGACAATGCTGAAGTCGTGAATACTGATGGACAAGTTCAATTATACGCCGATCGTATTGGAGGACTATATTATGTGCGCGAATTTCGGGAGTGCGCTCACGCCGCGTCTTCCATTCCAAAAGTAACACTCGAATTACTTCATAAACGACTCGGTCACGCGAACGCGAAAGACATTTCAACCGCCGTTCGAAACAATGTTATTTGAGGTATCCAACTCGTAGATTCTGCAGACAAATTGGACTGCGAAATCTGCCTGAAGGGGAAGATGACGAAAATCCCGTTCCCGCTAAAATCAAATCGTCGTAGCGAAGTACTGGAAATTATCCATACCGACGTCGGTGGACCTATGAGAACGACATCTCTGGGAGGTGCCAGATTCTATGTAGAATTCATCGACGACGCTACTAGATGGTCAGAAATTCGTTTTCTCAAATCAAAAGCTGATGTGTTCAGAGTAACCAAAGAATATATTGCTCTTGTAGAAAACAAAACAGGTAAATTAGTAAAATATTTACAATCTGACAACGGTCGTGAATACACGAGCCGAGAATTTGACAGTTATCTGCAGGAACGAGGGATTTCACGAAGATTGACGGTACCCTACAATCCTCAACAAAATGGGATTGCGGAACGAAAAAATCGTACCCTTCTTGACACCGCACGATGCATCTTGACAGAGTCAGGACTTCCAAACCAGTTCTGGGCTGAGGCTGTAAATACAGCAAACTATCTTCGAAATCGTTTACCAACAAAAAGTCTAAACGGTATCACACCATATGAGGCTTGGACCGGAAAACCTCCTGACATCTCTCACCTGAGAACCTTTGGCAGCAAGGTATTTTATCTAAATACCGATCCAGGGAAAGATAAATTTGAGATACGCGGCAAAGAAGGCATTTTCCTTGGATACTCTGAGGAAAGTAAAGGGCTCAGAATCTGGTCACTCGACAAGAAAAAAGTAATCATCAGTCGCGACGTTAAGTTCGTTGATGATGCAGAGCCACATTCAACTGTCGAAGATGTTGTAGCCAGTATACCAGCGGAGAAGCACCTACCGGAAGAAGGAAGAATCTTTAGGGATATTGAATGCACTTCTCCTGGACTATCCAGGAATCGACCGGAAGTCAGCTCTCCCGATCAGGAAATGTTTCGAGGATTTACTTCCGACGAAATCGGTAAGCATTCTAACTTGAATTTAGAGAGAGAAAGAAACGAAGCACGCAGCGACGAAGTTTTGGATAGTGACACTATTGAAGACCGTACTCCGATCATGCGCAGAGGCGCAGGTCGACCAAAAATAGAGAAAACAGGACGCCCAGGTAGACCAAGAAAACTGTTTCACTCCATTGATTCAGAATGCGGTCAAATCATTGAAGAAACCTTCATTTCCGAGGTTCCCATGAGACAGGCCATGTCTGGACCTGACGCTGAAGAATGGTTTCAAGCCATCGTCACCGAAACGAAATCCATTATCAAGAATGATACTTGGGTGCTCGTGAATCGCCCTCACAATGAGAAAATCATTGGCTGCCGTATGGTATTGAGAAACAAGTTTCTACCCGATGGAACTCTGGAACGAAGAAAGGCCAGGTTGGTTGCACAGGGATTTTATCAACAGTTTGGTATTCACTACACAGATACATTTGCTCCGGTAACTCGATCCATTCGCCTTCTGACGTCTCTGGCAGCAATGTATGGGATGAATATCAGGCAACTAGATATCACTACAGCATATCTCAATGGTAACCTGAAAGAGAAAATTTATATGGAAGTGCCCCGAGATTTCGAAAAAATTCTTCAGAGCATAGTTAGCTCGGAGGGTAAGAGCGTAATCGGTACAAAAGCAAAATCAATGTTGCAGGATCTCAGACGCGGGAACAAAGTTTGTTTCTTGCAAAAGTCGTTGTATGGACTGCGACAAGCCGGCAGAAGCTGGTACCTGAAGCTGCACGATACTCTCCGAAGTCTTGGCGCCACACCGACTAAATCCGACCCATGCCTATTCCAAATCGGTTCAGGGGAAGAATCGATACTTATAGCAGTATACGTGGATGATATTCTAATCGCTTCACGCGATCAAGAGGCAGTGAACCGACTTGTCAATAAGCTGTCTAATGAATTCGATGTGAAAGACCTCGGATTCATTCGAAATTGTTTGGGAATTGAGTTTTCTCGCAAAGACAAGCAAATCGCGATGAATCAACGTGGATACGTGATGGAGCTACTCGAGAGATTCAATATGCGAGATTGTAATGCTGTCAGCACACCAATCGACCCTGGAATTAAACTGTCGAAGAACGAACAACCCAACGAGGAAGGTTTAAAGCTGCCATATCGAGAGCTTGTCGGTGGGTTGACCTACCTATCTACACAGACCAGACCAGATATTGCCTTCGCAGTTAGTTATCTGGGACAATTTAATAATTGTTATGGTACAGATCACTGGAAAGCGGATAACGAGTTCTTCGTTATTTGAAGGGAACACTGGATGTCGGCCTAAATTACGGAAATACCTCAGGACCGCTTAAAGGATTCGTAGATGCAGACTGGGGGAATTGCACGGAGGACAGGCGTTCATTCTCCGGATACATATTTATGTTGAATGGAAGCCCTATTTCATGGGATGCCAGGAAGCAGAAAACAGTTGCCCTCTCCACTACAGAGGCAGAATATCTTGCATTGTCCGAGTGCATGAAGGAAGCGATTTTTCTCCAACGATTCCTACAGGAGTTAGGATTCGCCAATTTGAATGACCTGACAGTATATTGTGACAACAGAAGTTCGATCAGTCTAGCTAAAAACCACACTCATCATGCTAAAAGTAAACACATCGATATCCGTCATCATTTCGTCAGAGATGTGTTGCAAACTAATAAAATCAGTTTGGACTATATCCGCACAGAAGATCAAGTTGCAGATTTTCTGACAAAGGGACTTTCAAAACAGAGACATATTAGATGTATGAAATCAGCCAGACTCACAATAAAAACTTAAAAAATCATCATCCTAGATCTAGCACTCGAGGGGAAGTATTGGAAAGTCAAGATCCCGAGTACTAGATACACACACATATAAACAAAAAAAAACAAAACATATTATTCATGTCAGTGTAATTAATTGTTGATAAATAAAATACGTGTTCAGTTATTTTGCTAATCAATTGTACTTATTTTTCGTTACAATCCCTGCATCGCTAACATTTTTATTTTTCATTTTATTGAAACATGACTTGTGCGGTATTAAATGAAATGTTTTAGGAGCAGTAAGTTAAGGAACGTAGTGAGGAACATTCTTTATCACTAATACTTACGATCGGCAATTGTTTTTGTAGAAATAACAAGAAACCTAACTTATATTTATAGTGAACTGTTTTGGAGGCTGAAAGCACAAAGTAATAACATAGGAAGAGACAAAACTCAATGTATTAAAATCGAAGTGTTGACAGCAGCGCACCACTAGTAGGTGGAAGAACTATAATGACAGCTAGCGATTTCATTGGTATTTTGTACATTCAAAATTTAAAATATTCATTGAAATAAAAGTTTAAGAAGAGATGTGTATATTTTATTTAACATATATTTTACATAATAAATATATATCTATTATGTACATAAACTAAAAATAAATTGAACAATATGAATGAATGCTATTTGCTGCTCACATATGGGTGGTTCCGGGTGACGATTTTATAAATAAGATGACTACATGTGGAGGACGTAATAACTTCGCAGATTTGGTATCAAGCTTGATGTGTAGTTTGAAAAAATACAGTTTTGTTTGATTTTAAATTGGCTTTATAGTTCCTGAAATCCATTATATTATAAAATAATTAATATTTAGAATGTCTCAAAAACTTACTTTTATGTTTAATTTCAGTATATTTTAAGGTTTTCCACGGTTTGTGACTTTAAGTTGCTCATCACCTTGTTTCATTTTATAGTTAATGTCAGTAACACACATATTGTATTTTTTTAAATGACTGATTGAAGTTTGAATTTGACAGTATAAACAAAATGCGTTTTGTTTACTACCTATTACTAGATGTAAACATACAAAACAATCTAGTTTTAGTTTTCCAGGCAGTTGTGGCGGCGCTGCTGCTAACCAACTGAAAATGAACACGAGTTTTACCCCCGTGGCTGAAAGTTAAGAGAAGTAGTGACTAATCATATTTAGCACTAAGGTTACGATCAGAAGTTGATATTCTAAATTCATAGATTCCGATTTGTCGAAAATAGCGACCGACAGATAGTCAATTGTTTTTTCTATTCCATGGAAAACACACTACATCCTTCAATGAAATTAATTGAACTTTCCACAATGGTAAACACACAACTTTCCTCAATGGAAAACACATAATTTCGTCCAATGAAAAACATACTACTTTCGTCAGTGGTAAACACACAACTTCGCTCAATGGAATACATACAACATCCTTCAATGGAAAACACACAACTTCCCTCAGAGGAAAACATACAACTTTAGTGGTTAATATGATAATTTTCGGAGTGCCTTACACAGAACTTCCTTTCAGTGCAAAATACATACCTTCCCGTTTATTATGAATACAGAATTTCTCTCAATGTCGAACACAGAACTTAAGATGAAAGCAAATAATGAAGTGATAAGCTTTCGACGTTAATTTAGTTACATGAAAGGGAGGAACGAAGTAGTGATCTTTCTTCATCAATTGTATGGTCTCATTTGAAATATTATTAAGATAACACTATGATTCATTATCCCATACTTTTACTTTGACCAAAAATTATGTTGAAATCTTCTTTAGCGACGCGGAGCCTATGGGTTAAAGCTGCGAAGCAGGTCTGATCGAACCGCTAGTTTTAATTACTAATTTCATTAAAAAATTACAAATATTGAATTTATGGTCTATATTTTAACATCCAACAAATGATAGGTTAACTAGTCGTGCAACACAATTTACTTGCGTTTTTCTCGATTTGCTAGCTCCTTTGAATGCACCTAATATAAATGAAGAACTAAAGTAGAGATAATAATTTATATATGAATCTTGACTGCCAATTGAAATTGAAAAGGAAAAAATAATAGGTACACCACTACCAGTCAACTATGGAATTATTATGTGTATTGATTCATACAGGTCGATGTTTCAGCTCAGACTGAGCCTTCCACAGGACCAAATGAAATTCACATAATATAGTAAGTATTTAACATATCATATATTGTTTATTGGGGAACCAAATTCTCGGTACCACATGGCAAAACAGATAAAATTTAAACAATTTGACGTTTACTAGAGAAGACAGTTGCAGTTAAACCTTCGTGCGGGTAAGACGTGCGCGGTTCCTCGCTCGTGCGAGAAGTCGAAATAGTTTACGCAGCAATTTAATTGTGTCGCGAGTTTTCATTGTGAAACAAAACAAAGTGCAATCAGCAATATTAACAATTAACGCAAAGTATCTGGGTCATCATGAAAGATGACCCAATCAAAATTGCAAATGTATTACAAAGACCAGATGGTAGTATTTATCTAAGTTCTACCAAAGGGAAAGAATTACCAGAAGTCCTACGCCATATCAAAATGGTAACATATGCGGAAAATACATCAAATGAACCAACTCCACCTTCAATGAGTCAAATTGACCCAGTAGCACCCTCAACGAGCCAAATGGACCCCGCAAAACCTCAACCACCGCCCGTAATTCCATCAAGGAAAGCGCTACAACAGACAACCGATAAAAACGACTGGCTTCCTGCACCCAGCAATAAAAGAAATCGAAATAGTCCACAAGAAGAAAGAAACGTCAAACAAAAAACACTTAAAGACTATTGGCTCGGAGCACCTACACAAAACCGCTTTCTAAACATATCAACAGAAAACGATAACGAATCTGAAACAGAAACAGAAACAGAAAAGAAAGAAATTCGGCCACCACCAATTTTCGTACATGCTATCGAAAATATAAAACCTCTGACTGACATGCTAGAAGAAAATGCCAAAGATGAGTACTCAATAAAATTAGTAAGTAATTCGCAAGCAAAAATTCAACTTAAAACAGGCGAAACTTACAATAATATCGTCAAAATATTGAAAGAGAAAAAAACTGAGTTTCACTCCTATCAATCCAAATTAGACCGGAAATTCAAAGTCGTAATTCGAGATCTTCATCACACAGTAGACTTGAATGACCTAAAACAAGAAATTGACTCGTACGGCCATAATGTTATGAATATCTCCAACATAAGACACAGGGTATCTAAAAATCCACTGCCAATGTTTTTTGTTGAAATTCAGTCCAAAGAAAACAACAAAGAGATATACAATATAGAGTTCCTGATGAGAACAAAAATCAAGATCGAACCACCCCGACCAAAAAAAGAAATACCGCAATATACTACATGCCAGCGGTACGGTCACACAAAAAGCTTCTGCTACAGAAGTGCTCGATGCGTCAAATATGCAGGAGATCATCACACCTCAAAATGCGAATGGACAGAGAAAAAGAACAAAAACGTAAAGTGTGTTCTCTGCAGTGAGAACCACCCTGCGAACTACAAAGGTTGTGCTGTCTACAAAGATCAGATAAAAAGAAAATTCCCACCACTTCGCCCAAAATACCAGGCAACAAGTAATGAATCAACGAATCAAACTCAAGCCAAAACGGTGCACTCTGGCAAATCTTTTGCTCAAGCTGTACAGCAAAATAATACCAAAAAAGATGAAAACAAAATCGTTAGCAATGTAACATCCTCATCCAATGACATGACCGAACTCAAACACATGATGAGAGGTCTGATGGAGCAAATGGGCACCATGCTAAATCTTCTCACAACCCTCGTCTTGAAGATGAAATAATGCCTCAGTTCCTACGTATTGCACTCTGGAACGCCAACGGTCTCGGACAACATGTCGAAGAAGTAAAATCTTTTCTAATAAATGAAAAAATCGATGTTTTGCTAATATCAGAAACTCTTTTCACTAAAAAAAGCTATATAAAAATTCCGCTATACAATATTTACACTACGAACCATTCAGACGGTACCGCGCATGGTGGTACTGCTGTAATAATCAAAAGTGCCATAAAACATCATGAACTTCCAAATTTCCAAAAAGCACATATACAAGCCACAAATATCGCCATTGAAGAAGAGCACAGAGAAATTGTCCTGTCAGCACTCTACTGCCCGCCAAAACACGCAATCAAGAAAGAACATTTCGTTGATTTTTTCCAAACGCTCGGCCCAAGATTCATAGCAGGCGGCGACTACAATGCTAAACACCAACAATGGGGCTCAAGACTGGCTACCCCTAGAGGCAGAGAACTACTAAAAGCCTCTGAGAGTAAAGGTCTGCAATTTGTGTCGACGGGTGAACCAACGTACTGGCCGACAGATAAACGAAAAATCCCAGATCTGATCGATTTCTTTACGACAAAAGGTATTTCAAAAACTTACTTAAAAGCTACCTGTTCTTTCGATCTCTCATCCGACCACTCGCCAATAATTCTGATCTATAGCATTAAAATCATAGAAAATCAAAAGAAGCCATCTCTTTATAATAAGAAAACAAACTGGGACCTCTTTAGAGAAATAATGAATAATAAAATAACCAGCAATATCCCTCTAAGAAATACAGGCGACCTAGACAATGCATTTGCCCACTTAAATAACACAATCCAGTCTGCCGCTTGCGATGCTACCCCCGCAGACAACAGAGCTACACAAATTCAAGTCTGTCCCGTACAAGTGAAAAACAAAATTGCTGAAAAGCGTAAATTAAGAAAAATCTGGCAAAAATCTAGATCACAACCTGACAAAACAGCCCTAAACAAAGCCACCAAAGAAATATCTCAATTGCTAAATAATATCAAGAACAAAGCAATTGAAGAGTATCTAAGCAATCTGTCAAATACAGAGGCAAACAACTACTCCCTTTGGCGTGCAACTAAAAAATTAAAGAGACCCCAAACCATATGTCCTCCTATAAGAACACAAGAAGGACAATGGGCGAGATCAAGCAAAGAAAAGGCGGATGCGTTTGCCAGGCACTTCGCACAAGTTTTCCAGCCTCTCCCACCAGCAGACGAGGATGACAGCGTCGAAGAAGAAAACATCCGTCAATCTTTGAATAACACATCCTCTAGTGATACACAAATAAAATATTTCAAAACTCATGAGATTTGGAATATAATCATAAATAAACTAGACCCTAAGAAAGCTCCAGGTATTGATTTTATCACTGGAAAGCTACTCAAGGAACTACCGATGAAATGCATCCGACACCTAACTATCCTACTCAATGCAGTCCTTCGACTCCGTTATTTCCCAAGTCAATGGAAAGTCGCTCAAATCGTTGTCATCCCAAAACCTGGCAAAAATCCAGAAGACGTAACTTCCTATAGACCAATTAGCCTGTTACCAACCCTATCCAAGTTATTTGAAAAAGCACTACTCACAAGACTGTATCCAATTATTCTTGAGAAAAACTTGATTCCAAATCATCAATTTGGGTTCAGACATGAACACGCCACAATCGAACAAATCCACAGAGTTGTACAAGCTATAAATAACAGCCTTCAAAACAAGATGTATTGCTCAGCTGCATTCCTTGACATCAGTCAAGCTTTTGATAAAGTTTGGCACATTGGGTTACTTTTCAAGTTGAAACGTGACTTACCCCACCAGTACTTCCAAATCCTTAAGTCATACCTCTGTAACCGACAATTCCAGATAAAATATCAGAACGCAGCCAGTAATCTCCACCCAGTGAAATCCGGAGTACCCCAAGGAAGTGTTATTGGGCCAATTCTATATCTTCTGTATACAGCTGATCTTCCTACCGTGGATCAAACAACAATTGCTACATACGCAGACGATACAGCAATACTGGCATCACATCCTGACCCAAAATTAGCTACGCAACTTTTACAAAAGAATCTGGATCTAATACAGCGTTGGTTAAAAACTTGGCGAATTAGAGCCAACGAAAATAAATCTATCCACATCACCTTTACCACCAGAAGAGACACATGCACCCCAGACAGACGTCTGACTTGGCGTAAACACATTTGGACCAAACGAAAGCAGCTAGGTTTAAAGATAAAACAGCTGTATTGGCTCATCGGTAGAAAATCCATCCTCTCCACCGACAACAAATTGCTGCTGTATAAAGCAATAATCAAGCCAGTCTGGACCTACGGCATCGAACTATGGGGGTCAGCAAGTACCTCCAACATCGAAATCATCGAAAGATTTCAATCAAAAATCCTTCGTATGATTATCAATGCTCCATGGTTTGTTCCCAACTGGATAATTTCACAAGATCTCCAAATGCCTTTCGTTAAAGAAGAAATCCCCAGACTGAGTGCAAGATACATTCAAAGATTAAAGTGTCACAAAAATAAACTAGCCGTGAATCTTGTGCAGTGCGGTAGTGTTAAACATTTAAAACGTCACAACCCTCTAGATTTACAGGACCGATTTAAATAAGTTCATCTTAGAATTAAGTATTTTCATAATATTATTTAATTTAGTCAACTGTAATTATAGTAACTATAGCAAATTAAGTAAATGTAAGTAAAGTACTGCCAATGGGCAGTTACTTTCACATGTCATATAGTCTTTAATCACTAAAATTTACTGAATATCTCTACAAAGATAGATTGTAAATACTAATGGGATCATAAAAAAAAAAAAAAAACTAGAGAAGACTGCCAACAATTATTAGTTTCAGATAATATTTTTGCAAATGATGCACAACAAACATAATTTTACCCTGTTTGGATTTTTTCTTTTAAAATACACATTATTGCATTTGTAAATAGAGCGTAAAATAATTATATCTAAAAATAGTTATTATTACATACATACATACAAGGCTACAGTCAAAAGTACATATAATAGGTTTGTTCCAAGTGGTCATTTCTGACATGTTTGTGACATGTTTGTGACAAATTTCATTGCGCCTGCGAAAAATGTAAACAAGTTAAGTTTGAAATATAAGCTTCATTTTCTTTTTTGTAGCGAAAAATGTATGAATTTCTTTATGTAAATGTATATTTAAGGTTAGCTGTCAAAACAAAAAAAGAGTATGCACATGCGATTCACTCCATTCACCGTTCCAGTCTATGTTTCTAACTTAACTTGTTTACATTTATCATAGGCGCAGTGAAATTTGTCAGAAACATGTCACAAACATGTCCGAAATGACCACTTGGAACAAACCTAATATAAAAATGTTACAAAACAATAAATATGTTACAAAAAAAATGTTTTTAAATAAAATTAAAAATAACATCACGCCTTTTACCCATTATGGGTGTGGCACTCTGCTTATGCAGAAGTGATATATTTTTGCGTATGAAGTGCGGTTACCAGCCGTCAAATCATATTCCCCAAAGATGTTAGTGGAGGGGGAACCGCAGAGGTCAATTTAAATTGGCAACTGTCAGCCGTGGGATTTGAACTGAGGATCTCATGATCCACAGTCCGACACGTTACCACGGAGCTATTTACTAAAATTAAATACAATCATTTAAGAAGTCTTCATAATTATAATAAGCTTTACTGAGAAGGTATTTTTAACGGCTAACTTAAATTTTATAAATGGCAGAGATTTTAATTCTACCGATAATTTATTGAACAGCTTAATAGGTAAATAGTGCAAATTATTTTGACTTTTATTTGTTTTGACAAGTGGCAATGTATAATATTTATTTTACAATAAAATTCAATATATGAAATATATCGAAATAAGCAATTAATTTAATAGAATGTAATTTCATTAATACATACTTTATCATCAGACTAAACTTACAGTCCACGTGACAACAATTTGTACTGACTAAAAATATACTCGAAAAATTAATATCATTAAGTTTTTGTAACTAATTTAATTAATGACATTCTGCAAATTCATATACCGGGTGTCTATTTGTTTTATAGGACAGAGGAAACAAAATGTTAAAATTTTCATTAGGCGAGAGTTCGCTCCCTATGAAATTTAAAACAAAAGTGTTAATAGAAAATAAGTTCAGAATCAAATCCATACCAAATGAATCTAAATTTATTGATGTGATGTCAAGAGAGAGAGGTAAAATAAAACGTAAATTATTAGCTGTTTCCAGAGTGCCGAGGTAAACAAAACATACAAACAGTCGTATTGTTTGAGTTTGACAAATAACATTTAGCATAGATTTAATGATTATTGACTTGCTTGAATTATTTCTAAATGGTAAATGTATCCATGATTATTGATAAATAATTTAAACCGGGCAATAATAATTAAAACTATTCCAAAAGGCTTCTGTTAAAACTCAAATAATACGACTGTCTGTATGTTTTATTTACCATAGCACTTTTATAGCTAAAAATTATAAATTTCATTTTACCTCTATCTTATGATAGAAATGTATTACATCAATAAATTTAGGGTAATTTGGTGCAGTGTTTGTTGCTGAACATTATTTATATTTACACTTTTGTTCTAAAATTTGTAGGGAACTAGTAACGCAAAATGAAAATTTTAACACTGTATTTCCTATGTCCTATAAAACAAGTAGACACCCGGTATAATTATGCCACTACGTATACTATATTAATGATAATTAATTATTCTAATTGAATATATATCGAATTATCATTTTAATCAATTAAAACTTTTATGGTATTACTTTAATATCATACCAATTTACCTAAATTAGATATAAATAAGATATTAAAAAATAAAATTACTTCGACGTTTACGGTCTTCAAGAAGACGTTCTTAGAGATGACATTTATAAACTATATTAAACCTGTCAATCAGCTTGCACGAATATTAGGAGTATCCTTTATTTTCATAACGGAAAATACGGAAAATGGAAACATCTGCAATAATATATTTAATTACTTTTATTCGCTGCCAATTTTCTGTTATCATATTTATTGTCTGGCGAGCATGATTCCACAAGTAATCATGGGAGATATAGAAGGCATTGTCAAAGGCGAACGGGGAATAATATACGGCACTTGTATTTGTGATTTCTTTTTGTCGTTGCTATTTAACATTTACATCAAGAATAAATTAATGGTGGCCTTATTACAAGTTAGCAAACAAATAACAAGGAAGTGTTACGTTAATAAAGAATGCAGATTATATAGTGTTTTAGGTGTTATTACAGTTCTCCATTTAATTTACGCTTATTTCGATTACATTATTAACATTGACGTCATTGTGTCTCATTTTATATTTATTCAGATATGTATATATTCCAACCTAATTATTTCTTTTTACCAAGTCATAATTTTAAAAGAAGTTAAACATAAGTTTCAAGAAATTAATAAATTTTTACTGCAAATTGAACGTTATAATATAAAATCAGTTCCAACTATAAATAAAACAAACAACCCAAAGAAATGTGTAGAAAAACTGTTTGAATTAGTAGAAACACATCGACTTTTATCAGAGACCTCCGTTCACATTGGAAAAACATTTTCATTTAAAGTTCTTTTACAAATGGGATTTTATTTTTTGTTGTTGTCAACTGGAACCAGCCCTACAGTTAAATCTTTAGCAAGATTAAAAGTTAGAAATGAATTGATGAAAGATGAAATTATGTTCATGATTATGGGTGGAACTTGGGCCTGCATTTTTTTGTTTGTTATCGCTATTATTTGCCTATTTTGGAGCTCAGTTTGCATTGAAGTAAGTATTAATAAAAGGGTGTACGTACCAACGTAATTTAAATATATTACTTGAAGATAGTTATTGATAACTAGAGAACGGATTATATGCACAGTCCATATATTTTAATTTTTGCATATCTTTAAATAAAATCAATTTTATGCACGAATTACACTGATTAGAGTTAATTAATGCTAATTACTAATTGCATATTTGGGCATTCTTATGCATATATGTACAGAAGTTGCATATAATTGCAATTTCAATATTTTTAAGACTTTGTCTAGCGATAAACAATCAGAAATTTCTGGTAATGCACATTGATAATTCCCAAATATTGGAGGAGGCCGTAAACAATGCAATAAGGAAATACACAATCCAATAAACTCTAAAATTTCTAGAGTAATCCCTGTAACGGTAACGATAGGTATTCATTGTATACACGAATGCTGGTAAAAGTGTGTACAATGAATATAAGACCGAGAATTCTCAGCTGGATATATTTTTACTTGTTTCACTTTTTTAAAAAAATTTTGAATAATTTGTTATTGTAATTATGTCAATATGTCATAATCTTATAATATCAAATTTCTAGACTTAGTTTGTATGTATATTAGTAGTATATTTGTTAATTGTGAATCGGGATTAAGACTGTATTGTGCAATAAAATTCATAATGCATTCATTTATACTTTTTATCTAATAATTTAAGTTTTTTTCATATTTTACTGTATATATTGTCATATTTGTGCATATATAGAGCATATTTCACAAAAAAATCAGTGCATATATATGCGCATATAAATCAGTTTTTTTGTGCATATAATCCGCTCTCTATTGATAACTTTACAACCATGGGGAAAGGTGTTCTGGAAATGCAAATGGACGCTTTTTGCTTTTCCTGTGACGGGAAAAAGAAAATAATAGTTATGAGTGTCTAAAGATAAACCTTTGATATATATTTTTTTCACGACATGCTAGGAAACCCCACCGTTCTTTTCCCGAAATAGTGAGGAAAATGTGTTGTTCCTCTCTAGAGACGAAAATATAGAAGTGTTACCAATATGAATGTTATTTACAAAAAAATATATTATAAAATTTATAAATAAATTCCTAATTTGATTGAAAATCCTTATTTTAGTGATATACATAATTTAAATTAACTTACAAATATGTCTTATATTTTTCTTTTTTTTATTAAATCACAATTTGACAACTTATTAAAGGTATTTAACACAGCCTTGTGTCTGATAATACGTGACAGTTTGTCAGTTGTATTCTCAAAGTGTATTTTAGGTCCGAGCAAATCGTTTTTAGAAACATGTCGTGAAAAAAATGTTGTGTCTAACACGAGAGGAAAGCTCTTCTTCCACTCTCGTTCAAAATGCCTCACTCGCTGCGCTCATGAGGCAAACTTCGAACTCGAGAGGGAAAAAGAAGCGCTTTCCTCTCTAGTTTGACAAATAACTATTTTTTGTTTTAGGCAAAAAAAGCCGCCCTCCTCGTTCACGAATTCTGGAACAGACACTCTGAAGAATACTCTGTATACATGTTTAAAGAAGTAATGTTTCAATTTAAAATATATATTTAAAAAATCGTTTTCACTTCATGTAGTCCAGGGAATAAAGACATATTGTATGCAAAAGGTCAAGTAGTTTTGATATTTTAATGTTATATAGGTCGGTCTCTTGGTTATGAATTCATGTTTTTGGCCTCCTAATCCTTGTACATTCGCCGTGGCGCCCCCTTTCTCGACAAAATAATGTTTATTTTGCTTTTCGTCGTTTATCTCTTAAATGGTTAATATTACGTAAAAAACAGTTATATTTAAAAATGTAGACCATACACTTCGGTTTTTTTGTGATTTTTTGTAAAGAAAATTGATAAAATATAAAATTAAAATTTTACAGTCCAATTAAATCAACATATAAATTTGAGTCATTAAACAAAAACGGCTGTCATTTTTTAACGGATTCAAATATCGACTACCATCAGCATTGGACTAGTCGGACATTTTTCTATTAGTAACAGTATTTTTGCACTTTTGGAATCTCTGATTCAGCTGTCCTATATACATATTCTCCGAGAAATCATAAATAAAGTTTAGTAATTCACAAATTTTGTGTTTAAATTACTGTGAATCTTGAACGCAATCAAATATCGACTTCCAGTTTTCGACATTCGATTAGCCAAAAAGAATGTAAATTTATGCTAATTTGTGTAGGTAGGGATGATAGTAAAAAAGTTTTTTACGGAAATACTTGTTAAATACAAAAAATCTGGTGTGGGCACCAAACTACTTATACATATAAAACCAACTGATCAAATATGACTTGTTCCCTGTGTATAACTATTGTAACAATTATTTGATACATAGATATTATACCTGTTTTATTTCGTGTTCTCAGCTAATGATATTAATTTAAAATATTTATTAATATCTAGTCTTTAAAACTTTCTAACTAATAATACAAATATTGTAATCGCCACGTAATAGCTGACGTTACGCCCGAAATAATTATTTAGTTCCAATTTAATCGGGCGTAATACGATTAATAACGAAATGGAGAAAACGGCATTATAAGAACGGACGCAGCGACTGACAGATATATTTTGTAATCGTGTTGATCTTTTGGTTTGTAGTGAAAGGGTACAAAGAATAAACTTTTTAGTATTGGAACAATGTGTATTATTTATTTCAAGGAACGATTACAATATTGCTTTTATAATATTTAAAACGACACATATTGTTGACATATCTTCACAATTATTTGACACATAGATGTTAAAAATATTTTATTTTTTGTTCCCAGTGTAACTACGATTACTGAAATATATTATTAAATATATAATTTAGTTTTTCTCAAAATTAGAAGCATGTACAAGAAAAGTGCAAATAACATTTTATGTTCCAAATATTCTTGATAACATTTGAAACTTTTTTCACAGCTGATACTATTTTTGAAAAATTGGAATTTATTGTTTTGTGTATTCCGTAAACTTCTTCTTCCAGTTTTTCAATTTCATTCAAAATCAACTCAGCTCTTCATATTTTCATGAAACTTACAAATTCCAAGTTTCGTTTAAATATCTTGTCTCATTTATGAGATATTGTGCACATCCATCTATCTATCCCTCCTCGCACATAGACATCATTGAGAAAGTGGTCTTAACGGATTCACTGAATGTCACAATATGTACTCGTATTTCCGCAAAGATCTCATCAGCGATTTTTTTCATGAATCCAATACTTTGTATAAAAATTATAAATTTCTCTCTTAATTTCAGCTTAACGAAGATCCTAAAAAAATACTGAAAGAATGATATAGTATAGAAATATGTATTAGGATGTCCACAATTTATTTTTTTCTCTTCTCAGGTCTTAAATCATGAATTATGGAATGACACCGTAATTATTTATACCAAGGATCTATCGGGCACAATTTTGATCATATTTTGTTTCTGATTACTGTTAAGTACCTTTGAGTTCGTTGTCCTGTTCTCCATGGTAAGACTGATAGGTATTGAATAACTTTGATCCATTTACATAGAAAGTCCTTTTTTTGAAATAACTGCAATTATTGTGATATTTAATATTTATATGGAATCAATTTACCTCACGTAATAACAAGTCAGTAATAGTATATTGTACAACGAGCATGGAATGGTACTCATTTCCTACGAGTATGAAATGGACATTCCATGCGAGTTGTACACTATACTTTTTCTACGACCACGATATTATGTCCTAATTAATTAAATTTTGATAATAAATTTGTCTCGCTTTTACTATTAGAATATTTAACAATTCGAAATATGTATCCTAGCAATGGCACCTGTACTTAAATGAGCTGACCTGTATCGATATACGCACAAAACAAATTCATTTCGCACGATGCTGGCAATGTACCTCATATCCCTAGCATCAACAAACATACAATGAGCAGATTTCTAAGTGGTCTTAGAAAAAAATATTAATGATATGCGCGCCGCATATCATGCGCCATTCTGGGGAACCGAAACTGTTTTTAAGTAATTGAAAAAAAAAATTTAAATATAAATATTAATACTGAGTTATTAAAAGAACTGTTATCAAACCTTTTCCAAAGTAATTATAAACATATTTGTAAATTTGAAAACCAAAACAATTCTGCTCTGAAATTATAACGAATATTTCTTTATAATTTGTGTATGAATTTAAGATCACTACTAGCTTTTATAAGCGAATTATGCAATTATGTAAACATTGAAATTCAAAAACTAAATGATTAACATTGAGAGTGATTTCTATTTCTTCATGCCTATAATAATTTTAGTTTGGGACACACGGTATATGGTCCAATAGTACAGAAAAAATGACTGAATTAAACAAATTTTGAATATTACTTGCATAACTGGATAGTTATTGGAAACAGAACATGACTAAGCAACATGTTATTATGTTTAAATTTAAATCGTTAATTTCAAATATTTACTTGTACTTCGTAATAACAAATTTGAAACATAATATTTTGAATATTCGCAGCATATTTATTAACTGTCTGTTTATTTATAAATATATCTAACGGTTTATAACACTCATTCATCGATTTCTAAAATGTTTAATGCCGGGACTGGAAAAAATAATTTTGAATAACAAATATAAACACGTAGCCATTGTTACATGTTGAATTCAGTACTTGTCACTCTTTTTAATATCCTAGTATTATTATAGTACGTATATTATAACAATATTTTGTTTTTAAATACGTACCTATTGTCATGGGAGCGCATGCATCTGCCTAAAATGCAATGAGTGCTATCCAATTTCCAATTCCTTGAAACATGTCTAATTTTCATTTGTAAAATGTTGTCAACAAACCTCGTTATCGATCTGATAAACACCTATTGGAGTGGTGTCTGGAGAAATAGGAGAAGCTATTTGATAGGTAGAAGGAGATATTTGTTTGGAGATGACATAGAGCCCATCTCGACGAGGTGCAAACTTTGTTGTGTAGGACTGTTGACCTTGACTTAATGCATGTATGTCTACAAGAACTTTATCCATGACTTCAAATGGTTCTCCAGGGCGTCGTTTCTGGTCTGCATATTTTTTAGCATGCTGTTATTGTTCTTCACAATTTTCACGAGCTTTATTCAATATTTTAGCAAAAGTTTTGAGGATTGGAGTAATTTTTGGGACGAAGGGTTTATTGTCCACAATCTTTCGTAGATCATGCTCTACATCATCTGGTGTACGCAGCTCTCTTCCAAAATTTAAGAACGCTGGCGTAAAATTATTTGCCTCACAAACTGAGGTATTCATCGCAAATCTAATACTGGGCCAATAGTGGATCCACTGTGAATGACATCCAGATGTAAGGATGGCTAACTGCAATTTAATATCGTGATTCTTTCGTTCCACTGGATTGGCCTCTGGATGGTAGACTGGAATGAGATTTTGATGGAATCCCATATAATATGCTACTTTTTGTATGAATGCGCTGACAAATTGAGTTCCATTATCGCTAATGACACGGCATGGCATGCAGTACCATATCCGAGTATAACTTCATCTATAAGATAACGTAGGCAAGCTTCTGATGTAGCAGCAGTTAGTGAAAAAAATTTCTATCCAGCGTCTTGACGCATCTTCAACGACAAAGATCCATCGAAACTTCCCCTCTGTTTCTGGCAATGGACCAAATAAGTCCACGGACAAAACTTCAAAACCCATCTGGTTTCAGATTGCTAGGTTTAAATTTCTGGTACTCCACATATTCCTTTATGTGTTTCGTTATGCATCGCCGCATGCCAGGTCAATAACAGCGAAACATGATTTTCGTCAGTTTTCCCTACTCCATAGTGTTCAGCTAATGGAGAATCGTGATACTCAAACAAGATCTTCGGTATCTGTTCTTTTGGTACAACTTGTTAGGCCTCCTCTTCGTCGCTATCATGTACATATCGATACAAGATCGTATGAAGTATCCGTGATTAGACCAATTTGCAGCTTCAAAATTGTGGCCAGTTTCTTCAAGAGCTGTAATGATTTTTTTAAATTCTGAAACTTCAAGTTGTTGATCTCGAATTTGTTCAAAATCGGTTACAGGTAAGTCTACCCTAGTTTCGCAAACTTCAAGTTCTTCTTTGCACTTTGGTGGACGTAAAAATGTATCACAATTACATTGCATTTACCTGGGGTGTACTCTATACTCAGATCGTATCCTTGTACAGTTAGCGCCCACCTTACATGTCTTCCGCTTGGTGATTTGAGCAACATCAACAACCGCAGTGCTTGATGGTCAGTGATAACTCCAATAGTTGCACTTTCTAGATACCCTGGGAACTTCTCGATAGCCCATACAACCGCTAACGCCTCGCTCTCAGTCGTACTATAATTTCTTTCAGCATCTGTTAGGAGACGACTGGCGTAGTCAATGGGTTTTTCTTCATTCGGCTTCCTCTGGAGTAGAGCAGCTTCTAAAGCGTATGAACTTGCATCCGTACAAGTCAAAAAATGGTTTACATCTTCAAAAGCTTTTACTTCCGCTAGACCCCATCTCCACGAACTGCTTTTACGTGTTAGGTATTTTAAGGGCTTTGTTATAGCAAAGTAGTTCGGTATAAATTTTCTAAACCATGAAGCAGTTTGCATGAATATTAATAACTGCTTAACATTGAGGTGCTGACATATTTAAACTTGCTGCAACTTTGGAAGGATCAGGTTTGATGCCTTCCATTGTAAGTATGTGCCCCAAGTACTTTACTTCCGAACACGCAAACATACATTTAAGACGGTAAACATGCAAATTAAAAAGTCTCAGTCCTTAAAATACCTGTTTTAAATCGGATATGTGCTCTTCGAATGTTTCAGATATGATGATCAAATCATCCAAATACGCAAGCCAATGATGTCTTTCAGACCGGTTCGTAGACGATCAATCATCCTTTGTAAAGTTGCTGTGGCATTTCGCAGCCCAAATGGCATCCTCTTGAACCGAAAGCATCCAAATGGAGTAATAATTGCTTTTTTTTTCCTGGTCTTCTTCTTGGACTGGAACTTGGCAGTATCCAGATCTTAAATACAGCGTTGTCATAAAGGTTGATTTCTTCGAGGTATGCAGTATTTCGTCCATCCTCGGCAGTGGGTAACGATCAGCTACAGTTATACTATTTAACTTGCGGTAGTCCACGCAAACTCGAAAACTCTCATCTTTCTACGGAATCAGTACCACTGGCGAAGCGAGAGACTTCTTTAATTGTGTCAATTGCAGGTATTCTTTCAATCTTTTATTCCAGATATTGTTTCTTTTTTGGGGATAGTCGGTACGGAGGTACGGCAATAGGTGTGTCATCTTTTAAAGTGATGCAATGTTCAGCGAAAGTAGAGGTTGCTTACTTTCAGAGAATATATCTGAAAATGTAGAGAAAAGTGAGTTGTTCAGGATTTAGGCGAACTCTTGCATTTTCTCTTAGATTTAAATCGGTTGCTTGCACAGAGTCTGTGGAAATAGTTAAATTTGCATATTCTTTCAAGAATAGGTAACTATTTTGGGGAGTCTCTGCGAAAAACCTTTTGGTATATTTAGAGCCATATTGGTTTCTCGTAAAAAGTCGACTTCTAATAATATTTGCCCATTTGTGTATAAGAGTGGTAGGTATTTCCCTTCCCTTCATTGTTATATTGACGTCGAATAGTTAAGCTTGAACCAGTCGAGCTTTATCGCCTGGAACATTTATGTCTATTTTAGTTTCAGTAAATGGAACTTGAAGGTTCGTCAGAATATTGTAGTGTTGTGCTCGTGCGAGACTTCCTTTAGAGCCGGTGTCAATGCAAGCTAATCCTGTGAGTCCCTGAATCTCGGACAGAAATCATGTGCCTGCTAACCTGCGATTGAATTCACGCAGTTTGAGCGCTGAAACTAAAAGATGCATTAGTGCAAGTTTCAGGTTGTTTTTTCGAAGCACAATTTGGGCAGTTGATACGGATGAACCCCGGATTACCACACCCAAAACAGGTAATCTGAGATTTTGGCTTCATTTCTGCTGATGGTATCTTCTGAGTAGTAGTTCTGGTAGCTACGAAAGTTTCAGCTGACGTGGCACGAACTTTTAGACATTCGGGCTCGACATGTCCGAAATTTTTGCAGTACGTACACCCGGACGTTGCCATTTTTCTTCTTGCTTGGGTGTTTTCTGCTGCTGCACATGAAACACTTGATATACTTCGCGTTCAGACAGTTTAACATTGCACGTTTCTGAATATTCGGGTGCAGTACCCCGTACACCATATCTAACTGCATTTGTTCAAGTACCTTGTAAGGTAATTGAGAAATTAGCGCACGAGCATGACAAATAGATAATTCAGCCTTTTATCTTCTCTACGTACGAAAATTTCGCGGAATACCAAGTATGGAGGTAACTTGCGCGAATACGCGTCGCGGAGGGATTTTACAGCACTATCCTAGGTAGTGATATCATATTTAATTCCATTCCACCAATTAGCTGCAATACTTTCCAAAATTATTGAAAGTCCTTTTATCGCATTATCACCACCCACATTTATACAATCTTTGTACGTAATGATAGCATCAAGGAATGACTCAACATCAGCCGTAGATTCTCCATTAAATCTAGCAGTGCATTTCGCGAAATTCCCTGGATTCGTCGGGATTTGCATTAGGTACTCACTCGTAGGGGACAAGCGCGTCTGTGATTTATGTGCACAGATAATTCTTCAAGCGTGTAAAATGAATGACGGAAGCCACGTATCGCGCTCAAACACAGAACTTCACTGCACCACTGCAAGTGAATACTTTTGTGATAATAATAATAATAATAATAATTTATTTACCCAACAGAAATCCAGTTACAGGGTAACATTAACAAAAGTGAAATTTAAAAATGACATAAAAGAACAAATTAAATTAAACAAATAAATGTATATACAGGTGAATAGAAAAAAAATTAAACAAAAATATCCTCAAAAAATGATTTGCCATACAAACAGAGGAGGTAAATAGGCGATCGAAGCAAAACGTCTGTGTGAGCTGTTGGAAGGTGGAAAGTTGGCATGAATCTTGCTGTGAGCCTTGGAACATGGAACTGCACACAAGACAGCAGGACCGGGGCATCTACTTGATTGTGGAGTAGCATCCTCAGGTACCCTGCGCAAATTTCTTCACGCCTGAGTTGAAATCAGTATATCTGTCAGGAAAAACTTTATCAATTTTAAATAATACGGGAACCAAATTAAACAAGCATACTCTAATTTGGTCATTATGAAGGCATAATATCAAGATTTGAGTGTAACCGTATCTTCAAACATTCTACAAATTCTAAAAATGAAGCCTAACATTTTTGTAGCAGAGATACAAATATTATTAATGTGCTCATTGAATATAAAATTTTGATTAAAAGTGACACCTAAATCCTTAATAGATGATTTACGAGTGACGAGAAATTGATTGATAACATACGGATAAATAGTATAATTATTTTTCCGCGTGTAGGACACAAGGTACGTAACATTTTTCTCTATTGAGAGGGAGTTTATTATTATAACACCAGGACACCAATATGTCAATGTTGTCTTGTAGAATTTGAACATCAGAAATGGAACGAATGTTATGATAAAGCTTGATGTCATCAGCGTAGGCGAGTACTGGACATGTAAAAGAAGAAAGCAATTCATTTATGAATAAAATAAACAACATGGGGCCCAGATTCGATCCTTGAGGTACACCTGAAGAAGCAAGGAACTGAATATAAGAAAAACCATTATAAAACACGTAGCAGCAATGGTTAGATAGATAAGAAGCTAATAGATTCAATAAAAAGGAGAAGCTCCCAGTAAACTGATCTTAGATAAAAATAGGCCATGGTCAATCGAATCAAACGCACGTGAAAAATCACTATACAAAACATCAACTTGTCCACGATTATCGATAATTTCAGATACATATTGAGAAAAACAAGCTAAATTGGTAACTGTTGAGCGACCTCGCATAAAACCATGTTGGTTATTGGATGTTAAAGACTTTGTATTTGTAAGTACAGTATTATAAATTACTTTCTCAAATATTTTCCCAAAGTTATTCAGAATAGAAATTGGACGGTAATTTTTTAAATTAGACTTATCATCTTTTTTATGAATAGGAACAATTCGTGTAACTTTCCAACGTTCAGGGAATGTAGATGTTTTAATTGACAAATTTATAATTTGGGACAGAGGTGCAGCGAAAATAAATCTGCAGTCTTTTACGAGAAAGGATGGTATTTTGTCTTCGCCAGCTGTTGCTTTATTTGATAACTGAGCCATTAAAGGTAGTAGTTCGCATTCGGCAACATGATTAATAGTGAACGGATGACTATTGCTATGTACAGTACAATCTCCATTATCTGAAGGAGTACTGGGTCCGTAATAACTTGAAAATAAAGTGGCAAAAGAATTTACCACATCCTGTGGTTCACTGTAAACTACACCATCAGAAGTTAGGCTTGCTGGGATACGAGAGCTACCTTGTTTTAAATCAACATATCTCCAGAACGCATTAGCATCAGTCTTTATGTTATTTTCGACATTTCGAATGTATACATTATATGAATTATGAATTTGATTTTTCACTAACTCCCTTAATCGTTTAAATTCACATAAATAATAACGATGTCCAGTTCTAAACCATTTTTTTTCTATAATACTCTTTCGTTTTTAAATTACATTTTATTTCATTATTAAACCATGGTGGAAATTTGGATGATTTACATTTATATTTGAGAACATGCTTATCAAGTACATTGTATAAGGTGTTATAGAATTTATCCAGGGCAGCATTAGCATCAATGAAATCACTCAGATGAAACCAATCGATATTGCATATATGATCGTATAATAAATTGAAATTTGTTTTGGAAAAATTGTATCTATAATTATTCGCAGAAGGAAATTTATTTGGTTTAACTGATGAATGTAATTTATAGCTCATTTGTAACGCAGGGTGATATTGATCTTCATGAACTAACGGAAACTGAGATTTAGAGATACAGATCGTAGTGAAGTTTGAGAAAACTAAATCAAGAAAGTTGTTGAATTTGTTTTTAATCATATTGAATTGATTTAGACTTAAAAGATCACAGAAATCACGAAAGGAAGAGGCTTTTGAATAGCTTGTATACTTATCTATAAAATTGGGGAGATTAAAGTCACCAACTAGAATAACATTTTCATTAAGAAAAAAAGATTCGAGAGTTTCAATAAAAATCTCAAGATTACTTGCATTTATATCTGCGCATAAAATAAAAGAAAAATTAGTAAAATAACATTTGCAAGCAATGATGTCAATTACAGGTACCTTATTTTTTATGCTTAAAGTATCAATAGTTCTATAATTTAAAGATTCATGCAAAGCAATTATTACTCCTTCACCTCTGCTACGTCCAGTTAGTGAGAAATTTATATCATCTCGGATGACGCTGTAGTTTGAATGAAATAATTCAGAGCTAGAAAATGAATCATTTAACCAAGTTTCGGTCAAGACGATTATATAATAAAAACACAACAACATGTAACGTAAAACATATGAATTTTTGAGTTTAAACCTCTAGTGTTTTGGTAATATAAATTAAGTGTAACTGGAGAACTGTTGGGCATTATTAGTTTAAAACAATTTTAGGAATATTGTTGATATTTTATGGTTAAGTTGGTTTCACCATTAACAATCCGTGAGTTTAGTTCCATCTTAACAGACTTGTAATAATCTATTTCCATTTTAGTACGGTCTCTCGATATAGATAAATGCTTCAAGGTAGGAGATGAATTAAATTTTTTAGAATTTTTCATGACTTGTATAATATCATTAGAGGATGAAAGACAAACTTTTATAGGGCGAGACATAGTTTTCGATTTAACAATTCTACCTACACGCATAATTTTTATGAAAGATGTACTAACACCAATATCACTCAAAATTGATTCAACCAATGTGGAATCATTATTATTTGATTGCTCTTTAGTGAGAGAATTGTCCTCAACAGCGCCATAAATCATTATATTTTTGGAACGTCTTTCTCTGTCCGAGATTTCATGTATTATGTTTTCAGTACGCAATGATTGCGACTGGGGTAAATGGATATCTTTCTGAGAATTTTTAAGTTCTGCGATGTCCTTTTGCAACTTGAGAATAATATTTTTAAGAGTATCAATTTCATTGCCAAGACTAAGGCAGTTAGGACAAATCCATTTGAGGCCAGATTTTGATGTTCTAACTCTGCGAGCTTCGGAAGCAGTGACTTGAACGCAATCAATATCGAAGGTATTGTTGCAAACAGAACATGAGATAAGTCTATGAGCATCTGTTTGTTTCGTACAACAATGACAAATATTAACCATATTAATAATGATGTGATGTTACACAACTAGGATAATTTTGGTAAGTGCACGATGTACGATTGTAAATTTGTAATAATAGTAATTTTGTACGTAAAGTGAAACAATATGTCCGATGAACGAAAGTATTCTTTACGATAAACAATAAATTTAATTTTTTTTTAGAATAAAAATCACCCAAGTGTGTAGTAAAATTAAGGAAAAAGAAAAATTTTAACTCTACTCTTTTACACACTGTTCTTTATTTTATACAATTACGACCGGTTTCGACCATTTAATGGTCAACTTCAGGTACCGGTGAGACTAAAATATAAGAAACGAAAAATAAAATATATAACAAAACAGGACAAATTTATATAAAAAGAGAATACTTACACTAAGATCTACAGGTGGACATAAATTCAGAAAAAAGAATATAAAACCATGTTATTGAAAAAGGATTGAAATATAAAAAATAAAATGATATGACAGATGTAAAAAACTGACGGGTCAATGACTTTGTGATAGGATAATAATTAAAAAATAAATAAATTGAAAAACAAAAAATTTAAAATATCAAAAAAGTAGTAGGTCGAAAAGTGGGCTAGATTTTAAATTAACTTGATCATTTAAACACAGATTTTTATTTTTAATGAAAGACTTTTTAATTTCTAAATTTTCTAAAAAGTCAAAAACTCTACTGTTTTCTCTAATATGTAAAATATTAAAATCTTTATAAAAATCAAAAGAGTGTCCAGAATCAATAAGGTGTTCAGCAAAACTAGAAGATTTATTGTAAAATTTAAGCCAGCGAGCATGTTGTTTAAACCGCGTAATAAATTTCCTGCCTGTTTTCCCTACATAGTTTGGCCCACAGTCATTACATTTCAACATGTAAATCCCAGATTTTTCTGTAAGTTGAGGTTTATTAACTTTTATGCAAATTTCGTTTTTTAGTTATTGATTTAAAAACTATATCAATGTTATATTGTTTTAAGATTTCTTTAATTCTGTAACTTATGTTCCCCAAGAAATGTAAGCTCGTTCTAAAATTAGAATTTTTGTCAATTTGGAAAGAGTTATTAAATGATTGTTTAAGTTGAAGTTTATATTTTTTCTTTTTTATAATTTTATCGATTATATTAGGGTTAAAATTATTTGCGAGCGATATTTGCTTGAAAATTTTAGTTTCGTTTATAATATCATTATTATTCAAATTGTAAATAAACATTCTATGGACATGTGCGTTGAAAATGGCAAGTTTATGTTGAATGCAATGGTTAGAATCATTGTTAATTGAGTCTATTGTTTGGGTAGGTTTCCTAAAAAATTTAAAACTAAAAGTTTTTTCAAATCTAGAAATATTAAGGTCAAGAAATTTATTGCTTGGTTTTCTTCTACTTCTAATGTGAATTTAATTTTAGCATGTAAGGTATTAAGTTTAAAGTGAAAATCTTTTAATTCGTCCAAAGAGCCAGTCCAAAAACAGAGGATATCATCAACGTAACGATACCAAAAACCAATTTGATTAGAAAATTCTGAAAGTTCATTAAAAATTCTGTGTTCAAAGTGTTTCATAAAAATCTCTGCCAAAGTTCCTGACAGAGGTGAACCCATAGCTAAACCGTCTACTTGTTTATAAATTTTCTTGTTAAACATAAAAAAGTTTTGCTCAAGGCATATATATTAAGTAAAGAGAAAAAACTAACACACATATCATCTGACCACAAAGAATCGTTAAAAATATTCTTAATTAAATCCTTTGTTTCAATAACTGGGACGTTAGTGAAAAGGTTTACAACGTCAAATGAAATCAATATTCCCTTTTCTGTATCCTTAATTTGTCTAAGTTTATCAATGAGATCAGTAGAGTTCAAAAGTGAATATTCCGAATTAATATTAAAGTTCTTCGTTAGTATGTAGTTCATATGTTTAGAAAGTAAATAAGTCGGAGAATTTTTATGTAGTTTGGGTAGTCCATAGAGTATGGGGGTTGATGGATTCATAGGTATGAGATTTTTAGAGTGAAACAAATCTAAAAACTCGTTATTGTTTTTGATTACATTTTTTGTTTTTAGTAAGAATTGGTTAATGGGATTATTTTTTAATTGTTTAAAAGTGTCACAATCTAAGAAAGTTTCAACCTTATTTATATATTCGTTTTTAAATAATATTGTTAGACAGTTACCTTTATCTGCCTTAGTAATAATTAAATTGTTAGTTCTGATTTTAAGTTTAATCGATTTTAGTAGAATATTATCTAACTCAGCAACAAAAGTTTCAAATTGTTTAACATTAGGTTTATGAAATGGGTTGAATTTCAGACCTTTTTCAAGTAGATTGATTTCATCAATATTAAATTGTACATTTGTTAAATTTAAAACAACATTATGAAAATTATGTACATTTTCAACTGAAGGTTGTGAATTCTGTCTTTGTAGGTCCAGACGTTTTTTAAGTTTTAGTAGACGTGCAATTTTATTTTTAAGTTTAATGTGTTTACTTCTACTTGTATGTAAAACCATTTCATAGCAATCTTGTAAAAATTCATTAAGTTCAATGAAATGCATCTTGTCTGTCAAGATATTGAAAGTTAATTTTAAATCTAATTCTAATTCATTTAAAATTATATACTGTCTTCTAATTTCTAATTTTATTTTTAAGTTTAATGTGTTTACTTCTACTTGTATGTAAAACCATTTCATAGCAATCTTGTAAAAATTCATTAAGTTCAATGAAATGCATCTTGTCTGTCAAGATATTGAAAGTTAATTTTATATCTAATTCTAATTCATTTAAAATTATATACTATCTTCTAATTTCTTGCCTAATAAGGACCTGTTTTGTTCTTAAGAGTAGTTTATTCGTCAAATTTGCAGCATGTTTCTGTTTCGACCATTTAATGGTCATCTTCAGGTAACACAAATTTAGAAAACAAAAACATGCTGCAAATTTGACGAATAAACTACTCTTAAGAACAATACAGGTCCTTTTAGGCAAGAAATTAGAAGACAGTATATAATTTTAAATGAATTAGAATTAGATTTAAAATTAACTTTCAATATCTTGACAGACAAGATGCATTTCATTGAACTTAATGAATTTTTACAACTTTACAAGATTGCTATGAAATGGTTTTACATACAAGTAGAAGTAATCATGTAATAAAAACAAATTAGAAGAAATAAAGAAGTAAAATGAGTTGCAAACCCTTTTAAAGATTCAAATACAGTTTCAAATAATGAAAATATGTGAAATCAGCTTACCTTTCAAATAAGATGCACTAGTCAGAATAATCACTCACACAAAATCAGCTATTATCGATCCAAACGAAACGAAATTAGAGAGAAGTGAATGTTTCAAACAAGGAAGATATTAGAGGAAGCTTCACTTATACGTGAGAGAGACCGAACCGTCAGATTAACGCCATCCAGGTCGCTACGCGGCGCTGATGCTAATGCGCGGCAAGCGCGCCTACTTTGAATTTTTAAATGTTTTCATATTCTTTAAAGTGATTGGAAAATAAAACACGGAATTGTAAATAACAATATATATTGTATAAAATAATATTTAAAATACATGTTTACAGGTACATATGCTGCAGATTCAAGTAGTTTTTCGAAAATCTCTTCTCTTGTGTAAATTCAAATATTTTTTCTATTTCTTTCAAATTTTTATTTTCCGCAATTAATAGAGTATCCAACTGATTTGTTATCTTGTTGATCCGCTTTACGAGTGTTGTACGACGCCTTTTTTAACGTATCCACAATCGAAAAATTCAAAATGTCAAAGTTTATTCCGCCGAAATACACTGGCCGCGCGAACAGCCTTTTTCACCATCAAAAAATCCATTCACCTCCGCACAACGCAAAACACTCCTATCACGTTCCCCAAATGTTTCTGGAATGGAGGCAAATTAGAACACTACCCGTACACAAATCACCTCAGCAGATTCTTTTTACAAAAATTAAAACTTGAAAATTATATCTTTTGACAACTTTTTATTACATACTGTTTTTTTTACATAGCCCACCATTATTATTTTTCAAAAACAGCTAACTGTGTACGCTCAAAACCACAAGTATAACTTCAAAATATAACTTTTTGTAATTTTATTAATGTTCAATTAATTAATTGGGGTCAACTAATTCATTTACACATATATTTACTTTATTATATATGCTATAGATATTTAAATAGAAATGAAAATAATTTATAATTGCATTCATCACAGTAACATTGGTCTTTCTTTGTATGTACTACATTTATGAAATTTGGTTGGTGTTCTTAAATTGTCCAGAGATATAAGTTAAACCATCCAGATCGCTACGCGGCGCTGCAGTCACGAACCAAGGTCACGACGCAAGTGGAACTTCCTCTAATATCTTCCTTGGTTTCAAATTTCAAATGTCACTTAGAAACTTCAAAATAAAACGAATGTGCTGCCACGTAGCGTGAAGACCATGGAACTAATTTCACATTTCTATCACAAGTCGTGGGTATAGCTGACAAAGCCCTGTACATAGGTAATAAAAAAAAAAAAACGCTATAATACATTGCTGACAATCACTTTAACTGCAACTATTGTATTGACCATAGTTTTAATAATATATATGGATGGAGCGTTGGCTATGCACATTTTCATGCCACCTAGCACGTTGTATGAATGTACAGTTCTTCTTCCACTGCGTAATTTTGTGTTTCCCACAAATTCTTGTAGTTTCATTAGGTTGAAAATTTTATCGTTGTATAGCTAATATCCATTTCTTGCTTAAATCCACATTTTTCAGAAAACTGTAATAAATATGTATATATACCTACAGCGTTCGAACCTAAAAGTGACATATTTACCTGTCCGTTTTGTAAAATTATATGCACAACAGGATTTTACCATATTTGAAATATTTAAATATGACATAAAAAATTGACAAAATTATAAATTAGAGACAAAAGCTCGCACAAAAAAGTCTATCAAAACAGTATTCTACTCACACATCAAACGTCAAACCATGTTTTGTCATCTTGAGATGAAAGTCACGTGTCGGGTGGACTTTCGTCTCTGTATCTCTATCGCGCTGTGCTGGTACAGTCTATCTTTGTCTGTACTCCTTCCATACATTTTATTAGTTCTATGGTAATGACACATCCCTATGAATATTGATAAAAAAAAAAACTTCCGGTATATATACAGGGTGTATCTGGGAAAACGGACCCCCCCCCCTTAACTTTTTTACCTTCCGCCACATCCTGTAAGGGAGGTATAGGAATCATGCTAAAAATTTGCTAGTGAGGGTCCCTAGAATACGATTTTAATAGGTCCGCGATGATGTCTGTGTGCGTGTCTCTCTGTCAGACTGGAGTTACGGTTTTTCAAAAACTACTAAACTGAACATTTTGATATTTTGTATATATCAATTGTATCTTTCTTGGAAGAACTGATTAGTTTTTGGTGATAATCCAATAACCGGAAGTGGTAGTTTACTTGAAGCCCTATCAAGTTATTTTAAAATATCTCAGTAAATTATGGTTTAATGAAAATTTTGTTATTAGAATAATATTTCAAATATTATTATCTGCAATTATTGTCTGAAATATTTACTTTTACTCTCACCATTTATGAATTACAACACGTTAAAAAAATTATATTTTGACATTTTCGTTTAAATCAGCTAACCTGTGTTTTTATGAAAAAAAAGGCATGTTTTGACTTGTGTTAATATTTTTTGAAGGGATAAGCATTTCTTGATAGTGGTGGTCCGTGTTCCTGCATTGTTTGATAAGAAATCTATGGCGGGAGGTATTGTGGTGCCCACAACAGATTTTTATTACAAGGAATAGAATCATTTTCTTCACATAGAAGTTTTATAATATTAAATACACTATTTGATGACAGGTACATAATTTTTTTATAAAGTCACTTTTACATGATACGTTTATCATCTTTTATTTTTCATATGGGAACCTAAAATTGTTTTACTAAATTGTATTACTTGTCATAAATTAATATGAAAAAAATTCGAGATAAAAAAGATAATTGAGAAATATCAGAAATTATTTTTATTCAAATAATGTTCTAGGTAGGCTATGCGAAATTAAACAAAATGTAACAAGGTAAAACAACTTAAAATAATGACAAGCAGATGCTTATTTTTTACTTGTTTTACATGCTTTGTAAAGTAATTTTTTTAATGTTTGCAAAAGATAAATTAATTGATATGATTTTAATAATCGATTAATCAACTGGGATTCTAAGAAGAGCGAAGAGAATATACCTTGAGCGTTTTCCTAGACGTGGACAACCAAGTTTACAAACACTCAAACGAATCCTAAATTCATATTTATCTCGAATTTTTTCATATTAATTTATGACGAGTAATACATCGTTAAAAAGAGAAAAAATGGCGGTTTATATTTTAGTAAAACAATTTTAGGTTCCCATTTGAAAAATAAAAGTTGATAGTCGTATCATGTAAACTTGACATAAAAAAATTCTGGACCTGCCATCAAATAGTATATTTATTATAATAAAATTTCTATATGAACAAAATTTTTCAAATCTTTATAATAAAAAATTAAGGAAGGGATCCGTTTTCCCAGATACACCCTGTTACGTATTACACTTAATAAATAATGTTGCAGTTTGTAATTAGACGTTTATTCTATATTAGCTGTGAATATATTAATTAACAAAACATCAGAACCATGGTAACAATTGTTATGAAAATGGAAAATTATTCTATATCCGTATCCCCTTCGCTGAGCTTATCTCATCAATGTAGCGACGGAGTGGTCGACTGATTCTGCTACTGCGACGAAGCTCTTGGTTTGGTATATTTGCTGCTGTTTGCTGTGGAGTCTCTGCTGGTTGTTCGGCATTCTCTGTACTTTCAGCCTTGTTAACATTTATGAGTGATTGCTCAATTTTAGATGACGTATTATTACCTATCAATGGATTTCCAATATCAATTTGTTCAGAGTCCTATATCATCTTTTCTAACGGAATTTTGTTGTTATTCTGAAAAGAAAATCTTGGGTCATATTTGGTTCGCACGACCTCTTCTCTCTATACCTTCATTATCTCTTACAATATATGAATACTTGTTAGTTATTTTAAGTACTGTAGCAGGCTGTCATGACTTTTCTTATCTTGTGCGTATACCATCATTGGTGCAGAAATTGGGTGTTTGGTTATCATTGCATAATATATTTTGTTTAATTTGTTGGCACTGCAATTCTCTTTTCTTATTCGGTTGAATGTTATCTATAAGATAGGACAATTTACGTCCGAACATCATCTGGGCAGGTGATTTCCCAGTAGTTGTATGAGGTGTGTTCCGATATCTAAAAAAGGATGTTTAACAATTTCTACTTCTGTGTTAAAAGATCATCTCCACTAGCTAATATTCTGGATTTAAAAGTTCTAACTAGACGCTCAGCAAGTCCGTTTGTGCGTGGGTGATATGGTAACGTTGTGATGTGGTGAATACCTCTATCTACACAATATTTCTTAAATTCAGCGAAAGTAAGCTATGGACCGTTATTGAAAACAATGATTTTAGGAAGACCAAACGTGGTAAATATTTCTTCTAAAATTTCACATAACGTTTTCGTGTTGATCTTTTTTATTGGTTTAATTTTTATCCACTTTGATAGTACGTCTGAAACAACTAACTAATATTTCTGCTCGAACGGTCTAGTGAAGTTTATGTGAATTCGTTCCCATATACCATCAGGTTTGGACCACGAATATACTGGTAACTGTGGTTTGTTAGGACGTACTTCTTGACATTTCTTGCATTTTTTTTTACATATTGATCAACGTCTTCATCTATCACCAGACGTATAAAGTATAAGTGCTTTTATAGCTGCAATTCCCGTGTGTCCCCTGTGCTGATAATCTAGGGTAGGCTTTCGTAACACAATATGATTTCATATTACAGTTTTGGCTTTCAGAATTATTCCATCCAATTTTTACTTTAATATACTTCGTATTGGAATCATGAAAAAAATCGGTGACGAGATTTTTGCGGAAATACATATTTTGACGTCCAATGAATCCTTTAAGACCAATTTCTCAATGATGGATGGATAGATGGATGTCCGTGTGCGCAATATTACATGAACCAAACAAGATATATAAACGAAACTTGAAATTTATAAGTTTCATGAAGAAATGAAGAGCTGAGTTGATTTTGAATGAAATTGAAAAACAGGCAGAGAAAGTTTACTGCACACACAAAATAATAAATTCCTTTTATTTCAAAAATAGAATCAGCTATGAGAAAAAGTTTCAAATGAAATATGTGAGCAAAAATATATGTAATATAAAATGTCATTTGCACTTTTCTTGTGCATGCTTCTGATTTATGTGTCAAACGTGTCAAATAATTGTTGTGTCAAAAATATGTGTCATGTGAAATATCAAGTCGGTCGGTAGAACGACGCCGGCAAGAGTATGCAGAAAGTTCACCGACAACACTAACTTACGCTAACTATTAGGAAAACCTAACCTCCAAATTATTCAAACTTGTTTAATACAAATATGCCATTATAATTTCCATTAAACATGGCATCGGGGACGATATAACACATTCCTTTAACTTATTCATTAGTTTCTTTACGATTTATGTGCATGTAACTCTTTATTTTCGATTATGTATTTTAGCCGGCGGCAGAAATGTGAAATTTCACATTCACACGCGAGAAGTTAGCTATTTAAAATGTCCTTTTTCAATTTTTGCCACAAGATGGCAGCACATTGTCTGTCTGTAGCATGAAGGAAAGAATATAAAGGAGAGAGCATAAGCTTATATTATAGACAAGGGGAATGTAACCAGGTGAGGGCAGACGCATGCAAGCCATGGATCAAGTTGGAGTGGGAACTTTGTGCGGGAAATTTTAAATGAAATATTTTAGTTCAATTTTTAATTTTAGATTTAGACTAACAAGAAAACACAAACATGCCGAATGGTTGCTATAACAACGCGATAACAGCGGATCAAGTTGAAGTGGGGGAAACAAGTTCACTATCGCTTGCTAACGCTCCCTTCTTTATTTTCTTTCCTCCAAGGTCTATAGATTTGAGACGTCGCACGACCATGAGTACGAAAGCCTCATTCACAGATCGAAACTAGTGTTAGTTTTGTGTTCTATGTTTTATTGTATTTGGAAGTAACATTCACAAATGACGTTTTAGTTGTTGGATTTAATGAGTAGCGACATTTAGTAACAAATATAAAAAATAAATTCAACTAGATCGGTAACGCAGTTACCTCCAATACTGTCAGAAAATGATATATTAGGTTTGTTCCAAGTGGTTATTTCTGACAAGTTTGTGACTTGTTTGTGACAATTTCACTGTGCCTGCAATAAATATAAACAAAGTTAAGTTTGAAACGTAAGCTTCATTTCCTTTTTTGTAGCGCAAAATGTATGAATTTATTTATTTATATGTATATTTAAAGTTAGCTGTCAAAACAAAAAATAAGTATGCACATGCGCTTTACTCCATTCGCCGTTCCAGTCTATGTTTCTAACTTGTTTACATTTATTGCAGGCGCAGTGAAATTGTCACAAACATATCACAAATTTGTCTTAAATAACCACTTGGAACAAACATATTGTGTATTTTATAGATATGAACTACAGTTTGTTTGTTTGTCCCGTATACGTTCTTATACCATATATTCGATTGCGATGAAACTTCGGTGAGTTGTTGTGTGCATCCCCACGAACGTTCCTGAATTAGTTTGGGTCCACTAGGAAGCGCTGGGATCGAGATATTTCGAAAAATTGTATTTATGATCAGATTTGGTTCATTTTCAGAATACATATTACTTAGAAAAGAATTGAAACAAGAAACGAAGTGACAAGCTTGCTTCGTTAATATATTGACAATGTACCAATTGTATGGTATCACATGCGAGGTATTTCAGAAAATATCTTTGAGTGGCATTATAACGCATGCCGGGTATTAGCTAGTGGTAAATATATTATAAAATTATTTTAAAAAAACGTTGTTTTAATATACAAATTATTCTAGATGAATGTCGAGGAAGCGTTTATTTCTATGGTTATGTACATACGTATTTTGAATGAAAGTTGAAAGAAAAAAATATCTATATCGCTGCATCATTTTACACGTATTCCTATTGGTCAATTCTTAAGTATAACACGTAATCTAAAACAGAACTAAGTAGTTTGCAAACTTGTGCGTTAAAACTAAAACGTAAAACCGATTTGTAAACGATTGCATAAGATAACACATCTGCAAAGTTGTTAAAACAAAAACAACATTAATACTAATTTAGATTTATGAATATGGCTTTGAAGTTAAGTCCAAAAACTAAATCAACAAAAAGAACTGATATCTTCCAAAAACAATTTCATTGTATGGGATGCGGCAAGAGTAGTGCAGAGGGCAACCATTTTAATAAGGCAAGTTTGAAATTCACCTTAAAAAATCGAAATCATAACATGTAAAAATCGAAAAACTATATTAGCTGTTAGTTTTGATAGTTGAACATAAAAAAACTTGCCGATCCGTATATTGGCATCCATACAAATATGTTATAAATAAAGACGGATCGGCAAGTTTTTTTTTTGTTCAACTAAGAAAACTATTAAGACAGTAGTGTGGTACCCACACCAGATTTTTATTAATTGCAGTACCTTTCTCAATTCGGAATCGTCTTTTGTATATTGTCTTATATTTTTCTCCTGCAGAGAAAGATCATTTAATTTATTATTTGGCATTTCATTGCTGATCTTTTCTACTCTTATTCCTATTCTGGATATACGTTCTTCTGGATTAGACATTCTTGATAAACAGTCTGCGAAAATATTGTTTTTACCTTTCCTATATTTTATTTCATTATTGTAACAACCAACAAAGCCCATCTAGTCAATCTATTTTTTACTAATTTAGGCAAATTTCATTTTGTGCCCAGTAAATGAATTAATGTCTTGTGATCCGTTATTAGCGTGAAATGTATACCTCTTATAAATTAATCAAATTTTGTTACTCCGAAAATAATTGCTAATGCCTCTCGATCAATGACGGAATATTTAACTTCCGCCGTTTTCAGTTTCCTAGAAGCAAAAGCTATTGGATATTCCATTAATTCTATGACATAGAATGGCACCTAGTTTTTTTTCCGAAGCATTACAAGCTAGAAATAATGGTTTGGTTTCGTCAAAAGCTATTAGAGGTTTAGTATTAGTGATTAGACGCTTGGTTTCTTCAAAGAGTTCTTTTTCATAATTTGTCCATTTCCATCTGTGGTTTTTACTGATGAGTTTGTGAAAACCTGCACAAAATCCATGAAGATGAGGTACAAATCTTTCATAATAATTTATTAATCCTAAGAAGCATTGCAGTTCCTTCATGTTCGTTGATTCTGTGGCTTTTAAGATAGCATCTAGTTTGGATCGAGTTGGATGGATACCATGATCATCAATTGTATGACCCAGATATTCTATAGATAATTGTAAAAATACACACTTCTTCCAGTTTACCTTTAGACTCGCAGTTTTCAGTTTTGTCAGGACAATTTTTAATGTTTGGAAATGTTCCATATCGTTCTTGCCAGTCAATGCAATATCACCTAAGAAAACTGCTACGTTTGCAGGTGCTATTGCAATACCAAAAGGTACTCTATTGTATTAAAAATAACCTTTATAAGTCGATATAGTAAGTAATTTTCTTGATTCAGGAACGACTTCGAATTGAAAGTATGCGTCTTTCAGGTCAATTTTTGAAAATTTCTTACCATTAGCCCATTATCTTCGTAGTTGATCAAACAGTGGTACAGGATGCATGTGTGTGATTATTGTTGAATTTATTGCCGTACGATAATCGCCACAAATGCGGATTTAGCCATTTGATTTAATCACATTGACGGTTGGTGCTGACCAGTCAATTGGAGTTTCATTCGGATCGATCTGTGATATACTTTTATGGCACAAACTTTTTTTTATTCCGAACTGAATGGATCGTGGTGGTAGATGTTTCGATGTAACGTTCATAATTATCTTGTAGTATCTTGCTAAGTGTATTTTGTTCCACAATATTTATACAATAGACATGAGATGGAAATTCCATGTTAAAAATCTTACTCCATTGTAACCCGAAAAGAAAGGGATTGGCTCCTTACATTCACATAAGCTTGTCCTTTTGATTTTAGTGTGTAATCGCCATATGCTTGTAGTTTTGAGCCTTTCGTTCGGAGGCGAACCGATTTGTTTCCACATCGTAGTATTGATGATATAGTATACAGAACCTGGGTCCCAATCCATAATACAAATTACCCCGTTGATTTTGACGTCAATTTGTTTGCTCTTTAATTTAGATTTCAAGTTCTTAATTACATCTTCACTGTCAATACTATCGTATGAAGAACACTCAAATCAGTATTGTTTTTGTCACTGACTGTTGTTTTCGATTCGTTGAATTTTTTTTCTTTCCTTATTTTTCCTTTTACTCAAATATGCATGGCCAGTTTTAATACAACATTTTCCTATATGGCCTTCAACACCACAGTAATCGCAAATGATACTCATGGCTCGACAACTTTTTGTATTGCATCTTTTACTACCGCACCGTTTACATTGTTATGGTCCAATTGTAGTTTGTTTTTGTCTATGTGAGTTTTTATTCTTTTGTATTCGTTTTATAAGTTCGTCATCAGAAGCATCTTTTTCTGCTACCTCTCGAGTTTGTGCTACTGCAAAAATTTGTTCGAATGTTACCTCCTGTAGTTGTTCATTATCACCTATTTCGCGTAGATCTGGACAACTCTGTTTTAATTCTATTTCATGTTGTGGGTGATTCAGTTCAGTTACAAATCTGTCTCGTAATTGACGTTCCAGGAGTTCTCATGTATATCCATAATCTTTAGATAATTCTTTAAGTTTATTAGCATACGTCTCCATGGACTGTACTTGGTCACGCGAACAGTTCCAAAAAATTGTAAGAGCGAAATCTCGTGCATTAAATTGTATATAGGTTCGTAAGTTTAGATTTTATGTCTGTATAAGTGCGGCTTTCGAAAGTTGGTGTGCATGCAATTTTCAATTCTTGATATATGGTTTGAGACATACAAAAAGTAAATATTTCTTTGTGTCGTCTTCATTTACGTCAAATGAGTTGCATTTCGCCTCGAAATAATCAAGAAATACTACAGGTGTCATGGATGTAGGATCGAATCTATCATCTTTTCCAAAAGATCTCAACAGAGCTTGCCTTCGTTTCATCATTCCTGATTGACTATTGCTAGTTGAAGTATGTGCGTCCGGTTCTTTGATGTGACATGTCATGAATTTCGCAAATAATGTGTTTATCTATCGCTGTTGTATTTCAAGGAACTTCGCAAATTGTAAGATTTCATTTTTAATCCTCGCCGCCAGTTTGTTACGTAGGTATTACACTTAATAAATAATGTTTCAGTTTGTAATTAAACGTTTCCTCTATATTAGCTGTCAACGAGGCTGTCAATATACTAAAAACATCAGAACCTTGGTAACAATTGTTATAAAAATAGATTATTATTCTACACATCCTGTATCAGGGGGCTGACAGTAGTATAGGATTTCTTGTGATAGAAGTTTTTGTTTTTGATTACTTCGGGTGCTCTAAACATAGATGGAAATGCTGTAGCGTTTGGTTAATAACTACAACTAGTAGGCGGCCGCACAAACAGTTGATTTGAAATTTGAAACTGACGTTTGAAACATTGAAACCGGTACCGCAGAGACAAATATCTAAAGAGAGACGCGACAGTCCCAGCAAAATTAAGTGTGATAGAAGTTCTGCGCCATCTATGAATAGAGCACCCGAACTAAGGCGATATTTGAAATGAAAATGCGGGAATTTAATGAAATTCAAATTTCAAAGTACTAAAAATAATAAAATATAAATTCATGTATACAAATTTATTTTTTAATTAATGAATACATATATATCTTTACAAATTTATATAGCTTTTTCTTAAACGCCGTTTGGAAGGACGTATCTTCAAAATGCAAACTACACACTCGCACGTGTGTAAGTGCAGCGTCCGACTTGCCTTCCAGCAGCACCGAAATCCCCAAATTTTGCATCCACACGTTACATAAACTTGGGTTTTTTGGTAAGCAGAACAAGGAAATGTCAGGATGACCTACACTATCCATTCTGCAGCTTGGAACAGTGCCCCTTTTGGTCTTCATGTTCTGAAACAAATTTATTATATCAAAATAACGATCTTTTATTAGATTATATGAACAGCCTATTTTGTTAAATCGGTGAAAATAAATTATTAAACTGCTTAAAAATATACAAACCAATCGAAAGTTCAAATTTAAATAAAACTTTGAAGGAACATGCAAATGCTCTAACAATATTTTAGATAATAACAAAGAAAGTAATAAATTAAAAATGCTTACCTTTCAAGTAAATTGAATCACTTCACTAACTAATCACAAAACTTTAGATATTTGTCTCTGCATAAAACACAAAGTAACGGTAACGGTTTCAATGTTTCAAATGTCAGTTTCAAATTTCAAATCAACTGTTTGTGCGGCCGCCTACTAGTTGTAGTTATTAACCAAACGCTACAGCATTTCCATCTATGTTTAGAGCACCCGAAGTAATCAAAAACAAAAACTTCTATCACAAGAAATCCTATACTACTGTCAGCCCCCTGCGGTACCGTTACTTTGTGTTTTATGCAGAGACAAATATCTAAAGTTTTGTGATTAGTTAGTGAAGTGATTCAATTTACTTGAAAGGTAAGCATTTTTAATTTATTACTTTATTACTTTCTTTGTTATTATCTAAAATATTGTTAGAGCATTTGCATGTTCCTTCAAAGTTTTATTTAAATTTGAACTTTCGATTGGTTTGTATATTTTTAAGCAGTTTAACAATTTATTTTCACCGATTTAACAAAATAGGCTGTTCATATAATCTAATAAAAGATCGTTATTTTGATATAATAAATTTATTTCAGAACATGAAGACCAAAAGGGGCACTGTTCCAAGCTGCAGAATGGATAGTGTGGGTCATCCTGACATTTCCTTGTTCTGCTTACCAAAAAACCCAAGTTTATGTAACGTGTGGATGCAAAATTTGGGAATTTCGGTGCTGCTGGAAGGCAAGTCGGACGCTGCACTTTTACACACATGCGAGTGTGTAGTTTGCATTTTGAAGATACGTCCTTCCAAACGGCGTTTAAGAAAAAGCTATATAAATTTGTAAAGATATATATGTATTCATTAATTAAAAAATAAATTTGTATACATGAATTTATATTTTATTATTTTTAGTACTTTGAAATTTGAATTTCATTAAATTCCCGCATTTTCATTTCAAATATCGCCTTAGTTCGGGTGCTCTATTCATAGATGGCGCAGAACTTCTATCACACTTAATTTTGCTGGGACTGTCGCGTCTCTCTTTAGATATTTGTCTCTGTCCTGTATATAACATACAACGTTGGGACACATTAAAAACTTATTTCCAAAGTGATGAATCTTCTACCGAAAGTCCAAGACAATTATATTCAAAATTAGGTAAAAAAGAAGCGCCTTCCAGGCAATATGTGGACAATTTTATCAAAAGTGTGCGTGAAACTGGATCGTTATTGGATAACGCTTATCACGCAGCGTCGGTTGAGGCACTGAATTAGTGCAGTCATCGGTAAAATACAGCTCCACACTGTCGAAAATGTACTGAAAAATCGGGTTGATTGTACGGGTTACTGCAAGGCCAGCCGAGGAAGTCATTTCAATGAAGTAGTGTTCCATTATTCACCGCAAGGATTTTACTTTCGAATAAAAAAACCCGAATTTTAATTTTATATATTTACAATTTTCTCGAAATCTATAACACTTAAATAAAAATCATGAAAAATCCTTTTTTATACAAATTGTATGATCATCATTTCTATAAATAACAGGTTTTTACGTAATATTACCAATTTAAGAGATAATAGACAAAAAGAAATAGTAGGACGTAATTTTAAGAGAAAAGGAAGCGCCACGTCAAACGCACAAGGGTTAGGAGGTAAAAAATTTGGATTCATAACCAAATGACCGATCTGTATAACATAATTAAAAATTGGAACTTTTCTACCTCTATTTTCTGGGCTAATAGTATAGTAGTAGTAGTATAGTAATAGTATATATATATATAGGCTTAGCATCCCGTGGCCGTTTCTTTCGAAACTTTCCAAATCCATTTTCTGGAGTGGATCAGTCACCCATTCTTTTCCATTTCAATTAAACTTTTCTAACTATATCCCTCCATTGTTTCCTGTCCTCTGTTTTACTCTGCCATTTTTTAATCTCTGCTACTCTTAAATCTTCTTCCACCTCACGTATCCATGTGTCTTTGGGTCTTCCTCTTCTTTTTTTCCCTTTAGCCTCATCTCGATTATTGCTTTAATTGCCAAGCCATCTGAATTTCAGCTATTTTTTTTTTTTACTATGTCCTCGCCTCCTAATTCATGTTCTATTTGGTAATTAATTTTCCGTTTTTTTTTTATCCTAATATTGATCTCATTATTTTTCTCTCCATGATTCGCAATTTTCTTCGACTTTTTCCGTCATAGTTATTGTCTCAGCAATTTTTTGTTAGCATAAAACGCTTAATTTGTTGCCAATATTATTTCTTCTATTTCCGACTCCCTTTCTCCTTTACTTGTTATCGTGAACCCTAAGTATCTAAACTTGCTCAAATTTATATTGTCCTATTTTAATCTCCTTATTTTTAGCACTTTTTCAAATTATCATCATTTTAGTTTTTATTTCTTTATTAAGTCTTATCATTAACTTATCCTTTCTAATAGAATAAAAAGTCTTTTTGAAGTCAACAAAAAGCATTTCTACATAATATATTATATTCGAGAGCCTTTTCTATAACTTGTGTAACTGGGTGTACTGCATTAACCGTCGATTTTCTTTAATTAAACCGCTTAGGTATTGTCCTATTATGTTCTTTGTCTTATTTACAAGCCTTTTTGAATTAATGTTGAAAGAATTTTGTATGCTGAGTTCAATAACGTAATACCTCTGTAATTGTTGCATATTTGTTTGTCACCTTTCTTGTGTATCGTTACTATTCTTCCTTTTCTCCACTCTTCTGGCATTTTGCTTCATTCCATATTTTTTTGATTAACTCATATATTCGCTGTTATAAACCTTCACCTCCATATTTCATTAACTCGATGTTGATTTCATCTTTCCAGGGTGCTTGATCATTTCGGCTATTCGATATTATCTCTTTTAATGTTGGCTATTCTACTCTCTCGTCTTCGAATGTTTCTTGCAAAATCATTGTATTCATTTATTCTGGCTCCGTTAATAGTTCTTAAAATGCTCTTCCCAAGTTTGCTTACATTCTTGTTCATTTTCTTTCAATCTTCTATCTTTGGCTTTTATGACACATAGTTTAACCTTAAGTACTCTATTTCGTTCTCTTATCTTTTGGTAGAATTTCTTGGTGCTTATATTTTTTCCTTCTTCCTCTACATCCTTTAGTTTATTTTCAATCCACTCCCTCTTATTTTTTCCTCATAATTTTGTTACATGTCCATGCCACTTTGTGCTTCACTGGATGGTTATGTTTTGTACTAATTATTATTAAACTAATTATTCTTGCCACTCTGCATAACCACTGACAATTATCGTTTGATTTGTCATGAATTGTATATTATCCTGCTATATGTTGAATGTAATCTTCTTTCCCTATTTGTGCATTAAAGTCGCCTAGAATTATCGCTGTATCTTCCTTAGGAATTTTCTCTAACTCATCTTCTAGCTTTTCATAGAACGCTTCATATTCTTCTGTTGAGGCATTTTCCGTTGGTGCATATATGTTCAGTATAGATAACTTTGAATGCTTTTCATTTATTCTGCAGTGTCATTCTCTCATTTATAGTTCTGAATTCAGTTACCTTATCTCTATACTCTCCACGAATGATGAAAGCTACCCCGTACTGACGGTGTTTTTTTCCTCCTGAGTATAGCGTGTTATTGTTTTTGCCGATCATCCCTTCTCCACTCCATCTGGTTTCCTGTATGGCCGCCACATTTATTTTATATTTTATCATTTCATTAGCTATTTCTTATATTTTTCCTGGTTTTAACATTCCATGTGCTTATTCTAATCTGGTTATCCCTATTTTTATTTCTAACCTTAATTCTTTTTCTTTTTTGTGCTTTTTCTATAACGTCCTCTTTATCAAGGCTGTGGGCTCGTTTTTTGGTTCATTGCTTATTTTTATTTTTCTATTTTCATCGCACCTTTCATACTAATCTGTATCAATTTTAATCTTTCTATATCCAATCTTAACAGCTTGAAAAATATCAAGACTGGTGTCTTTTGATTTGTATTTTCGTCTAGTATCATGAGATAAAAAAGAATACTTTGGTCATTTGAGCCTAATTTCGGGCCACAAATTTTAAATTTTGAAATTCGTCTGCCGAGGCAACCCGATCACGTACGAATGGCAGACTAGTGTCTTTTGATTTGAATTTTCGTCTAGTATCATGGGATAAAAAGAAAATTTTGGTCATTTAAGTCAAATTTCGGGCCAAAAATTTTAAATTTTGAATTTCGTCTGCCGGGACTACTCGACCATGTACGAGTGGCAGACTGGTGTCGTTTGATTTGTATTTTCGTCTAGTATTTCAAGATTAAAAAGAAAATTTTGGTCAAATTATTCAAAATTCCGTCAATTATTTTCTTTAATTAATGGACGCCATTTTTAATACCACCCAAATCTAAATGGCAGACGTGCGCTTTTCGATGGTCAAATGGGTCGCACTTTTTAAAGTTGGCTAAATGTAATGCTGTTTTATTAGGATTTGAGTTTCCTGAACTGTTGACACATGTCAAATTGTGAAATAAATGTAAACATTTGTTTTCATAGATTACTACCTTTGTTTGTTAGACATAGGAGTAGAATGCGAAGTTAATTTCGATAATTAAGAATGACTGTGAATAAAATAGTATACATAATTCGGTGGGCGTTTCTTACAGCCTTGCGCTATGTCTGAGCCTCGAGGTTTCGCCTCTCGGTCATATAATAAGCTCTCGGCTGGAATGAAATATTTCCCACCTCATATGTAATTTACTATTTGTCACTTTCAAAAAGTTACCTTCCTATTTATCCGCTGTCAAAACGATAAAATTATTTTTTCTTTATTGATACAGATTGCTATGGGGTAAATAGCTCCGTGGTAACGCATCGGACTGTGAATCGTGAGATTCTCAGTTTGAATCCCACTGCCAATTTAAATTTACCCCTGTGGTTCCCCCTCCACTAACAACTTTGGGGCTATAATTTGACGGCTGGCAACCGCATTTCATACGCAAAAATATATCACTTACCGAGATCTGTGTAAGCAGAGTACCACACCTACAATGGGTAAAAGGCGTGATGATATATTTTATTTTATTTTTTATTTATATCTTTATGGCTTACTTTACATTGGAGTTAAATTATCTACAATAAATGTGACAACATTTTTACAATGCTTGTTTAAATTATCATGTTTAAAAATTAATATTGTTTTATATAAATAATAATAGTTGTATTTCTAAATAACGTTTTCTTCAACAACGCAAACTCTAAATTACTTCGCTCACTAGTGATCATTTTCTTCATTTGTGGGTTTCTTTGAATAAATAATCTATAAAGAGTTAATATTAATTTACACATAATATACAGGCTGTATAATGTTGATATTAGTTTCAGAACGTGTCTCTTCAAATGATCCATGGTCGATTAAGATTTACTGCGTGTGGTTTTTTCCCTATAGATAATACTTTGTTACATACAGTATGTATCATCATGTGATATGTGTATAAAACATTATTGCGTTGACATTTTTAGGTAATCGCTGCATTGGCTACATATTTAACTATACTAATTCAGTTCGTTATACTCAATCCAAACTAATCTCCGTATACGTAGAAGAAATCTTCAGCAAATAAGAATATAAAAGCAAGCAATATATTCTACAAGTAATTTAAGTAGTGGCATGCGATGCGTTTCTGAGTTGGGTGTGTAGAATTAAAAAAAAAATAGTTTTTTATGTTTCCCTGCAGCTCCATGTAGATGATTTAAATCATTATAAAAATATACTACCCAAACATTTTTACCTTTCTTGTTTGTAATAAATAGCAAACATGGAAAACAACACAATTTATTTTGTTTGGAACAGTCAGTAATCCATTAAAATTTTTTATATATTGATATTTGAAAATGACGCACGGATATTTGAGCTTTAATGTTTTGAGACAATGCTATATTTGGTGTTTGTTTATAAATCCGTATTTTTCGATGCCATGTCCCTTCTAGAAAATGGATTAGTGAGGAAATCCGCAATTATCAATTTACTTACAATTTCCATTCTATATATTTCCAAAAATACAAATAATATTTAAATATTTAAATTATATACCAAAGAGTTAACTAAAATGTAAAATGAGTAATTACATTTTGTGTCTAAACTCTTCTATTCGCTAGCACACATATGGACTGCATGCCACTGAATTTAAGATTAATATTAAAATATTTGTCTGAAAAATGTAATTTGTTTGATTTGATTGATATTAATATTAATTCAAAATAAAATAATAACTTATAGCGTGCAGATATTCATTTACGTTATTTTTTAGTTAGATCAAAACAGCTTCCTTAAGTTTAACTCTATTTAATGAAAACATAAAGTTAGCACTACAAAATAAGAAGGATTTTGTAACCAAACGTTAAACTTATATGATAAAAATGCGATACTCGACTAATGAGGAATATGAGGAGAATGAAAAAACAGACCTTTTCTTATTAAATATTTTGACTGCAAATTCGTTTTTTATTCTCCCTTTATTCACTAATACATTAGGAAGATTGTACATAAAATTTTGTATGATATACGTGTTGAAAGTGTTTATTTCGTTCGTGGGGTTGTTTCACTCGGCTTCGCCTCATTACACAAACTTCCCCACTTACTTATAAAATGTCACTTTTAACACAAATCATAAATAACTATTATTTACGAATTATGATCACATGTTTGCCATGATAACAAATTATCCATGCATTTGGCATATTTAAATGTTTAAAATCACTTATTTCTCGACAATCCGTGACTAATGAAATTTTGTTACTAAACAACTGTTTTACAAACTTGAAACTAACAACTAAACATCAATTTTACACACTACAGGAGATAAAAATTATATCACAACAATAGTAATTTACGTAACAAGACCTGTAAGTGATACTTTACTGGGTGAGCAAGCATATTCCAGAGCGAGCCGTAGGCGAGCTTTGGAAGCTGTCAAGTCATATTGGATACAATATTTTTTTCGCGATCCTGAAAAAAAAGAAATAATAATTCTTACACCTTAAGTTAAAAATAAATAAATAAAGAACTAATCATTAAGGAAACATTGCTTTCCGATCCCTTATAGTCAATTTTCCGAGCTAGCTCGGTAAAGAAGGAATTTCCGGTCTAAAAAGCGAGCAGAAACAGCTCATTTTCTGGGCGATCGCGAAAAAAAGATTTTATGTAAATAATAAAGAACACATCTGTTCGCATGTCATTCCAGAATTCGACTATCTCTTCTGTTATTCGTTCAAGCTATTTTTTAATTATTCTCTCTTATACACAGATAACTTGTACGGCGGTACGTAGATTGGTTCATGTTCTCCAGTCTCAATTACATGCTCTGTATAATTGGATTGGTTTCCCTCTACTTTGAAGGTTTTATTATGTTCTGCTAATAGAAAGTTGTTTTTCTTCTTATTTTACAAGAGCAAACTTGTTTACTTCTAATTAATTAACTAGTACAATGTCACAGTTTTTCTCTTAACCTTCATAATAACATTTTCCAAAATTGTTTTGAGATGGCAACGATTTGAGATGCTTTTTATTGACTTGGGAAATAACGGAGGCGAAGAACGGCATTGAATATGATAGGTGTCGGATCCATTTTATTGGAAGTTCCTCGAGTAGTTTGCCAGTAATTAGATCTATACCTGGTACTTTTTAGGGTTTAGTTTATTTATAATAATATTCCAGATCTAAAAAGTTTTCGTAACACTAAGCAAAAATTAACACGACTCATAATCGACACAATACACAATTTCAACAAACGTAATGTTACTGAAACTAGAGAGCGGTGAGCGGATTATATGCATGAAAAAAACTGAATTATATGTGCATATACATGCACTGAATTTTTGGGTAATATGCACTATATATGCACAAATATGACACTATATGCAACAAAATGTGTTAAAAAATATTAAATTATTAGATAAAAAGTATAAATGAATGCATTATGAATTTCATTGCACAATACAGTCTTAATCCTGATTCACAATTAACAAAAATATTACTAATATACATATAAACTAAGTTTAGAAACTTGATATTATAAGATTATGACATATTTACATAATTACAAAAACAAATTATTCAAAATTTTCTAAAAAAAAATAAAAAATAAATAAAGTGAAACAGCTGACAATTCTCGGTCTTATTGTTTATTGCCTTTTCCGTTGCATTTTTCTATTTAATGCGGCCTCCTCTAATATTTGGGAATTATCAATGTGCATTACCAGAAATTTCAGAGTGTTTATCGCAAGACAAGACCTAAAAAATATTTAAATATGCAATTATATGCAACTTTTGTAAAATATACACAAGAATGCCCAAATATGCAATAAATGCAATTAGTAATTAGCATTAATTAAATTTAATTAATGAGATTCGTCATGAAAATTAATTTTATTCAAAGATATGCAAAAATTTAAATATATGAACTTTGCATATAATCCGCTCTCTAGTTATAACACTGCTAGACATAGAACAACCCTTTGACATAGTTTGGATAGATGGGGTTTTGTACAAATTAATAAAAATGAGCTTATCATCTACAATTACTAAGGTATTACACTCATACTTAACAAACAGACAATTTACAGTCAAAATTAATAACGTACATTCAAACAAGACACAAATACGCTCGAGAGTTCCTCCGGAGAGTATTTTGGTACCATTTTTATTTTTATTCATTACATGCCGATATTCGGCAACATGAACACGGTACAATTCGCGAACGATACAGCCATTGGCACGCTGCCGAAGGTACTGCTCGGTAAATATAGAAAAATTAAAATATAATACTGATATGCACTGAAACATGAAAATTCACAAATATTAACATTTACTCTCCCTTGAAACTCAACTCACACAAAATTACACCTGCAGCTACTGTAAAGTACCTTAGTGTGCATCTTGATAAAAGATAAAACTTTCACACACACACATTAACAAAACAATTCAGAGAGCTCACATCACCATTAAACAAATATTTTCTCATAAGGCTGATAGGGCAGCTGCCCTAGGCTTCTGATTTTAAGCGGCCTCTAAAAATTCGATGGATACTATATAAAACGAAATATCATTTTCATTTGTATTCCGCGTTAAATAATTTCATTTTGAATGTATAATTTTAATTCGCGCCATTTAATTACGTATTTTCACAACGAAAATGTCACTAAGTTAGCGGAATGTACGTATCGACAACATCATTTACTTTTACCGGTAAATTGATACTAACTTACACCGCTCGTTAAAAATCGTTTTAGTAATAATACGGACTGTTTCAATTCACGTGATGGTCCATCATGTATTTCTAAGAGGGACTCAGTTTGAAAAACTGGATTCCCTGAGTTTGACGTAATTTTTAGCGGGTCAGTGGTGAAATATAGCGGTGAGGTGAAGAGTGAATATAGAAATAAAAATAACTGCAGTATATATAGCTTCTTCCTTGAAAGAGGTATGGTAAAAGAAAATTTGAAGGAGCCGCGAACTAAAAAGGAAAAAAATAAGGATTCGTGTAGCAAAATTTAAAAATATTTTGAATCAAAAAATGAAAATAAAAATTTAGATCAGGAAACGTGCAGTAGCCACATGTCTGTATCAATTGTTGATGCTGTGGATAAGGATATAAAAATAATTAAATATAGCGACCAAATAGATGTTACTGAAAATCAAACAAAATATACATACAACGATTGGCCAAAAGTAATTACAGATTCCTTTATAACAACTAAAAAACAAAAAGTGATTATTAGAAAATAATGTAAAAAAACATATGTAGAAAGGAGCTATCTCCTATTGTGATTTAAAACTATTATTTTATATTCGTGTAATGTAATTTTGGTTTTGTTTTGATATTTAACTACACATTTATGTCTACATTATAATTTTATTTAGATATTAAACTTTTATTTGAAAAATAAATGCAAATATTTTATTTCGGCCTTTAATTTTCTTCCGCCTTAGGCCTCTAAATATATAAAACCGGTTCTGACGCCAGACACCAAGAAACTCATGGACACAACACTAATCTGACCTGTACTTTCATACGCAGCTCCAGTTCCCGCACATCTGTCGCCCACAAAACTAAAGCCCCTACAATTACTACAAAACAAAATGCTTCGATTAGTCACTGGAAGATATACACGAATAATAATACTTCGCGAAGAAATTCGCACTCCATACAACTCGGATTTCATTACCAACTGTAAAAAATTTTACCATAGGTAACACATGGCTGACTCCCTCTGAAGACAGTGACGACACTGTACGATATACCAATGGGAATAGGTGCAGATACTGATCCCAATCTCTATGGTGCCCGGATACCACTTTGCAGAGATGTCTGTTGATTGTGCAGTTCATGCGTTCGACCATGCCGTCTGACTGCGGATATGGAGCAGTCGTTCTGGTTTTGCGAATATTTAGTATGTGGCAGATCTTTTGGAACAGAGCAGACTCAAAATTTCTGCGTTGGTCTCAGTGCAATTCCAACGGTACGCCGAATCGGCAGATCCACTCCGTGCGTCTGATACGGTGGTAACTTCCTGGTTTGGCAAGGCATAGGCTTCTACCCACTTGCTTAAATAGTCCATGACGACAACGATGTACTTATTTCCATCTTCGGATTGTGGAAACGGACCGGCCACATCGATCGCTATTCTTTCGAATGGGCTCAAGACATTGTAGTGTTGCATTGAAGCCCGTCGACGCTTCTGTGGTCCATTACTGGATGTGCAAACCACACATTTCTTTCAAAACTCCTTCAAGTCTTCTCTGCAATTTACCCAGTAAAATCGTTCTCGAAGTTTCTGAACGGTTCTTCTTACCCCCCAGTGTACTCCAGCAGTTTCATCATGAATCTCCTTCAGTACTTCCGGTACTCTCTTTCTGGGGATTATAATCTGTTTCCTATCCTCAGTAGCTTCAGGAGTTTCCAGATAACTCTTGAGTAGCCCATCTTCCATAACATCCCACTGCGCCCAGTATGATTTTACACTCTGCGAGTGTCATGCAACTTCCTCCCAAGTTGGTTTGCGGCCTTTCTTCTTCCAGTTGAAAAGATGTTTTAAAATTGGATCGTCCTCTTGGTCTTTTTGTAATTCCCCGATTTGCCAGTTTTTATTTACTACCGTAGTTCTCAGAATGGGAACAGATTTTTTCTCTACCCTGGTACAGTGTTTGTAGTCTTCTGGACATGGTCGTCTAGATAAGGCGTCAGCATTCCGATGACATGTTCCAACTCTGTACTCGATGTCGAAACCGTATTCATGTAGCCATTCAATGCATCGTGCTACCTGTCCTTCCGGATTCTTGAACGGTAAGAGCCATTTTAGAGCAGCATGATCCGTCCTCACCAAGAATTTCCTTCCATTCATCCACTTCACTAAAAATGAAGTTTTCTCAATAAAATTTTTATAAAGACTATACTTGTAATTTCATTGTTGTAATCACCAAGAATTTCCTTCCATACAAGTATTTTTAAAAGTGCTCGATGGATTTCACTACCTCCAGTAGTTCTCATCTGGTGACGCGGTTTCGACAGAGTTTTGCTGAAGTAGCCGATGACCTTTTTTTGTCCATCTTGAATTTGAATATGGTCACGTAAACATGTAGTTATTTTTTTAGCTCTAGGTGGCTGCGAATCTATTAAATTAGTCGTAAATACTTCCAGTTGTTGTTAGAAGATATGTCTCTACTTGCTAAAATGGTTTTTTATTTTTAAATAATTGTTTAAATAGGTTAAGTTTATTTCAAATCTTCACTTTTTGTTAATTAATTCCGTCTTTAAAGGGTTAAATTTTCATCAGGTAGCGGATAACTTAGGACTGGCGCTGTAGTAAGTGCTCGCTTCAGGTTGTCGAAAACGTCTTGGCAGTCCTCTTCTCAGGTGAATTTTCAACCTTCTTCAGTGTGTCGCGTCATTGGCTTAGCGATGTTGGCAAATCCAGTGACATATCGTCGGCAAAACGTGCAGAGACCCAGAAAGCTTCGTAACTCCTGTTTATTATTGGTTAGTGGCCATTGTTCTACTGACTTTTTGTTTATCTACGGCAATTCCATTTGTGGAAATGACATGCCCCTGATACTGTACTTCTTCCCGGGAAAGATGACATTTTTTCGGACTGAGCTTCAGTCCAGAACTTCGTAATCTGAGTAGAATATTTTCCAGATTTTTCATGTGGTCCTTGAATGTCTTGCCAACCACGATGATGTCATCGAGATACACGAATCATGTCTTCCAGATGTAGCAAATATGAGGTAAATATAGGGATAGGGTTAATAAAAAGTAGGAATTTTATTAATGGAAAAGGGAAAAAACCAGTTGTGGTAAAATTGAAAGCGGATGAAATGGGAGCTGTTCAATCATGACACTCATGACACACTAAAAATAGGTTTCGATGATACCCTCTTCTTCCATGCTTCGAATTATTTTGTCCGCCTCTTTTCGTTTGGCCAATGGTAGTCTTCGTAGAGATTGACGGATAAATTTTTACATAAATTCTTGTCTTTGATTCTGCCACCTCTGAGGTTGCATCTTCATCCATTTTTTCTTTATTTGATTGTTGCTGAATTGTCGCAGACGAGCCCAGTCTTGCAACTCTTCTATCTATCTCTCTTAATTTCTCTTCTTTTTAGAACTTTCTTGTAATTTTACGTCTAATTTATCTTCTAACATTTAGAGTTTTCATCTAGTTTTGCTTGAAATTTTTCTGCAAGGCTTCTAGAATTTTCTTCTAATTTGGCTCATACATACATACATACATACATACATAACGTCACGCTATGTCCCACTTAGTGGGGTAGCACGAACCCAGAAAAACAGTCAACCAACAATCAATCTCCTCCAAACATTCCTATCCTGACACACCACTTTCGCCTCGTCCACATTCATAGTGCGATTCATACATGCTCGTTTATTCTTCACACTCGGAATCATTCGTTCACGCAACAAACCATCAATCATACCCAACCAGTTATTCCTCGGACGCCCACGCAATCGTTCACCTTCAATCTCACCCACATATATTAGTTTCACCAACCTTTCATTCGACATTCGCTCATAGATCTTTTAATTCATCCTTCAATGCTTTAGAACTCTCTTCAAATTTGTTTTCCATAGCTCTGGAACATTCTTTCAAATTTCTTTCCATAGTTCTAAAACTTTCTTCTAATTTGCTTTCCATAGTTCTGAAACTTTCTTCTAACTTTTCCATAGTTCTGGAACTTTCTTCTAATTTTTGCAGGATAGCGCCAAAATCATCAGAAATTTCAAATTGAAATTAATCGGGATTCTCACCAACTCCTCTCAACAACTGACGAATACGATCTTGCAAGACATTTTTCTTTCCTGCAGTGTCTAAATCTCGTTTTTCCAGTCATTTCTTGAGATCCGCAACTTTCAGTTCATTTAAAAAAATTTCTTGAAGCCATTTTGAATTATTTTAAGTTTAAACTTCATTTTTAATTAACACAATCCGTACACCTGAAACCAATTGTTACGTTTGTAACTGACGGGTTCGGTGAAGTTTAATCATCAACAATTAATACAGCAATTAAAAGTCACAAAATTCACAGTTTATACTGTGAGTCGGGTTGCCTCCATTATCTATCCGAAGAACACGACAATGCATGAGATAAAGTGCTCGAATCATGTCAAAACCTTGGCATTTCATGTTTAATTCTCTTTTCCAAGACGAGCATGCTCATAATCTCTTCCTCAACAGTTCCACCTCTCTTTGTCCTTTGGCTGTTCAACTGGTCAAAAAGTTTGATAAAATTCCACTAGGTAAGGAAGATATTTTACCTCAGCTTATTTCGAATACACCACCATGGTGTCTTCCTCAAATAAGTACTGAGTTACTTCTTACTAAGTATAAGAAGGATATTACGCCGCCTTCCCTTAAGTCCAGGAATTCGATCTCCTTAAAGAAAGGTACACAGACTCTATTTTTATTTACACAGACGGATCTAAAAATAGCACCGGACCCGGATGTTCTTTCATCTTTCGAGATGAAGAACATATTATCACTTTATCTCCTTCTTCCTCTGTTTTTGGTGCTGAGTTGTATGCCATTTATTCTGCTTTGCAACGTTGCTTACACGTCATCGAACGTGAACAACATATCGTTTTATGTACGGATTCACTCAGCGCCATAACGAGTCTATTTAACCTGTTTTCAACTGACCCTCTTATTCAGATGCTTTTTTACCTACTTTCATCTAGGCAAATCCGTTATACTTTTCTTTCTAATAAATACCATTGCGCATGCGTTACAAATATACAGTTAAACCTACCATTGGTGACAATCTGAAAATATATAGTAAGAACGTTTTAGTGTGGTAGTTATTTAGTTGTCATTTTAGTTGTCATTGCTTTCTTGTCAGTGCGTCATAGAAGCAGTATCGCTTAGTTTTTCTTGTTGCTGCTATATTGTACTTTTGATTTTACAATGATTATGATATATGCAGTGCCCGGATGTAATAGTTCGATTGGTGTGAAACCTAATTTATGTTTTCATCGGTAAGGACTGAAATATTTAAATTATTTAGTTCAATATATTCAAAGACTATATATTTTGCAGATTTCGAAAGAATGCCGAATCGCGTTCTCTTTGGGTCGAATGCATCAATAAAAGTGATTGGGAACCAAAATCACATTCTAGAATATGTAGTGATCATTTTGTTGATAGTTATTATACGACCGGATCAAAATTAAAGATTGGAGCTATTCCTACTAGTCCAGGCAATGAAGACATAAAAATGGGCTTTCATTACAAAAGGTCAAGGAGTTTTCATCTTTGGTAGATTTTTACAGTTCGATGTCCTAATTAATATTCTGAGTTTGCGACCTTGAGCGACCGCCGCTCGCGCCGCCATATTGGAAAAATGGTACCAAAAATCAGTTTTTCAAAAATATCTTCTCTCCAGCGCCACTTAGGTTGAAAATAGTTATTACAAAAATTATAGAGCATAAAATTTACAACAACTTCTGTTTTAAACATTTTCCAATGAGATGAGTTTTTCACGAGTTACAGCGAAGTCAAACTTAGCAAATTTCTACAATTCGCAAAATCGCTATATTTTTTCACGAAATTTAAGCAAATATCGATTACATAATACATACTAACGTTTTTTCATCTGATTGGAAAATGTTTATAACAGAAGTTGTAGGGAATTTTATGCTCTTTAATTTTTGTAATAACTATTTTCAACCTAAGTGGCGCTGGAGAGAAGATATTTTTGAAAAACTTATTTTTGGTACCATTTTTCTAATATGGCGGCGCGAGCGGCGGTCTCCCAAGGTCGCAAACTCAGAATATTAATTAGGACACCGAACTGTAAAAATCGTCCAAAAACAAATACTCCTTGACCTTTTATAACCCCGAAAGTACTCATTGCCTGGACTATAATTTAAATACAAAATTTTAAGAAAATTACTTAAATTTATTTACGTTTTCTCGGATATGTATATATTACAGCTGAACTAGACTTACCAAAAGTGTGAAAATAATGATGCTAATAGATATATGTCCGAGCAATCGATTGCCGAAAACCGGGAGTCACTATTTGATTCCGTTCAAGATTTACAGTAATTTAAACATAAAATTTTAAGAAAATTACTTAAATTTATTTATGTTTTCTCGGGAAATATGTATATTTTACATCTGAACTAGACTTGCTAAAAATGTAAAAATAATGGTGCTAATAGATAAGTGTCTGTGCAATTGAATGATGAAAACCGGAAATCGATATTTGATTCCGTTCAAGATTTACAGTAATTTAAATATAAAATTTTAAGAAAATTACTTAAATTTATTTACCTTTTTTCGGAGAATATGTACACATTACAGCTGAACTAGACATCCCAGAAGTGTAAAAATAATGGTCCAAATAGATAATTGTCCGAGCAATCGAATGCCCAAAACCGGAAGTGGCTATTTGATTTCGTTCAAGATTTAAAGTAATTTAAACACAAAATTTAAAAAAAATACTTAAATTTATTTTTTTTCACGGTGAATATATATATATATATATATATATATATATATATATATATATATACAGGGTGTAAATCAAAAAGCGGGCCATAGGCGTTTAACATGGGAAATCAGTTTTTCAGTGCGCAAAAGTTCCCAAATGGGTTTAGACGAAAATGGTTCAAATACAAATTGTAGAGAATTTTATTCTGCATCTAAATCACTAATCAGATTTTATTTTGCAAGTCTTGTAATCTATAAAACCGACTTTAAAGTTTTATAAATATTGCTAGTGATATGTAATGTAAACATGACGTATAAAATAAAATCTGATTAGTGATTTAGATGCAGAATAAAATTCTCTAAAATTTTTATTTGAACTATTTTCGTCTAAAACCATTTGGGAACTTTTGCACACGAAAAAACTGATTTCCCATGTTAAACGCCTATGGCCCGCATATTGATTTACACCCTGTATATACATTACAGCTGAACTAGACTTACCAAAAATGTAAGTATAATGGTTCTAATAGATAAATGTCTGAGCAATAATATGCTGAGAACCGGAAGTCGATATTTTATTCCGTTCAAGATTTACAGTAATTTAAATTCAAAATTTTAAGAAAATTATTTTAATTTACTTATGCTTCCTCGGGAAATATGTATATATTACAACTGAACTAGACTTCCCAAAAGTGTAAAAATAATGGTGCCAATATAAAAATGTCCGGGGCATTGAATGTTGATAACCGGTAGTCGATATTTCAGTCCGTTAAAAAATGTCAGCCGTTTTTGTGTATTAACACAAATTTATGATTTGGTTTACACAGACTGAGAATTTTATATTTTTATTTTCTCGATTTTCTCGAAAACTATAACACTTACATAAAAACTATTAAGAACCGTTTCTCTAGAAAATTTCATGATCTATAATTTTTGTAATAACTATTTTCAACTTTGGTGGCGCTGGAGAGAAGATATTCTCGAAAAACTGTTTTTTAGAACCTTTTTTTCAATATGGCGGCGCGAGCGGCGGTCGCTCAAGGTCGCAAACTCAGAATATTAATTAGGACACCGACCTGTAAAAATCTACCAAAAACGAACACTCCCTAACCTTTTGTAACCCTGAAAGTACTCATTGCCTGGACTATACGGTATTTGTGTCGAATTTTGGTAACAGAAATAATTTTTAAATAAAACATTTTTGAAGCTTATCGTAATAAAAATAACATTTTTGTGGCAACTGGATAGAAAGAGGCAGACAGTCCACCAACGAGCGGGTTGCATAAAATTTTTTGGAGACAAGAAATATACTCAAGTTGCCAATCCATCTTGTGGTTCAGATCACTGCCCGTACCTATGTGCGATGTATGTGATACTCGCATTTCTGTTTTTCATCTTCTTCTGCATTATGCTAAATATCACAAAGTCAGAAACCTCCTCAGCTTTGCTAATACTCTTCCGTCAGTTCTCTCCAATGAGACTGATAGTGTTGAGAAATTTTAAAGTTTATTCATTCCACCTGTTTGATAAATGACATTTTATACTTCATTTCTTTCTTTTGTTTCCTTACCATTTGTGACGACGGAGATGCTGTCGGTGAAAGATAGCACCTCGTCGACCAGATTCCTCCCTGAAAAACTGTCAACAAGGGGAATATGTTGCCGGAAGCTCTGTGGAGTTGGGTAGGGTTCTTGAAGAATGAATAAATTCTGTATGTGTTATAAATAATTTTATTTATTAATTTCTTTTATTACACAGACAATAATATATGGATCCAGTGCCTTTCGGCCAACGGATCTTCAGAACTTAAAATGCTATTTATTAATTATTTACCTGGAAGTAGTTATTTTTGCTTTATAACTGACGGTTGGTGACGGACAGAGACACGTCACTTATTTTGCCTTCAGCGGACACAACACACTGAGAGGTTAGGTTAACCTGTAGCGGACTCAACACACTGCAAGGTTAGGTTAACCTGTAGCGGACTCAACACACTGCAAGGTTAAGTTAACCTGTAGCGGACTCAACACACTGCAAGGTTAGGTTAACCTGTAGCGGACTCAACACACTGCAAGGTTAGGTTGACCTGTAGCGGACTAAACTCACCACGGGTCTGACTCTCCGACGGCTGCGTGCCGCCTTTTATACCCAGAAGCCCCGCCCCCACCCTGAATCTAAACCAATCAGTTTATAAAGCAACAACAATACTTCCTTGTTTACAAACTGTTTTTGTTTACATTACAAACATGATTACAAATACAGTGTTTTGACGTTTATGTGTCATTTGAAAATCTGTCAAACTTTGGACGATGGTTAATTTATACTTTACAGGTGAGTTTAAACATTTTTACAAAACAACTGTCTTTACCTTTTCATATTGTAGGTTTGGTCGACAAGAACAATGACATATTGCAGATTTAACAAAGATAAGAGTTGAAGCACTGAGCAAAATGTGATGACGTCAAACGAACAAACTAAGAAATCAGGACGGTTCATCACATCCTCCCCTTACTTCCGTGAAAAAGAAAAATTAATCTAATTTTTCTTTTTGGCAAAACATAACTAGAACATAACACTAAATCAAAAGTTAACATAACAAAACACAACACAGTTAACATTTGTTCACCAGGTCTTTCGTTTTCGGTGACGTGGTCGCGGTGGTGCCTGTGGATTCACAACGGTTATCCACCGTGTGGTACCGTCTGGTTGCGGCACCCGGAACCGCATACGCCTGTATACAGGGCGGACGGAGGTTGGCCCCTGGAGTTCTTTAATGCAGGACGTGGCCGGAAGCGGCTGCTCTTGCCGGGATGTCACCGTTGTGACCCTTACCGCGGTCAGCTGCGGTGAACCTGGACTCTGTGGGGGCCCAGCTGGCGGCGGCGACAAGGCGTTTATGCCCCACAACGTTGACGCGGGTGATAGGCGGCGAGCCGGTCGACTTCTACCTGCTGCTCGAAGAACTTGGGGTGTTCTTGGCGTTCTTGGATACGGTGGCGTGACTGGAATATCTGCAACAAACTTTTTTAAGTCTGGCGCATGTTTGTTTGTTAACCGTTGGTGGAAGTGATGGTGCCGTCGGCCAACATCACTTGGTGGCGTTGTGGGACGCTTTTCCGGGCTGACAGATGGCCCGGGTGTGTTCCCCAGAGGCCTGATCTTCGGCCTTGTTGCTATCAGGCGTGGACTAGTGGTGATACGTTGGATCTGGTGGTCAACCACGTCGTTGCTGATTTGTTGTGTCTTAGATGTCACCCCTTGCAGTTCGGCGAGCCGGGGAAGCTCAGTTGCTAAGGACCTCTGGAGAGGGCCCTCTGGAAGTGTCTGTGGCTGGTTTAGTGGTGTAACAGTGGTGAGAGACGAGTGGAGCGAGATTTGTTGCTTCACTACGTCGATGCGCGCTCCATAAGCACGTAGTGTGTCCAGCCCCAAGATTACTGGGTGGGCGAGTCCTGGTAGGCACTGGAGTGATACTCGCTTCCATATGTTTCCCAGAATACACCCCACATCTAAGGAACCGTCAGTGATGGTTCCATCGGCCAACATCACTTGGTGACGTCGGTTGGGGTAAATATGTGTACTGCCGTCGTTGAGGGTGTTGGCTACCTCGGTGTTGATGTAGGACAACGCCGCGCCTGTGTCTACCAACGCCCGGACCTGGTAACCCTTGATGATGAGGTCCACGAAGAGATGGTTGTCCTCATTGTTGGCTGGGTTGATGAACGGCAGTAGTTTCGGTGATGCAGATTTGGGCGCTTGGTTGAGCTGGGGTTGCTGCCTTGAGGACGTTGAGTCAAGCTCCGATTCTAACTTCTCATATTCAGCTAGTTCGTGATTGAGTTCACGAAGTGTCGTGAGGTCCCGCCGTCGGACGCCCGGCGGTACTCGGGTCGCAAGTTTTCAAACACTTGGTGGAGCTCCTCCTTGGCCGTGAATCCTCCATGGCGGCGGATGAGTGTTCGGATCTCAGTTACATACTCCCGACTTTTCTCGTAAGGTTTTTGCTTACGTTGTTGAATTTCTTCTATGAGCCGGAGTTTGTAGTCAGTGCCGACGTAGGTGTCGTTGAAATCCTCCACGAAATCGGACCACTCTACCCAGTCGACACGATTATTTCTCATCCAATGGAGTGGTTCTCCACGTAACAGTTCCGGTAAGGCTAGCAGAAGTTGGTCAGGTTGGAGGCAGTAGGCCTCTTGCAGCTCAGTTATTCTTTCTAAAAATGAAATGGGATCTGATTTCCCGTCGAAATGTGTGTTCCATTTCCTGGTAGTTTCAATTATGTTGGTGGTCATTGGTGCGGGTGCCGGGGACATATCTTCAATAGTTTTGTAGTCTGTCACCGGTTTGTCGGTGAGAGCTCTCTCGTGAGTTAGCCGTCGCACCAGGGTAACCAGGCGGTCACGCAGTTGAGCGACGATACCTGTGCTGTCTTGGCCGAGCTCTTTTAGCCGGGCTTCGAGTTCTGCTTTTCGTAGTCCGTATACCCACCTTGTAGTTGTGGGTTGTCTTTCTTCGTCGGCTCCGTGGTCGTACTCATTTTCAGAGTTGGCAACGGACATGATAATTTAACGTGGACAATAATTACTGTCCCAGTACTATGATAGACTTTAATGTCCCTGCTCGGGCGCCAATTTGTGACGACGGAGATGCTGTCGGTGAAAGATAGCACCTCGTCGACCAGATTCCTCCCTGAAAAACTGTCAACAAGGGGAATATGTTGCCGGAAGCTCTGTGGAGTTGGGTAGGGTTCTTGAAGAATGAATAAATTCTGTATGTGTTATAAATAATTTTATTTATTAATTTCTTTTATTACACAGACAATAATATATGGATCCAGTGCCTTTCGGCCAACGGATCTTCAGAACTTAAAATGCTATTTATTAATTATTTACCTGGAAGTAGTTATTTTTGCTTTATAACTGACGGTTGGTGACGGACAGAGACACGTCACTTATTTTGCCTTCAGCGGACACAACACACTGAGAGGTTAGGTTAACCTGTAGCGGACTCAACACACTGCAAGGTTAGGTTAACCTGTAGCGGACTCAACACACTGCAAGGTTAAGTTAACCTGTAGCGGACTCAACACACTGCAAGGTTAGGTTAACCTGTAGCGGACTCAACACACTGCAAGGTTAGGTTGACCTGTAGCGGACTAAACTCACCACGGGTCTGACCAGAGACAAATATCTAAAGAGAGACGCGACAGTCCCAGCAAAATTAAGTGTGATAGAAGTTCTGCGCCATCTATGAATAGAGCACCCGAACTAAGGCGATATTTGAATGAAAATGCGGGAATTTAATGAAATTCAAATTTCAAAGTATTAAAAATAATAAAATATAAATTCATGTATACAAATTTATTTTTTAATTAATGAATACATATATATCTTTACAAATTTATATAGCTTTTTCTTAAACGCCGTTTGGAAGGACGTTTCTTCAAAATGCAAACTACACACTCGCACGTGTGTTATTGCAGAGTCCGACTTTCCTTCCAGCAGCACCGAAATTCCCAAATTTTGCATCCACACGTTACATAAACTTGGGTTTTTTGGTAAGCGGAACAAGGAAATGTCAGGATGACCCACACTATCCATTCTGCAGCTTGGAACAGTGCCCCTTTTGGTCTTCATGTTCTGAAACAAATTTATTATATCAAAATAACGATCTTTTATTAGATTATATGAACAGCCTATTTTGTTAAATCGGTGAAAATAAATTGTTAAACTGCTTAAAAATATGCAAACCAATCGAAAGTTCAAATTTAAATAAAACTTTGAAGGAACATGTAAATGCTCTAACAATATTTTAGATAATAACAAAGAAAGTAATAAATTAAAAATGCTTACCTTTCAAGTAAATTGAATCACTTCACTAACTAAACACAAAACTTTAGATATTTGTCTCTGCATAAAACACAAAGTAACGGTAACGGTTTCAATGTTTCAAACGTCAGTTTCAAATTTCAAATCAACTGTTTGTGCGGCCGCCTACTAGTTGTAGTTATTAACCAAACGCTACAGCATTTCCATCTATGTTTAGAGCACCCGAAGTAATCAAAAACTTCTATCACAAGAAATCCTATACTACTGTCAGCCCCCTGGGTCTGACTCTCCGACGGCTGCGTGCCGCCTTTTATACCCAGAAGCCCCGCCCCCACCCTGAATCTAAACCAATCAGTTTATAAAGCAACAACAATACTTCCTTGTTTACAAACTGTTTTTGTTTACATTACAAACATGATTACAAATACAGTGTTTTGACGTTTATGTGTCATTTGAAAATCTGTCAAACTTATGTCAGTATATACATGAATTAACTTTGGACGATGGTTAATTTATACTTTACAGGTGAGTTTAAACATTTTTACAAAACAACTGTCTTTACCTTTTCATATTGTAGGTTTGGTCGACAAGAACAATGACATATTGCAGATTTAACAAAGATAAGAGTTGAAGCACTGAGCAAAATGTGATGACGTCAAACGAACAAACTAAGAAATCAGGACGGTTCATCACACACCATTATTTATTTATTTAATTTTGGTTGGCTATAATTAATTTTTTTACAGCGGTAATGACCGTAGCAGTCGATCCGCTTTATTTTAGAGAAAAAAAAAGTCACAAAGAATTTATACACACTTACATTTATTTAAACTACTTAATTATATTAAACACTTTTTAATTAGCACAAAATAACACAACATGGTAGAAAAGGTCAATTTAATAATAATAATTCATTGATTGATATATCTGTTTTCTTTGTGAGGTATTATTTTATCAATTTACCGTTCAGAGGAACAACCAAACTAGTTTATTAGCTCTTTTAAACTGATTAAGTGATTACCTTCCTCAGAATTTAAGATACCAGTACCAATTTCTTACTCTGTGTTTTCCTTTTATTACTCACTGTTTCAAATTCAATGTTATTATTTTGAGCTTTATTTTGTTCATTTATATCATTTGAATTATTTATGGCAATTTCCGTATTATTTTTTTGTTCACTGGTATTTGTTTGATGATATTTCATCATATGTATTGTCAAAATTGAACAGCTCACCTGGTAACGTTTTATTGTTTGATTTAAGCGGGATTTATAATGAAGTAACGCAAGAAGCAACGCGGTTGAAGTAAAGTAACGCAAAAGATAAATATACGGGACTGCACTTACTGCTTTATAACAAAACGCAACGCAGAGACGCAGAAGCAACGCAACGCAATAGTTGACCAACTCCCAACTTCTTGCGTTACTTTTCTACCTCTGGCCAATCCGGATGCACTATTTCAAACTACAATGCAGGAAGCTATATTACCGACATGTTTATTTGTTTTCTCGGAACTGATTTCAAACCGCAACTTGTATTCATTTTATTTTTTCTGATTTGCAGTTTGCGCTATTAACAATTTAGTTAATTTTCAAGTATTTGTAAAGGCGCTTAAAAGATTTCATTTCTATATGATCAGTTTATTGCCTTTGTATGAATTTAATGCCAGGCAGACTGCCGCCTAAGCTGTTAATTACCGTCTGTGCGAACATCTGCAAATTCATAAATTCCCAGAAAGTTGGAATTGGGAATTTTTCATGCCTCTTTCGTGACCTGTTCAGCCCTACCATTTGAAGGGTACATTATTGTTACCATCCTCAACTTTAGCATTCCACTTAAAAAAACGATTCTGTTCTACATTCGACTAGCAAGTGCTCTCTCTGTACAGTACAAATGTCAAATTCAAACAGCTGAAGAAGCAACACGCACTAGCACTGTGATTGGCTGCAAGCAGCCACGGATACTTCATTATAAAGCCTACCGAAATTTCTTCCTTTACTTCTGCGTCACCGCCTGCGTTGCATCTTGCGTTACTTCTTACTTTACTTCATTATAAATCCCGCTTTACACACCTTTGCTTTGCGTAGCCTCAACACGTGCTGGCCTCCTAATTGTAGTACCTATTACTTCTTGTTATTGAATAATCCGACTTTAGATTGTCATTGTTAGCAATTTTATTTTCTGGTTTATATTTGAAGAATTATTAATAATTGTATTATAATCTCTTTTTCCTATTTTAATACACGAAATATGGTAACTATGACCACACAATCCTGCACATTTAACATAAATATTGTCACTGTTATACAACAAATTACATAAATTGCAGTTGTCACTTTCAATGATATCACTTTGACGTGGCGCCATATTTAATTCTAATATGAGTTTTATGAATTTTTACACCCAAAAATACATAAAATAAAGTACCTATTATAAGATTCTAATTCGTAGCAACCAAATATTTAGTCGAATGACGTATTTTTGATGACGTCAGGCGACTTGGGTAAATTTCTAGGAACTTAGTTTACTCAGGTTGGTTACAAAAATAAAACTATATATTTTGGTGTGGTATTCCCCGTCGGTTACCCGAAACGGATCATGAGCATCTCTTATCAAATGCCTCAATGCACGAGATTGCTCTCTTCTTTCTTCCAACTCTTGCATCAGCATTAGAGCGGGCAAAATAAACGCCATAAACCTAAACAAAACCAGTTATTAAATATGTACAAAACATTTATTTTTGTATCTTATCCACAGTTTAATTTTATTTACACATTACAATATATACTTAAAAAACTTATAATCTCCAAACTGCACCTCAAAAAACACAATTTTGACGTAGCGACTATGTTAACAACTAGTTGACAGCAGTTGATAGCAGAAAGTCGCTAAGACAAGTCTAGTCGCTAATGATGACGTCACATATAAGTTACATTTTATCCCGCAAGGTGGCTGCACTATCGGTAGCGACTTTTAATGACGTCAAGCCAGTCGCTACATCTGGTTGCTATGAATTAGAATCGGTCTCCTGGTGTTACAATTTAGAGTTCAAATAAGCTTAGTAACAAGATCTACATGTAGCCGGCGCTAACATCAAACGTCCGATGAAAGCTGTGAACAAAACGTGAACATATGAATGATAAAATAAAACAAAGAAAACTTAAATCAGTCGAACTTACAGATAAGTAACATGTCATAACAAAGTACAAATGTTCATAGTTTGACATTTAAAAATAAAATAATAAAAAGTGAAATATAAATACATATTCTAAATTACAACTAAGAAACAGGTTAGTTAGTAAAAAGGCGATCTGTGACGTTCGAACTAATACACTACAACAAATGACCAATATTATTAACGATACCGACGGAGCCCAATTTTGTTAAGTTAAACTGGACAGTTCAGAAGCAACATTCGAAGAATGTATGTCCTCCTCCTTAAATGGGTCACAAGGCAGTTTATGGGGTTTCCAAAGAACAACTAGGGGACCTATTCAAAATGCCTGAAGAATACTCCTTGGCTCATAGTGCGGCAAAAGAATTAACTATCTATATAAGAAGTTGAAAATAATTTAATTTGACTATTAAATATTACTAACCAATTTCAGTGTTTTATTTTTAATCTGAATTCCTAGAATATTAATTTTTACTTTTTATCTCGGACACATATATGTAATGGAGGTATTGTTGTGTTCCCTTTCTCACTGTTTCGCCACTCATGCTGCCACTTTTCAGCACTACTTTTTTCTCTTCCTCTTCACGGCGCAGTACTCTTTCCCTTGTCGTAGGATCTATTCCTTTTTCTCCCGTTCCTCTGTCTTCATTGATTTTCATTCTTTCATTTACTCTTACAATTTTGTCTAATTTTAAAATTATTGGTATATTCCCAGATATAATATATGACGCAACAAATGAAATTGCCCGATAACCCTTTAAAATTTTAATATTTATTAATCTTTGTACCCGGTTGATTTTTCGTTGATTAAATTTCTTTTCTAATGCAGCTACTCCATATGATAAAATGTGAAATATTGCGCCTTTGTATGTTATATCCAGTGCCTCCGTGTGTGTGTTTTTTTATTATTATTTAATTCCTTTTATTCAAGCATGCTCCATATAAATACATATTACATGCTCATAAATTCTACATAATTACGAAATTGAATTAATATAATAAACAGACTAAAATACTTATACCAAATTATCAAATTCAATAGAATTTTTCCTTGTAATTTTCAACTAATTCCTGTTTAGTAGATGGCCATCTTCCTCCATTATTAACAACACTACTTCGAAGAACTGATCTTTCATAATCTTGTAGTGTACAGCGAAATAGTAGATGAACTACAGTTTGATCATCATAACCACACTTGCACGTCTGTGATTTTATATTTGAAAAGGTAACTTTTAATTTTGTCATGTCCACTGAGAATTATAGAAATTTTAAATGAGTATGGTGCTTTAATGGGGTCTTTCACTAGAGTCACAAAATAGAAAATAAGTTATTTATATTGATACTAAACCCAAAAACATCGTACTAGATATAACAGAAGTTTAAAAAATATTATAATTTATTGAGATATTTGAGATTTAAAGACCTCTACAATTACGTCAAAGGATTATGACGCGTATCTATCATATTCTGAATTCTTTGTACTTCTCTTATTATTAAAAAAAAAATGATAAATTTTGACGTTTGTGATTGAAAAGGTTATATTTTAAATCGTTGAGAATGGAAATTCTTTGCTAAAAAATGAATGATTTTGATGTTTTGACTTTAGTAGAACTGATCAAAAATGATAAAATATACTTTTCTGTATAATAAAAATGAAATTTTATTCTAACATAAAGATGTTTTGGTCAGGATGTTGTAACATAGATTTCAATTTCAAAAGGTTATTGAAGAAATATTTTTCCCTATAATATCTATTTGTTGAACAAACGACTTAAGTGGGTCTTCGTTTCTTCATTTTTAAATGATATGATATAGCACATAATAACTTGTATATGATCATGATCATTATTTTAAGAAACTTCTTGCTTGCAAAACACAAATCGCGTAACTATTTATGTATTTGTTATTTCAATATTTAATATTAACAGACTTAAATGTGACATATGACGTGCATTCATTTTCATTTAATTTTATATTGTAGTGTTCCATGAATGATACATTTAAAAAAGATAAATTAGAATTAAATTAAAATTAAATTAAATGAAAATGAAAATGGTTGCATGAATTCGGCATAATTTGAAAATTTTTGTTTGGATTTTAATTCGTAAGTAGGTATATTTTAAATACATACATAATATATTATTTATCTAACTAATAAATATTACTTTAGGAAAAAATGGTTATTAGATACTGCCTAATTCGAAATTGTGGAAATGATTCTTTGACATCATCAAATAAAATATTTATAAGAATACCAATTTATTTGGAAATTAAAGAAACTTTTTAAAGCTGTTTGTTCGACCCGTTCAAAAAAGAATTGTTACCAGTTTTGCTGTGAAGATCACTTTGATGTAAGTTATATTGTTAAAATATACATGTGAGTTTTAATTAATAATATCGAATCTATTTTAGTTGTTGAATGATGCAGAAAATTTTATGGAATTGAAAACAATAGGTACCAGGCTGCGTATGACGAAAAATGTAGTACTTCATTTAAATTAAAACGTGAATGAAAAGAATCTGAAAGAAAGTCATTTAACCTTATCTGCAAAAAAAAAAAACGTAGACGTACTAATATTGAGCAACTTCAACAACACAACCCTCGATTCTTCGCCACCTAGAAAAATAAATGTTACATCAGAAACAGTCACCGCTTTGCCGTCAGGAAGTATTATTATTTCACCTACAAAATCTTGATTGAACATTCGGGAAAAATGATTTTTTAGACTTCCTTTTTCACTATTTGACCATTCTGACTGTCATTTGTTTATAGAAATATTTGACTCTTCGTCTCGCACTGCCCTTTTGTAAGATTTAACCTCCTAGTTGTTGAAATTGACTATAATGTAAGTTCAAATTTTCTCATAAATCCAAGCAAATTCTTGCAGTTTAATTATAATTGGAGAATTACCAAATAAAACGATTTTTCGTCCACGATAACTCAAAATCTAATACAGACATCGTTTTGAAACTTCATATTTAAAATTTTAATGTTGAGATTACGAGCTGATTAGATTTTGGTAGCAATCTATCAACCGAAAGTGGTAGTTTACTTGAAGACCTTTCTGGTTTTTTGTAGATGTAGAAAAGTATTAGCTAAAATTTTTATTTTGAACTTTTTTATATTCTGTACCGTTTTGAAATAAATTTTTTTGAGGAAATTATGTGGTGCCCACATCAGATTCTAATGACAATATCATTTTCAAACTTAATATTTCGTTGTTGCAAGTTCAAATTAAGAACTGGTTGATTTTGGTGACTGATCATCAACCGGAAGTGGTAGTTTACTTAAAGGCCTGTAAGGTATATCTCGGTAAATAATTGAGTTTGAATAAATTATGTTATCATTAAAAAGAGGTTAAATAATATTACATACAATTTTTATTTGAAACTCCTTTTTCTATTTAACTCCGTTTAAAAATTGATTAAGCGGGAGGTTATGTGATGACATATCAGATTATTTATAAGTAGTGTATTAACTGTTTTTCCATACAATTTCCATACATTCTATCGAGTTTGGTATCAAATTCAAAGTCTCTCCGAGGAAACTTCAACTCAAATAACAAAAATTTGTTTTGAACAATCGTCAATTCTTTTTTACAAATGTTATTTAAATCCTGTCGAGTTTGGCAGGTCTCACGGAAGAGACTTGAATTCAATTGTCAGAAATTTATTTTTAACGATCATCAATTGTTTTTTACAAATGTTATTTAAATCTTGCCGAGTTTGGTATCAAATTGAAGGTCTCCTGGAGGAGACTTGAACTCAAGTGACATAAATTTTTTTTGAGTGATCGCCAATTGTTTTTTACAATTGGTATTTAAATCCTGCCGAGTTTGGTATCAAATTAAAGGTCTCGTAGAGGAAACTTAAATTCAAGTGTCAAAAAGTTATATTGGACTATCGTCAATTGTTTTTTTTTCAAATGTAATTTTAATCATAGCTTATTTAGTATAAAATTAAAGGTCTTACGGAGAAGATTTTAATTTAAATGTATATAAAATATACGACCCCGAATTGGTTTCTTAGAAATGTTATTTAAATACTGCTGAGTTTAGTATCAATTTAAAGCACTCGCGGAGGAAACATGAATTCAATTCAAGTGTCAAATATTATTTTGGACTAACAATTGTTTTTTATAAATATAATTTAACTCCTCGAAATATACATATACCTACCTTCCTTAAAATACATCGTATCTCACAAGTAAACAAAAAAGTGATATAATCACTTAAAATACAATCAAATTGTAAAAAGTATGCCAAGATTTACCCAGAAAAAACCCCCCTATTTATGAAGAAAGTTTTCGTACCAACAAATAATGATTTAAGAAAGGTGATATTAAGTGAGCCAAGTATATTTTTACACATTAAAATATTTCTTAAAACGAATTATATGGAAACTAAAATATATATGTTAAAAGTGATATCAAGTGAACCCAGAATACAAAAAAGAAGATAAAGTTGTGTACGTTTGGCGTGTATTTTAATGCAGCAAAAGGCTTGGCGGACGCTTTTTAAGAAATTGAACCAAATCTTCGTGTAAAAAAATGTGTTTGCTTTCAATATAGCTTCCTTTAACATGCTTCTTGAATACAACTAAAATGGCATTTAATGGAGGGCTATGATTTTGACGTCACATACAAGAAAGAAGAGGTAAAAGTTGAGATGGAAGATCATAATACAAACTTTCATGTTTTGACCTTTGAGATGATGTTTTAACCAGATTATGTTTTTATTTTTGGAGTTTGTTATATAGGAAACTTAATAAATTTAATACTGGTCATATATTCTTTATAATAATAATGGGAGTCAATATTGCATAAACAACACGCATACTTCATTTTTCATATTTAGCATCATTTTAAGTACTGTTATCTTGACAGTGCTCGTGCCAGCATTTTGTTTGTATTTCGCCAATTGATACCCACGTGAATTTCATCGTAGTTCAATGAAAACATCAATAGATGGCAGAACGAAAATTTGCTTCTCTATAACCCTCCAATGAAAATTTTACATATTTATGTTTCATCTTATTTTGTTACTACCACTTACCTAATTATATACTTTATAAGTTGCTATGTAATTTTGCTTAAAATATAGAAAATCTACACATCTACATTTTGTCATTATTATAGCAGCGTTACATTATCCACTAATTTTCATCCTTACTATTAAAGTATTGTTTCAGTATCAAGAATTCAATATAAAATACTACTTTACAAATAGGTGTTGAAAAAAAAAATTAATTTGCTCTAACTTTTTAATTATTGAGTTTTTGTCATTCACCCCCCTTCCCCCACTTTAAATTTTTTCCGAACAGTATAAATCACAGTGTATTGTGTTAAATAATTAAGCGTAAAATAATTAATAATTTTTGTGAACAAAAAAATGCAATTTCACATATCTCATATTTCATATTTTTATTTATAATTTGAATGTTACACATTTAAATTAAATATAAAGAAAAATGTATGTTTTCACATATTTTACATTTTTATTAAAAAAAAGCAAAATTTAACTCTCATATACAAGTATCTAATAAGTACTACCTAAATTAGCAATTTACTTCTAAACAATGTTTTATTCTTATAATAACTTTAATTACAGCGTTTCAAATTATACATTTTTAAACATAAGAATGCTTTCCACTTGGAACACTTATTTTGAAATCCAAGAATTGCTGAAAATTTATTTACAATAGTAGTATTTTATTTGTAATATTTTAAAACTCTTTTCATTTCTAAAAATAAATAATTATTATTAAACATAAAATAACAAATGAAGTAATAATAACTTACTAATATTTTTAAACTCCTCTGGTAGTTTGTTGAATTTTGTTCCCAACATAGAATCCTTTGTCTTCTTAATTAAATTTTTCAAAATAATTATAGAGTCTTTATAACATAAATATCGTTTTTGTAAAACTAAAATAAATGCTTTAATGCCAATAAATTGTAGGACCTTTCTTCTTATATTTAAAGGTTCAACTGAAATAAAGAAAAATAATTTTGTAACAGATCAGTTCTACAAAAATATGTTGTGTGTAATGAAATTGGGTGTGTACATAAAAAACCCAAGAAACATCACGAGGAACGTAATTTAATTTACATTTATCATATTTGAGATGAAACAAAGTATGTTAGAATGGGGATATTTTCTAACATACTGAAGTGTGATGCTCGGTGAACATTATTAAAACAGTTGTTTTAAATAATAAATTTAGTACTTCTTTAAAATACAGGACTGGCATAATAAAATTTAACAGCTTAAGTATTTGTAAGGTTATTTTGATCACATAATGTATAAAACATATTATGTCCTATTCTTTTTCTATAAAAATACGAGAAGTCAACAGAATTTTCCTTCCATGTTAATATCAAGGTTTAATTGAACAAATATGCTAAAACGATGCACGATATGAGCAAGAAAGCATAAATGAACGCAATAAAAGTTACACAAAGCTAAACATGGAACAATATAAAAATTTTACAATACTCAGGGGCGTCGGAAGTCGAAATCAAGAGGGCAGAACGCTCCTTCCTTATAGAATCAGGGAGGGGGAACGCCCCTTCTAGATCCTGAACATGAAACGATTTTTGAAATATTCCGGTTTTATATGAAAACAGCATTTTATTTTAATCGAACATTAAGTTAAGATTAGTAAAAGTACACTTTTTTCATTCTATTTCTTCCACGGGACTTTTTTTTCTGTAGTTTTTATCCGCTGACAATTTTTTCATATAGTTTTTTTTTTCATTAATTTCTTTTCTCATTTCAATAGTTTAAATTTTTTTATTTTAAATTGACATTCGTCGAACAAATTAAAAAAAAATGAATATTCAATTGTTAAAAGCAAATTATCTTTAGCTCTGTAGGTACGTTCACTTCGCTCGCACTTTTAACAAACAAACCCTTAGCATACACTTCTCACGCTCGATAAACTCGAATCCACAGTACTCATTTTTTAATAAAAATGTTTCGAAAAGAGGAGGACCATTTGCTGAGAGCATCTTCGTGCCATTGACCACAAGAAATTTCTTCAAAATTCGACAATTAAAATCATTTAACAAAAGTCACAGAATTAACTAAAAACTAGATTATATATTTTGTAAATATAAACTTACCCTTATTTTTTTTTGTTTTTATTAACATTTTCCGTACATAATTTACATAATATTGCACTATATTTTTAATAAATTTGTGCAAATTATCTGGGGCTTTATCCAAGCGTTCTTTAATTGCCCAGTCTATTTTAAATGCAACAGTTATCATAGCTTTGAAATAATTTTTTAGAACTGTATCTCTTGAATTAAAATTCAGATTTAACAATATCTTGTTAAAGTTATATGAATTTATTTTCACTTTACCAATTTGATATAAATACCTAAAACACAGTATTATTATAAGCTGGTACAGTGCATGGAACTGAATATGGTAGGGTTCATAATAAACGAGTAGTTAACAATATTAGCAGTAAAAATAAATAAAAATACAATAGACTTGCAACGAATAGTACATTCGGCCGTACGCCGAATACCGAATATTCGGTTATTCCACGATACTTTTTAAATTTTTTCCTTTGAAGTAGATAAAAATATAAGACCACAGGTGAAAGTCCGAGTTAAAAATTCTTCCAAATAAGTGAGATATTAAGGTTGAATTTTAAATTACATTGATGAGTAATGCTTTACTATTCGCTTTTCGGCCAAATAATAAAAATATTGCCGAATAGGCCGAATACCAAATAGTTGTCAAATAGTCGTTGCAAGCCTAAAATATATGCATCTATCTACCTAACCTAACCTGAAACTATTATTAGAATTAATGTACTTCTCACAGAATTATCTAACCTGCAGGGAGCTGTAATCGTAGTTTTATTATACGATATGCTAGAATAAATCATTAATATTTCTGTTGGATATTCCATACTGCCTAATTATATTATGTAAAATATTGATACTGACTAAAGCAAGTACGACCATGCAGTCCATTGTGTATCTTTAACGATATTATGGCAGGTTTAAACTGAATTACAAAATTAATGCCCGTTTTCATAATCAGATTAAGACTTTATTTAAAGTGACTTTATTTTTAATTTAAAGTTGGCAGTTTTCATAATGACTATTTCACGTAAAGTAAACTTTACTTTACTTTTGAAGTATGTTGATAATACAGAATGTATCAAATAACGAAAAGAACTCAAAGATTTTATGTTTTTATAACCTTAAATAAGCAATATGACTACAAAAGAAAGAATAAGAGGCGTGATCTTCACTAAAGAAGAAGAATTATTACTAATAACTCCTTTCTCAGAAAATTCAAGAAGTATCAATGAAAGGACAATTAGCAGAAATACATACAGATCTTGTTATCGCTCAAATGGATTCCATATTGAATGATGAAAGAAGGAAAGAAAAGCTGCACCAGTTACAAATAAAATTATTAAAAAAACAAATTAGTATTACAATATAAAGTTTACATATTTGATATAATAATTTTTATTTTGTTATAAGAATTATTTTTATTTTCATGTTATTAAATAATATTCTATTGTTATAGTAAATCAAATCAAATTTAAATATTAAAATATTCATGAATAAATAAATTACGTGCTTCATGTGCTCTACAGTTTTGTATATTTTGACAGTTGTTCTCATCTACATTAACATTTTCTTCCAATGACAATGAGTCATCTTCGAAAGTTGTTTCATTCATTAATATTGCTAAATTATGCAGTAATTGTGCATTTTCAAAATTTGTCCTCAAGACACCGCTGTTAAAAATTTTCTGATCATGTACACTACCAGGCCACCGTGCAACAATATTTCTAATTTTTAATTTAGAATCAGATACTGTTTGAACATGTAATGAAATTATCCTTTTCTGTTTCGATAAATTATTCTACTCACCGATGCCACAGAGAAACCAAAAAAATCTAATGTAGACATAATTACGTTTCCCGTTGCATAAAACCGTAGAGTTAACAGTTATTTTGTTAAGGGTTGGATAGCTTCTCCTCTATGAAAATATAAAATTTTGTAGCGTTTTATAATAAATACGGAATTAAGTTTACAAACCTATTGCTAAATGCTAGCAGAACTGATTCTTCTGTTAATATGATCCAATAGTACCGAAACAACCGCTCTGCTTAACCTAAATCTTTGATAAAATTCGAGATCACTCCATACATATATAAAAATTATCAATATCAAAATTAATAATACGTTTTTTGTTTCCTTATTACATAATATTCATTTTCAGAACTGCATTCAGATGAAGTAGAAGACAAAGACAATAAATCCATTGTTATTTTAAAATGACAGCAAGCCTAACCAACCATTTAAAGTCTTAAAGTTGCCGTAAAGTGACGTTTAAGGTCCCTTTGGTTTAAAGTAACACTAAAATCCTAAAGTAACATTTTGAAAACTGGTATAACTTTAACTTAAAGTTTTAAAGTTGACATAGTTGATTATGAAAACGGGCGTAAGATTTATAAATTTAATGTTAAAATAAAAAACACATAAATATCGTAATTGGATAATTCTTGATTTACAAATTTTAAGATTTAAAACTTTCATTTTACAATATCGCCAAATTTCTAAATCTAATATTGTAAATCTAACAAATCACAACTGGACTGGAAAACAAAAAACAACTGTAACAGTAAGATGAGTTCTAGATTGTCAATTAAACTGATTTGTTTGTGGTTATCATAAAATATTGTTGAAACTTTGATGCGGAGATTGTCAACTATGATATTAATTAAATATCTTTGATTAAAGAACATCACACATAAAACCTAGGAGACAAGTTAAGGTTATTATTGTTGTTGATTAATACATATATAAAAAATCTGAAACCTTAACCTGATTGGTAGTTTATAAATTTAACAAATTTACTATGAACCTTGAAGGTAAGTCGTAAATTTAAAATATAAATTTGTAAATTAAATCTGGTATAAATCAACCATTAAGCTACTGTATACTCAAAAACCAAATTTACAATACTAATTAGGACAAGAAATTGCGAATAATGTATTTATAATTTACAATAATAGTTCGTTTACTTAAAAATAATTTGAAAATAAAAATTTTACTTTACGTGATACTAAAAAGAAGGAGGCGCCTTTGCAGGCGCGTGTGTTTGTGTGTGTGGATGAATGTGTGTAAGTATGTGCGATAACTCATAAACAAGAAAACTTAATAATTATAATTTATAATTATAACTTAATAATTATAAGTTTTATGATGTACGTATGAGTTTTAATGACACAGCAGGAATATTTGAAATTCAAATTATAATTTGTAATTATCCTGAATCTGTTTTTAATTTTTAGAAAAACTAAATAATAATATGAGCGTCATTAAAATAAATATACTGTTATATTATTGTTATATCGATGTCTACATAAAAGTCAGAAAAATATGTCACAAAAATGAATAATAAGAAAAGTGTTTCCATTGTGTAAAATCAATCTCCAATATATCATCGATCCAGATTAACAATTATCAAATTTACAACAATGAGTATGACAACAAACAAGTTACTGCGATATTTTTTTTCTTTACTTGTACAACACGTTTAAAATGTAAGTAATTACTAGGTACTTATTCAAATTAAAATTAGTATGCTAAAAACTTACGAGAAAGGTCTTGAAGTATTCACATTTTTTTTATAATATAATTTCGATTTATATCTGTAAGTCTCTAATTTTTTGTCAATGTGGATTTCAATTTCTTTCTTTTTCAAATTAAATATTCTTCCGTTAAATAAAATTTTATTATTCATTCCTAAATTCGACTGGGTTTTTTTCTCAGATACTATAGTATTTGCTTCCAAAATTTCTTTCACCCTGCAAAATTATACACAAAAAAAGTTGATAATTGAAACATTAATAATGATTATAATGTAAAAATGTCAAACCTTAACACATCCACCTTGTTTATGGAACAGAAGAAATAATCGTCAATGGTCCGATAAAAGAAATTATTTTTAGTCATAAATTGTTTTAAAAATCCTTGGTCGAAAAATGCTCTGAAATATATTTAAAAATATACTGTCTTATCAAACAATACAAGAACACGGACCACTTATATCAAGAAAAGTTCAATGTACATTATTTCATTCTTGTAAATAAATTATGTGTTACTACGAGTACTTTTAAAATTATTGAATTTTAACTAATTTGCCCTTCAAAGAACATCTTCCTTGGACGAACGAATTTGTATGGTCCACTCAAGAAAGATTTCGCTGTACATAATATACACAAGATTTAAAATCTATAGAGTAATTTCACGTAAATGTAACCTCAGTTTAAATTACTAAAGATTTCTGTGTACACATTCATGTATACGAAGATTTAAATATATCATGACACCACTTAGTCATTTCTGGGTGTAGTACTCTGCTTGTAGCAGATGTCGGTAAATGATATAATCACGGCTCCTAAAGTAATTAATGTAAAGGGGTTAATTCTGTGTGATAAAAATTGTTGTTATTTCCATCAGTCCGATACGCTATACCATGGTGCTATCAAATGGCATTTTATTTTCCTAAAATAAAAGATATTAACGCTAAAGCAAAATTCAGAGGATAACAAAAAAATATCACTACATATTGGTACCTCATACTGGGTACTTTCTAACTTTATACTAATTTAAAGTTTTCTGGCAACCCTATAACCTGGAACCCCATAAGAGTGTAGGTAGTGACAACGTTTTTGACAACGGTATTCAATATTCAATGATGCAACTTATAATATATATTATGATACAAGTGTATAAGTAAGCTTTTAAAGCACGTACGACGAGTTTAAGAGCACGACGCGAAGCGGAGTGCTTTTAACGTCGCTAGTGCTTTAAAAGCACTTATACACGCGTGTCATACGCTATTTTTATTATACCTGCATTATACTCTGGAAAAAAAAAAGAAAAACAACATTTTGATTTTGATAATTTTACGCGTGTGACGTTTGACGTATATCGTTTACATGGAGTTTGGGTAGTATTTATTGTTTACGTTTACAGTTTTGACAGTATTAACAGTAATTATTTGTGTTGTTGCTTAGCAACCTATAAAGCACGGCGTGTTTTAATCTTGCGTTTGTGAACGCTGTAGCGTGTTTTAAACACGGATTATGATGTAGGTATAATAAAAAAATCCGTTTATAATTATATTCAAGAGTCGATTTGAAAATTATGAATATTTTTCGTTGCTAACTTCACACCGACCGGTAGCATTATTAACTGTTGTGGCTGAAAAATCATCCAATCAGTATTAAAAGTATTAAAATTGCAAATTTCTAGCAGATCACTAAATTCCATTCATATTATACGAAGAAGTACTAGTTTAGCACTATTTATATAAGTTCATTTTAAATTTAGTGCATGCTAATTTTAACTTTAAACTTAGTGCTTACTTTTGGGGGGCTACCGTGAAATCCGCCCCCCAAATATAGTTTTTTTTTAATATTCAAATTAAAAACGGCACTAATTATATTTATTATTCCATGAAAAAGCACACTAATGCAGCACTACTAAATTGCAAATATAGTACTATAATTTGAGGGACCAGATACACGGAGGTGAGTTTTTGGTGGACTTGACTCAAGTAGTTCTATTTGCATCATATGAGTGCATAAATTTGCTAACTAGCAGTAAGAAAACTACAAATGATTAATTTTTTTATATATTTTTCACATATTACATTATTTAAAAAGTTAGTAAAGGAAACCTATTTACAAACATTTACATTATGTAGCTTAGAAAAATAGTATTAGTATAAGAAAATAAGGTAAAAAATAGCCAACTTTTTACTCTGAGATTTTTTTTTATGGAAAGGGTAGGTTTAGAGGTCAGAAAACATATGTCACGTACGCTACCACCAACAACATACAGGGTATTGAGATATATATGATTTTTGCGCTTGACAAAAAACTGGCAATATCTGCGAGATGCGTTTTTGAAAAAAAAAATTCAAGTAAAAGTTGTTCAAAATTAAATTTACTTCAAAATTGCTTTTATGAAAAATTTAAATTTTCCCAATAGTTTTCCAGTAAAAGCGAACTAGACTTATTCATGTAGATGCAATATACATTTATGTATACAGGATGCCCACTATGTATGGAATACAGTACATATCTCGGTAAATATTAACTTTATAAAAAAGGATTGTATATAAAAGTTGTTTAACATTTTATTTTCTATAATAAGATAGCATTCAATTATTTTGTATTTCAGAAAACAAATTAGTAACGAATAACTTTACTTTTTTTAATAGCAATGTACCCTTTCATTACGCTCATTTGATAGATTTTTTTTCTCTTTTCGGTGACATAAAATCTTACTACACTTTTACTTTTATTTGATACTTTGTTGTCGAAAAATTGCTCTCTCTTGAGATATTTTTAGTTTTTTGTCAAAAAAGGCGAAAAATGTGTATTATATAACGAAGTGACAAGCTTGCTTCGCTAATATAACTGATATGGAAGCGAGGAACCTCAGAACCTTGTATGTTGTTGATGGTAGCGTGTGTGACATAACACGTCACTCAATAAGTTCGTAGGATGGCTAATGAAACAACAACTTTTTGGCAAAATTTGACTTGATTCATCAACATAGTCCCCTTGAAGGATGACACATTCATTCCTACGCTTCTACAACATTTCGATGCCTTTTTTGTAGAACGAAATATCTTTGGCCGCAAAATACCCTTCAATTCCGGAAATCACTTCTTCATTAGAGCCAAATCGCTTTCCCTGGAGCATTCTTTTTAGGCCTGGAAACAGTTAGTAGTCGCTGGGTGCCAGATCTGGTGAATATGGTGGATGAGAAAGCAATTCAAAGTGTAGTTCGTGCAATTTTGCCATTGTTGCAATCGACTTGTGGCACAGTGCATAGTCTTGATAACAGAGCACTTTTTACCTCCCGCCTACCTCTAGGTAAGGGAGGTATTGTTTTTGGTCAAAAAATTGGGTAGTGAGTTTTCAATGAATAAGCACGTTTTAGGGTCCCTACAATACGATTTTACTATTTTCGCGATGATGTCTGTATGTATGTATGTATGTATGTATGTATGTATGTATGTATGTATGTATGTATGTATGTATGTATGTATGTATGTATGTATGTATGTATGTATGTATGTATGTATGTGTGTGTGTGTAGTCTGTGGCAATTTTTTCGTCTCGCATAACTCAAATACTATAATACCAAAAAATACAATTTTGTGAATTATTACTTCTTATATTTAAATGAAGGGCTGATTAGATTTTGGATAAAATTGGTCAACCGGAAGTAGCAGTTTACTTGAAGCCCTTAACAGTTTTTCGCGAAAAACACGGTTAAATTTCCTTTTTCAACAATTTATGTTATTTTGAAAGTTGAAGAATATTTAATTTTACATGTATTTTGATTACACTAATTTTATTAATTTTCATTAGATTTAGAGATAATAAAATATAAATAAATTAGATTTCACAAATCTTACATTCCTAGTACACCATGGAAACATTTAAAAATTTTCAATTTTTTACGAAATGTGACACATGTCATTGTGATTGTGAAGCTGTTTTCTTATGGAAATATATGTCAAAAAATTAAATAAATATACGAAAGAAAATTAAAATTCTCAAATATAAATAGAAAATAAACAAATAAGAAGGTAAGTTTCTGTATCATCAAATACTATTTTGTATCGTTTAAGAGTAGTATTGGGCGGGAGGTTATGTGCTGGCCACATCAGATTTTTTCTTCTTCATTTGGGGTCGATTTTTTATAATTTCTTCACTCAAACGCACCAATAATGCAATATAATATGCGCTATTGATGATTCTTCCTTTCTCCAGGTAATCGATGAATAAAATACCGTTCACATCCCAAAATACGCAGGCCAAAACCTTACCAGCTGACATTTGCGTTTCTGGTCGCTTTGGACGGTCTTCATCCTTTGCTGTTCACTCCGCCGACTGCCTATTTAACTCTGAAGTATAGTGATGGATCCATGTTTCATCCATTGTCATATACCGCATGAAAAATTATTTTTATTGTGCTAAAACAGCTCCAAAAAACGCTTTGAATCGTCGACGCGCTGTTGTTTTTGATCGACTGTGAGCAAACGCGGTACCCATTTAGAACAGAGCTCTCTCATCCTCAAATGTTCATGCAAAATGGTGAACAAACTGCCTTCTGATATCTTTAAGGTGTCAACTATCTAACGAAACTTCAATTTACGATCGCGCAAAATAACTTTGTGGACTTTTTTATGTTTTCGGGAACAACTGCCAAATTTGGTCGACCAGAACGTTCAACATTATCGGTGTTTGTACGGCCGCGTTTAAAATCAGCAAAAAAATTCTCTGCCATTTGTCTCAATGGAGCAGAGTCCAAATAACATTTGTCAAACCATTGCTTTGCATAAACGGTATTTTTTTCCATTAAAAAGCAATGCTTTATCAACACACGAAATTCAGATTTTTTCATTGTTGTGAAAATTACAAAAGTAGCGTCACTAAAACAACTGTAACAAATGAAATAAGCGTCAGATTGTCATAAAATTTTGACACGTATCGTTCTAAGGTTGGTACTTCCTAAAAATCATATTGATTTGTCAATAGTGGTGCCATGCATATATCATCCTACGGACTTATTGAGTGACGTAATATGTTTTCTGACCACAAAACCTACATTTCCATAAAAAAACTTAAGAGAAAAAAGGTCGCTTTTCCGTCTTTTTATGTCTAATTTTCCTGGACTAAAGACGTTGATTTAAATACAATTTACAAGAAAAATTCGAAAGTAAATTATGTAAAACCATTATTGTAGTAACACAATAATAATGTCGCTCATCTAACAAGCAAATATTAAAGTAGAAACATTTATTATAAATGTTGGCGATGATGACTCAACTATTGAACACGAATCTAGTAGTGAGGATGATATGATATATGTTTTCTTTGTATGTTTTTATTGTTCAATATTTTTTGGTAATTTTTAATATCTCTGAGTTGCTGATATATTTATACGGCGTAATGTATGTACATAATAATATATTTTTTTCACTTTTCCACTTTTACTACTCATAATTATACGAGTACAAGTTACAAAAAATAGGGAAACTGCAACGCCAGATATAAAATCAAATGCAGCCTACATTAATTTTGTAAATATTCAGAAACAAATAAATATTGTTTTTTATTAATATTATCAATAAAGATATCCTTAAATAGGATTTAAATGATAGTCGTGAAAAAATTAATATATAAACCACAGTTAAGAAGTCCATTTTTATCGCCTTGTATCGTTGTATCTCTTGGGATACAATCTTGGCGCTAGGTTAATAATGTTAATTTTCTGAACCTTAGTGTGTAATATACTATTTTTTATTTTACTTTTTATATCTACATTTCGAACCTGACATTGGTGTATTGTTTTGTGTTGTTATATGTAGTAAATACACTTATAAATTTGAATTTTTTCGGCACACCTATGGTTTTATAACTTTTCCCTTACCGCAGAGAATTTCTAAATTATTTCAACTAGCCAAAAGATGTCGTTTGGACTGTACCTCCCTTACAGGTATGTGGAGGGCGGTTATATTATTTTATATTACTAGCAAGGTAAACAGTTTTTGCTGCTGATTGGAGGAAATGACCGGCGAAACGATCAGCCTGTCACCTCCTTGAAGCACTAATAGCTATAACATACCTAGCGATTTTATGAGTATCATAACAGCCGCAGATGTAAGTTTGAAATCCAACATGGTTTGTTAAATACACTTGCGAGCAATAAAATCAATCCACCTCGCATTTTTTACTTTCAATGAGTTTTATTAAAATATTATGTAATATATAATTTTTAAAAATTTGTTATTTCAGCGGTCAGTTCATAATCTTTGAAATGAGCCTTTTTAAGGGTATTAAAGTAGAACGGGTTAAACCCTGCGCGAAGAAGAGCAACAACTTGAGCGGCTACAATCCGCGTGGTGTGCATCTTATAAAATTGCTTCTGCTTGTGCTAATACGCTGATCTGTTTATACTGGATCCGGAGTTCACAGTTTAAGGGCTGATCGGCAAATGATGTGTTGATAGTGTGTGCACAAGCTTTTATAACCTTGGATGCGCGCGAAACTCGTAATTGCTATAGCGCGTAAAAATAGACATTTTTAATTTTAAGTCCGTTAATTAACTTAAAAACTTATTAATTTTAGAAAAAGCATATCATTCTAAATATTCTAATAATATTTTATTATTATTATTTAAATTCCGTAAGTAGATTTAAATAAAATTCATTTAACGTGAAAAATGCAAGGTGGGTCGATTTTTTTGCTCGCAAGTGTAGTTTACCGGTTTCAGAATATGAAGACTTCAACGTCATTAATAAATATTATTTTTTGAATAACACCTGTCATAATTTTCGAAGGTAATCAAGTAAAGTAAGTGTGTTTGTTTTTATTTAACACCGTGGTTGTAGTTGTTTTATTTCATATTTATAAATATTTTTTTACTTAAAACGTTAAAAGTGTTCATAACGACTAGATAAAAAATGGATTTTGGCGATGCTGAATTGCCTGAAAATATTTGGAACGCAACTGGTGAAGCTCTGAACAGATTAATTCCGTCTGTATGAATAAATAGCGTTATATTGTCATTGTGTTTTATTTCCATTTTTCTGACTGTTTTGGTAGGTCAGTGTGGCAATATTACCGTACAGCATAGAGTTATTGCTTACTTGTTAGCCTACTTTTTTTTGTGAGTAAACATTGATTTACTATCCTGAAACCGTTAAAAATATTTACATGACGCGTTTAGTTTGATTTTTTTTTATTTCCTGACATTTACGACCGACAACTGTTACTTATTTTTTAGCATTTTTTAAAACCAATGAAATAAGCCATCGTGTATCCCGGTGATAATCTCTGTAGCTTTCGTTTTTCTTCGGCAAATTAGAAAATATTTCTCCAGTTTCTTTCTCAAATTTATTGCCATTTGACAAAAGCCAGGAAAGCCCGTAGTTGGAAATTAGGAAACGAGTAGTAGTTTGTTTCTGTTTCAGCTTCATTTACCCCATTACTTTATAAAATTACTTTAAAATGTCCAATAACAGAAATTTTTAGCAGAACAGTTAGATTGGTGAAAGTTTTTTGTGAATGATTTTGTACGTTGTACTAGATATTTTGTGTATAATGGGATCATAAATTTAAAAAAAAAGTAGTGTTTTTTTACAAATTATAAAAAAATTTAGATCATTTCAGTCACATGTTATTCAATATTTTCATTCATAATTTCCTTTCTGAAGTTTCGCGGTTGCAAAATCGTTATGTCATCTTGTAATAGAATGTACAGCATGGCAAGGCAAAAGAGGTATTGATAATAAATAAAAACTTGCTTTTCAGGGTTGTAATATTCTTATTATTATTAAAATGAATACTCCGATAAATTAAATTAGATATTCGTTAATTATAACGTTTTTAGTTAAAGAGTTTAGGACGTGTTAAAGTAAAAATACTTTGTTGTACTATATCTTGTCGCTTGTCGGTAATGTCGGTAGTCTCATTATCACACCTGCCATCTCAAGTCATATGTTTCAAATTAAACTTATGTTTAGTATATTTGTTATATTATTTTGCCCAGGTAATATGAATAAACTATATTTGTAAAAACCTCTCAGTAAATAACAATGACTGATAACAGTCAATTTGACAGTTGATGTAGTTCCTTGCTCTCCGCAAGAGCGTGTTTCGTAGAATTACAAGGTGACGCAGGTGCTGACGTCACAAGCGAAAAATTTGAAATAGGATGCCAATTTCAAAAAAGCGTATCTTAATAACTAAATGCCTTTTAATATTAAAATTAGTATCTATATTTATAATTTTACTCAAACTTACAGAAAAAAAAAAATAAAATGAAAAAAGGTTTATGATCCTATTCAGTCATACCAATCTGTGATAAAAACATAACAACAAAATCCGTTAAATAATAAAACTTATTCTACCACATATGATGGTGCGATAATATGGGATTCCAATGCCAAAACAAAGAAAGAAATTTCTTGTAATCGGGGAAATGTATCATTTCAAGTTACACGTTTCGCTATTATTTATGTACGAAAATCTCAATTATAAATGGAAAACTAATAACCAAATGTAAACATATGACTTAGTATTAAAATTTTACGTAAGTTCAACAATTTACCTGTACATATCGCATAATTGTGCTGAGAAACGCATGCCTTGCATTAACCCTCTGTTCCACAGGTAATAATTATTATTGTACACATGTACTGGCTGATTTTGCAAAGCATTTATAATATCATCCCGAAGAGATGGATAATTCTGTAAGGAAAATATTTATCATAAGAACAGCAGTATTCAATAACTACACATTATCATCATTATTATTATTTTTCAAAAATAAAATTCCTTCAACAAAAGTTTCACATAGTAATTTCAGAGGAAATTAAAAAATATATCTTGCAGAAGTTTAAATTTTATATCCTAATCAGTAATTAAACATTGCTTATTTACTTTAAACAATTTATTTTCCACTTTACTATAGGTATAGCTACCACAAAAATACAAATATAATATATTCGTAATAAGAATAATAATTATATATATATATATATATATATATATATATATATATATATATATATATATATATATATATATATACAGGATGTTCATTTTTAAGTGGCTACCATTGCGATCTCGAGAACTAGAAGAGATACGAAGTTGGTTAAATTAGCAAAGAATCTCTATTTCACATAGGTATTTCAATGATAAACTGAAAAAATAAATTCAACCAGTGGTTCTCAAAATATGGATACCAACTTTTCTATTTTAAATAGAAACATATATTTTTTATTTGTGCATTCAATAGAGCTCTTTATTCTGAATCCAACGATATAAAATTTTCATACCCTTACATAACAAAATTTTCGAAAAAAAATTAATAAAAATTTGAACTAATTTTTCCTAAATATGATATTAATTAGAGTGCCATGAATGAAAAAAGTGAATTAATCCATTTTTAGGTATTAAAAATGATATGAAGAACAATTTCTCATTTAACAGAAGTAGCAATAAACAAAATATTCACTTTTTTCATTCATGGCACTCTAATTAATATCATATTTAGGAAAAATAATTCAAAATATTAATTTTTTTTTTCGAAAATTTTGTTATGTAAGGGTATAAAAATTTTATATCGTTGGATTCAGAATAAAGAGCTCTATTGAATACACAAATAAAAAATATATGTTTCTATTTAAAATAGAAAAGTTGGTATCCATATTTTGAGAACCACTGGTTGAATTTCTTTTTTCAGTTTTTCATTGAAATACCTATGTAAAATAGAGAATCTTTGCTAATTTAACCAACTTCGTATCTCTTCTAGTTCTCGAGATCGCAATGGTAGCCACTTAAAAATGAACACCCTGTATATATATATATATATATATATATATATATATATATATATATATATATATGTATATATATATATATATATATATATATATATATGTGTGTGTGTGTGTGTGTGTGTGTGTGTGTGTGTGTGTGTCTGTCTGTGTGTGTGTGCGTGAGTGCGTGCGTGTGCGTGCGTGCGTGCGTGCGTGCGTGTGTGTGTGTGTGTGGGTGTGTGTGTGTGTTACAAGTACATAATTTAAGGATTTATAGAAGAGGCACATAAAAGGGCGAATCAATAAAACCATATTATTTACGTTTTACACACAAAATTATGTTTAATTAAATAAAAAAAATATATCATCACGCCTTGTACCCATTATGAGTGTGGCACTCTGCTTACGCAGATCTCGGTAAGTGAGGATATATTCGTGTATGAAGTGCGGTTACCAACGACAGGGGTAAATTTAAATTTGCAACTGTCAGCTGTGGGATTCGAACTAAGGATCTCACGACCCCACAGTCCGAAGCGTTACCACAGAGCTATTTACCCCAATTTACATCTTTTATATGTTTAACTGCGTTGCATATTATTTTTCTGAGTTAAGAATGAAAATTTTACAGAATGCAGCTTAAATAAGTACATTAAATTTAACGAATGATAGAACTTGTGGAGTACAATAACATTTCTTAATAACTTTTTAATTTCTTATACAAAGTATAAGGAAGTAGTGTCCTCATGAAAAAGCCGCTGCCGAGATTTTGAGACCTACTTAATCCGTTTTGATCATTTTCCCAATGATGTCTGGGTGTGTGTGTATAGATGAATGGATGGATGAATGTGTGTCCGAGTGTGCAATATCTCATGAACGCGGTAAGATATGATAACGAAACTTAAAAATTTTATAAAAATATACAGAGCTAAGTTGATTTTGAATGAAATTGAAAAAAACCGGAAGAAGTGTTACTGGACACACAAACAATAAATTCCTTTTTTTTTCAAAAATAGAATCAGCTGTGAAGGAAACTTTCAAACAAAAGATGTTTGTAAAAATATTTGGAATATAAAATGATATTTGCACTTTTCTTGTACATTCTCCTAATTTTTGCGAAAATCTAATTTTTACGAAAACCTAAATTACATATTTAATTGGAATGGTAGATCTCAGGACAATAAATAGATATACGGGGTATCAAAAATCGTACCGGCAATATTTCAAAGATGAATTCCAGAACTTATTTACATGTCCTACATGTAACCATTGACAATTTATTGGTTATTTCGTAACATTTCTAGGATTTTAATTCAACGAATTTTTCTAAATATATTGGTGTAGGTTCGACTTTACTATAATCACTTGTTTATGATATTTTTAGCGACCATAAAGGACCCTTTATGGAGCAGGCCGATAAAGCAAAATTAATAAACAATAAACAACTTGGTAACTAAAAAACAAAAAAGAAGCACAGTCTGAAATATCAAATTTGTTCATGTCAATGACATATGGGTCATTCTTTTCATACTCGACCAACAAAATTCCCGACAATCACCGATTTATCTATAAATGCTTTTACTTGCTTTATTTTGTCCAAAAAAAATTTTTTAGATTCTTTGGGGTCCATTTTAAGGAAAAATGACAAAAATATATTTTTTTTCGTATTACAAATATATTTTTCACTTAATAATTTTGAAAATTACGAAAAAATTTCAAAATTCATTTTCCAAAATACACCATCTTCGATTTGTAAGTAATACAGTTCAAAATGCTTGGAATACATGAAAGTCTATACGTACAAAATTCAGCCATGGTAATTGAAAATCGGCCAAGTTTTGACTGTGTTTTACATTAAGTAAAACCCCTCCTCCTTCGGAGTCGGGATTTACCATGCAGTTTGCTTTCGTGATTGTTGCTAAGCAAAAAAAATTCGTGCAAAAATTAACATTTATCTACAAAATCAGAAGGTCTTGTGATATTACCTAACACATAAAATATATACGGCCCTTAGTAAAGGCACACGAGCTACTGTGATATTACCTAATACAAAAAATGTATACGGCCCTTAGTAAAGGCACACGAGCTACTTAAAAAAATGTAAATTGGCAACTCTTTAAACAAACAATTTTCATAGCATCATTAGGTAACTGGGCAAATCAGTACAAACGTTAAACGTCAAAATTCGACAAATTATTTTTCAAACATAAAACTTCATTTTGAAAGGTTGCTATATCTAATAAAAATAAAAAATTAATCTGAAAAGGAGTTAAAAACTTAAAAGTATTAAAGGATTAATAGTCCAGGCAATGAGTACTTTCGGGGTTACAAAAGATCAGGGAGTGTTCGTTTTTGGAAGATTTTTACAGTTCAGTGTCCTAATTAATATTCTGAGTTTGCGACCTTGAGCGACCGCCGCTCGCGCCGCCATATTGAAAAAAAGGTACTAAAAAACAGTTTTTCGAGAATAGCTTCTCTCCAGCGGCACCAAAGTTGAAAATAGTTATTATAAAAATTATAGACCATAAAATTCTCTAGAGAAAAGGTTCTTAATAGTTTTTGTGTATGTGTTACAGTTTTCAAGAAAAACGAGAAAATAAAAATATAAAATTCTCAGTCTGTGTAAACCAAGTCAAAAATTTGTGTTAATACACAAAAACGGCTGACATTTTTTAACGGACTGAAATATCGACTACCGGTGATCAACATTCGATTGCCCGGTCATTTTTGTATTAGCACCATTATTTTTACAATTTTGGGAAGTCTAGTTCAGTTGTAATATATACATATTTCCCGAGGAAGTATAAATAAATTAAAATAATTTTCTTAAAATTTTGTGTTTAAATTACTGTAAATCTTGAACGGAATAAAATATCGACTTCCGGTTTTCAGCATTTGATTGCTCATACATTTATCTATTAGCACCATAATATTTTCATTTTTAGTAAGTCTAGTTCAGCTATAATGTATATATATTCCCCGTGAAAAAAAAATAAATTTAATTATTTTTCTTAAAATGTTGTGTTTAAATTACTGTAAATCTTGAACGGACTCAAATAGCGACTTCCGGTTTTAGGCATTCGATTTCTCGGACAATTATCTATTTGGACCATTATTTTTACACTTCTGGGAAGTCTAGTTCAACTGTAAAATATACATATTTCCCGAGAACACATAAAAAAATTTAAGTAATTTTCTTAAAATTTTGTGTTTAAATTACTGTAACTTTTAAACGGAATCAAATAGTGACTCCCGGTTGTCGGCAATCGATTGCTCGGACATATATCTATTAGCATCATCATTTTCACACTTTCGGTAAGTCTAGTTCAGCTGTAATATATACATATTACCCGAAAAAACGTAAATAAATTTAAGTAATTTTCTTAATATTTTGTATTAAAATTATAGTCCAGGCAATGAGTACTTTCGGAGTTAAAAAAGGTCAAGGATTGTTTGTTTTTGGTAGATTTTTACAGTTCGGTATCCTAATTAAAAAAATATAGCGATTTTGCGAATTGCAGAAATTTGCAGGTTAACTCCGCTGTAACTCGTGTACTACTCATCCGATTGGAAAATGTTTAAAACAGAAGTTGTAGGGAATTTTATGCTCTATAATTTTTGTAATAACTATTTTCAACCTAAGTTTCGCTGGAGAGAAGATATTTTTGAAAAACTGATTTTTTGTACCATTTTTCCAATATGGCGGCGCGAGCGGCGGTCGCTCTAGGTCGCAAACTCAGAATATTAATTAGGACATCGAACTGTAAAAATGTACCAAAGATGAAAACTCCTTGACTTTTTGTAATGAAAGCCCATTTTTATGTCTTCATTGCCTGGACTATAATTACATCAACGCAATTTTACATAATTCTTCTTGAAAGTATACAGTAATATTTCATAAAAATATTCTAAAATTTCGTTTAATTCTAATAGCACATTTACTAGTTTGATGGATTTATGTGACTTTACATTCACAATGAGCATATGCCCCAGACCTACATAACATAAATCATTGGAGGAAAGAATATAAAGGAGAGAGAGCGTTAACAAGCGATAGTGAAGTCCCCACTAAAATTTTAACCTCTGTTATCGCGTTGTTATAGCAACCATAAGAATTTGGCAGCCTTACTATTTTTTCTGAACATGTGTACCGCGCAAATTCCCACTATTATTAGAACCTTAGCTTGCTTGCGTCTTCCCTCACCAGGTTACATTCCCCTTGCCACTAATATAAGCTTATGCTCTCTCCTTTATCTCCTTTATAAAACGTAAAACTTACGTGTTCACAAAGAACATAAACATAAATAATGAAATTTAGTAATTTTAGAATATTACGTTGATAATGTAAACTTGTTTTTTCACGACATGGTAGGAAACCCCACCGTTCTTATCCCGAAATAGTGAAGTAAATGTGTTGTTCCTCTCTAGAGAGGAAAATATGGAAGTGTTACCAATATGAATGTTATTTACAAAAAAATTATTATAAAAATTATAAAAAAATTCATAATTTTATTAAAATTCCTTATTATAGTGATAAACATATTTCAAATTATCTTACAATTATGTCTTATATATTTCTTTTTCTTATTAAATCACAGTTTGACAACTTATTAAAGATATTTAAGATTGGTTCATTGGCAACACTGCTACACCGCCTTGTGTCCGATATCCTAACTTTTAATGTATCAGTCTGTCAGTTGTGTTCTCAAAAAGTATTTTAGGTCCGAGCAAATCGTTTTTAGAAACATGTTGTGAAAAAAATGTTGTGTCTAACACGAGAGGAAAGCTCTTCTTCCACTCTCGTTCCAAACGCCTCACTCGCTGCGCTCACGAGGCAAACTTCGAACTCGAGGGGGAAAAAGTAGCGCTTTCCTCTCTAGTTTGACAAATAACTATTCCTTATTGATTGTAATAGCTGTCATTTCCCAAAATTTGTTATAAAATGTCAGAATCAGAAAACAATATTGCCGTCTTAGCTTTATTATTAAAACTTAAATAACTCATGATACAAATTATAATTATTATAGAAGATATTGCCATTCTATTACTATTGTTAAAACTGCGTAACAATTTGAAAGGTTATTTACTCAGTTTAAAATTGGGGAAAATCATACGCCAATTTCAAAGAAAATAATTTTCATAAATCAAAAACCCATGCTGTGGATTTTTAATACAAAAAATGAAAATTTTTAGTTTTACATTTACCCATATAACTTTTGACAGATATGCTAGAAATCGCTTTCGTTACCTGAACTAAAAAGTTTAAAGTGAGCTCTTTCAGAATCCCATTCACTTGTTTTAGTGGAATGATTTTTAAATTAATATACATTTTTTTTTAAGTATTCTATGCAGGGATCAAAAATGACCCTAAAGAAATATATACAATTTAAATTAAAACACGGTAAAAGGGGTCAAATAAGGAAATTCCTACTTAGTTTTAGATGAAAATAAACAAGTTCGTATTTGCATTCATAGACTTTTTTGTCCGATTTCACGTAGAATGATTCTAATATATTTTATTTGGTTTGAAATACTGAACTAATACATGACGTTTGCTAGCGAAATTTAAAGTATGTGCAATGTTTATAAACATATGTAATTTGAACCGATTTCAACTTCATGTTTTTCTTGCGGGTGATCTTATGTACCTAACTATTAGCTCAATTTTACGTTTAAGTATTTACTTATGTAGTTCTTATGCTTATGCTCATTGAGAATTGAGACTTAAAATTGTCGACTCAGAATTAATCTACCTGCAGCTTATCACCACTTTACCGAACAACCTGCACATTTAATAATATATTTCAAATCTTAGTTACAATAGGAACAAAAACTAAAAAATTTTTAACAGCCGTGAGAGAAACTCGGTTTCTATGATAGAAACAGCCAATTTCATATCTACGGGAGATTAGAGCACTTTTCTCCCGTCGTGAGGCAAAGTGCTCTAATAATGTGAAAAATAAATAAAATTAAACAAATCAAAAGTAACTATCATAAATTATTATAATTCAAATAATTTTTAAATAATTAAAAACCATCATAAATATTGGTGTCATGAAAAAAATAGTATTATACACTGCAGGAGAGAAGTGTATTTTCCCCTTATACGAGTATATACAGCTCGTGCTTTAATTTACTCTGCGGAAAAAAATCATCCACTTTTCACATTATTTGAGCACTTTCCCTCACGACGGGAGAGAAAGTGTACAAATCTCTTGTAGATATGCAATTGGCTGTTTCTGTCATGATTTTAGTATCATATAGAAACCGAGTTTCTCTTCCGGTCGTGAAAAATATTTTTTTCGTAATTATCAATGGTTAATGATATTTATGATTATTTCAATACTACTGCTATTGCTACTGGATTAAATTATGAAAATACCGGAACCATAGATATTTATAAATAATCTAAATACATAACTTGATATGCAAAAGTGAAGCGGAACATTTATTATTCGTGGTAGATGGCCCTGTTAAAAATAAGTTTTGCTCAATTAATCCTAAAGAAATTTTATTATCGAAATCATTGTTATTATAGAATATTTAATCTAACTTTCTGTCATGTATATAAAAATACTAAAATGTATTTATGTTTTCTCGGGGAATATGTATACATTACAGCTGAAGTAAACTTACCAAAAATGTAAAAATAATGGTGCTAATAGATAAATGTCTGAGCAAATGAATGCTGAAAACCGGAAGTCGATATTTGATTCCGTTCAAGATTTACTGTAATTTAAATACAAAATTTTAATAAAATTATTTAAATTTATTTATGCTTTCTCGGGGAATATGTATATATTATAACTGAACTAAACTTCCCAAAAGTGTAAAAATAATGGTGCTAATACAAAAATGTCCGGGCAATCTAACGCTGATAACCGGTAGTCGATATTTAAGTCCGTTAAAAAATGTCAGCCGTTTTTGTAAATTAACACAAACTTGGTTCTAAAGACTGAGAATTTTATATTTTATTTTCTCGAAAACTATAACACTTAACACAAAAATTATTAAGATCCTTTCCTGTAGAGAATTATGTGCTCTACAGTTACTTCGTATATAACAGTTTTTCACATTTCAAAAAAAAAATTGACGAAAAGCAAAAAAATGGACGCAATTTTATCAGAAAAGAGGGCGCCACGTTGAACGCACAAGAGTTAGGAGGTCAAAAACTTGGATTCTTCATCAAGGGACCGACCTATATAACATATTAAAAAATTGGAACTACTTAACCTTTTGCAAGGCAAATGTCTCTATTCCCTGGACTATAATGAGATCAGTCAATATATTTTCTTTCAAGCAATTTATTTTGGATTTTATCAACTTCGGCTTTTTTGCCTTTCCTTCTTTAATAATATCACTGGAATTCTCAAGTAGAGTTACGGCTACTTTGGCGCTCAATAATTTTTTTTTTATTTCTTTAATTAATCCATTTCTTGTTGGGTTTTGCATTAATGTCGCACAAATGGAATATTTTCATAATTTTCGTTTAAAACTGTTAATGATTGTTCTAAATACAAAACAAAATTTATTTCTTGGTTTATTTTAATCTATATTTCGTCAATTCGAGAGAATTTCAAATTTTAGAATTAACTTACAGGGTGCAAAATTGAAATGTAGCGTATAGGTATTTCAGTGATATTTTTAATACCTACTTCTATATCTCCTTAACTATTCATTTAAATTCTACATCCTGTATATAAGAAAAATGCATGAATCTAAATTTGAAAAATTGACTAAATGGTTAAATAATTGACAAATAGTAACCAGACCCAAAAAAGTGACTTTTAGTTTAAAAAGTGACTCAATGGCAGCCCTGCATTATACTCCAAATAGATTGCATAAATACTTATTACTTACCCTCAGAAACTTCTTAATGAATGGTATCAATTTATCTGCAACAGAATCATATTTATAAAAATTGAAGCGAGCCCAACTTCAGAAAAGAAGTATAGATTCAGTTTGACAGTATGGATCATGACGCCAAATGAAAAATAACAAATAATTATGCTAAATTTAATCAGTGATAAAGTTCGTCTAGAACAACAAGTTTTCGTAGTAACTCTTTCTTATCTCTCATTTTTACCTCCCGCCTACTTCTAGGTAAGGGAGGTATTGTTTTTGGTCAGAAAATTGGGTAGTGAGTTTTCAATGAATAAGCACGTTATAGGGTCCCTACAATATGATTTTACTATTTTCGCGATGATGTCTGTATGTATGTATGTATGTATGTATGTACAGGTTGTTGACCGCGACCCCGGAACATAGAACTTTAACATGTAAAATCATATTTTCGTAATTTCCTGTTTAACAAATTATATTAGACAAAAAAGGTTCAAATAAAGTTGAGAGATCATAAAATTCTACATCAGAATCAATAAACAGAATTAAATTTACATGAGCAATAACGCCAGAAATTAAATATGAAATTATTAAAAATTAGCTCAAAAACCGGGTTAGCCTTGGAAATGAAACAAAATTCTAAAAAAAAAATAGTCAATTATGCAATTTATAATAATAATTAAAAAATACAATTTTTATTTCCAATTTTATACAAATTTGTTTCATTTCCAAGGCTAACCCGATTTTTGAGCTAATTTTTAATATTTTCATATTTAATTTCTGGCGTTATAGGGCATGTAAATTTAATTCTGTTTATTGATTCTGATGTAGAATTTTATGATCTCTCAACTTTATTTGAACCTTTTTTGTCTAATATAATTTGTTAAGCAGGAAATTACGAAAGTATGATTTTACATGTTAAAGTCCTATGTTCCGGGGTCGCGGTCAACACCCGGTATATATGTATGTATGTGTGTGTGTAGTCTGTGGCAATTTTTTCGTCTCGCATAACTCAAATACTGTAATACCAAAAAATACAATTTTTTGAATTATTGCTTCTTATATTTAAATGAAGAGCTGATTAGATTTTGGATAAAATTGGTCGACCGGAAGTAGCAGTTTACTTGAAGCCCTTAACAGTTTTTCGTGAAAAAACATGGTTAAATTTACTTTTACAACAATTTATGTTATGTTGATAGTTGAAGAATATTTAGTTCTACATGTATTTTGATTACACTAATTTTATTAATTTTCATTAGATTTAGAGATAATAAAATATAAAGAAATTAGATTTCACAAATCTTGCATTCCTAGTACACCATGGAAACATTTAAAAAATTTCAATTTTTTACGAAATGTGACACATGTCATTGTGATTGTGAAGCTGTTTTCTTAGTGAAATATATGTCAAAAAATTAAATAAATATACGAAAGAAAATTAAAATTCTCAAATATAAATAGAAAATAAACAAATAAGAAGGTATGTTTCTGTATCATCAAATACTGTTTTGTACCGTTTGAGAGTAATATTGGGCGGGAGGTTATGTGCTGGAACATCAGATTTTTTTAATCATTTTTACCGCCTTAAAAATTAACGAGTAGTTCAGATATTTTCATAATTTGATCCAGAAGCAATAGCAATTGCAATAGTAAGGTACTAGAATATATGAGTATTCTCATCCGCTCTAGCAATAGTAATGAAATAATTGATGTTGACATATGTCACTTTTCAACATTTTGAAATAAATTTTGGCAGTATCAAATAAATCAATTAAATATGATTATTGAAAAAGTAATAATATGTATAAGTGTTTGATATTTCGAATAGCGAATTCATACACATCGGCTGGTACCACGAGCTCTATTTTTGGTTGTTTTAAGAGCAGTGTTTTAAGCTCGGTTTTAGCGCTATACAATGTTATAATAGTTATTTACGATACAAGTACGTAAAGCTAGCGAGTGTTTTAAGACCCATGAGTGACTAAAGACGCTTTACGTATGTGTATCGTACAATATTTTATCTACGATATAATGAAAAACCCCAATAAATATAAAAAAAATATTTTTATTTATGATGTAGGATCACAATGTTAAATGAGAAGTTTGCCATGATAACAAATTTTTGGCAAATTTGGCGTGTTTAAAATTTTTAATCACTCGTTCCTCGGCAACCCGTGACTAATGGGATCGTGTTACTAAACAACCGCTTTACAAACTTGAATTCAATCAATTTTACACACTATCGTAGATAAAATTATTTTATCCAACACCTCTCAATAAATGCTCTATAACTATGGCGATTTTAAACAAGCAAAGTAATAGATTATTCACTAGTGGGTATAATTTTGAGGAAAGCCACTAGTGAGTATTTTTTTATTTAGAACAATAATAATAACACACAACACCTTGGTAACTACTTCGATTGACATTTTAATTTAAAAATTTAAAGCATATGTCACTGTCAAATAATATTTCTTTAATAAATTTTTCATTTATTAAGAAGTGTTGGATAAAACGTTATACTTCACACGTGGGCAAAGTGGAATTACCCACTCGATAAAATTATCTCACTCAGCCTTCGGCTTCGTGAGCTAAAATTTCTCTCGTGGGTAATTCCTTACTTTGCCCACTTGTAAAGTAAATAACTATTATAAAAAAATACTTCAAATAAAAGTGGTAGATAATACATTTCTCTGTAACTTCAATTTGAAACATTCTTTATAAAATAATTTTAGAACATTGTACAGCGCTAAAACCGAGCTCTCAAAATACCCAAAAACAGAGCTTGTTGTACCAGCCATTGTGCTGAAGTTCGAAGAATCGTTGCTCCATCCTGTAAAATGTATTCATCATCTTACGAATCTTCGCTAATTTATAGATGTTTAGTATCTTCCAGATCATGAATCTTTTAAGCCTGTTCAAAAACATGGTTGAATACGCTCTGATCACATAGTGAATATTAAATAGAATGTTTCAGACTGTATCAAGGATTAGACAGAGTAGTACTCGAAGAATAATCAATACAACACACATATGACAATTTTTAGGATAGATATTAAAAGAGAAACAATTACATCCTTACTATGTACAAAAAGTCAAGTGCTTGATACCAGAAGAATTATCGCACAGGCGTCAATTTTGCGAATGGATATTGACGTTTTCATTTAGTCGGTTATAAATTAACAGTTAGTAATGTTGCTACTTGCGTAATTTCGGGTGGTATTCTCATTGGAATTAGTTCATCAACTTTAATATTGTTTGAATAAATTTTTGTTTCAAAAACAGAATACTTGCACGCAAAATCAGATGTGCACTAACACCAACTATGTCAATCTTGTTATTTGGTTGTAGTAACAAATTCTCTATTGTCGGAAATCATATTTGAAAGAAATCTTTAAAGAATTTGAAATAAAAAACTAGAAGATTTAGGAAAAAAAATATTTCCAATTATGGTTGTTCTAGACGAGTTCTATCAGTGGTTAAATTTAAGGTACTTATTCAAGTATGTATTTAAGAAGAATATAAAATTTTGTGTTTTTTGAATCTATGAATTAATTATACTTATAGTAAAAATTAATTATTAAAAAAAAGTGACACGTGATGCAGTTTTGATAGAAGAAAGATGAACATATTTGATGCGAAAGAGATAGATACAAATGTCATCTGCTGTAATTTCATGTACTGTGATAGGTGAGTTTCTAGGCTTTTCTATTATGACATAATTTTTATTCGTGGAAACTATAGATTTAATTGAGATTTTAACGTATCAATTGTTCGAAAATGTACTTGTAAAAATAATATAAGTTATATCACCCGACATATGATAAATGTTAGTTTTAAAGCGCTATACCCTACTTCAATCATTTATGCTCTACCAATTTGACGTGACGTTAATGACGCTATTTGCAATGAAATTGATTGAAAATACTATAAAATTATAATAAGAAAACATTGTGATCGGTTTAATTGTGTTATAATAACATTGTATTATGTAGACTCGACCATTTAAGAAAACCACCATTTCAGTTCTATCTAACAGGCGTTACTAGGCACCACCAAAGCCACACCACTTAAATCGCAAGCAATTTCTTCAGATTACGAAAGGCTACTAAGCGAATGTACGGGTAATAGCTATAGCCATAAATATAAACGTCATATTAGAACTTTGTATTTATAGATTATAATATTTCGTATCAAGCCTGTGTGAAAAAACAACTTACCAATATCAACATTACTAAAAGCATCCTTCAAATCAATCTTTATCCCATAGATTGGCTTATTTTCGGAAACTTTAACAAAATCACTCCAGGCTGTATACATATCCCTGTTAAATAGGGCTCCCTTATTCTTCAAGAGAGACGTAATGATCCTTTTATTCACATTTCTAAAAAAAAAAGTCATACATTTTGCATTGAACTAGTTGTCTCTTATAGGGGAACTACACATGCATAATAACCCAAGTTTAAAAACAAAAGAAAAAGTTCTTTTTAACAAATGTCTGTACATGTTTTATTTCAGAGCTATTCCTATTGTTACAATTGTAGCAGCGCGTCATTTACACACTTAATTAAAACAATTAAATATCAAATAAATTATAACTAGGTCATATTTGTACCTGTAACGTAACAAGCGAGTTCACCGGATCGAACATCTTTTGATTTTTTTTACATTAGTTACGGGGTAGTTACGAGTATGTAACTGTACATTTCTGCGTATATGTTATAATTTATTATCTTTCTTTCTTTATCAAGGATAAGCCCGGTAAGTTACCTTGACTCCTACTCTTAAGAGAACCCGTTTCTTTTTAATCTTTTGTTTTGTGATAATGAAGAATAAATGGGTGAAGTAATACATGGAATGTCTGAGGTATAATTGAAAGAAAAATGAATTGATGTCTGCAATGCGTACGTATAATATGGATGTTTTATGTGTGAGTGAAACGATGCAGAAAAGTTGTGGCGAGGAAGAGGTGGATGGAATGTTTTGTTTATGGGCGGGTGTGTGTGCGAATGGTAGAGCGAAACATGGTGTGGGTATGGTTGTAAGTGAACTAATGAAAGTATGTATTCGAAATTTAGGTTGTATTTCGGAGATTATTTTTTTACGTTTCTTTAAACCAATGAAATGCTTTATTGTATGTCACGTGTCTGCGTTTTAACCAATCCTGTCATTATTACACTGATTATTTTTTGACGTTTATTTAAACCAATCAAATGCTTTATTGTATGTCACGTGTCTGCGTTTTAACCAATCCTGTCATTATTATACTGAGAATAATGCTCTTGTGATAATTCCCGGCAATTTTCTCTGTAGCTTTTTTGTTTTTGTTGACAGATGTCAGATGTCAGATAGTTATCATCAATACAAGTAAAAATGAGCAAAAAAGATTGATTTAGTGGCTTGCCTGATGAAGAAATCAAAAAATAATCTAATTAAATATAACTCGAGAGTTCGATAAATTAGAAAATAATTCTCCAGTATCTTTCTCAAACTTGTCGCCATTTGGCAATAACCACTCAAGCCCTACGGGCTTTCGTGGCTATTGCCTGGCAACAAGTTTTCGAAAGATCTGTCAAATTATTTTCAATTTATTCTCACCCTCTTGTTATATTATTACTGAGAATAATGCTCTTGTGATTATTCCCGGCAATTTTCTCTGTAGCTTTTTTGTTTTTGTTGACAGATGTCAAATGTCAGATAGTTATCATCAACACAAGGAAAAATGAGTCAAAAAGATAGATTTTGTGACGTGCCTGATGATGAAATCAAAAAATAATCTAATTAAATATAACTCGAGATTTCGATTAATTAGAAAATAATTCTCCAGTATCTTTCTCAAACTTGTCGCCATTTGACAATAGCCACTCAAGTTCTACGGGCTTTCGTGGCTATTGCCTGACAACAAGTTTTCGAAAGATCTGTCAAATTATTTTCAATTTATTCTCACTCTCTTGTTATATTATTACTGATAATTTTACGGTACAGATTAAAGGTAGGCTTTCATAGATTCTTCATTGTGAATCTTGCAAAGGATCAATTTGGAATTTGCTAGATAGCGTTATTGATGCGTGTGATCCTGTCGAGTAAGTAATTGTTTGTGGTGATTTGAACGGTTGGGTGGGTGTAAAGGGTAATGGGCCGTATTCAGCACGTGTACTTAGAAACGTACTTAGGGTGTTCCTAACTAAGATCGTACTTATCGGTAAAAATGATCTTAAAAAAATTTGTATTCAACAACTGTTCCTAAGCAATACTTAGTTAAGTTCATGAATAAATAAAATTACACCTGACAACATTGCATTATTACATTGTTTTATATGTCAAAAGTAAAAACAGGTTAGAAAAAAACGTTTAAAAGAACAACAATGATGTAATAAATGCAATTTAATGAATCCCCATTGGCAAATTTCATATTTAGAATTTGAATGTTCAAATTAAGAGGTAATTAGATTTTTGGTACCAATCTATCTTGAGGAACTTGATGTTTACTTGAAGGCCTATCAGTAAATAATCTGAAAATTGATAGAAAATATGTAGAAATATTTACATTGTTCGAAAATTAAACGTGAATTCAAACGAAAATAGCATGGAATAATAAAAATGTCAATATGAAATTTCTTTGCCCCCAGAATTCGTAAAATACAAGTTTGATAAACGCATTTTTAGGTTGCTTGAGATTTCAATACTTTTTTATTATTGTAATCAATGTATTATTGTTATCAATACAAGTTTATTGTTGTAATCAACACGAATACAATGTTGTAATCAAAAGGAGCACATTGTTGTATTCAATATAAGTACACTGTTGTAATAAATCCGAGTACATTGTTGTAATCAATACATTTATGTTATCAATACACTATTATAATATGTACATTATTGAAATCAATTATTATTCTTAAAATTATTGTAATGAATGTAAAAAAAGTTTTAAAAATTACTGAAAAAAATATATTTTAATATGGAAAATAAAACATCTCGTTTCGGAAACGTATGCTGTGTTCCGAAGTATAAAAACAGTTACAGAAACACCAATAATGAGGTTATTTCTACACATTCGTATTTAAAGTCAAAGTGCGTGTTTTTTTCGTAAATTGTGAAGTGGCATCAATTTGGATTGGAATTTCATGCAATAGAATTGTTCGTATCCGGGATTGATCTGGTATTTCTCTTGTGAAATGATCTTCTGTTTGAGATTTGGTGGGAATAGATTCAGGTTTAATAACAAGTAATACGTTTTTACCTATCACCAATATTTAGTTAATTTCTTTATGTAATCTTGTTGCTAAAAATATATATACTTATACAAATTCGCAAGTAGTTTTCTGCTATCCCCTGGAAGTATATTTTTAGTCTTGATTCTGCAGTAATAATGTTGGGAAATAAATTACTAAGCGTATCACAATACCTTTTGACAATTGATATCTCTGCCTGAATTTTACATCCGTACAATCCTTTAACGGATTAATACTTCTTTTAAAATTACGAAGAGGAATAATATTTAACTGAAATCTTTCGTTTACTTTCTATAACGTTTTGAATTTGACAGACAAAATCTGTCATTTTATATTTAAGACAGGAGATAAAAACGGTATGTACCGTTCTTAAATTTTAATCCTAAACAATTGAATTGTGAGTTGATAGGAACGCGTACTTAGAGCTAAGTACGGACGCTGAATTCACAAAATGTAAGTCACCGTACCTAAATCATTTAGGGATGCGTACTTAAATTTAAGTACGCACGGTGAATGTGTGTCTGGTAGCGTGTTAGGTAAATTTGGTGATTCAAGAGTGAATGATAATGGTAGGAAAATAGTCTCTCTTTGTATGGAGCGAAACCTCTTCATTTCCAAATCCATTTTTAAGCATAAGTTATGTAGCTCATATATACGAGTATATACACTGGAGAATGTAAGTACGAATAGACGCAATGTGATTGATTTTGTTTTGTATGATGAGCGCTTGATGAGTTTGGTGGTAGATCATTATTTGGTTGTGTCGCGTATACGTCTAGGTAAGTGTTGGAGAATGAGGGCACAATGTTCTGGGAGCTTGTTTCATGTGAAATCCAATGTTTTGCAGAAGGAGGATGTTCGAGGGTTATTTGTAGAGAAATTGAACGAATATTTGCCTGAATGTGAGCCTAATTTTGATTGTTGAATAAATGATGTTTGGGTGAAATTTAAGGGCATTGTCCTTCAATGTACGAAAGAAATTTATGGTGAATGTAAATTGGTTGTCGTTCGAGGAATGCATGGTGGAATGAAGAAATGAAAGAAGCGATTGAGGAGAAAACGAGGGCGTATATGAAATTTTTTAATGTGAAAAATGTACCAGGAACTTTGCGTGATGAATGCCTGATGGAATACAAAAGGAAGAATAAATGTGTTAAGAGAGTCGTAAGAGAAAGTAAGCCACGTTTCGATGAATTGATGAGTGACAGATTAACGAAAGATTTTAGTATAAATAAAAGAATGTTTTGGCAGACTAAAAAGAGATTGAGAGGTGGGAGTATAAGACCAGTGAAAGCAATTACGAGTGCGAATGATGAGTTATTGTGGAATGGGTCAGATGTTAGGAATAGATGGTGTCAGTATTTTAAGGAAGGAAATATTAGTTCAGATTTTGTTTGAAACGGTGCGTGGCTCCCGATGATTGGAAACGTGCTGTCATTTATCCTTTATTTAAAGGCAAAGGCAGTTCGAGTGAATGTACAAATTTTCGAGCGATAAGTTTATTGAGTGTAATAGGTAAGTTGTATGCCGGGTGCAAGGTATTGGGTGCTCTGGGTACATTTGCCCCAAACGTAAATGTATCTAGAGATGATCGATTGAGTGTTTATAAAGGTGAGTTAGTGCCTACATTGATGTATGGTTCTGAATGTTGGATGAGGATGAAGAAGCATGAACGACGTATAACTGCTGTAGAAATTAGATATTTGAGAGGAGTGTGTGGGTATACGAGACGTGGTCGTATGCGGAATACATTGGTGTATTGTGAGTGTGAGATGAGAAGAATGTTAAGGAAGTGGGAGTGTGTCAGTTGAGGTGGTTTGGACATGTTGAGCGAATGTCGAATGAAAGGTTGGTGAAACTAATATATGTGGGTGAGATTGAAGGTGAGCGATTGCGTGGGCGTCCGAGGAATAACTGAACTGGTATGATTGATGGTTTGTTGCGTGAACGAATGATTCCGACTGTAAAGAATAAACGAGGATGAATGAATCGCACTATGAATGTGAACGAGGCGAAAGTGGCGTGTAAGAATAGGAATATTTAGAGGAGATTGATTGTTGGTTGACTATGTTTCTGGGTTCGTGCTACCCCACTCAGTGGGATATAGCGTGATGTTATGTATGTACGCATGTATGTATGTATGTATGTATATTATTTATAAATAATTATAAAAACAAATGAAACAAAAAAGATCTAAATGCATGTTGAAATTTTGTATAGAATTTGTTCCGTAAGAAAAATATATTTTTTATAGATAAAACAAAGCATAATTTACATATCTGAATACAATAGTATATTCACATTTACGTTATCTTTCAGTATATAACATAATTTCAATGTAAACATTTCTATATTTATATTAATATGATATTCGTTCCCAAACCTTTCAAGTTGAATATCTCAGAACTTGAAAAATGCATATGGAACAAAATAACAAAAAAGAGACTGTGGAGCGAATTATGTCGGGTTGATGCAATTATAAAAATAGGAATATATGAGAAATAAAGTATTTATAATAGAAATTTACTCAAACAAGTATTTAGATGTTCATTCATAATTTATATCTACATTTTTATATATTAGACAGTCAAATTTTAAATATTTAGAATCAATGATTAATTATAAAAAATAAGGCTAATAACTAATTTAATAAAATATTTCGACATCTACGATCCCATTATCAATATACATCGACAAACCGATGAGTCCGCGGCAGGAATGTCCATTAAGTTCGGCCACACAATTACATAACAGATGGCGTAACTTTGTCCCTACGTCAATGAAGTACATAGTTCGGAAAAGAAGTGTTGGTTTTAGTTTAAATATTGCCTATCAATTTGTAAACAAAAAGATTCGGTAACGATTACATGACATTCAGTAGAGAATAGTATATTGTGTCATTAGGAGTAAATGTGATACTTTGGGTGCTGAGCATGTAAGTTTGAACGACGAGCGAAGTGAGTCGAACAATTACATGCGAAGCACCCAAAGACACATTTACTCCGAATAACACATGCTATTTTTTCTTCAAACATAGAAAATAAAATTATAAATATTATAAAATGCTCAAAACTTCAAAAAAATATTCTGTCTTATCTAGCATTTCAAGTTGCCGTAGAATATGCTGTTTTGTTATTTTTGTTTATTTGTTTCATTTTTAACTGTCAAATTATTGAATTACAACCTAACTATTTTTCATAATATTTTACTTTGTCCGCCGCCGGCGTAAATGTGTTGCCAATACACTTTTACGCCGGCGGCGACAATATTGAACTTCTACTTGTTGAATACAAATACATAACAACGTACTTTTATGACGTTTGAAGAAAAAAAGATTTATTTATCATAAAAAATTACTCTTTCATCCAAATTATTAAAAAAATAAAAGAAGAGTACTGCACAGTGCCACAGTGCAACAACAAATCACATTTGAATTTAGACGAATTTCATGGTTTTCTTGAGTGGAATAAACGTTTTGTGGACTTGGAACATCATCTCGGAATGAAATAAAAAAAAAAAAACAGATTTTTGATGCGTGTAACAAAAATTGACAATAAGTTCACACAAGCAAGTTTCGCACATATTGTACAAGATGATTATCTACCTCCACGTAAGTTAAGTAGATAAGTGTATAAGTCAAATTAATATTTAAAAAAATGAAAATGAATGAAATTCAGTGTTGAAATTGTTTGTAAAATATATCCGTTATTTTACTTATTGAAAATAGTATAGTTAAAACAAAGAAACAGTTAAATATAATTTAGAGTAATACTAACAGTATAACAACGTTAAGTTGCGGGTTTACACTTCTCTTCCGAATCTGCTTACAGAAGCACATTACAATAATATAACGTCTACTTATTTTTTATTTTGCATTTGTTTTGTTGGTCTCTCACAAAATAAATAAAAGTATTCAGCCTGTAAAATACGTTCCGCTTACACAAAATTTCTTTGTGCAAGATTTATTTCTCGTCCATATTCACAAATATTTATCATCGTCATACCCATTTTAAAAGTTTATACTCAACTTGATACAAATATTTTTTAATTTAACTATTGCTATGAAAGGCGACACTAGCGGCCTCTGAAATCTCAACTCTGGGACTTACATTGGTTTGTCGTGGTATATGCATACTATTACCTTAATAATTTGGTGCGTACTATGGGTCTATATGATGTCAAACTCTTGGCAATAATCCTCAGTTTGGAATTACAATTAACTTTACGTTCTTTATTAATTGGTATAAGTTGCTTTTTTAATATCATATCATATATACTCTATGCAACAAACAAAAGTGTTACTGCAAAATATAGCGATACTTTACACGAAGAAACTTACTTTAGAATGCAAACTTTTGTATCGATTAATGGGAAAGTAGCGTATTTCATTGGATTTAAGAGCTACCTGAGGGTAAAATATCCTTTTTAAAATTTTTGTTTTAAAAATACTTGTTAACCATTTTATAACCTAAAAAAATATATATTTATAGATATTTATAGAAAAATAATAATATACATACTTGTATCAACACAGCCACTTTCTCTTCTTCCTTTAAACTCTGTAACCACTCAACATCATTGATGCGCCATCCTTTAATCAATTTCTTATGTGGTATACTTTCAAAAAAAGTTGCGGTGCATACTTTTTTAATAACAACAAAATATTTTACAAAATTATGTCTAGAACCAAATATTTCTAACGGGAAAATTTTGTGTACCACATTCTTTATATACTTTACTGACATTCTGCATGGAAAGCGTGGATATTTATTGAAAATTTTCACTTTCCGACATATTTGGGAATGAAACTTTCTTAATTTGGTTTTGATTTGTGAACACTAAAATTAAACGGTGTCTCAACACTTCAGGAAAAAATGTTACAGATACCAAATGATAAACATAACACGTGAAAAATACATTTTTAAAAATTCGCAAATTAATTAATGGACTACATGTGTTACAGTTCAAATTCTTCTTGAATATATGACAATTTATATTAACCCTCAAATTCCGGGGCGGCGTACTGTGTACGCCAATTCCTTTTTTGATATCTTAACCATATATTCGCTAGATTTATTTCAGCAAAATTTACTTTAAACTTATCTTTAAAATCAAATTTGGATTAAAAATGTCATAATAATTGTATATAAACAGTAAATAAGATATAAACATTCACACTGAAACGGTCTTGCTGGCATACTTTATACGCCAGCCCCGGCATTTGAGGGTTAACATTCAAATTATTACTTACATAATATTATTGAACCCAAAAATATTGTACTTCATGTAAAATGCAATTAATTTTCGAATATTATGTACATAAAAATTTCTTTTCGGTTCCTTATAACCATGCACTATCTACTATTTCTTTCTTGAAGCATTGAAACATTTTACATAACAACAAGAACTATAAGAAATTACCAGGAATACGTATTAACTTACCGCATTGACACTATTTAAGTATTTCCAAATGTCATAAACGGAAAATTGACACACTTTTAAATCAAAACACTGGTTATCTGCCAAAGAGGACGCCATCTAAAATAAAAAGACATTTAATTGAAAAAAAAATCATTATTTAAAACCATTGTGACGGATAAGCCTAGTAAGATATATTTTTTTATTCAGAATTATGCATGTATTTAAGTTCATTTACTTAAAATGGTAGTTAGTAGTATATTATACTAGTGTTACCTACAATTAGGCATTATAACACGTGTTTTTCATACAACTTTTTCTATTTCATGTTCACAAAGTGCTTTACAGTATGACTATTTGTGTTATTACTTCAATAAAAAACTAATTGTAATAATTTTACGTAAGCAATGCCAGCTACAAGTTTGACAGACTGATAATTGTACAACAAACAGTTGTATAAAATTCAATTTTGTGGCATTGTGTTTGAGTCACAAAATTCACTTTATGTAATTGAAATAGGAAATAGTATATTGTAAAACGAGCATGGAATGGTACTCATTTCCTACGAGTATGACAGTTTGTAGCATGAGCCGAAGGCGAATGCTGCAAATCATACGAGTACGAAATGGACATTCCATGCGAGTTGTACACTATACTTTTTCTACGACCACGATATTATTTCCTAATTAATTTAATATTAATAAAAAAATTGTCTCGCTTTCACCATTCCAATATTTGACAATTCTAAATAAGTATCCTAGCAATGGCACCTGTACTTAAATGAGCTGAACTGTATTGAAATATTCACAAAACAAATTCATTTCGCACGATGCTTGCAATGTACCTCATATCCCTAGCAACAACAAACATACGATGAGCAGATTTCTAAATGGTCGTAGAAAACAGTATATTGAACAACTAGTGTTACAAATAGGTATTGTAACACGAGTTGTTCATACTACTTTTCCTATTTCACGTTCATAAATTCAATAAAACTAAAATACAATTGTATGGCATGTTTAATATACCACTGGTCACGAAGGGGCTTTGCTCGCGGGGCCTATCGGGCCCCAGGCCGCAACCTCGAAGCAGAGGCTCCGATTCAATAATTTTATGTGAGCAATAACAGCCCCAAATTTGACAGACTGTTAATTTTACAAATAATAAATTCCTCAAAAACAGTTGCACAAAATTCAATTTTGTAGAATTGTTTTTGAGAAAAACAGTGTCACAAAATTGACTTTGTGTACGTGAAATAAGAATAGTATATTGTGTTATTAGGAGTAAATGTGATACTTTGGGTGCTGAGCATGTAAGTTTGAACGACGAGCGAAGCGAGTCGGACAATTACATGCGAAGCATACAAAGTCACATTTATTCCGAATAACACATGCTATTTTTTCTTCAAACATAGAAAATAGACATTAAAACATTAAAAAATGCTCAAAACTTCAACAAATATTCTGCCGTATCCAGTTTTTCTAGTTGCCACAGAATATGTTATTTTGTTATTTTTGTTTATTTGTTTGATTCTTAACTGTCAAATTATTGAATTACAACCTTACTATTTTGCATGATATTTTACTTTGTCCGCCGCCGGCGTAAATGTGTTGCCAAGGATACACTTTTACGCCGACGGCGACAATATTGAACTTCTACTTGTTGAATACAAATACATAACAACGTACTTTTATGACGTTTGAAGAAAAAATACATTTTCATCCAATACCTCTCAATAAATGCTCCATAACTATGGCGATTTTGAACAATAAAGTAACACTATCCTATATACTAAAAGGCATGAGTATTTCACTATAGATTAGCCAATCTAGCAACCAAATTTGTGCAATTTGTCCGCAGACCTACAGCCTAGACCGTTTGACGGATTCGGGTGAAACCTTCACTGGCATTTAGAGTTTGATTGGGAATAGGGCCTTTTTATCAATTCACATTTTTCTTACACATGATGTGCGAGATATTCAATAAATAAGGCGGAAATCAGAGTGTGCGAGCGTTGCTACGAATGTGAAATTTGTTGATTTTAAATGAATAACTGTTTTGTAGTCGTAACTTTTCACAAATTTGTGTTCTTGTCATTTTTGACAGATCTTTTTGAAAAATTAAGTTTAAATTACATTAAATCTAGACAAGTTTCAGAAGTTTTGTAAATTTATCTGTGTTTAGAGTAAACGAATGAGCATACATGTGTACTATTTTGTAATTATTTTAAAAGTCAATTAAAAATATTAAAATTGTAGCTGTCACTTTTCACAAATTTGTGTGCACCTTGTCATTTTTGACAGTTCAGTTTGAAATTTTAAGTAAAAGTATAACAGATGTCTCTGCCCGTACACATCGATGCTTAAAAGCATTTTAGGTGGTAAAATTTAAATAAGTTAATTATTTATCTAATACAAAAAGGATGAAAATTATTTTCAAGATCATTTTAAATATTCATAATGAATTGCAGAATTTTCTTTTTAATCAAAATTCGTACACAAAAAACTAATTGAACGATTTTCAATTGTTATTTTATAATTTTTTTTTAATCCTACAGTGTTTGGTATCAAATTAATGGTTTCACGGAGGAGATTTAAACACAAAAATGTTAAAACATTATTTTGGGCGATCGTTAATTGTTTTTTGTAAATGTTATTTAAATCCCAACGTGTTTGGTATCATATTAAAGGTTTCATGAAAGAGCATTTAACTCAAGTGTCAAAAAGGTATTTTGGAATATCGTCAATTGTTTTTTTATAAATGTTATTTAAATCCTACGCTGTTTGGTATAAAATTAAAGGTTTCATGGAATAAATTTGAACTCAAATGTCAAAGAGTTATTTTGTACGATCATCAAATGTTTGGAGATTTAAACTCAACTGTTAGAAAGTTATTTAGGATGATCGTCAATTTTTTAATATATAAATGTCATAAATCCTACTATGTTTGATATCAAATTAAAGGTCTTACGCAGGAGAATTGAACCCGTGTCAAAAAATTGTTTAGGATGATTGTCAATTGTTTTTTATTATAAATGTTTTAAATCCTACCGTATTTGGTATCAAATTAAATGTCTTCCGAAGGAGATTTGAACTCAAGTGTCAAAAAGTTGTTTCGGACGATTGTCAATTGTTTTTATATATGTTATTTTAATCGTACCGTGTTTGGTATCAAATAAAAGGTCTTCCGAAGGAGATTTGAACTCAAGTGTCAAAAAGTTGTTTCGGACGATTGTCATTTGTTTTTATATATGTTATTTAAATCCTACCGTGTTTGGTATCAAATAAAAGGTCTTCCAAAAGAGATTTGAACTCAAGTGTCAATAAGTTATTTTGCACGACTGTCAATTGTTTTTTATAAATGTTATTTAAAACATACCGTGTTTGGTTTTAAATTAAAGGTCTCAGGCGTGAGATTTAAACTCAAGTGTTGTTTCGGAAGACCGTCAGTTGTTTTTTTATAAATGTTATTTAAATACTAACATTTACACTCAATGTCAAAAAGTGCTAACATGGGAGCGAGGAACGAAGTGACGAACTTGCTACGCCGATGTACTGACATGAATGCATGGAACAAAGTGACGAGCATTCTGCGTCAAGGTACTGACTTGGAAGCGAGGAACGAATTGACGAGCTTGCTTCGCCGATGTACTGACATAGATGCGAGGAACGAAGTGACGAGCATTCTTCGCCAAAGTACTGACTTGGAAGCGAGGAACAAAGAGGCTACTCAATTTATTTCTCTATATTTTTAGATGTAATCTTCTTCAGGGTCGCGGAGCCTAGGGGTCAGACCTGCGAAGCAGGTCGGACCGCTAGTCCTATATACTAATCGGTTAGAATATTTCTCTATAGATTAGCCAATCTAGCAACCAAATTTGTACGCAGACCTACAGCCTAGACCGTTAGATGGATTCGGGTGAAACCTTCACTGGCATTTAGAGTTTGATTGGGAATAGGGCCTTTTTATGAACTCACATTTTTCTTACACATGATGTGCGAGATATTAAATAAATAAGGCGGAAATCAGAGTGCGTGGGCGTTGCTATGAATGTGAAATTTGTTGATTTTAAATGAATAACTGTATTGTAGTTGTAACTTTTCACAAAGTGTTCATCTTGTCATTTTTGACAGATCTATTCAAAAAATTAAGTATAAATTATATTAAATGAAGACAAGTTTCAGAAGTTTCGTAAATTTATCTGTGTTTAGAAAGTAAATGAATGAGCATACATGTGTACTATTTTGTAAATATTTTAAAAGTCAATCAAAAAAATTAAAATTGTAGCTGTCACTTTTCACAAATTTGTGTGCACTTTGTCATTTTTGACAGTTCATTTTGAAAATTTTAGTATAAGTATAATAGATGTCTCTGCCCGTAAACATCAATGCTTTTAAGCGTTTTAGGCAGTAAAATTTAAATAAGTTAATTATTCATCTAAAACAAAAAGGATGAAAATTATTTTCAAGATTGTTTTAAATATTCTTAATAAATTTCAGAATTATCTTTTTAAACTAAATTCGTAGACAAGAAGCTATTTTGAACGATTGTCAATTGTATTTTATAAATGTTATTTAAATCCTACCGTGTTTGGTTTCTAATTAATAGTTTCACGGAGTAGATTTAAACTAAAGTGTCAGAAAGTTATTTTGGACGATCGTCTATTGTTTTCTATAAATACTATTTAAATCTTACCGTGTTTGGTATCAAATTAAAGGTCTCGCGGAGGAGATTTGAACTCAAGTGTCAAAACGTTATTATGGATGATTGTCAATTGTTTTTTCTAAATGTTATTTAAAACATACCGTGTTTGGTATCAAATTAACAGTTTCACTGAGTAGATTTAAACTCAAGTGTCAAAAAGTTATTTTGGACGATCGTCTATTGTTTTCCATAAATACTATTTAAATCCTACCGTGTTTGGTATCAAATTAAAGGTTTCGCGGAGGAGATTTGAACTCAAGTGTCAAAAAGTTGTTTCGGACGATTGTCAATTGTTTTTCATATATGTTATTTAAATCCTACCGTGTTTGGTATCAAAAGAAAGGTCTTCCGAAGGAGATTTGAACTCAAGTGTCAAAAAGTTATTTTGCACGACTGTCAATAGTTTTTTATAAATGTTATTTAAAACATACCGTGTTTGGTTTTAAATTAAAGGTCTCAGGCGTGAGATTTAAGCTCAAATGTTGTTTCGGAAGATCGTCAGTTGTTTTTTTTATAAATGTTATTTAAATTCTAACATGTTTGGTATTAAATGAAAGGTCTCAAGGAGGAGACTTACACTCTAATGTCAAAAAGTGATGACATGGAAGCGAGCAACGAAGTGACGAGCTTCCTTCGCCGATGTACTGACATGGATGCGAGGAACGAAGTGACGAGCATTCTTCGCCAAAGTACTAACTTGGGAGCGAGGAACGAAGAGACTACTCAATTTATTTCTCTATATTTTTAGATGTAATCGTCTTCAGGGACGCGGAGCTTAGGGGTCAGACCTGCGAAGCAGGTCGGACCGCTAGTATACCCACTATTGGGTATAATTTTTGAGAAGTCACTAGTGAGTAATTTTTTATTTATAACAATAATAATACACCTAGGTAACTATTTCAATTGACATTTTAATTTAGAAAATTTAATGCATATGTCACTGTCAAATAATATTTCTTTAATAAATTTTACATTAAAAGATGTTGGATAAAACGGCAAAGTAGAATTACCCACTCGATAAAATTATCACACTCAACCCCCTTCGGCTTCGTGTGCTAAAATAATTACTTACTTTGCTCACTTGTAAAGTAAATAACTATTATCGTACTTATACTTGTATTTGAGTATACTTTGTCCTCGTCTTTTGCTACGTCATTAATTTCCGAACTAATAATTAACAGCTGTATGTATAGTCTGTCTTTGTCACATGCACGCTTATTCAATCGTTGGTTATATTAACGTATGTCTAATATGTCCATCTCTTTTCCACTACTTGAAAAGAAAAAGGATAGATTATTACTTCACGGATGGAAATGTCAATCTTCAATCTGTCATTTCAGTATTAATTTTAGGTTATAACTACACTTTCACATTTAATTTCATTTCCAATACAATTTTTAAGCATTTTAGCTCATATATATACATGGGAGAATGTAAGTACGAATAGACGTAGTGTGATTGATTTTGTTTTGTATGATGAGCGGTTGAGGAGTTTGGTTGTTGATACGCGTGTGAAAAGAGGGGCTGAGCTCGGAACGAATGACCATTATTTGGTTGTGTCGCGTATACGTCTAGGTAAGTGTTGGAGAATGAGGGTACAAGGTTCTGGGAGCTTGTTTCGTGTGAAATCCAATGTTTTGCAGAATGAGGATGTTCGAGGGTTATTTGTAGAGAAATTGAACGAATCTTTGCCTGAATGTGAGCCTAATTTTGATTGTTGCATAAATGATGTTTGGGTGAAATTTAAGGGCATTGTCCTTCAATGTGCGAAAGAAATTTGTGGTGAATGTAAGTTAGGCTGTCGTTCGAGGAATGCATGGTGGAATGAAGAAGAGAAAGAAGCGATTGAGGAGAAAAAGAGGGCGTATTTGAAATTTTTTAATGTGAAGGATGTACCAAGAACTTTGCGTGATGAATGCCTGATGGAATACAAAAGGAAGAATAAATGTGTTAAGAGAGTCGTAAGAGAAAGTAAGCCACGTTTCGATGAATTGATGAGTGACAGATTAACGAATGATTTTAGTATGAATAAGAGAATGTTTTGGCAGACTGTAAAAAGATTGAGAGGTGGGAGTATAAGACCAGTGAAAGCAATTACGAGTGCGAATGGTGATTTTTTGTGGAATGAGTCAGATGTTAGGAATAGATGGTGTGAGTATTTTAAGGAATTGTATGGTGGTGTAAATGGAGTGAATAATAGAGGAGGAAATGCAAGAAATGCTAGAAACGTTGAATGGGATATAGATGAAGGTGATGTGAGCTTTGCATTGATGCGTCTAAAGAATAGTAAGGCTCCCGGTTTGGATGGTATAACAAATGAAATATTGAAATATGGTGGTGGAAGATTATTTGATTGGTTAGTTTATTTGTTCAGATTTTGTTTGAAACGGTGCGTGGCTCCTGATGATTGGAAACGTGCTGTTATTTGTCCTTTATTTAAAGGCAAAGGCAGTTCGAGTGATTGTACAAATTTTCGAGCGATAAGTTTATTGAGTGTGGTAAGGAAGTTGTATATAAAAATCTTAATTCATAAGGTGCGAGCCTTAACAATTTCTAAGTTAAGTGATATGCAAGGAGGTTTTTTGCCTGAGAGAGGTTGTGTAGATCAATTGTTTTCTCTTCGAATGATTGTTGAGAAGTCACTTGATAAGAACAAAAAGGTGTTCTGTGGCTTTCTCGATTTAAAGAAAGCGTATGACAGTGTTCTTCGAGAGACTATGGGGGATGTACTTGTAGAGTACGGTGTGGATGGTAATTTGTTGGGAGCGATTCGAGTGTTGTATGAAGGAAGTGATGCTGCGGTGAGAGTTGATGGTAGATTGAGTGATTGGTTTCGTATAGATGTTGGTGTGAAACAGGGTTGTGGAATGTCTCCTTGGTTGTTTAATTTGTATATGGATGTGTTGTTACGAAAGGCATTGAATGGAACTGATGGTGTACGTATTGGTGGACGTATAGTGCCTGCATTAGCTTATGCGGATGATGTTGTTGTGTTGGGTGAAACTGAGGAGCAATTGAGAAGAATGATTGTGAGCATAAATGAAGTAGGGAAAAGTTTAAATCTGCTATTAAATGTCGATAAATGTAAAGTGTTGGTGTGTGAGAAGAATGATTTGGTGACTGATTGTAATGTTTCAGTGAATGGTGTGAGACTGGAACAAGTGAATGAATTTGTATATTTGGGTAGTATGTTCTCGAGGGATGGACGTATTGACCGGGAGATTGAAAGGCGAGTGTCTGCAGGGTGCAAGGTATTGGGTGCTCTGGGTACATTTGCTCGAAACGTGAATGTATCTAGAGATGCTCGATTGAGTGTTAATAATGATGTGTTAGTGCCTACATTGATGTATGGTTCTGAATGTTGAGTGTGGATGAAAAAGCATGAACGACGTATAACTGCTGTGGAAATGAGATATTTGAGAGGAGTATGTGGGTATACGAGACGTGATCGTATACGAAATACATTGGTGTATGATGAGTGTGAGATTGAGAGGGGTGTTGTTAAGAAAGTGGGAGTGAGTCAGTTGAGGTGGTTTGGACATGTTGAGCGAATGTCGAATGAAAGGTTGGTGAAACTAATATATGAGGGTGAGATTGAAGGTGAACGATTGCGCGGGCGTCCGAGGAATAACTGGTTGGGTATGATTGATGGTTTGTTGCGTGAACGAATGATTCCGAGTGTGAAGAATAGACGAGCATGTATGAATCGCACTATGAATGTGGCCGAGGCGAAAGTGGTGTGTCAGGATAGGAATATTTGGAGAAGATTGATTGTTGGTTGACTGTTTTTCTGGGTTCGTGCTACCCCATTAAGTGGGACATAGCGTGACGTTATGTATGTATGTACTAAGTAGTAATAATAAAATGTTAAAAAAGAAATCAGAACAGTATCATAAACCACATTATATTATTATTACCTCGAACCACCTCGATCTCGAACTGTCAAACTCAAACATCAAAACAATGTCTTCGTTTGAAATTATTAAATTAATTCATTATCATAAGTATTCAATGTTGAAGTAATTTATAATAATACTAGCATGAAAAAAATAGTTATTTGTCAAACTAGAGAGGAAAGCGCTTCCTTTTCCCTCTCGAATTCGAAACGAGAAGAAGACCTTTCCTCTCGTGTTAGACACAACATTTTTTCACGTCATGTTTCTAAAAACGGTTTGCTCGAGCCTAAAATACACTTTGAAAACACAACTGACAGACTGACACGTTAAAAGTTAGTGGTTAGGTTATCAGACACAAGGCGGTGTAGCAGTGTTGCCAATGAACCAATCTTAAATATCTTTAATAAGTTGTCAAATTGTGATTTAATAAGAAAAAGAAAAATATGACATAATTGTAAGACAATTTAAAGTATGTATATCACTAAAATAAGGATTTTCAATCAAATTAGGAATTTATTTATAATTTGTATAATATAGTTTTTGTAAATAACAGTAATATTGGTAAACACTTCTATATTTTCCTCTCTAGAGAGGAACAACACATTTTCCTCACTATTTCGGGAGAAATACGGTGGGGTTTCTTGGCATGTTGTGAAAAAATACTATTTTATTTTTTCTTTAATAAATAACTCATAATTTGTAAGTATAAAAATGTGCTAATAACTTGTTCATCATAACTGTTTGAGAACCTATACGACGTCATGAAATTTCCTCCACCATTCAAATCTTAACCCATACTAACATTTTTGATGACGTAGCAGCCACCACATCGCGGACCAAGTCTACAATGTGAAATTGAATTTTTTTATTTCACGTACACAAAGTCAATTTTGTGACACTGTTTCAAAAATAATGCTACAAAATTTAATTTTTGGGTAATTTATTATTTGTAAAATTGACAGTCTGTCAAACTTGGGGCTGTCATTGCTCACGTAAAATTATTGAATCGGAGCCCCTGTGTCGGAACAACGCCCTGGGACCCAATAAGCCAAGGGGAAAGAGCCCCATAGTCAGATCCGCGAGTTTTTTATCAGTAAAGTTCAGAATAATGAACAATAATAGATAGCTCAAAAATTGAAATTTTGGAGTTTGAAAGTATTTATTCTAATAGGGCTCAATTGTAATAATCGTATTTTGTGTAACTCGACTTCGACTCGTTTACGCAAACTATACTCGTATTACGAAAAAGGTCATTGTAACACTAGTTGTTCGATAAACTATTGTAGTTAAGTCCATTGATTTTGGAATTTACAACCTGTAAAACTACACAGAAAAAAAATTAATAAATATATTCGCTAAGATTCCTAAATATTCGATTTATTATTAAGAGGTTATATCAATTAACCACAATGAAAAAATTATTGTTTAAACTGCAAGTCTATTTAAGTTTATTTTCTGCTTTTATTAGGCAAATAAAACGTTTTACTAAATGCATATTTCTGAGTGTAATGTACTATCTATAAATATATAACTTTAAAAAATATTTAACAATTTGTATTTAAATTTAATTGTTTTGATTGAAATTGAAACAAGCAGTTTCAGTAAAAAAAGGAAATAAGAATCCTTCCACTTCCAATTTTATGAAACAATTAAAAAGAATACACAATAATGCATATAAACTGAACAATCTCAAGAAATAAATTAATAAAGATAAATTCTAAATGAAATTACAAGATTCAAAAAATATCAAAAGAAGATCTAATAAATCACAAAATAGTTATTTGTTTAACTAGGCACCAAAATACCAGATTTACAGCAGAGGTTGCCGAGGTAATGAATGCTACCGAAACTGTAAATCTGTGTTCGGTGCCGAGTTGAACACAATTTTTTTACCGACTTAAAATGAATATCAATTTACTGATTATTTTGTATACATATATTGAAGGTTGTCGCTGTCAAATTACGTTTCCATGTATTTGTTGAACGGTTACTATGCGTTTGTAGAACGATTGCTATGTAAAATAATTTTACAGCCTAATATTAAAAGTGACACTTTACAGACTGTTAACAGTCCATAAAGTGTCACCTTTAGTGGCAATCGGCAACAAATTATTTTGACTACCACCTTGTAATTTTAGTGCAGGTAACGCTAAAATCTAGATACCCATTCAACAATTTATGCGGTCAACTCGTATCCACCTATCTATTTAATCTTGGCGCCGTCCCTGGTTACAAATTCCCTTGCATATATAAGCTGTATCAGATCACCCGTACCGCCCGAATATCTCGCGGACAACAAAACATATTGAGAAACCTAAAAATACGTCCTAAATATTTTTGAAAGTTCTATTGAATTGTACCAAATGTAAGTTCCCCCTTCAACCCTGGAGTCGGAGGAGGGGGACGCGCTTCATAATATTAAATGGCAACCCCCAGTTTTTATTGCAGATTCGGATTCTGTGATAAAAATATGAAGGTTTTGTCTGAAAAAAATCCGGATCGCGATAAATGGCGTAAATTTAAGTTACTCAGAGGTGGAAGAGAGAACTATTTTCGAATTAAACAAAATAATTTAATTAATTAAGGGTAAATTTAACTTTAAGTTTACATTATTTAAATTATTAAAATAAATTACCTTAAATTAATGAAATATCTAAATTATTTCGTTGAATTTAAAAATAATTCTTTCATGGTCGTGGTGGTGGGAAGGAGGGGAGGGCTGTGTGCATAAATAGGTTTAACCCAAAACTTACAAATATACAAAATATTAACACGTCTTACATTTTTCGAATCTGACCTGAAAATCGTCAATATCTATCAATATGTTTTCTATCACAGAATCCAAATCTGCAATAAAAACTGGGGGTTATCATTTAAGATTATGAAGTAACCCCCCTCCCCTACCTCAGGGGGTGAAGGGGGGCACTTACATTTGGTGTTATTCAATAGAACTTCAAAAAAATATTTTGGACGTATTTTTTTGTTTCTCAGTCAGTTTTGTTTTTCGCGAGATATTCGGAGAGTTCGACTAGTCTGAAACACCTTGTATATGCGAGAGTAAAAAATTGTTATTACTGAAAAATGTACTGCAAAAAAAATTATAGTTACCTGCACCATTGCACTCGTTAGATAATAAAGATACATTTATTTTATATTTGAAACATTTTTCCCAATATACAACTAAATAGAATTTTTTGTGAAAGAAGACAGGTTAAATTTGCGTACCAAAAGTCCCATTCAATAGAATTTGTAGGTCTTTAAAGTTCAGAACATAGCAATAGTAACTCATCGATACTGGCACTACAGTTATACACATGGCATTACATATTTTATTACAAAACTAAACAAAAGACAAATGTTTTCGCTTACTTACACCTACCAAACATACCACACTGAGATATTTGTATTAACGAACCCCAAACATCTGTCCTGTCAACTGTTATACGCAAGCACCAAACAATAATCTTCGTTGTTGTTGATAGGCAACTCTGGTATAACGAAAAAGATACAGGTTTCACGCAAAAAATAATTACAAAATTATATATTTAACTATACAAAATTTAGCCGGTGCAAGAATCTACTAAACTGTCAGCACATGTCTCACACTACACCGCAGATCACTACACACTTCAACTTCATACTGCGACCCAGAGACAACATATGCTGCGACCTGCGACTCCCTTCCAACGTTCCAACCGTTGTGGGAATTTCCCACCACGCTACCAGTGTTGCCAAATGAAGATAATGTAAATAGCACGCAAACATATACAAATTTTAATATCTTCAGAAAACAATCGTATTTTATTAAAAATATATTATATATGCTAAAAAATAAATAAAGAAATATTTCATTACCATTTAATAATATACATTTGTTTCATTTCCGATAGATGTCAGTGTAGCGTAGTAGACCACTGTAGACCACATAGACCACGTTAAGGTGAACCATCGGGGCCAATATGGGCTGAAGATAGCGCAAGATGAACATGACTTTTTTGAAACAATATATCATTATTATAATAAATGAAACATATAATGTTTTATACCTATGTTTGTAGATAAAAGTCCAAAGTTTTGTAATAAATTTTAAAAAGCAAATTTTGTTTACATATTATACATGAACACAATTTTCAAAGTAGTCAAATATATGCCACACATTCCCATGAACGACTACAGTAATGCAAATAATGTGTATATTTGTAAATATAATCGTCTATAACATACTAAAATTAATTTACATTTGAATTACAGTTTTTGAGAAACAAATAAAAATATACCAAAAAGTGTGTTTTTTTGGTATATTTTTATTTGTTTCTCAAAAACTGTAAATTCAAATTGAAAATAAACTTAGTATGTTATAAATGATCATGTTTACAAATATACGAATTATTTTCATTACTGTAGTCGTTCATGGGAATGAGAGACACAGTATCAAAGTTCTGAATTTTTGACCAACTAGACTTCAACAAATTTTTTTTTATAGTTCAATGTTTTAGCTATCCTTTTCATCCACATATATAAATACTAGAATGTTCAAAGACCTTACTGTAATAATTGTTTTGTTTTTCGATAAGAATAATTGTAAGAAAATATTTATTTAAATTTGAATTTGCAAAACAAAATTCATGGGAATGAACGAACCCACAAAAATTAGTACTTCATCTGACTTTGCAATGTACAAGTCACTGTAAAAAAATCCATGAAATTTTGACGGATGGAGGGTGTTGGACCATAAAGAACATGAAAATAAATTAAGAATACAGATTTTGCTGTTTTTTAAAAAATAAAGGATGCGTTCTTTCGACGCGTATGTTTGACCTTAACAGATATGAAGTTTGAAAGCAAGCATTAAAATAAACGCACCGAAATATCGGGACGTGAAATACTCAGTGAATTTTGAAAACCAAAAAACATAGGAAATATCAAATATTATGCTTTTAAACCACAGAGTCTAAGTTTTACAATTATGCATTTATTGCCAGCAAAATATAATTGGTTCAGAAAAAATAATTTTTTTTTTTCAAAATTAAAATTTTTTAATGAATTACTTGAAGCCACGAAGTATATAGACAGGAGTGGAGACGAGCTTGCACGAAGTGTTCGAAAAGTAGTCGTTGTTAGACAGAGACTATCCGCAGAGACAGACAGTGTACCGGGCATACTAAATGAAACCTTTTAGTATATAATTTAATTGAAATACTCGTATATAAAATTGGGTAACTATGCACACGTAATCAAAAAAATAATATAAATATAAGAACACAATTGCAAATAATAATCGGTAGTAATGTTCTAGATTTTATTTCTTAGGACGTAATTTAACATATAATGTAGATTAAAACAAAATGCTAATAACTTAAAATTAACGTAAATGTACTTTCGGTCCAATTTTGACAAAAATAATTACATTATAATTTAAATTTAATATATATATATATATATATATATATATATATATATATATATATATATATATATATATTTTCGACGATGGGAGGCGGACTAACTTCTATGGTCATATGCCCCCTCATGAGTGGATGATAATGAATTTGTGTGAACACAAACGACCATGCTCTTCAGTGGGATTCGAACCTACGACCTCTGGCAAACTAGGCTAGTGACATAGCCACTACGCCACCGAGATCGGCAAAAATGTAATATTATTAAAATTATGACATACATATTTTTAAATCATTTCATACTATGTTAGAGATATTTTTAAATCATTTTTAATATATCAGGCATAATTTTCATTTATTTAATAATATGTGAGATACATTTTAAATGATTTAGAAATATGTATGTGATGCATGCCAAATCCGTATTTAAAAATATTGCTTTAAAATTTCTTTAAAAATACATAAAATAAAATTAAAAATATGATAGTAATATTTTCATTTCATATAAAAATATGGGTTGCAATTTAACTTCAGAGTCATGTATTTTATTTGGCAGAAAATAAATAACTATATTTTTAAATAAAGATTTAACACACATCAAATACAAATTTCAAATCCATTTAAATATCTGTCATATAATAAATAAATTAAAAATATGCCTAACATATTATTAATTGAATGCATACATATTTTTAATTGTGACATCTGTTGGTTGTTCAGTATAACGTTGGCGTTGTTGCCAAATGTCTCAGTATAAAATAATGTATAAATTGTGACTAGTTGCGGTACGTTTTGGAACTATTTCGCTCAATTCACTAGTAGAATATAGATGACCGACAAAATTTTGTGCGCGAATTAATATTTAAATTTAATGTAATTTGTGAATCGAATCGAGTTTTTACATATATTTAATCAAATTATTTTTACATCACATAACAGTATGTATTCATATACGCTAAATACTAATTTATGGTAAATATATGAATCATTCAGAAACGAGTACAGGTACATGTTCACGAAATGTAAGCGACAAGAACAAATAATAATAAATTCAAAACAGTTGTTTCTGTGGAAAATATTAAAATGTACCCAATAATGCGCAGACCGAAACATTATTTTCAGCCGAAACCGAAACCGTAACCGAATATTTGGCGCCTCTTTTAGTTTCGGCCGAAACCGAAACTTATGAGTACTAGGATTCGAGTTTGTTGCGCATAAGTTGTGTGAGCTAAGAGTTTGTTTGTTAAAAGTGCAAGCGAAGCTATTTTAAATACAGATAACTGCTATTAAAAATGCTGGTTGTAATATTAAAAAAGTGAAAAGAAGAACTATATGAAAAAAATGCGATAAGAATAAATAAATGTCTTCAATTTATAAAGAAATCACTTTATTTTTGGAATGCAATGTGGGTAAAAAATGATTAAGAAACTCATAAAACTACAATTTCTAACAATTTTTATTTTGAATTTTTACTGAAGACTTTAGTTATGTACCACAATCAAATAAATAGTATTTTGAAGAAATATTTGATATTAACAGGTTCATTGATAATGTATGCTATTATCTCAAAATCTGTTTCTAGCATACCTGACAGTGCTCGCCTCAACACAAATTCTAGTTTCGGTTAAGCCGAAGATTCGGCCAGTTTTTGGCCGAAACCTCAACTGCAAACAAAGCCAGTTTTTTTGGCCGGTCTCTAGCGCATGGTATTCATACTAAAAATCAAATTTGTTGAAATAATTTGTTAAACATCACAAGAAATAATGTTATATCAATATTGTGACGTCACAAATGTATTTATTCAGTGACCACCAAGTGGACTTCCGTTTAGCTTAATTCGCGAATAAAAGATTAATAATAAAATGTAATAGTTTTCTTATGATTTGAATTAAGGACTTAAATCAACTGTTTTCTTACAGCAACTGCATCTGTTACTGCAAATGTTAAATCAACTGATTTCTATGTCACAGATTATTAATATTTACTATACCTATGCTCTATATATTTATTGGTGAGGGCTTGTCGCTGTATATTTTAACGAGATGGCGCTGTGAAGTTTGTAACAAAACCGAATTACTCTGCGGTGCTAAAACAATATTTTTTCTATAATTTTTTATAATTTGCATTTGGATTAGCTCGCATCATTCGTGTTTTTAATAAACAAACCCTAAGTCTGTAGAATTCCTGCTTTATATATGTAGTCGGCCCTAAGCCTCCAGATCTTACGCGCGACAAACTCGAATCACAGTATTAATTTTTAATGAAACACAAGGAGTAAATAAAACTTTTCATGCACACTTACTCGTTTTTAGGTTAACTCGTTTCGCTCACGATTTTAATAAACAATCCCCGCTTTTCATCTGCTTTGCCATCGTGGCATCAATACATGTCTTTAGTATAAAACTTATGTTATTCTTCAAACGTCATAAAAATACGTTCCTTTATGTATTTGTATTCAACAAGGATAAGGTTCAATTTTTTCGCTGCCTGCATAAAAGTGTCTCCTTTACTCCGGCGGCAGATAAGATAAAATATTATGAAAAATAATAAGGTTGTAACTTTAGAACATTTAAGACTTTCTTGCAGAGAGACGGAAAGAGAAAGAAGAGATGAAGTTTACTTATTAAATGACCTAGGCACAGGAAACGACTGGATGGAACAAAATTTAGAAAGAAGAAAACGTATAATATAGTTTTTTTTTTATTATATAATTATTTATAATATAATTTTGTATAATGTAATCACCATAGAAATAAAATGTAAAAATATGTATAGATTCTAGGCCGAAAGGCATGAATAAATAAACTAACTAACTAATAAGGTTGTATGGTTGTAATTCAATAATTTGACATTACCGTGTTCATAATGGTAGTATATGAAGATTTAGATTTTTATAGGACAGTCTCAAGTAAATCAAATATATATATTGTTGTATGGCTCAATGTAACAATTATATAAATGTATAAATATTGTTAAATTATTTACTAAATAATAAGATAGTGGAAAATTGCTTTAAATGTAGGAAAAAAGTGAAGCCATATATAAACCTTTGATCTGTTAATTTCTTGCCCTCGGATTTTTATAATCTTTTTAATCAATTATACAGGATGTCCCATAACTTCAGGTACATATTAGAAGGGCATATAGTTCTTAATGACCTGATTACGGAACAAAAATAATTTTTTCAAAAATTAGATTTCTAGTAGCCGGCCACATAAATTGTGTTTCTTATAACAGTTTTGATATTGCTCTTCTGATTATTGTATAGTATCCAGGGGTACAAAAAATGTTCTGCTTAAGTGAACTACCCTTAATTATAGGAATTTTGTTCCGTAATCAAGACATTAAGGACATAAGAACCCTTCTAATATGTACCTGAAGTTATGGGACAACCTGTAATTTTGGTCAGAAATGCTAACAAGAAAGAAATTCTTAAACAGAGTCATTTCTACCCAAAATCAGAGAATGATGGACCAGAAACAAAAACTGGCACACTAGATAAACATTGCTAAATTAATTTACAATGCGATCATGGTGTAAATACATGTGTGCGATAAAATCAAGCAAATCTTTGCCTTTGCCGGAGTTAACTTCCACTGATGCACATCTTTTTCAAGTGAAATATGTATATTATGTGGTATGACTTTTAAATTAGGAGTTTGTAAACATAGATCGTATATTTTACTGTTATTCTGGGTATTTATTTTATATCCACAAAGTATAATAGGCCAAGCTAAAACAAAAAAATATATCAATGTTAGCCAAAAAATTTGCTTTGATTTTTATCTTTATATACAGATTCTCTTTCACTATCGTTCATTCTGCTTCATTCAAGTAAATGTATCTATTAATGAAATGGACATCTATTTTTGTAATTATTGCGACAAATAATCAATTTTTTTCAAATCAATCCTACATTAGTCCTAATAGTTTTAAGTATAACAATGTAATTTTCTCCTTATTGCCCCACTTTTAGTGCTGCCATCTGTTATCAGTGGCTCATACGCTCTTTTTTACTAAGCGAAATAGTTCCAACATTTCCCACAATACGAAACAACTTACACTTACCAAGAAATGGCGCATTTAACCCATTAAGTTCCAGTGTCATATTTATAGGACAGTAAAGATAAAAAAATTTTAAAGCATTAATATTTGTTTAAATTTTTTTAAAACTTATACAGAACATTGTTTATTTATCTAAGAGTTGCACTGTATTTTTTAATGCGACATTATATTAATATTACATGAATAAAAAATTATCGAACTTAGCATAATATTGTTTGAATTTCGCCACTACAAATATTTATTAAAATGTTGTACCAATTAGTACTTTTTTCATAATTTATCATATTATTACAACTAAGATACTTATGTGTCATCTTATAGTAAGATGTTTATAGAACAAATATTCGCAATACTGTATTCATAGTGGATTGAAATATATATATATATATATATATATATATATATATATATATATATATATATATATATAACGCTAGTTCTTACTGTTATCAAATCGCATATTAGCGTGTCAGTACATACTCTGATAGAAGTCATCTTATAAGCAAATGCATTAGCAACAGGCGTGTGCCACTTATTTTCCCTATACTTGTAGATCTTTATAATTAGAAAATTAGATTTATATTATTAATTACTGTAAATAAATACATTTTCATCGTGCTATTCCTCAGCCACGCGTTATAAAAAATTATAATTCTTACGTAGGAAGAGTTGATCAACATGACTGGTTTGTAGGAAAATAATGCACTCAAATAACGGCGAAAATGGTATTGGCCCTTGTTCTCTAGAATTATTGCTATAATTATAGTAAATTCATTGCTTGTTTATAAACTGCTAAATCGCCCTTTAACACATCATGGGTGTGGCACTCTGCTTACGCAGATCTCGGTAACTGATTTTTTGCGTATGAAAGGCGGTGACCAGCCGTCAAATCATAGTCCTAAAGACCTGAAACTTAAGGCCTTCGCTTAGGAATACCGCGTACATCAGCGTCTAAGGTTCTCACTGACGTACGATATGACAATAAAGGATACTTTCTAAAAAACATGACAAACAAAGACGTTGCCATGGAAACAATTACAAATCAAATCAAACATTTTGCAAATAGAGTGATGTGACTCTTCGTCGAAATTGTTTTGTACATTATCATACAAGCTAACTGTATATTTATTATCATTGTACTTAGTTATAAATAAATATTTTGCATCATATTATTTATTTTAGTTGCCTATAGATATATTTCGTTATTATTATTTAGAGTATAACATCAAAAAATATTAATTTGATGTAAATTAATATTGCGTTAATACACACGTATATGAGTTACTTCGATAACTCGAAGTGCCAGTGTCCTATTTGTAGGACGCGTCATAACACAAATGTTTAAACAAATAGAAAATTTTTATTTTTATTTACCAATCAGATATACATGTTTGACGAATATATATGAAAAAAAAGTTATAAAATTAAAAATAAATAATTTGGGACTTAATGGGTTAAAATTGTGTACATATTTTTAATTAATTTAAAAATATGATAGCATATTTTTAATTCTTTTATAATATGACAGAGATATTTTAAATTAATTTTTAATATGTATGTGATATGTGTTAATTCTGTATTTAAAAATAAGATTTTAAAATTCATTGTGAATAAAAAATATGCCTACATGTTTAAATAAAAACCCAAATGGCGTTACATAGTGATAATGATACTTGTAGCTTAAACAATTAAACCCCAACACAATTTAATATTCGAATACTTTCTAAACCGTTTGTTAACCAGACGACAGATGACAGGTACAATACGACTCTAAGGCCCGGTATTATAAACGAATGTTAAAATTTAATAGGGTATTTTATAAATTAAGTAACCTACTATTTGCAAAAAGTGTATTATAAAGGTAATATAAATTTAGTCTCCTACTAAATCAGCCTATTAAATAAGCAGGGCAGTTTTGGTGCTATTAAATTTAGTTAGTAGACTATTAGAAGTATATTTCAATGTTATTTTATATTTTTATTCTATAAATTCTTAATGGAATATAATAAATAAAGACAATAATTGTTAAATATTAAAGATATTTAAATCTTAAAAAATTTGTAGATATTTACATAGGTATTTGGAATATGATGTCAGTATCATCGATTGATAGCGTTTCAACAATTGATAAGTTTTCACCTGTTTATTTCTTTCTATATTATTTCCTCCAGTTCTACCTAAATAAAAATATATTCTATTTTTTACGTGTCCCATATTAAATAATATCCAGTTATATTCTTCTTAGATTTCAGCTTTATTGATTTTATTTTAATATTTTCATAAAATAATTTTAATAAATTCCACATCTTGGTTCTTCTTGAACTGTACATTGAATTAAATAGACACATATGGTTATATCTGCCAAAACTTTTGTTTTAGTCTGCATATATATTTTTATTTTTCACTGTAATTTTTACCTCATTCAAATTTTTCCATTTTTCTGAATATATGTTTGATGAATATAATTCTGGTAGAAGTAACTGATGATGATATCAAATTTCCTACACTCATTGATCATTCAATAATGTAATGATTTTAACTTCTGATAGGGATTCTAACTTACCAACAAAATTTAATATGATTTGGTAACTTTTCTAGGGAGACTCGATTAACTAATAAGTAAGTAATCAAATAAAATTTTGGTTTATAATACCCACACAAATATTAAGTAGCATATTAAATTTAGTAGCATATTGGCTAACCGGCTATTTAACCAGCGTTTATAATACCGGGCCTTAATAATTCAAATCATCGCCAAACCAGTATATTTAATTAAATTTGTGATCATTTAAAAACAGTGGTTCTCAAAAGTTCACACTGCAATAAATCTATAATAAACTTTTTCCTTTATGTTAACACTTTTTCTATTACTCTGTATATAAACAACATCGCAATATTTTTATTAATATATATATATATATATATATATATATATATATATATATATATATATATATATATATATATGATGTGAGTGTGTGCGTGCCGCTACCCCCCTACAAAATTTGAAAAATTCGGCGAGCCTGCATTCTAGCATCAACAAAAGTGCGAGAATATATCATTCTATACTAGTAAAACAAAGAAAATAATATTATTATGTAGAAATAATTTTTATTTCGTGTCAGTGTTAAATCCCTTCCAATATTTAAAATGAATTGTACTCATTCCATTATTCCATTTCTGTATTGACAAAATAAAAGTGTATGATGTCACATAATATTTATTTATGATATAAAAACTCCCATCACAACAATAAATTGCAGTATTACACAGTCTTTTCTTCTGGTACATGTTTGACATTACTCAAAGTTTCATGAAGATTTTGCACAATTTTTTCATGTTTCTGAATTTCCCTATCCATTTCCTTCATATTAAAACTTGTCAAAATTTTATTTTTCTTTATTTTCGAAGTAATTTCATTTATTTTTCTTTTCAGTATCTTTTGGCGATAGAATTCTTTCTGACAGTAAAATCGAGATATTAGTTGAAGCATGACAATAAAAATATAATAATTTTTGTCTTATACCTCGGTTATGTCGTAGTGAAATTGAAGTTGTTGGCTATATTCATGTAAGAAAGCTTCGACATACTTTTTGTACTGTAAAAGTTTTTTAAGACTCTCTACGGTTTCTAGCGCTTCTTTCTTCAATAAATTAACTTTAGCACGAAATATTCTTTCTTGTGCCAAAATGATATTTTCTTTTGCTTCCGAAAGGTATTCCAAAAATCTAAAGAATAACTTATTATTATACAAGTTACTTTGGTGATTTTTTAGACGCAATTCACGCACAAAAATATATCACTTGCCGAAAGCAGAGTGCTACATGCAATTCATTGTATGTAAGTAATAGAAGGCAACCTATCGTACATGAATTTGAAATGAACTAGTGCCAGATCGATTTTATTTACATCATATCATTAAAAAATAGTTGACAATTTCCTCTAAGAGCAATTTTTGATACAATAGTTACAGGTTGATGATATCGATTTGTGATAGGTTTTGCCATTTTCTTAGAGATGATTCCAGTGACAGCGACTTGCGACTAAAATTACCATTTGCGTCGCTAGTGTTCTACGTATACATGCACTGAAAATGTTGTTCTAGATTTGAATAAGCATTGCGTTGTATGGAATGTACGAATATGCGACTCGAGGGATAGTTTATAGTGTTTACATCTAATTTAATCTTGGTTCTAATGACTAATTCTTGTGTGAGGAAGTAACTATATACCTACTTTACAAAATAAAACAATGAACCGATGCCGTAGTTTTATACATTAATTGTCAGATGACATTTCAAAAAAGTTACCATCTTGTTTTCAAGGATTTTTAAAAATATTTATGTATTCATTAAATTGATCCAAGAATTTTAAAGAAGAGTAAGATTTGATCAATTCCGAGTTTTTGTTTTTATGTGGTATTGCGCGTTACAGACTACAGTATAAGAATTCACACAGCAGCGACACTCGCTGTCGGAATCTTTGGATATTTATGTCACATCGACCGATGACTTCGAGCCGAGCTGCCATATTGGCAGCTGCGGCATAAGGCGGTAAATGTGAATACCTGTTACTCTGTCAGTTGCAAAGGGGATAAAATCTGAAAATATTAATCTCCTGCGCTATAAAAATTCCTACAATAATTTTTCATGGTGCAAACAAGTTTTCTCACGACATGTCAGGAAACCCCATCTTTCTTCTCCCGAAATAGTGAGGAAAATATGTTTCTATAACACTGTTTTGGAAACTGGGCATTCCACTACTAAAAATTGTTATGGAATCACTAACATTCCATACGCGGCGTATGGAATATTTTCGACGAATCAGAACCGCTTATTAGCGCGACATATGAAGTATTTTGATTCAGTTACTATAGTTACGTCTGTTTGTTTTAATTTGATTTATTTGAGTTTGACGTTTTCAACAGTTTTATATTTGTATTTTCGCATAATTTCCAAAACCTTTTTATAGAAAGTATAGTCTACAACATGTAACGGAATGGCCTATCCCACGCTCGCAAACCGTAGCCCTCGCCTTTGGCTCGGGCTACAAACTTTTTGCTCGCGTGGAATATGTGCCATTCCATTACTTGTTGTAGAATATACTATTTCCTCTCTAGAGAATAAAATATAGAAGTGTTACCAATAGGAATGTTATTTACAAAACATATATTGTAATAGTTATTTACATAAAAGTCAGGAAAGTAGTGCATTACTGTCGAGGAGCCATTTTGAAATACGAGGCACTTAGTGCCGAGTATTTTATGGCTCCGAGTAAAGTACAGACATTTTCCTCGTGAGTTCTGTATTAAAATTTTTCTGAAACCTATATTTATATGAAAAATTAATATTAAATAAAAAATATAATCTGATTTTCTATATGTATCTAGTAACGCGTTTCTTCCGTTTCTAAGGTAACAGAATATTTAAACACGTTTTCGTGACTACGTTTCTAAGATAACAGAACGTTTAAACGTTTTCCTGTCTAGGCAGGGAAATTCTACTTTCGCTCCGGTTTCAGAAAAAAAATTATAAATAAATTCCTAATTTTATTGAAAATCCTTATACAGATAAGTTAAATGATTCTTATTTGAAAATAATGATATTAACAGGTTCATGACGTGATCAAATTTTACAGAATTCCCCCAAATAACTTATTATTTTTACTGGAAATCGTGTTTGTGTGTTTTTTTTAAGGTAATCATTTCTGTTTTTAGAGATTTTTTATTTATTTTTGACTATTTTTGAGCATATTTTACCGTGACCCACCGGTGTGTCACGAGTAAAAATTTTGACTTCGTCATGACCTACCCGTGGACACGCGGTAAATAGAGATATTTTGTCAGCTGTATTTGAGGAAATAATGCATAATGTATTTGAACAAAAAAATAGAGTTCAAGCAATAATTACCATGGGCGACAGGACCAGATACTGGCAATGGTGCAAAAAGGTAAACATCACTGGAATAATCATTAATTAAATTATGGAAAAAAAATTACGCAAACTTTACGTACCTACTTTGCGCATATTAAAAATTATCTGTTAATTTTCCTAAAATACATTTGCTAAACTTTTTTCGGTAGTAAAAGTTGAATCACTGTTTCAACTGTGTAACGCACACAAAGTGAAAGCTATATTCTATTCGAGAAATATCTATGATTTCATCCACTATTATAGAAAATGACTTTGTTTTATTGATTTTTTTTTCTATTTATTTGTTTTGTATAATTTTACCCCATATGTTAATAATATTATTTTGTATAAGTGGGCTCATGCATATTGCATTAAATGATAAATTTTTGCAATGATTTTTTAAGTTTTGATATCCACATGACATTCGCATTCTTAACAATGACCGAAAAGTGTTGAAAATTATATTCATTGATCCTTTGGTGAGATAGTAAATCAAACTTCTATAAACGAACTTATTTATAATGATTTTTAAATCCAAAAAAAAAAAACGATTACGAAATGTCAGACTTTCTATATTTTGACAACTTATCACTAACAACAACAACAATAATTACTTTTATTTTGTCAACTGTAACTTTGAATTAACATTTTAAATTATATATCTTATAAGTACTTCAACAAAAAGTTCCCTAATTTATTTCTGGTTCAGTTTCTCCAAGTGGACTAGAATCAGCAGATCCACGAAGTGGTAACTCTTGACGACCGCATAATATGATTGTTTCAAATATGAATTTTTTTATGGTAATTAGTTTTAGAGTGCGTTTAGAACACTTCTATTGCATTCTTCTATTTATTAATAGTTATTTGTCAAACTAGAGAGGAAAGCGCTTCTTTTTTCCCCTCGAGTTCGAAGTTTGCCTCATGAGCGCTGCGCTCATGAGGCATTTCGAACGAGAGTGGAAGAAGAGCTTTCCTCTCGTGTTAGACACAAAATTTTTTTCCCGACATGTTTCTAAAAACGATTTTCTCGGACCTAAAATACACTTTGAGAACACAACTGACAGACTGACAAGTTAAAAGTTAGGTTATCAGACACAAGGCGGTTTAGCAGTGTTGCCAATGAACTAATCTTAAATATCTTTAATAAGTTGTCAAATTATGATTAAATAAGAAAAAGAAAAATATAAGACATAATTGTAAAATAATTTAAAGTATTTATATCACTAAAATAAGGATTTTCAATAAAATTAGGAATTTATTTAAAATTTTTATAATATATTTTTTGTAAATAACATTTCTATATTTTCCTCTAGAGAGGAACAACACATTTTCCTCACTATTTCGGGAGAAGAACGGTGGGTTTACGGAGCGAACATTTCAATCATGTGAGAGCGACATAGATACTTTGCGTTTGAATTATAAACAATATTTTTCCGATGAATGATTATAAAAAAATTATATTGATCCAATAACATTAAAACAAAACGGATGAATGACATTCTTAGATAGTCGTAGCTGTTCTTTTACTTCGTATCCATAATGATGAATTTGTAAAAAAAAAGAAAAAAATACTTATTGGGCACGAGCGACAAAAATTTTACCGTTTGTTGCAATTGGTGATGAGCGATAAAGTAAAATTCCTCAGCAAACATCAATTTTGCGTTGAAAAATGCAAGAGCAGTAGTAAACTTCGGAAAATTACATATTCCAACGTTTGCGTTAATCATTACAAATTGTTTTAACTATTTCATATTTCCCTGATCACCGTAAACAATAATTATTACTTCTCCTACCAAATGTGGAAGAAAATCACTTTCATGAATTGTGAGAGAAATCGTTCCTTCGCCACTAAATTCAGTGAGGGGAACGTCACTTTCACAAGTGATGTTGAAAAAAGAATTGAATATTTAATGCTTCTTTAATTCATAAAAGCTTACTTTTCTGTTATAAATAAAGGATAGTTGTTATATAAAGGAATCATCAGATCTTGTCTCGGTCCAATGTTAATAATTCTCTGCCATAATTTATTTGGAGAGCTGTTAAAATTTCCATATTTTCTTTTTAAAATATCATTTACTTCTGTTGTACTATCTCGAATCAAAGTTAGCAGAGTGATCTAAAAAAAAAAGGTACATTAAAATGACAGTGATTGAAAACAGTTTTAATAAATGAATGGGTTCTATGACCATGGGAAAATTTAATGAAAAAAAAAATAGCCATTTTCATATCTCATAATAATAAGTTCTATATACTTTAGTAATTTATTTCACATAACATAATTTAGGCAACATAATTATAAAGCAACTTTGACGCACATTTCATATTTGTACAAAAATATAGTATGTTCCATTAGAAATTTCAATGTTGATATTAATTACTAGTAAACCGGAAATATATCATAAATCATGTTATGTGAATTAAATTGTTAAGTTGATAAATAATTGAGATATTGTTGGTTCCATTTGAATTATAAAACTAGGCAGAGGAATGTATGATTTTTCCTTTTTTCCAGTTAAGACCTGTTGTAGTGACGTCACGCTCTATAAATACATGGTGCTGTTTCTGAAACATTCTCGTTAACGCCTAAAAAGTTCGCGAGCCGGCGACCCAGAGGTATATAAGGTATATAACGGAGCGACCCACATTCATTCTGATATAAACAGTCAGTGAGTGTATATAAATGTTCGATTTGTAAAGATAAATATATCAGTTGAAATAAATACTTATCGTGTAAATAAATGTAAATATTAGTGTTTTTGTGTCTTATATAAATTAGAAGAAATAAATAAATAATTATTCTTAGTTTTTATTAAACTTTCGTGTTTTCTTTCACATTTCACCGAACCCGAGTAAGAGTTAAAAACGTAACAATTGGTGTCAGGTGTTCGAATTGTGTTTAAATTATTTAATTTAAATAAAAAAGTGAAATTTGAAAGTGCAGTGATAATAAACTAACAATGACATCGAAGAAGAAATTATTTGATTTAAAATTGGATAATATGAGGTATCAGGAAAGAAGATACTGCAAAATCGATTACGCGAAGCTCTGCAAGAAGCTAGTGCAGATCTTGATGAATTTTTATTTGAAATTCCGTACAGTACTGCCGAATTAACTAAAATGATCAAAGAAGAAATGCAAGACTTATACTCCAGAAAGGGTATAGCCGGATAAGCATAAAAAATCTGCCCCCAGTGATTTTTAGAAATTCATATGGCTGATCGATTTCTAATTAAAAATAAAAATTTTCCTGAAAATATTAGCTTTTAAATCCAAAGAGTTACGTCATAATTAAAGAATACGTTTTTCCAGTTTTTATTTTATTGGAACTATTCCACTGAATATTTTTTAACAAGAATTTTTTTTAGTAAGAATAATCAATAAGGGACGTTAACACGTAATTTTTTTGTAAGTTTTAACCATTACTTTTTTTTTAATTTTAAAGTTTTTGCCTTTTTTCAAATATGTTTCTTCAGGGTGTCACACACGATTTTTTCACTAAATACTCCTTTCTTACTCTTTTTTACTCAATAAAATTTTCAACTTGATCCATTTGGTGCAACATAGTCAAAAAAAAATTAAATCGATTTTACTATTACACTCCAATATATAAAAATCATACCAAATATTCTAAAACTACAAGTACATTACTACTACATTAACTCAAAAACATACCGTTGTTTCATTGATTAATTAACCAGATACGAAAAAAATATCTGACATTAGCCGATATTGTTGTGATTGTGATAACGGTAGGCGCACTGTCGGGTACTGCTCTCACATTGTAGCTATTATATATAATTATAGACCTAACTCATTATATTAACACTGAATAATTATTTTCAGTAATATGAAAAAATTATATGAGATTTAAAAAAATATATTTTATCCAACACCTCCCAATAAATGCTCTATAACTATGGCGATTTTAAACAAGCAAAGTAACAGATTATCCACTAGTGGGTATAATTTTGAGGAAAGCCACTAGTGAGTATTTTTTTATTTATAACAATAATAATAACTCACAACACCTTGGTAACTACTTCGATTGACATTTTAATTTAAAAATTTAAAGCATATGCCACTGTCAAATAATATTTCTTTAATACATTTTTCATTTATTAGGAAGTGTTGGATAAAACGTTATACTTCACACGTGGGCAAAGTGGAATTACCCACTCGATAAAATTATCTCACTCAGCCTTCGGCTTCGTGAGCTAAAATTTCTCTCGTGGGTAATCCCTTACTTTGCCCACTTGTAAAGTAAATAACTATTACCAGAAAATAGTGAATACCATTTGAAAAAAAAATATGAAAAAATCGATTTTGGGAATAATTATTCATTGTTAATATAATCGAAAAATATTTCCAATTTTATAAGTTATATTAAAATATTAATATGGCTCAATAAAAGTTCTTATCAATTTTTCTTTAATGAGATAAAATTAACTAATTACAATAAGAGAAACTCTATGTTAAGATTGTTTTAAATAACGTCAGTTTATCCTCGTCCAGTCGTCCACTATCTTAATTCACTACTGCGATAACTTTTTCATCTGTAAACTAAACGACTTAATATCTCGGCAGGTCTTATTATTTTAGCCAATATCCAAATAATCACAACAATATCGGTTAATGCCAGAGATTTTATTCGTATCTGGTTCATTAATCAATGAAACAATGGTATGTTTTTGAGTTCATGTAGTTCAGTAGTTCAGTAGTAGTAATGTACTTAGAATATTTGGTATGATTTTTATATATTGGAGAGTAATAGTAAAATCGATTTCATTTTTTTTGCTTATGCTGCACCAAATGGATCATGTTGAAAATTTTATTGAGTAAAGAAGAGTAAGAAAGGAGTATTCAGTGAAAAAAATGTGAGTGACACCCTAAAGAAACATATTTAAAAAAAGATAAAAACTTTAAAATAAAAAAAAAAGTAATGGTTAAAACTTACAAAAAAATTACGTGTTAACGTCCCTTATTGATTATTCTTACTAAAAAAATGCTTGTTAAAAAATATTCAGTGGAATAGTTCCAATAAAATAAAAACTGGAAAACCGTATTCTTTAATTATGACGTAATTCTTTGGATTTAAAAGCTAATATTTTCAGGAAAATTTTTATTTTTAATTAGAAATCGATCAGCCATATGAATTTTTAAAAATCACTGGGGGCAGATTTTGTATGCTTATCCGGCTATACCCTTTGACAGATTTAAAAGCAGAATTTACTGAAAGTTCTAGAAGTTTGGAAACAAAATTGCTTAAACATTAAAAGATGAATTACAAAAAAAAATCAAATTCGGCACACTTAAAAACGAATTGCTGGAAAATTCTAAAACATTAAAAGAAGAAATAACTGAAAAATTCAGAGAAGAATCATTGGAAAATTCTAGAACTTCAGATGAAAAATAAATGGAAAATTCAAGAGCGTTGGAACAGAATATCGATGAGAAATTTCTGGAGAGTTCCACAACATTGAAAACTGAATTAGAAAACAAGTTAATAAAAAGTTCTATATAAACTGAAGAAGAGTTAAAGAACTTAAAAGAAGAGTATGAGAGACGATTATATCAATTGAAACCAACTTCTCAAAAATTACGTCTTCTCCCATAACAAAGGCCAGTGCTTCTGGAACAGGTGACGTTAAAGTAATAAAAGAAAGAAGCTACGCAAAAAATAATATGAATACACCGGAATTTGACGGCGATACATCGTGCCCCAACTAGTTGAAATAATTTTAAGCGGTTGCGAAAGCGTGTGAGTGGTCGTCTACGGATAAGACTAGAGCATTGACCGTATCATTGCGACAAGAAGCCATGGATGTCCTGCAGACTCTCAAAGCAGGCGAATAGTAAGAATACGACCAACTAGTCAAAGGATTGGAGATGCGATATGGCAGCTGGACTCAAATGGGAAACCGATATCAGAGCGCACAAGAAAGCCTCTAAGAATTCGAAGCCGACATTTATTTATGGAATCAAGGACAACGAAACAGGCACTAAAATTATCTCGTCCGAAGACTTCGATCGATGCATTATCATATGCGCTGGAGCATGCAGCAGCATAACAAGCTTCACGAAGTCAATTCCGAATGCGACAAGTAGATGCTGAGCAGAAGAAAATCACTGAGACCAGAAAAGAGATCCGACGAATCGTCAGCAAAGTGTTTGCGGCAAAAAGAAATCTTCGTCACTGGAACTGCGAAGAACTAGGTCACCCGCAGATGATTGATGGGAAACTGCAAAAGAAGCAAGTTGAAGCGGAAACTGAAGAAGAAAGAAGAGGGTTAGAACTAAGTCGGGTTGATGCGAAGAGGCAATCGTCGACCCGAAATTTGGTAGCCCCACAGTCCACCGCTTATGTCGCTTCCCTGCATCATCAAGCAAACAGCATCTTCGTGGATGGGTTCATTGATGGCAGGCCACTTAAAATGTTGCTGGATGCGGGTGCGATGAAGACAATAATAAGACCTGATTTGGCGAAGAAAATTTCTGCGACACCGTTACATTTAACTAAGTGACAATTACTTACTGCAATAGGCGAACTATGTAGCTACCGCAGCTGGGGAATTGGATTTCATCATTTCTATTGAGAGCACTTCATTTAAACATCGCGTGCTGGTAGTTGAAATTGAAGACGACTTGATACTCGGCGTGGACATAATGAAGAATCAATGACACAAACTCAATCTGAAGAGCGGCGTCAAGATAGTCAACGAAGAACTAGTATTACATGCACGAGAAGACTCCGCTGCGGGGTACTGATAACCGAAGATGTGACCCTCCCGGAACGAAGTAAAACTATTATGGAAGCAGAATTGGAAGGAATTTTCTATAATTGAATTATTGTTATGTTGGAAGCAAAAAATGATGATTTCCAAACTGGCCCTGGTGGGTCCGTGAAGTTAACAAACACCATGAAGCACAAACGACGAACTATATAACAATGGATTGTGCTTGGTTTGTGCTTAATTATGACCTAGCAATAAACTCATCAACTTTTTATGTTCAATAGTTATAAACAATTTTAAAGTGGTTGCCAACTTCACGCCCAGCCACCATATATGAAGCACAAACGATGAAATACATGTAATATGTTTGTGCTTCGTTTCTGCTCCGGGAATATATGATAATAAAGCAAGCAACCTTTTGCGTTCATTAGTTATAAACAATTTAAATGTGGTTGCCAACTTCACGCCCAGCAACCACATATGAAAAACAAACGATGAAATACATATCAAACGTTTGTGCTTTCAGAATATATGTAAATAAAGCCTAAAAACCTTTGTATTCATTAGTTATATAAACAATGTAAATGTGGTTACTAACTTCACGCCCAACAAGCAGCAACCACATATGAAGTACAAACGATAAAATACATATAATAGTTGTGCCTCGTTTGTTCTTTCAGAATTATGTGTAAATAAAGACAGCAACCCTTAGCGTTCATTAGTTATACTGGATGTTCAAAAAGTTCCGGGATGGTCAAATATCTCGAGAAATACACATCGAATCAAAAAACAAAATCATATGTGGCCAGTATATAACCTCCCGCCCAATACAATTCTTAAATCGTACAAACTAATATTTGATGGTACCAAAAATTACCTTCTTATTTGTTTATTTTCTATTTATATGTGAGAAATTTTATTTTCTTTCGTATGTTTATTTATTTTTTTGACAGACATTTCACTAGGAAAACAGCTTCCCAATCACAATAACATATCACATTTCGCAAAAAAATTAAAATTTTTGTGTTTCCATAGTGTACATGCAAGATAATGACATTTAATTTCTTTAAATTTTATTATATCTAAATCTAATGAAAATTTATCAAATTAATTTAATCAAAACAGATTTAAAATTTAATATTCTACAATTTTCAAAATAACAAATTGTTGAAAAATTAAATTTAACCGTGTTTTTCATGGAAAACTATTAAGGGCTTCTATTGAACTGCTACTTCCGGTTGACCAATTTTATCCAAAATCTAATCAGCTCAAAAATAATCTATCTAAATTTCTATTATATTGTAATGTGAATGTTGTTTTGTGTTATATGCAAATATTTTTTTCTAAATCTGACTACTGAATACGTACTCTGTACTAAATTTCTATTTTGTTGTAATGTATTTTTTTTTTTGTTATATGTATTTTGTTTTCTTTACTTGATTGCTGTGTACTATTTATTCTGTACTAAATCTCTATTATGATTATGATATATTGCTTTTTCTTAAATTAATTTTTTTGCACTTAATAAACTAAAATATTGTCTTATCTATTATATGTATAAGTATTTTCAGTTAACAAAATTTATACAAAAATTCAATATGTTTTTTTTAATACTGCCCATTATTTACCTGGAAAGTGATGCGAATAATTTATGAGTCTTGACCGCAAAGAAGCTCGACTCTCCTTAAAAGTTTGTAAACCCAGTATGAGTACATTTCTATGTCTTCCTACTACTATACATACATACATACATTTAAAAAAATGTATTATTCAGTTCATATTTTATTATAACTATTCACTGGATAGTTTTTAACAAGAATTTTGTCGGTAATAATTATCGATAAGGGACGTTAAAACGTATTTTTTTTGTAAATTTTTAACCATCACTTTTAAAATTTTTGTTTCGAACCTTTTTGAGCCGTGGGTAAAATTTTGTTCATATTTTTTTTAGTACTATCTCCTGGGATATTAATGCCCATTCGCACCAGAGTTGAAAAATTTTTAACTGAGTATTTTTAAAACTAAATATATCTCTAAAATTCAATTGGCTTAACGAGTAAAAATGAGCGCGGTTTGACGATTTAAAAATTGGCAATAAGTGTTTCAATGAAAGCAATCGTGGGTCAGTTAAAAATCTTGCGTGGATCAGTGTCACTCACGAATTTTTCACTGATTACTAAATTCTTACTATCCTTAAAACGATACCTGTTTTTTTTCTTGCAACTATGATTTTATTTTAAAATAGGTATTAATTAATATCTAATCTTTAAAACTTTCTAACTGATAACATAAATATTGCTTTTATAATATTTCAAACGATACATATTTTTGACACTTCAAAATTATTTGACACGTTTGACACATAGATGTTAAAAATGTTTTAGTTTTCTTTCCATTGTAACTAATATTGAAATATTTTTAAATATATAATTTAGTTTGTCTCAATATTAGAAGCATGTACAAGAAAAGTGCAAATAACATTTTATATTCCAAATATTTTTGCTACCATCTTACATTTGAAATTTTTTCACAGCTGATTCTATTAAAAAAAAAGGAATTTATTGTTTTGTGTGTTTAGTAAACTTCCTCTTCCGGTTTTTCAATTTTATTCAAAATCAACTCAGCTCTTCATATTTTTATAAAACTTATAAATTCCAAATTTCGTTTACATATCTTGTCTCGTTCATGAGATATTGCGCACACGGACATCCATCTATCCTCACACACAGACATCATTGAGAAATTGACCTTAACGAATTCAGTGGACGTCAAAATATGTATTTTCGCAAAAATGTCGTCAACGATTTTTTTTCATGATTCAAATACTTATACTTTTTATGAGAAAGTAAAAATAACATCAAATATTCTAAAACTACATATAAAATAAACATACCTTTGTCTTATTGATTAATCAACCAGATACGAATAAAATCTCTGGCATTAGCCGATATTGTTGTGATGTGCGAACGGTAGGTGTTATTTGGCTAAAATAATAAGACTTCCGAGATAAAGTCGTTTGTTTACGGATGAAAAAGTTAACTCTGTAGTGAATGAAGATAGTGACGAGGATACTCTGACGTTATTTAAAACAATATTAACAAAGATTTTCTCATATTGTAATTAGTTAATTTTATTTCGTACTTGTATTCAAGGAAAATCTATATATTTAATGTGAAATTATTTCATCCTATATAAATAAGAAACTTTTATTCAACACCTCTCAATAAATGCTCTATAACTATGGCGATTTTAAACAAGGAAAGTAACAGATTACCCACTATGGGGTATAATGTTGAGGAAAGTCACTAATTAGTATATTTTTATTTATAATAATAATAATAATAATAATTTATTTCCAAAAAAAGTTGTACATAACAACATATGGAATATAGCAATAGTATACAAATAATGATTATAATAGTAAATAGTAACAAATAGTAATAGTAATTAAATAATTATAGGTAGCGAATAACATTTCATAATAATTAGATAGGTAGGCGTCCACTAACCTAAACAGAATCTATTGTTTTTACAATCTGTGAAGTAATCGTCCCCGTTGTAGTATTCTTTTTGTATAAGAATAGTTTTTATTAAACCAAGACACTTTTTAACAGGCATAGCCTTCAAATAATGAGGCAGTGCATTATAAAGAATAATTCCATGGTAGTAATACCCTTTCTCGTAAGCTGTTGTGTTATGTATAGGGACCTCAATGATTTTATTACAGTTACGAGTATTATATTTTTCATACGAAATAAATTGATAGGTATTAATATTTTTCAACGTGAATTTTAATGTTTCATAAATATAGCTACTGTGTATAGTAAGTAAGTGTAACAGTTTAAATTTTCCTTTACAAGAATCATATTGTCGTAAATTACACATGACACGGACCACCTTTTTTTGAATAACAAATACATCATTGATTAAAGGGGAGTTACCCCACATAAGTATACCGTAGGTAGCTATGGAATAAAAGTAACCAAAATATACAGCTTTCAAAGATGACGTATTAATTGATTTACATAGTATTCTTAAGCAATACAGCGATTTATTTAATTTAGGAATCAGATTTTTTGCATGTGTATTCCATTTCAAATTATTGTCTATATATAATCCCAGTAAACAAATGAAGGTGGTGTGGTTTATTTGTTTGTATTGTATTATATTTCTATTTGTATTGTTTTTGGTAAGTCTAAAGTCAATGATACTAGTTTTTGATAAATTTAATGTTAGTGCATTATCTAGACACCATTGTTCAACTATGTTCACTACCAGCATCATATTGTTGACCAAGATGGATAAATTCTCATGAGAGAGAAGGAAATAAGTGTCATCCGCATAGATAACACATTTTACATCCGGTACATAACATGATACTACGCTAGAGATATTATTTATGTATAAAAGGAATAACAAAGGACCCAGAACTGATCCTTGAGGCACTCCTGTAGTTACATAACTAGAATCCGAGAAGTAATCGCACGTTAAACCATTCTCATTTTTGTATTTTATTTTAGTTACTTGGGTTCTATTTTGTAAATAAGATTTAAGTAAGGCATAAGCTTGACCTCTAATTCCGTATTGCTCCAGCTTTAATAACAGGAGAGAGTGGTTTACTGTGTCGAATGCTTTGGACAGATCACATGCAAGTCCCATGACGTATTTTCGAGAGTCTAAACATGACAACACATATTTTGTATATTCACTTGCTGCAGAAATTGTAGATTTGTTTTTGGTGAAACCATGTTGACAGTCTATCAAAATGTTATTTTTATTAATGAATGCAATAAGTCGCGTGTGTATTAGTTTTTCTAGCACTTTTGAAAATACTGATAGGAAGGATACAGGTCTGTAATTCGCAGCACACTGCGGATCGCCTTTTTTGAATATAGGTGTCACTACACTTTGTTTATAAATTTCAGGAAATATACCTTCTTCTAAAGATAAATTAAATAAATAGCACATTGATTGGATTAAATTCACTGCACTTTGTTTAAGCACTGTTGATGATATTTCGTCAAATCCAGAAGAACTGCTGTTCTTGAAAGAAAGGATGGTGTGAAATATTTCTTCCTCGGTTGTGGGGTATAAATAAATAGTTTTCTGGACATGGTTACTAGGTAATGTAAGAGAAGGTCTTGATATTTGTGGATTGTATACCGGTTGCTGAAGAAATTGATTGTTAAATATGTTAGATATTTGTGATGGATCAGTTACTATGTTATTATTATTTAATAATGTTATATTATTTTTATTTGTTGGCTTGTTAGACGTGTTAATTATATTTCTAACAATAGACCATGCCGTTTTAGTTTTGTTATCTGATATTTTAATTTTGTTAGAGTTATATAGTTGTTTTGCAAGTTTAATAACTTTTTTGAGGATTGAGCAATACAATTTCACGTAATGCTCAAATTTAGAGTCCGTTGTTAATTTTAATTTTTAAATTAAGAGTCGTTTATGTTTGCATGATTTTTTAATTCCACTAGTTAACCAGTAATTATTTTTAAATTCATTATTTTTTAAAGTTGTAATTGGAAACGCGGTATTTAATTTATTATCAATTAACTTATGAAAATTATTAAATTTGTCATTTATAGACGTTTTATTAAATAAAATTGACCAATCTATATTAATTAGTAAGTTATTAAATTTCTTAATATTTTTGTTAGAGAAAGATCTCATTTTGACAACTTGATCCATATTGACATGATCAGCTTTATTAAGGTGACAGGATAACGCATAGTGATCCGAAAGACCTGAATTTAGCACAGTAACGTTATTTAAGAATTCTTTATTTGAAAATATATTGTCAATGCAAGTAGCACTTGATTTAGTGACGCGTGTAGGAAGAAGGATGTTGGGAAATAGATCAAAGGACTCTAGTATTGACAGTAGACGTTCTTTAGTTCGTGTATTTTGAAGAAGATTGATGTTTGTATCGCCTGTTATAATTATTTTCGTGAAATTATTTCGATGTAGTGACGATAGAAGAAGATCAAGTTTCTCGAGATATGTATCTACACAGCTATCTGGTGTCCTGTACAGTGAGATTATTGTAATAATTTCATTCATTTGTTTTAAATTAATCATTGAGAATTCAAATATTTTCTCTTGGATGATATTGTCATATTTATGAACTTCATTGAAGTTGATATTATCGCGAATATAAATGCATGTACCGCCACGCGCTTGAATTGATCTTGAAGAAAAAGATGCAAGTTTGTAACCATTTAATTTAATCAGTTCAATTTCTGCTTTATTTAGCCAATGTTCGTTAAAGGACAATATGCTTGGCTGAATTGAAAGATCATTTAGAAAGATTTCTAATTCTTCAAGTTTATTAATAATTCCCTGAATATTTTGAAAGAATATAGAGAAATTTTCATTATGGATTAATTGCTATTGTCCTTTTCCGGTTTTAAATTTTGAGACGATGGTCGGGTTACCATTAATATATTTGATTGTTAGATCTCTTTTTCCTTGTTCAATCTGTGTCTTTAGTTCATCTTTCACTATCTTTAGTTTTTGTTGTTGCATTTTTGTCTGATCGGCACTGACTGATATTTTTAAATGCTTTAATAAGTTTTTATTTTTTAACACACTTATTGCATCGTGTTTATTTGGAAAAGAGATTTTCACTGGCCTCGGTTTGTCTGATCTGTATTTTCCAAGACGAAGTGTACTAAAATGCTTGAACTCATTATTGGGAATATTTTGAAGAATCTTTGATATTTCTTGAGATTCATATATTTTACACTGATCTGTATGCGTATCATCAGAATGTTTAAGCGCAACAGTGCATTCTATTAAATTATAGAGTATAATATTATTAGCACGTTGTATTCTTTCTATAATTTCGGATTGCATATTATCTATATCAATTGGTAAGTTGGTCGACGACGATGCATCATTAGAGGTGACTTCATTTACCTTAGTTTCTAAAATTTCCATTTTGCTTTCCAACTGATTTATTTTCATTTTATAAATCTCGTTCTCTTTTGCCAATTTTTCAAATTTATCATTAAGGACATCCATACTTTGTTGCAATTGATTCTGGCTGTTTAAGATAAGATCTAGCTTACTGTTTATATCTAAATCCTTTAATATGGTGTCATTTGAAATAGAAGCAATACTAGCGGTAGTGGTTGAACAATCAATACATTTCCAAATTTTGATAGATTTATCTAAACGCATCTTTTGATATGATTCTAAACTTTCTTCTCCGCAATCCAAATGAAATACGCCTTTGCAGGTACCCGTACAGAACAGCAAGTCACTGTAGCGATCAGTCGGCTTTTTGCATGATCTACAGCACGACATGATGAATAATAATTTGACTGATTGTACTTACTGCGATAAGACAAGTTACTTAGCTGATGCCGATATTAAGCGATAAACGACCTTATTGCTCGCTTAACTTTGAACTAATTTGGTGGTAATTTGGTCTAAAGAGAAAAAATCACTGTCACTTTTTATCAAAACAACTAAAACACTGTTATTTATATAGTACAACAAATGTGTAATTATATGTTACTTAAATATTCAAGAAATATAGTATTTTTATCGACAGTAAAAATTTACGTGTATACCATGTACAATTCTGAATATTTATAACAATAATAATAACACACAACACATAGTAACTACTTCGATTGACATTTTAATCTAAAAATGCTAAAATTTCTCTCGTGGGTAATTCCTACTTTGCACACTTGTAAAGTTAATAACTTATTGTTGAATCATATTAATATTATAATATAACTTATAAAATTGGAAATTTTGTTTCTATTAAATTAACACTGAATAATTATTCCAAAATCAATTTTTCATATTTTTTCCGAATGGTATTCACTATTTTGTGTTATAAAATTTTTTAATTTCCAAATATTTCAAAAATTTCATATAATTTTTTTATATTACTGGGAATAATTATTCAATGTTAATATAATGAATTATGTCTATGATAATATTATAATAGCTGCAATGTGAGAGCGGTACCCGACAGAGCGCCTACCGTTAGCACAATCACAACAATATCGGCTTATGCCAGAGATTTTATTCGTATCTGATTGATTAATCAATGAAAAAACGGTATGTTTTTGAGTTAATATGCTGATATTTTACTTGCAGTTTTAGAATATTTGGTGTGATTTTTATACATATATTGGAGTGTAATAGTAAAATAGATTTTTTTTGACTATGTTGCACCAAACGGTCAAGTTGAAATTATTACCGAGTAAATAAGAGAAGAAAGGAGTATTCAGTGAAAAATTCGTGAGTAACACCCTACTAAAAGAACATACATATTTAAATATATAAAGACAAAAACTTTACATAATTTTTTTTTTAAATAATGGTTAAAATTTACAAAAAAATACGTGTTAGCGTCGCTAATCAGTAATTCTTACCAAAAAAATTCTTATCAAAAATATTCGGTGGAACAGTTCCAATAGAATAAAAACTGAAAACACGTTTTCTTTATGTCGTAACTCTTTGGATTTAAAAGTTGAAATTTTCAAGAAAATTTTATTTTTAATTAGAAATCGATCAGAAAAATGATTTTTTTAAAATCACTGGGGCAGATTTTGTATTCTTAGCCGGCTATATCCTTTATATTCTATTATAATGCTATTGGACAATACTTTGTCCATTTAAATATTTTACTTCATATTCGATACTGCATTATTGTACGTTTTTTATTTACAATAATGAGATGAATTTTAATTTTATATTGGTACTAAATCCTTCATGAATATTGTATTTAAAACGGATTTAAAGGAAAAGAAGTACAAACTCTTTGCAATATAAACAATGAAACATTGACATTTGAATTTGCTAGAAAGAAGGGTTTATTTTACTAGCTTTCTTAATATATTTTTACCTCCCGCCTACCTCTAGGTAAGGGAGGTATTGTTTTTGGTTAAAAAATTGGGTAGTGAGTTTTCAATGAATAAGCACGGTTTAGGGTCCCTACAATACGATTTTACTATTTTTGCGATGATGTCTGTATGTATGTATGTATGTATGTATGTTATGTATGTATGTGTGTGTGTGTAGTCTGTGGCAATTTTTTCGTCTCGCATAACTCAAATACTATAATACCAAAAAATACAATTTTGTATATTATTGCTTCTTATATTTTAATGAAGAGCTGATTAGATTTTGGATAAAATTGGTCAACCGGAAGTAGCACTTTACTTGAAGCCCTTAACAGTTTTTCTTGAAAAACACGGTTAAATTTCCTTTTTCAACAATTTATGTTATTTTGAAAGGTGAAGAATATTTAATTTTACATGTGTTTTGATTACACTAATTTAATTAAATATAAAGAAATTAGATTTCGCAAATCTTGCATCCCTAGTACACCATGGAAACATTTAAAAATTTTCCCTGTTTTTACGAAATATGACACATGTCATTGTGATTGTGAAGCTGTTTTCTTAGTGTAATATATGTCAAAAAATTAAATAAATATACGAAAGAAAATTAAAATTCTCAAATATAGATAAATAGAAAATAATCAAATAAGAAGGTATGTTTTTGTATCATCAAATATTATTTTGTACCGTTTAAGAGCAGTATTGGGCGGGAGGTTATGTGCTGGCCACATCAGATTTTTTAAATTTGAAAATATAAATAATTGAGATTTTGGTATGTTATTATAGATACTTTCGATATAAGTGGGATAAGAACATTATTAAAATACGCATGTGAAATTTACACAACGAGGCGACAGCAGAGTAGTGTAATCACATAAGTATATTAATAATGCATTATCGCACGTGTATTATACAATATTTTATCTACGCCAGCCCAAATATAAAAAAATAAAATATTTTTTAAATTTTTTTGACAAGTAGAAAATTAATCCAAGTAGTTGCTGAAAAAATGTTTTTAATCCATGACGACCACAATTTGTCATTAAGCCTAAACAATTATGTAGTTGTTTTCCATAAAATTTTGAAGCAGTTCGTGAAAATGAATGATTTAAAAAGTATTTCCTCGGATATAGAACAAGATTCCAAAATTATTTATTAATTAAATATTAATTAATTTAAATGTTTATACAGATTGCATTATTAACATTTATAAAAAATAGTACGTTAATGAAAACGAGTGCGTTAATGAAGCTTTTAACTCTCGCAAAATAAGTGGGATAAGTGACATTTAACTCACGGGTGTAGATAAAGATATAAACAGCATAGAAAATTATCAATATTTAATTTTTTAAAATTTTTTTTGACGAACCAAATTTTGTATTATTTAATTTACCCATGTTTTGCGTATGAATAGGTAACTGTACTTATATGAATAGAAACAACGAATATTTTATACAAATAAACTATAAAATTTTATTGTTTTATATGAAAAATAAGTAGAATAAATATATCATCACGCCTTTTATCCATTATGAGTGTGGCATTCTGCTTACGCAGATCTCGATAAGTGATGTATTTTTGCGTATAAACTGCGGTTACCAGCCGTAAAATCATAACCCCCAAGGATGTTAGTGGAGGGGGAAAATAAAACATATAATTAGTTTGATACTAATTCGTTTACTTTGAATTTACTTAGCAATAATTTATAATAATATTATTCTAGTTAAAAATTTTATATTCAGACTATTAAAATATATGTTTTCTTTTTATTAAAATAATACTAAATACTTTTAATTAATTATTGTTTTCCATATAAGAAATGATATATTTTCTTTAAATATATAAAGCCGGCGCCACACGATGCGGTAAACGTTTCACTCAAATGTTGGGTTCCAACGTTTGAATCAAATATTGGACAAATGATATGTTAAGTGCCCTGCCCTGCTACACGGTGGAATGAATGTTCTATCCAATTCATTTGATTCCAACATTGGTTCCCTTTTTATTTGTTTTAATTCTTTATTTATGTATATGTCAAAATACATTTATGAGTCTTATTGTTATTCTACTCTGTTTTTTTGTATTGCTTACCTACTTGATAAAACAATAAAAGTTCAATTTATATGACAACTGGATTGGACGAATCGTGTAGCAGTGTGTCAAATGTCTTCCAAGTGTACCGTCGAGTGAAAAAAATCCTTTGAAGCGCGTGAAAAGACCGACAACAGCCCGAACGTCGTCCAGCGCCAACGTTGGACGCTTTGCATTGGACACTCGTAGTTGGAGCATCGGCCACACGATGCGGCCAACCATCAAGCGTCCAACGTAAGAAGGTGTCCGTAGTAAGGTACTAGAATATAGTAGCTAATAGCTCCGTTCGATGACGTGAAATAGGTTGACCTAGTGTTAACTTTCTTGCACTAACATGTTTTATGAGAAACATGCAGCTTCTGGCAAACTGTTCGATGAGAAAAATTTTAAGAACTAGTGTACACTTTTCTGAACTGACTCTCGAGGTGGTGTAGAAAGTGCAGACTGGCAATGAGAGTAACTAAGTGTAGTTTGTTGGCATTTCCGTTCTCCTAAAATTTATATTTTGAGAAAAAAAAATTCACGGAACAATTAATTCTGTGTATTAACATAATCTGTTTCCGAATTTGATGAATAATCGAATGATGATTGATCTTCGGCAAAATCATTTATTAATTCAAACAATATGCGTTTTAAAACAGACAATTCGACAAAATTCTTCACAGATTTATAACGTGTTTGTTTACAAATAACCTAACCTGACTACGCTGACAGCAGTGACAGCTAGTCAAACTTGCCCAAACATACACTAGAGTGTTTTATGAAAACACAGAACTAGAGTACACTAGTTTACACCTCACTGCACTGCACTATCCTGCACTACACTTTCTGAACTTCTCATCGAACAGACCTACTATTCTCATCCGCCATTTTGGGTCCAAGTGTCAGAAATAAAACAAATTATTGGAATCCAATTACTTTAATTCTTATCTGTCAAATTTGAAGTTGATATTTATTAATAATTACTTCAATTATTGTATTCCATGTCTGACAGAATACTTTCTTATAATACATTACCGTATAATTTGTATAGTTTAACAGAATTTCAAGAAATATATTTTTTCGCATTTTGTTTAGTAATGGACTATATTGCTAAACACAAAATCGTTGAGTAAAGTGGTACTTTACTGCATAGCAACCATTACTGCATAGCAACGGATTTTACATAAATAAATAGGTACTCATAGTATGAAAATTATTTATTTTTACTTATAGTATAAAAGTATTATCAGGGGCAACATTTAAAAACTTCGTAACATTTTTCATTGTCAAAATTTTTGACTTTTTGGGTTCATATTTATCATTTTGACGCTTCAAAAAGGCAACTAATTTCTTACATTGGGAAATATCCACATTTTCATGAATTTATAAGGTACTTTTGATCATGGAGTACATGGACCATAAGTTTGATACCTTTAAATTTTTGGCCTAAATAAAAAATTTATTAAAAATCGATTTTACATTAGTTTTATAATTTACCTTTTCAAAAAAATAAGCCAACATTATATTTTCGTTGGCTTCTGTTACATTTTTGTTTGTTCTCCATTCACAAAATTGATTATAATATTTGTTATATCGTTCTTTGGACTTATGTGGAAGTAAACTGGAGGACGCTTCTTTTGCTGCATTTAAAATGTCATCTCCAATTTTAAAATTATTGCTATTATCTTGGTTTTCCATTTTAAAGAAATCATTTTTTAGGAGTGACACACTGAAAATATTTATTTTTGTTTTTAATGCGATATTGTTGTTGCTAAGACAAGCCGTCTACTTTTTATTTATATTTAAATATTTATAATTTTTTAAGGATATCTACTTCATTTTTCAAACATTTATTCAAAATGCGAAAAAATAGTGTACACAACACGTGTAGAAAAGTGGTTTTACTTCACTCGTATGGCTTCATCACTTTTCTAAACTTGTTGTGTAATATACTATTATCCAACACCTTTCTATAAACGCTCTATAACTATGGCGATTTTAAACAAGCAAAGTAACAGATTATCCACTAGTGGGTATAATTTTGAGGAAAGCCACTAGTGAGTATTTTTTAATTTATAACAATAATAATAACACACAACACCTTGGTAACTACTTCGATTGACATTTTAATTTAAAAATTTAAAGCATATGTCACTGTGAAATAATATTTCTTTAATAAATTTTTCATTTATTAAGAAGTGTTGGATAAAATGTTATACTTCACACGTGGGCAAAGTGGAATTGCCCACTCGGTAAAATTATCTCACTCAGTCTTCGGCTTCGTGATCTAAAATTTCTCTTGTGGGTAATTCCTTACTTTGCCCACTTGTAAAGTAAATAACTATTCTGGTTGAATATAAAAACTGTACAAAATAAAAATTTGCGCAAATTTTAAAACACTAAAATAATTAAATAGAATGAAATATACATGCAGCTGAATAGGATACATTACAAGGAAAAGAAATATTCTATGGGTTCTCAGATAATGCATTGGACGAAGATAATGCGAATATCAGTGATGTGAATTTACGATATGCCAATTATGACAGTAATTTTGCTAAATATAGTATTTTTTGCAGGCTGAAGAAAAAATTTTGATAATTAACCGCCATGTGGAGGTGTTTATAATAAAACAAACATTTAACTACATAACACTGATTTATACAAATTATACTACTTTTAATCCTGTATATCCTAGTTAAAGATATATTATTTAACGTTTCTAAAGTAAACCTATGTAGAAGATTTCTAATGGTTCTTTTTAATTCTCAGTTTTAAAATTTAAAATAGATGTTTTAATAATAAATATACAATATATACTTCAAATTTGACAGATACAAAGTAATTTTTTTTCTTCTTCAAAGTAACTACAAATAACTTGTTTTATTTATGACATCTGGACCTAAAATGGCGGACGAGAATACTTACATTTTTCTAGAGCTCTAGTTCGTAGCATCGTGTGGCGCCGGCTTCAAATGTTGGGTTCAAACGTTTGAATCATATATTGGACAAATGATATGGAGTGCCCTGCTACACAGTGGAACGAATGTTCGAACCAATACATTTGATTCCAACATTGGTTCAATTTTTGTGTCAAATTATTTATCATAAATAAATTAAAATGGAAGATTGGGAGGATATAACTATTTCTGCTGCTGCAACAGTTATTTTATTGGCTTGTTCCAAATTACTACTTACAAAGAAGAAAGTTAAAAGACTTAAAAAGAGGTCGTGGATGGTGTTTCTAAATAAGTTTGTCTATTAAGAAATTTTTAAAATAAAATAGTTAGAATAAAACTGAACATTTTAACTATAATAGTTCAGCTTTATTACTGGATTTAGTAAAAGAACCATCAGGTAAATTTGAAAATGTTTGTCGAATGTAAGCTGAAGATTTTGAATATCTATTGAATAAAATTGGAGGAAAAATAACAAAACAAGACACTAATAGGAAACAAGCTATTCCAGTCAAAGAACGTTTAGCTGTTACTGTACGATTGTGAACCACATTTAATGATAAGAAATTACATTTTAAGAGCATTGTTCTTTTATTAAATACCAAATAAGTTTAGGTAGTATTAATAAATTAGACATTTCTTAACAATAGTTGGTATTGCTACTCTAGACCTGTACGGTGTATATAGCAAACGTTAACATCATGGAGTGGTTAGTTCGGAATAAATGCTTTAATCGTGCTTATTTGTATTGTACAAATATTTAACATGGAGAACAACAAAAAAGTAATATTAATAACACAGGGTTATATTGCATTATTGAGGTTTGAAAGTGAGTAAAATTATTGTTAATTTTCTTATAACCTTCAATTATTTTTATTATAGAATTGTCTGTCCTTAAAAATCAGTTGTGTGTTTCAGTGAAACAGAAAACTACACAAGCTGAACAATTCTTAACATTACAGGCTTCTATATCGAATAGAATACTTTCAACTTCATTGAGAATGTCAGTGAGATCATTATCTTCTCTTTCTAATTTGGAAAAATTTCTAAGTTTCACTGTAACCTCCAAAACAACAAACTTATTAGAAGCCTCTAATTTGAAATCCGAACTTCTTCCTATGGCAAAATGAAGAAGAAAAGATATGCAAAACAATTACAACATATGATTTTAATTTGGTGTACTTTTAGTAAAATGTATTCCCTGCTGTAAATTTGATTATTTGAACTCTTATTTTTTTCTGGTATATTTTGTCTTCTTCCACTCTCGTTCGAAATGCCTCATTCGCTGCGCTCATGAGACAAACTTCGAACTCGAGGGGGAAAAAGAAGCCCTCCTCTCTAGTCTGACAAATAACTATTGTTCTAATATTACCTTTCATTTTGTTAAAGTAACAGCTTTTTAATGTAAAAATAGGAACAATCTTTTGATAATAGATATAACAAAATTTATAGTTAACATAATATACGAATTATTTTGTTGTAATAAAAAATCTATTTGGTAAATACCATTCCGGCAGTTTTTAAATTTTAGCGAACTAAAATTTTAACAACAAAAATTTGATTCTAGCTAACTTAATTCTTATTATAACTTAATTTTTAGTAAATTTGAACAAAATTCTATATACAAAATTTTAGCAACTTCAGATTTCTAACTGTGTATGTTAGCAGAAAATAATTTTGTAAGTATTTGTATTATAGTTAGCCATTATTAAATTAATTATTACATCTTTCTAATAAACAGACAGCCCATCAGCGTCGGTAACTATCAAAACTGTATTATTGATAACAACGAAGTTAATGGGTCAATTCTGAACATTTTATCTGTAAGATCGTAAATCTGTTACCTACGATACGCCAGTAACTAACAACTTTATAGATTTACAGTTTTGGCAATTCCTGACAGGCACCTGTAAGAAGACAACTTACAGATCAACTTTACGGTCACGAGACGATTATTTTTCGACATGTGTCTAACTTTACAATTATATTTTGGTTATCTGTAAGTGACATCCGATAGATAAAATGTAATAATTATTTATTTATACTTACACTTTTATTTAAAATGAAGTAAGTACTGAAAATACTTAAATAATATAATAACTTAAGTCGAAATTAAATTATTTATTGTTCGAATTATGGAATTACAAATCCGGTACTGTTACTGAATATATATTAAAAAACGAAAACAAATGATCATTGTCAGATCTGGAGGCGCTAAAGTACTACTATTTTTTAATACTTTACTCACTTAAACATACCCAACAGTTTGAACCAACTGGATTTTGGAAAGAACTACAACACACAAAATGTAAAGTTACGAAAATAAAATTGATATTTTATATAAATTAGAAAGGAAAAATGTCTGTATCAAAATACCTAAAAAGGAATACGCGTTGTTGGATAATTATTGTTAAACTTTGTTAAGTAATCCAATAAATAATATCACCTACATTATAAATTTATAACTGATTTAATACTTAGAAGTCTCTAGAGGGAATAAATAATAGTAGTGATAATATATTATTCACAAAATAATGATGCATTATTGCATTCAATAGTGACCGTAAAAGCTTACAGGCACCTCAAACTTCACCGTAACTTTTACAGATATCTGTAACATATTTACGATTATCTGTAAGGAACAGATGATATCAGAATTGCCATTTGACCTGTAAGCATTTACAGATCTCAAGAATGGAGATTACCCAAGTGTGAAGAAATGAATAGGAAAGAAGAAGGGAATTAAGTAATAACAAAAGCCCTTGTCGTCTTTTTTACACTGTTCTAATTTATTAAACTACTAGTCCTATGTGAACGATGTATATACAATACAAATGCAACACAACACCAAGGCAAGACAACCGAAGCAAGGCAACAGCAATAAGATCTATGTGAATGCAGCTTAAAGCTGTATTCACATACAACTTATTGCTGTTGCCTTGCAGTGGTCTTGCTGTTGCGTTGCTAGCGAATGATGTTTGACAAGCGCTACAGCGTACAGTCGTTCACAATGACTTGTTGCTGTTGCAGTGCTGTTGCCTTGCGTTGCACAAGTTTGTAAACTCCAAACTCAAGCAATGCAACAGCAAGGCAACGGAAGCAACAGCCAATCAGAGAGCGCTATGAAAAAAGATAGATATACATATATGACAAGTTAACAGTTAACCTAAAATATTTTCTAATATTGTGACATTTGTATATGTAGGTGTAGGTACATAATATTAGCAGATAATAATTTAGTAAGTATTTGTAAGTTGTAGCCATTATTAAATTAATTATTACAACTACAGCCCATCAGCGTCGGTAACTATCAAAACTGTATTATTGGTAACAACGAAGTTAAGTCCTATGTGAACGGTGTACGTACAATACAAATGCAACGCAACAGCAAGGCAAGACAACCGAAGCAAGGCAACAGCAATAAGTTGTATGGGAATGCAGCTTAAGAGTTGTATTGCGCGGGACGTTGTATGCTGACACATCCGATTTTTTTTACGTCAGTTGGCGTTCCTGTATTATTACATTTCAGTGGTAACAACCTACCTTTATTTATACTAAGCTAATATGACGTCACTTTCGTGATGTGACGTATAAAATTTAATTTTACAATGAAAATACAATAAAATTATAATATTAAATGTAGTTTTTATAGTTGTTACAAGGTAGAAAAATATTTAATATACTTCTAATTTGATTCATTATTCGAATATAATGACATAGTACAATAAGAATTTTCAAAATCGCAATGTAATGAGAATACATAACAGCAGCCTCTACCTACTGTTTAGCATCGAAATATTTCGTATATCAATGAAATATATGAATCTAATTTGGTTTTAAAATATAGTTCGCAGCACGTTACTGGTACAGTTATCAATCTTCTAATATGTTATTGCGCTAGATCATGTTTGAAAATTTTTACAATTTAAGAACAACTAGCCTACCTGATTACATTTCTCCATAAGTTTCGCAGCCAGCATTCTTAGTAGATGGTGTCTCTTTTTATCGATAGAAATCCGCGCCAGTTGTGAAAACTCTCCCTGCTGCTGCAATCTGACATATAGTCCTGTCAACAACACATTCACTACAGGATCTCTATTCGCACTAGATAATCCTGAAACGAGAATTTCTAGTACTTATTCACTTATTTTTATAGAAATTTACCATTTAATTCCAGTTGAATTTTATCCAGTATTTTACAATATAATTGATATTGAACGTACTGATTGTTTGGTTTTCTTGATTCATATAAAGTAATCTTGTCGGAATGTTGAATACAGGGAGATACGCTGAAATTTAAATACATTTATCTTTTAATTTAATGAAAAATATTAATAATTGTTTACAATGCTGGTACGGAAAGTAATAGTTTATCTGTACAGCCACAAATAAGTTAGCTTTAAAAGGAGGTTCACTACTAGTCACTAAAATATTTAAAAACAGCTGTTTAGTAGAACCATTAAATCTTTTTTTTTTTAAAGAGAAATATTGTCTAATAATTTTAACAGGTGTATATTCGTGATTTAAATTTATGAACTACTTTATGCAACCCTCATCGCAGTGACATCACGGCGCTTTTGTCATAATTGTAATTACATGTCACAAGCGTTTGTTTAGTTAAAAAAATAGGTTTTTTTAGTAAAAGTAATAATTACATATATATATATATATATATATATATATATATATATATATATATATATATATATATATATATATATAGGAAATTTTTTAGCAGGTATAGCAGTCGTTTGGGCAAAAAATTAAAACGCTCTTTTTAAATAGTCAAGCTTTCGGAAATATTTATTCCTTCTTCAGGACACTATAATACAATAAATACAAAATAGAAATTAAAAGACACACAAAGATAACAATAAGACTTACATTTAGTTGAGATTAAATATAAAATAACATCAATGTAATATGAATACTTAATAGGTGGACTTAACAGCAGAATAATAAAAATATATAACTGTCTTGAAATAATAGTATAACATGAAATATAAATATGAAATAAAATATTGACAGTTCAAAAATATTTTTAAAAATCAACTACGTACATAAAAAAATAAACTAAATGTCAAAAAATAATCTGTCAAAGTGATATATATATATATATATATATATATATATATATAAAAATCACTTTAAATTATATCTAATAGGTCAATAACTATACACGACATGTCAAAAACAGCAGATTATAAAGGATTTTATACCTGTCGTGACGTCACTTTTCTAGTTCAAAGTTTTGCCATTTGGTGCGTATCGCTTGGCTTGAATTAGAGCTCTAGAAGAATGTAGATACCTACATACCTACATTCTCGTCCGCCATTTTGGGTCCAGATGTCATAAATAAAACAAGTTATTGGAATCCAGTTACTTAAAAAAAAAAAAACATTTAAAATTTGTATCTGTCAAATTTGAAAACATATTTCTTGAAATTCTGTAAAATCCAACTACACAAATCATACGGTAATATATTAGAAAGTATTCTGTACACTTACCTGTTAGATATGAAATATAATAATTAAGAGAATGATATATCACAATTATTAATCAATATCAACTTCAAATTTGACAGAAAAGAATTAAAGTAACTGGATTCCAATAATTTGTTTTATTTATGACACTTGGACCCAAAATGGCGGATGAGAATACTCATATATTCTAGTGCCTTACTTGAATACTATTTACCTGTTTTTAGAAACTTTATAGTAATAATCCCCTTTGCCAGAACAATTTTGAGCAGTCGAATTAAAACCGAATATATTACTACTTGTACCCATGTCGCCAGCTTCATTCTACAATAAATATATTTTTATGTAATTGGTTCATTTTTGTTAATTAGTTTTATATTTTACTTGCTGAATTTTCACTCCTAGCTTATCGGTGAGTAAAACAAGTAACTCCTTCCTTCTACAATCGTGAGACATTTTTTCGAATTTTGAATACATGTTATAATTTTTTAATTCTGTCACCAGGCACTCAAGTAATTTTTCAATATAATCATTTTCTGTATCTAATTTAACATCTGTAATTACCTATGTGCTCAATAAAATTTAAATGATTTCCAATATACATAAAATACTTACTTGTGCATTCTGTTTTAGTAATTCTTAACAATTCTTGATGAATTTCTATCAAAAATTCTTGTAAACAGCGAAAATTTGGCATTTCCGAAAAAACATCCATTACTGGTCAGTTTAATGACCATTTAATTTCGTATGAGAGTGTGTAAAGCATTTAAATTATGAAAATATTTGCTATAGAATATTTTTGCCTAAACAGTACATGTTTTGAATAAATGTCAACATAATATTCACGACATGTCTCACCATGTATACAGTACATGCTAAAATATAAAAAAAATTATATGTACATAAAGAAATTATTGAAGTTTACCAAAGATTAATTTTAATATTGTTATTGAGAATATATACTTACAAACGTTGGTGCCCTTTGCATACGTCAAATAAAACAATAATAACAAAAACTGACAAAAACCAAATCAATGTAAACGTCTAGCAGCATGACCAACTAGAACCCTAGAATGTAACAAATTAAATATAAATTTATGTTTCTTACATAAAAATGATTTTTCGTACACATTGTTAATAACATAAAATAATATGTTTTAAAATGTACCTATAGAGTTGGCAAAACTATTTCATTAAATGTTTTGATATTATAGATTGAAAAACTTTAGAGTTATGTTGATTATATAATAGTTATTTGTATATCAAGGCACTAAAGTATATATTTTTTATTATGAATATGGAATTATTCTCTGAGGCAATAGCCGAGGAGAATAAACTATATTAGTATTAAAAAATATTTTAGGTCGAGGAATACATTATATTTTTTCCGAAATCGTTAATTAATTAAAAACATAAATAAATAGCATGTATTTGCAAAACTTCAGCTAGTTGTTGAAACAGAGATGGCTGTGATACCAATAGTACTGTCAAAGTTTCAAATTTGGTTATAATTTCATTATTTTTTCTTTATGTTATGTTCTTAGACGTAGTCTGCATGTGATCTGTATTAAATTCGATAAATTATTGTCAAAGGTAAGTAGTAAATAAACTCACCAATAGTATTATAGTATAATTTGTTTGTTATTTTAGGTTTGCAATTCAAGTTTGACATAAGAGTCTGTGAAGTAAAATTTGGACATAAGAGTTAAAAATGTGTAAAGCCTTCAAGAAGAATAGACGTGTTTACCATTGCTCTGTGTTAGCAAGTGTTAATAGTGTTAAAGTGGGTACCTATGCCACAAAATATGGCTTCTCTTAAAATAACTAGAAGTGTATTGGATTTTTAAACGATACTTACATAGGTATTTGCAAGTGATATCTTTAAGAACAATCTACTTGAAGTCGTGCGCGATGTATTCGCTAAATCAACAGAAGACAGTCTCAAGGAACAATACGATGAGCCTCAAATTGAGTTAAACAAAATAAAAAAGGAAAACAGTGCGCTTAATCAACAAGTAATATCTATAAAAATGAATTGCATAGTGTTCAAATAAAGGTTAATAAATGTTCATTGACCTCGGGCGAATCTTATTCTAACAAATTAGCGGAACCTACTTGCCCGCTAGCAGCCAACAGTGAACAAGTTAAATCCGAACAATTAAAAATGACAATGAACATATCGAGTGCTGTACCAGAGAAATCAGTGGCGTCGACTGAAGATGCGAAAGGTTTCAAAATAGTACTAAGAAGATCTATTAAAATCAGTACCTCTACTATCGACAGATCTGGTGGAACTTTACTGGGAGCAGAACAACCTAGAAAAGCATGGCTGTACGTTGGAAAAATCAAGAACAAAGATGCCGCAGAAGAACATATAAAAAATACCTTACTGATGAAGATAAGGAAGATTTCGTTGTGGAAAAATTAAACCTTAAAGGACAGCATGCAGATTTTAAAGTGGTAGCACCTATGAAATTGCAAGGCAAATTAAGTGATGAAAACTACTGGCCTACTGGAGTAGAAGTGCGTCGTTTTAATTTCTGGGCAGAAAAAAACAAAAAGAATAAATAGAATAATGATGCAAATTCTTTTTAGAAGCTCCGAAACAGCTTAACAAATCTTGTTTCTGTATATTACCAAAATGTACGAGGGTTGAGAACTAAATGCAGAGATCTTTACGATAATATTCCTCACTGAAACATGGCTAAACGACTCTTTATTCGATGGTGAGCTTTGCGACGATAGATACGTCATATTAAGAAACGAATGGAATTACGTTGAGTCAGGTGTTACTAGGGCAGAAGGAGTACTACTTCTAGTGAAAAAACAGTATATCCCCACTCTCATTCTTAAAAGTGTCAGTGTTTTATTCGAAGCAATATGCATCAAAATTACTATAAATAAGTGTACACTATTAATATGCTGTGTGTATATTCCAGCTGGATCATTGTATGTAGCATATAAAGCTTTCGTGGACTACATTTCTTCTATCCAGGAATCACCGATTTCAGAATACGATTATTTCTATCTGGTTGGTGACTGAAACATTCCGGAATGTAACGGATCTAAGTATGATTTTTCCATATACCACTGGTCACTGGTGTCAGCACCTACAGGGCAGTTGTGACGAGTGACAGTTGTGTTGTAATTGGTTCTGTCATATTTTATACACTGGCCCCCCATGTGGTCCAGGCTCCGACCCAGGAGCTTCGTCCTTGGGGCCCAGCGAGTCCCAGTCCCTGACCCCGACCCCAATACAGGGTCTCCAGGCCACGGTCCTGACTAAGGTGCTCCGCCACCGGAGCCCACCGAGTTCCAGGCCCCGACACAGGGGCTCCGCCCCCGTAGCACCCCGGACCACAGATCCCAGCTCAGGAATTGACATGTAGTCAGTTGTCGTTGTGTATTTTTATGTTGACGTTTGTCAACGAATTTCGATCATTTTCAAAAGTGATTTCCGAATTTGCAGGAGTAGAAAAAGTATAGTATTATACTATTTTCCCATAGTAGCTATGATTATTGATTTATTGGGTGCGTAATGATTCGCCGCTAACGTTTCACCGCGAAATGCTTCGTCGCTGTAATGTTTCGCCGCCTCGGAATGTACTAGCTGTTAGTTATCTCTCACAACAGATTTTAGAATAATAATAATAATCATTTTTGTAAAAAAAAAGTTGTACAATACAATGTATGTAATGGAATTCAAAATTCATAATTAAAATTGCTACATACAAATATAAAATAAAATTTTATAGAACAAAATTCTTATATTGAAATATAAAAACTTATTAACTATGCTAATATAATATGAGGAAATATTAGTCAATACAAAATCTGTCGATTTTACAATCAGTGAAATAATCTTTACAGTTATAATATTCTTTATGAACAAGAATTTTTTTTATTAGGGAGCAAGAAACCGTTTTACATCCATTTGTTGTAATTTGTTTGGTAATGCATTGTAGGATAATATTCCAGAATAGAATTAGCCTTTTTCACAGGTACTGGTATTGTGACGCGGAATTAGTGTTTCACAAGACTCTTGATCTTGTCTTGAAATCAAGACAAGAAATTTTTATATTTTTCAAGACAAGTCAAGAAATTATCATCAAGAATCAAGATTTCTTGTCAAGAAATCTTGATAATAAATTTTTCTGTTCCAAATTTATGATTAAAATAGTAAAATTTGATAGTCATTTATCAATAAAGTAACTTTGAGGTTCGATCCATATTTCTACACAGGTTTAAACACAATCTGGCGGCCTTAATGTGAACCCCAAAATTTTGTAAATATGCAACATAACAAACATTTAACTAAAACTAAAAGGGAGGGGCAAGGACAGACGCAAACGCTACAATCTTGAGCGTTCGGAGTGGACAAAACGATAAAGAAAGGGGATTCCCCTAAAATGTTAAGAATCAAGAAATATCAAGAATTCTTGAATCAAGACAAGAAATACATTGTCAAGAAATGAGCAAGACAAGAAATGTGTAATGTCTTGAGAAGTGATGAAACACTACGCGGAATCTCCATTAGTTTATTTACAACACGAGTTAACAGACGAAACCAACTTATAGCAATGAATATTACACAGTGTAAATTTGAGCAGATCATATATATATATATATATATATATATATATATATATATATATATATATATGTATGTATATATGTATATATGTCTATAAGATTAAGGTTTAATAATTTATTCAAATATTCAAGATTCATTATGCCGAATGTTTTGAATTGTTGTATTAAAATTTCTTATTAATTTATTGTTAACAGAATATGCCAGTTTTAATTGATTTTCAAGGTGATATTGGTTTTCTTCTAAATGTTTCAAAATTTGATTATATCTTTTGCCATCTTCTGCGTCCAAATTTCCTGTTATTTGTTTAAATATGGTCCCCAGGCCATCTATAAGGCCACGTTTACTTCTTGATTTTGAATAAAGTGTCATTCGATTTAGTTTTTCAACGATATTTCCACGAATATATTCCAAAATTTTATTATTATTTTCAAATTCAGTTAGTTGAGTGGTTTTATTAGCCACGTTTAGTTTTAAAAGATTATATTGTTTGTTTAAGTTGTTGAATTCATTTAAGAGTGGGTTTAGGTCGTAATAGTGTACAAATGTTTGTTGAAGTTTTTCTAATTTTGCGGGTCCCAAGTTTATTGGCAGAGCCTCTGTTCTCCGTTATGTTTATTATTTCGGATCCATAGCAGAACCCGAACAACCTGGAAGATTTTTAAATTTATTAGTAAATTTTTTAGGTTTTTTAATATTTGAGAGGTGAATATTTTCAGCTTATTACCGTGTCTTACATTTATTTTTGCGGTTTTTAATTTCGGGTTTACGCTTTTAACTATTTCTGCTTTATATTTATTACGCGTCTTTTGTTGTTTTTGACGATTTTTTACATATACTCGTTCTGGGATTTCTGGTAATTCATCGCGGTCTTCGTTACGTTTATTTATAATTTTTTCTTTATGATGTTGTAATTTTTCATTTATTTTTTTATACAATAAGTTCATTTTATCTTTATGATGAGATATATAATTATTTACTAATTGTTTATCATTTTCAATATTAAATGGGGAATTTATGTCTAGGTGACCAAGCGTTATTTCAAATGGTTTCAATTTAGTAACGGAATGTATTGTATTATTGTAGGCTAAAGGCGCATAATTTACTTTTGTTTCTATAGCTTCTTTTTTGTATTCGTCTTGATTGTTAAACAATCTTATATGTTCTATTAAAGTTGAATGGAATCTCTCAATAATGTCGTTAGATTCAGGATGTTGTGAACTAACGAAATGAATTTTTACTTTATGTAATTCTAATAATTCTTTAACTAGAGAGTTTTTAAATTCCAAGCCGTTATCTGAAATGATTGTGTCTGGTATACCGTGGTGAGTAAAGAATTTTATTAAATTATTTACAATTTCTATCCCTTGTGCTGAGTTTAATCTGTATGCTTGAGCATACTTAGAGAATGAATCTACTACTGTAAGAAATTTTACTTTTTCTAATGTAATGCTATCTACATGAATAATTTTAAAGGGATTCGTAGGTGTGGGAGTAATGTTGAATTTCAATTTTAACGGTTTTCTATCATATTTAGTTAACTGACAGATTTCACAATTATTTATATAAGATTGGATGAGTGTTCTGTTTTGGCCAGTAATATTGTTGTTTGATTCGAGCTAATGTCTCATCAAGTGGTTGGTTTTTCTTTCGTGATAGTTCTGAATTAATTGAATCACTTCATCTTCGTCGTATACGTCTGTTAACATTCTTGTACATTTTACAAATTTTATGCTAGAATTTTTGAAATACATTTGAAGTACTCTACTGAATTTTTCATACAACTCATTTTTGAAATATAAATGATATTTAACTTTAGGTACAATAAATTCTTTAATAAATTTAATCATTTCTGACTCAGGGTTTGTTTTAGAAAATTGTACTAAGAATCTTTGTTTATTCTCATGAATTTTTAAAATTTTAGGATCACTGGGGCTATGTTGAACTTCTGATATTATAATTTGATTTTTTCCATAATTTACTGCACTTTCAATTATTGGTATACCAATAATTGGGTTTTCTAAATTTGAATGTATAGTATTGTCACTATCATCATCGTCGTCTTGAACTTGAGTTTTCTTGTCTACTTCTACTATTAGGGACTTGTTGTTCGGTATATTATTTTTATCTTTTGTAAGTTGCTGACTAAAGTCATCCATATATTTAAAGAATGCGTCACAATCATTAGTTTCGTTAGCATCAAGTTCATAATTTGGTATTTTATTGTCAATTGGTTTTTTATAAACAGTGGTCATTATATCAGTATTTTTAAAAATAAATTCTAACATTGATTTTACATTTGACCATTGTAATAAATCTTTACCACATCCTAATATTGGGATAATTAAATTTTTTATTTTATGTTTTTGATCAAATATTTTTAAATTTAAAAGTGTATAAAACATATCTTGATTTGATGGCTTATTATAATGATTAATTTTTGATATTAAGTAAATTATAAATCTGGTTTTACTTTTTAAGTAATCTAAATTATATAATTCAGGATTTTGAGCTTTTAATTTATGTAAATTTTGAAATTTTTCTCTAAATTGTTTAGCGATACCACGAAACATTTCCAAATCATTACTAACACAATGAGCAAGATTCTCATCGTGAGGTGCGTTAAAAAGATCACCTTCTACTTTAAAAATTTTATAATCACTAGGTAAATTATTTTGTTTACTTTCTAAGTACATTTGGTACTGAGTAAGAGGTGATTCTGTTTCTAAATTTTCAGGGGAATTTTGAATAAGTGTTTCGTTATTTTGTGGTATACGGCTCAAAGCGTCGGCATTTGTATTTAATTTACCTTTTTTTATATACGATTTCATAATCGAATTCCTCCAATTTTAAGCGCCATCTAATTAATTTTTGACTACACTTTTTCAATGAAAAAAGCCATTGTAGAGGTTTGTGGTCTGTAAAAATTTTAAATTTCCGTCCAAAAATATAGGGCCGGAAATATTGTGTCGCCCAAACAATAGGTAAAAGTTCTTTCTCTATTGTTGAGTAATTCATTTCAGTTGTATTTAAAGTTCTACTTGCATATGCAATGGGAAGGTTGCCTAGGCTGCCTTGCGATAACACGGCGCCAATCGCAACATTGCTTTCGTCGCAGGTTAAGTTGAATTCTTTCGTGAAATCAGGGTATTGTAAGATTGGTTCATTTATTAAAAGATTTTTACAAGTTTCAAAACATTTAATATAATTGGGATCGTCCATGTTTATAGTAGCGTCCTATTTTAAGCATTTAGTGAGAGGTTTAGTGATTCGAGCAAAGTCTTTTATGAATTTTCTATAATAACCGAGGAGTCCTAAAAAGCCTTTTATTTGTTTCGGAGTTTTCGGAATCGGATAATTTTGAATAACTACAATTTTATCAGGGTTTGGCTTTACGCCTTTAGGGGTAACAATATGACCTAAATAAGCCACTTCTTTTTGTAAAATTTCTGATTTATCTAATTGTATTTTAAAATTTGATTTTCTCAATCGGTCAAAAACTAATTTTAAATTATTAATATGTTCCTGAAGGCTAGTGCTAAAAATAATAATATCATCTAGGTAAACCAAGCATTTGTTATTAGTTAAACCTCTTAGAATATTATCCATTACGCGCTGGAAAGTAGCGGGGGCATTTTTTAAGCCAAAGGGCATACGTAGAAATTCGTAGTGCCCATCTTCTGTATTGAATGCTGTTTTTTCTATATCTATTTCATTCATTTCAATCTGGTGGAAGCCAGATGCTAAGTCCAGGGTGGTGAAATACTGACATCGTCCTAATTTATCTAATAAGTCAGTTATGTTCGGTATCGGGTATTAATCGTCAATTGTTTTATCATTCAACTTACGGTAGTCTATGACTATACGCCACTTTCTTTTTCCACAGGCGTCTAGTTTTTTAGGCACGATCCAAATCGGTGACGACCATGGTGAACATGATGGTCTTATGATATTTTGATCAAGCATGTTTTGTATTTGAGATCGTACTTCCTCTTTATGAATTTCCGGATATCTATATGATTTGGTGTAAATAGGAATTTCGTCGAGTGTTTAATTTGATTCGTAAAACTCAACTGGTTATTTTCTAAATGAAAAATATCCGAATACTCGTGAATTAATTTAGTGATTATTAATTTTTCTTCTTCATTCATATGATCAGTACGAATTTTTGATAAATCAAATTTTAAATTTTCTGTTTGTATAAAATTTAAATTCGGACTAGAGTACGTCTCGTAATTATCAATACTTTCAACGTTAATTGGTTTCAATTAGACTTGCAACGAATAGTGTATTCGGCCATAGGCCTGTAGCAGGCAGAATCCCACCGTTCGACACCAATTGTAACAGCCAGAAGCTCAGACAACAAAACAGGAAAGGTTTACGTGTTTAAAGAAATTACTTTTATTAAAGAAGGTATATGTGAATAAATTAATTAACAATTGAGGTGTATAACAAAAATGTAACAAATAATGATTGCAATGGTTACGTCGAATTCAAACAGCAAATTAATATAACAACTTACAAATCATAACAGATCGCACACTTGATCGATAAACAAATAATAAAAAGGTTGACGTGGAATTAAAACAGCAAATTAGTATAACAACTTACAAATCATAGCAGATCGCACACTTGGACGGCAACACTTAGGGGGGACGATGGCTCAGGGAACTATCAGCAACGATCACAAAAACTAGGTAAATCTACCAACTCGCGACTACGATACAACTAATGCCCAACTAACCCTGTGCCATCGAACCAGCCCTATTTATACTAATTCTAACTGCACCTTCAAGTGACGTCAATCGAAGGGAAATTTCCAGTGTACTTTCCCACTTTCTCTCCTGACATCACTTGAAGGTTTTTGGCCGAAAATACACTAATTAAAATATCGTTATTGAAAACGCTAATAACCAACAATTTGCAGTTCGCTAATTACAATTACTAACTCGAGGATTTCACTGTGACAACCCCTTTCCCCTTAAACTAGTTACATTTTTTGAAGAAAAATATAACTCCTTTCGCAAAAATTACTACTTGAACACTAGACTCCGGGCCCCAGGTATTCTCTTCGCTACGGTGGTTGTATCCCCCACGACTGGTTCCTTACGTTGCTGTTGGCGTCGTCCAAGCCTCTGATGCTGCTGATCTCCCGTTTCCCCAAGCTGCTACTGTATTTTCTACATTTCGTGCTGGGGTCATTCTGCGCAGGCTGGTTGATGGTCACGGTGTAGAGGATCAGAGGTAAGGTTCGTAGACCTCCTTCTGCTCCACGGTGTAAAACCAAATGGACGACGGCCTCAACGGATCGTTTCTGGGGGTACACCAACATACCCTGAATGATATACACCTGGCCCGTCGTACTAGTGTTCCGTAACGTATTAACCTCGGGGTGGCTGTAACAGTAAAATCCTGAGCAGTACCTTATGTCATGTAAACAATTTTGATAAAACAAAACTATGATTTAAAATAAAGACTATTGAAAACTAACTTAAATTTAACTTATTTATATAAACCTTATACCACCAGAGATTTAGTTTGTCTGTCGGCATTCCGTTCTCAAAATCACAAAACCATACTAAACCTCTGGTTGTCTACTATACGGACAGGAGCGACAATTTCCTGGGATCATAACAACTACTTATGTCCTGGCATCCGGTAAAACTACACTGTAATTAAATTTATATTAAGCTGGATTTATCAAACAAAAAGTATAATTTAGAAAATCGGTTTTAAGATCGGTGCAGTTGGTGTTTCGACACGGTCTGGTGCTGAAGCTGGTATCTCTACAACGGGCAATTCTATTTCCTGGGCATTAATTAATTTAAATTGATTACGTTTACAAATCCGAATATTTTTATATTTTTTCAAAACTATAGTCACTACTGTTAGAATAGCTATAACGCAACCTAAGCCACCTACAGTCATAACTGTATTTTGTTTCTGTTTGTAGTTAGACCGCAAATTTTGAATATGCTGATGCCAGGTGTCTACATCAATTCCGCGAGTATTCAACCGCGTATCTATACTGGCCAGTATCGTATCTACTTCGTCTTTAGTTGCGGCTGTCTTCGAGAAGTTTGCGATATGCACAATATCCGCATCCATCGGAGGAATAAATAATCTGTTTAAAAATTTTGATTCTATTTTAGATGAAGTTGTAGTATGGGTTAAAAGAAAGTAGTTCGCGTTGTGTACAATACAGGTAGCAGGTATATCTAAAATGCCTGTTCCAGAAATGATTTTAGTGGAAACATTGACGGTGTTCCCATCACTTGGACTAGGACAGTTTAAGGTTAACATATCTCTTGTCACGCTATACACCCACAAGTTAGAATCCTTTGCCCGATGAAGAACCGATTTAGTTTCAAGAGTGATCTTATGTCTGCAAAGATTTTGGACAGTCGCAGCATTTCCCGTGTACAAGGCTGATAAACAAGATGAGTCCGAGATCCTACGAATCGGGCTAGTAGGTGGACAAATTTTGAAAAATCCGTCTTTACAATTTAGCAAGTCTGGCGCATCCAACTCCAAGTAAAATTGCCCATCTTCGGATACTGCGAGAAAGTCAAAATCTGGCTCGATATACAAACGAGTCGCATTATTCTCAGCCGCTGCGTATGGCAATGGAAGAGCCCGGTAAACGTAGAAATATCGGCCAGGTGCTCTTAGAGGAATTTCCACAAATAACCTTAAAGTGTGGTTAAAATATGCGGCATGTACGGTTGCGACATCATAATACATATATATGTTTTTATCGAAATTTGATGTTAATAAGGTTAGACTTGTTGGTAAATCAATTTGGATTTGCTGGAACGCTTGTTTTAACATAGACGGACTAATAAAGACAGGACTTAACTTATGTAATGCAGTAATTTCCAGTGCGTTACCGAAATCCGCGACAGTCTCCTTTAAGTCATTCAATATATATTCCGCAGTTCGTACAGCCGAATTTAAATTTATTGCTTGGACTAATTTACCCGCAACATTCTTAAACGCCTCTCCTTTTTCTGATAATATCTTGGCTGTTCTATTGTTAATCAACTCTATAGCAGTTTGGAATTTCTCAAAATTAGAATTTATTTTCTTTTCATTATCCTGTAAAGCTTTTATTACTGTCACTTGCTCATCTAATAAGTTAATTATACCGTTGGCTTTCATAGTTAAATTACTAATCTTTTCATTTACTTTCGTTAAGTCTGATGAAGTAGCGGTGCCGAACAAGAATCTCAGTACATAACCACCTGCATTTATAAGTCCGCGTTTTGGTCTTTCATAGGGAGCAATGGTTTTAATTAGTGAGTCTAATTTATCTCTAACCTTATTAACATCGTTTTTAATTAAATTGATTTCCTTACTTACTATATTACCGACTTCTTCTTTCACTCCTGCGTCCATGTCTTTTGCGAGAACCACATCAATCTGAACTGCTCGCTCTAGCAGGAGATGGAAATCATCTAGTAGACGGCGGTACTTTCCCATGCTAATATCCGTGCTCAGAATCCAGTTATCGCCCGTCATTAGTATTTCCTCTTCTTGCAGCAGTACAATCCCCTTGTCCAACACCGTGAATCGATAGTCGGCGGGGACACATAAGGGTAAACCAAGGAGTAACAGTACTAAAAATAAATAAATTTAAACCTTTAACATATCCTAAAAATAACACCTTACTCCCAAATAAATCATTAAATACGTAACAAAATAATAAAAAAAAAACAGCGAAGTGCCAATTAGATTCTGCTATTCGAAATCCAGGGCAAATCTGAGGGTTGTCCACAGCTTCTGGTGTGATATCGTCTTCGAGAGTGGTCCTCCTCTCTTGCATCACAATTTGGATCCGCATCACTTTCAGCAGCTGTTGAGTTGGTGTAGTCATTGATTCCGCTGTTTTCTGTGTCGGTCGAATCTGGTGTTGATGAGGAACTAGAACTGGAATCGGGACTGGGGGAATTTATTACTTGTTCGTTTGTTGCGGGTGCATTGACGGAAGTACCCATTGGGGGAGGTGGCAATAAATCAAAAAGATTCGTTGCCGGTGCGGGATATTCGGTGTCGTTTCTTTTTTCATCTATTATTAAACATGGCTTTAGTCTATTTGCATGGACGACTTTTTCTTTTCCAGATGGTATATCCTTAATAACGAAATTGACGGGGCTGGTCTGTTTAATAATAGTGAATGGTCCCTTCCAAGGCTTGATAAGTTTTCTCGACAACCCGCTAGGTACTGTTGGATCATGCAAAAATACTCTGTCACCTACTTGAAGGGTAACGGGAGCAGTCTTTCTATTGTACAGCCGTCCGTTTCTGTTTTGTGCTTGCAGCACTCTCTCTCTCACAATTTTGTAGACTTCGTGTAGCTTTTTTCTTAAATCATGTTCCTCAGGGCCGTCTTCTCCTTTGTTTGCTGCAAGTACATCATCAAACGGAAGCTGCGACTCTCGTCCGTATAACAAAAAGAATGGAGTCTCCCCAGTAGCAGAGTTAACAGAATTTCTGATAGCCATCAGTACGTATGGCAGCCACGTATCCCAGTCTAGCTGATCCTTCTCCACATAGTGGGACATACAATCCGCCAGTGTTTTGTGGAATCGTTCAATACGACCATTACACATTGGATGGTATGCTGTTGTTTGTAGTTTTTGTATCTTCAGCATTTCGCAGACATGGGTAAATAATGTAGAAACAAAATTGGTTCCTCTGTCGGTTAACAACTGCTTTGGTGCCCCGTGTCGCGATATTATTTCCGTTATAAATGCTTTGGCTATCGTTTCCGCACGCTGATCCGGTAGCGCCACTGCTTCTGGGTATCGTGTGAAGGCATCTTGAAAGGTCAGAATGTACTTATTTCCTCGTCGGATTGTTCGTAGAGGGCCCACAATATCCATAGCAACTCTATCGAAAGGCATCAGATTTTCCGGAAACTTCTGCAAGGGTGCCGGCCGAAGGTGTGGCGATGTTTTTCTTTGACAGCATGACAAACACTTAGAGCAATAATCTTTTACTTCGACAGCCATACCCTTCCAGTAAAAGTTTTTCTTAATTTTTGCTAAGGTTTGATCATATCCTAGGTGCCCCGCCTGTGGTAAATCGTGATAGGTAGCCATAATTTTTCTTTTCATGCTAGCAGGTGCAACTATGCGATCATCGCGTTCTCCTGCTACTCGCAATTTATAATATATCCCGTCGTTATCGAAGTAGAAATCGGCGGCATCTTCGTCTTGTTTTGTTTCTATTAACTTTTGGATGACTGCATCCCGTTGCTGTTCCTCCTGGATTCGATTTCTATCCCAAATTGGTTCGTACTCTCGAATCGTGGCTACTGAGAGCCTGGACAGTGCATCCGCGTTTCCATGCTTACGTCCAGCTCGATGGATAATTTTGAAATCGTATTCTGCTAATGTAAGTGCCCACCGCGATAGTCGACTACTTGGATCCTTCAGATTTATCAGCCAGTTGAGCGGTCTGTGATCGGTTATAATGGTGAACGGCCTACCGTACAAATAGCATCTGAATAATTTTACTGCCCAGATGATAGCGAGGCACTCTTTCTCGGTGGTGGTATAATTTTCTTCCGGTGAGTGTAGAGTTCTGCTGGCATAACAAATAGGGTGTTCGTGTTCGCCGGTTTTCTGGCTGAGGATAGCACCTAGAGCAAAATTAGAAGCGTCCGTGGATAAAATAAATGGCTCCTCGAAGTTTGGATGCTGCAGCACGGGACTGTCCAATAAAGCAGAACGAAGAACGTTGAAAGCCTCTTCGGTTGTTTTATCCCAACTAAACAGGCAATTTTTTCTTGTAAGCATGGTGAGTGGTTTTGCTATGTCAGAAAAATTTTTTATAAATCTTCTATAAAATCCAACCAACCCTAGGAATGCCCGAACGTCGCGCACCGTTTTTGGAACAGGGTAATTTTTTATCACGTCAGTCTTTGACGGGTCCGGTTTCACACCCTTGCTAGATATTATATGACCAAGGTAACTAGTTTCACTCTTCATAAAATTACATTTTTCCGGCTTCAGTTTCAAATTATTTTTCTTCAATCGCTCAAAAATCTCTTTAAGTCTCTCCAAATGTTCCGTTATGTCGTTTTTACTGAAAACAATAATGTCATCAAGGTAGACGTAACATTTTTCTCCTGTCAAACCGCTAAGTACACAGTACATAAGACGCTGAAAAGTAGACGGGGCGTTGCAAAGACCAAATGGCATGCGATTCCACTGATAATGCCCCCAGGGTGTGCTGAATGCCGTTTTTTCTCTGTCCTCTTCTGCGACCGCGACCTGGTGGTAACCACTTGCCAAATCTAAAGTTGTAAACAAAGCGGCGCCGTGTAATTGCTGTACAGTGTCTTGTAAATTTGGCAAAGGTAGAAAATCCTTTTTCGTTATGTTATTAAGAGCGCGGAAATCTATGCAAAGTCTGACTTTTGTGCTGCCGTCTGGCATCGTTCTGTTTACTAGTACAACAGGCGCAGACCAAGGTGAATCGGATTCTTCAATAATTCCGTCGTTCAAAAGTTTATTGATTTGGCCCGTTAATTCTTCTTTTTGTGCGTACGGTACTCGATAAGGCGCCTTGGCAATTGGATGTGCGTCTTCAGTGATAATGCGATGCTTTATTTTAGAAGTACAACCTAATTTACTTCCTTCCGTTATAAAAATGTCCTGGTATTCGTCTATTAAGTTCTTTAATTCTCCTTGATCCGTAGTGGCTAAGTGGCTGATATCAATAACATCTGAAAGATTCGTATTATTAATTGCGGAAACTTGTTCTCCATTTAAGATTAAAGAGTCATTAAACGTTACAGGAGTCTCAGTCCCCAGAATAAGGTTCTTTGGGACAATTACTGTCTCTGCACTAACATTGATTAATTTGATGAATATATTTTTTTTTGTATCCTTGGTTACAGTTCTGGCAGCCAGTATACCGTTTATGTGTATTTCGGCTGGCTCTATTAAAATACTACCCGTCTGTTGTACTGGATTTACTCTAGCCGCATCACAAATTGCTTCCGATCGTGCAGGAATCTCAAGATCCTCTGATAGGCGGATATAGTTAATCGAAAGATCTATTTCCGATTCGACACCGCTTTCTGGAACTGCTTCACGCTTACTCGTTTCTTGAACATCTCCATCACAGTTTACACGGTTTCTTACCTTCCTGGTACTTTCATTCTCTGCAAAAGCTGTTTTAGCTCTTATAGACTTAATTTCATGTGGCGATGTTTCCAGTCTATTTTTCGCACAATTTATTTCTTTTACTTCTTGCCTTTTTACCTTTGCCGTACTATTTTTGTCCTCTTCGACAGCTGTTTTAGATTCCATAGACTCAATTTCATTTGGCGATGTCTTCAGTCTATGTTGGCTCCAGCAGTTTTGTTTCAATTTGTTACACTCGATTTTCCCTTCGTCCTCTGTAGCCGGCGCTCTAAATTTTTCTTTTTCGTTGTTTATGAGCGCTATTTTCCAACACTCATTATCCAATCTAAACTCATTTCGGGCGTAATCGAGCACCGCCTTATGCTTCTTTAAGAAATCTATTCCAATCAATCCATCAGCTGCAAGTGATAAGCTATCTTTACAAACTATGAATTCGTGCTTAACATTACCATTCCGACCCAATGGTAATTTTATATCGGCTACTCCTAACACTGGTAATGATTGACCTGAAATACTAGTTATTATCCGGTTTTCTATATTGTTTATTTTAGTGACTGTCCCCTCGATCACAAGATGTTTAATTACGCTGATGCTCGCGCCTGTGTCAATTAAAAAGTTACAAACTCTGTTATTTATTTTTAATGATATTTGGTTAGTGAAATTTACTTTTGCTGCTTGTATCGTGGTAACGTGATCTTTATTCATCAAGTGATATTTGTCGCTCGATTTGGGGTTATCGGCGACTATTCTTAGTTTAAATTCTCCCGTCGTTGTGAAGAGTTTCCGCCGTTCTTCTTCTGGCAATCCCTGGTGGTGTGACCCACCTGTTTACATCTATTGCAACTTAAATTTGACCGGTTTAACTGCATTGAACAATCTTTCTGTACATGGCCTTGCTGTTTACATTTGTAGCAAATTAAATCTTTTTGTTTCAAAGGACAATTATACCTCATGTGCCCCATTTCTTCGCAATTGAAGCACATGATGTTCATCATCTCTCTCCTGTTTTGCGACTGGAACCCTGAACTGTACCGATTTGAATTTGGTGGTTTAAAATTTAGACTCTGTCTGGCAGGTGAATTCATGGCACTCGTACTGGGTTGACTGGTTGCGTTCACTATTGATACTAAATTTTCAAGTAACGTTTCCTGTGCCCAAACATTATTCACGGGGTTGAGGCTACGTTCGCGAAGCTGAGTTTCTATCCGCTCATAACCTTTCGCTAAATTAATTGCGTCATACAAGGATTTTGGATTATCTTTCAGTAAGTCACGTTGTAAATGCGAAACACAACCCGAAACAAACTGTTGTACTAATCTTTTTTCTAACATTTTATTAATTACTGTTTGCTCGTTCACGTTTTCAGGTTTTTCATAAAGGTGTTGACCTATTCCTCGCAGCCGGTCTGCAAAATCTTCCACGTTTTCGTCTTTCCGCTGATAACATTTTGCGAATAAACTCTCAGCTGTGCTATAATCATAGCTGCGTCCGTAGCGCTCTATCAACTTTTTTTTTAGAGTTTCCCAGCACGTAGTGTCCCTTAATTCATTATTGTATTGTATAAAATTTCTAGCTTTACCCTTCAAATTACGTTTTGCAAGACTGACCATGTAAACATCCGTCCAATTGCCTAAAGGGCGATTATATTCAAAGTCCGAAATAAAGTCGTTTATAGATTCATTAGCTTCACCGTTAAACACTGGTAGCGTATGACTAAGGCCCATTGAAGATAAATATGATGCTTCGACTTGTACGGGTTCTCGTGCTGGTGCATCTCCCGGCATTTTAATTTAGATAAGTAATTTAGTGAAAAATAGAAAAAAAAACCGTATTACAAAATTCCAAAAGTATAGGTAAATAAATAAATTCACGTTACTTTGAGCAACAAAAACAAAAAAAAAACGGTCAAGGCTTCCGGAATACTTCGAATCTCACCGCTGAGCACCAATTGTAGCAGGCAGAATCCCACCGTTCGACACCAATTGTAACAGCCAGAAGCTCAGATAACAAAACAGGAAAGGTTTACGTGTTTAAAGAAATTACTTTTATTAAAGAAGGTATATGTGAATAAATTAATTAACAATTGAGGTGTATAACAAAAATGTAACAAATAATGATTGCAATGGTTACGTCGAATTCAAACAGCAAATTAATATAACAACTTACAAATCATAACAGATCGCACACTTGATCGATAAACAAATAATAAAAAGGTTGACGTGGAATTAAAACAGCAAATTAGTATAACAACTTACAAATCATAGCAGATCGCACACTTGGACGGCAACACTTAGGGGGGACGATGGCTCAGGGAACTATCAGCAACGATCACAAAAACTAGGTAAATCTACCAACTCGCGACTACGATACAACTAATGCCCAACTAACCCTGTGCCATCGAACCAGCCCTATTTATACTAATTCTAACTGCACCTTCAAGTGACGTCAATCGAAGGGAAATTTCCAGTGTACTTTCCCACTTTCTCTCCTGACATCACTTGAAGGTTTTTGGCCGAAAATACACTAATTAAAATATCGTTATTGAAAACGCTAATAACCAACAATTTGCAGTTCGCTAATTACAATTACTAACTCGAGGATTTCACTGTGACAGGCCGAATACCGAATATTCGGCGGATTCCTTGGCCGAATAGCCGAATATTCGGCGAATAGTATTCGGCTGGTTTTTTGTGTTTATTACTCAGTATTTTTAGTTATTATTGACAAATATCTTGTGCTAAATTAACATTTTGAAAAAATATGACAATTTGTTAAATTAAAATTTTGTCATTTCTGAATTATTAACAAGAAAAATTGTTGTTTTTATTTATTTGCTACATTTATAAAATTTAATAAATAGACTTGTCAATAATAAAAAGTAAATTTAGCTAATTTAAATAACTATGATTTATTGTTCAGCTTCTATATAATTACTAAAATATTTTGTCAAAAGTACATAAAAATAAATGTTAATAATTACTATATTCACAAATATATTTTGTTAAGAAATACACAAAAATAATTTGTTACCTGCTAACAAATTTGAAACTTGTAAATTAACATAAATTAACGGTGGACCGTCTGGTATTAAATATTTTCTTAAAATTTTGTCAATTTTGACTATAAATTTTTTAATGTATACCTATGTATCTTTATTTATCTTCTATGTCCTCTATGTATGGGGAATATTTAAATTAAATAAATATTTTTAACTAATAGAAATGTGTAAATGAAATTTTCAGTTTTTATTCAGTACCGTCTGTTATCATAGGTTAAAATTTTTAACAGGCCGTTAAAAATTAACAGTTAAATTACAGAATAGACACCCTTATGTGTTTTACATTTATTATTTTATTTCAAGCAAAAATTACCGAATGAAATACCCTAAATTTCCACTTTTCTCTATATTCTAAACCAGGGGTGGGCAACCTACGGCCCGCGGGCCAAGTGCGGCCCGCGTAATGTTCTAATCCGGCCCGCGAGATCTAATAAGAAGAAATAATAAATATTTTCAAAAACACATATTTTTAATTAGGTTACCCAACATAAAGAAACAGGAGAGATTTATAGTTTAAATTAGACAAATATAGCAGCATCTTTATTCATAATTTAGTACTAACTTCATAACATAGAAAGTCGTAATGCAGCAACTTTGGGTATTATAAGTGACAAAAATGTGTTAATTAACTACTACGGCCCGCGTACTAATTTTAAATCTTATTCTGGCCCATGTTATGCAAAAGGTTGCCCACCCCTGTTCTAAACTATTCGGTATTCGGCCGAATAATGCTTAACTATTCGGTATTCGGCCGAATAGTAAAAATGTGGCCGAATAGGCCGAATACCGAATAGTTGCCGAATATTCGTTGCAAGCCTAGTTTCAATAAGTATAATTTGATTTATTCATTTGATAAGTTTATTACTGTGCAAAAAGCATGATAATTTTGGGCTTTGGATACACATTCGGGAATTAAAATATTATTAGTTCTTATTTCAGTGATTAATATTGTGCCGTCTTTCTTATCTACTTCAACTCTGATTACCTTCTCAGTTCTCGGAACTAAGATAACGTGTCTACTTCCATATGGGATGTCTCCTTTATTCTCAGAATTGTGATGATTAATTTTAATTTTCGAATTTAATGTAATTAATAAATTTTGATTCAAGTCTATAAGTGTTTTTAATAATTTCATATTATATAGTCCCAATAAGATATCAAATTGATCGTGAAAATCAAAGAGGTTATATTTTAAATTTAGGTTCTTTTTATTTAAATTAAATATTTTTGAAGCTGGAATAAGAGTACTATAATTTTCTGTGGATGTACCGTGAGCTGGCTAAATTTTGAAAGGATCATTATTTATCGAGTTTTTAAAATATTTATATGCAATATTTGGTTTGATAAAGGATTTAGTACTTCCTGTATCTATGAGAACTTTTAAATTATTCTCGTGAAAAATAATGTACGGTAATTTACTTTGATTATTAGTTTCCGAGGCTACTGCTCCTAAAAAATGGTTATGTTCAAAATTTTGAAAATGGTAACTTGGATTTTCATCTGAATGTTCTATTATGGTGTTTTTGTTTTCGGGAATACAATTTACTTCGCATTAAGCGTTGATTACATTTTCATCTATATTATACATTTCTTCGTGTACAGTGTTTTGCGCGGGTCTAGCATATTGCTGAGACGGTCCTGGTCGTGGTTGGAAAGTGTTTCTTGTTGAAATACTCATGGGTGTTGGTTTATAATTATTCGTAACTCTTGTTTGTTGTGTAAATTGTCTTGGTTTTTGAAATGTATTTTGAGTGAATGGTTTTGGTGTTTGATATGTGTAATTATTTGTTTTTTGGGGTTGAGAGTTATGAGTTATTTTAGGTGGTAGTTTATTTTGTTGGAATCGCGAATTATTTATAGGTTGTTTAAAATTATTTTGAATCGGTTTAATATTTTTAGGTGACTCGAATTGAAAGTCGCTTGTAAGCATATTTAATGCGGAACTTAAGTTTTGAGGATTTTTGGCACGCATAAGCTGACCAATGGGTTCTTTCAACCCTTTGAGTAAAATTCTCAAAGCATATTCTCTAAAATATTCAGTTAAAAATGGTTTCTTATTATTATTTTTATGAGTAGCAATGTAAGATGTTATCATGTTTAATACTTTTGTAATTTTATTATAAATGTCAAAAACGGTTTCGTTATGATTCTGTTTGAGTTCTATTAACTCGATATTTAATGTGAATATATCACGTTTATCTGCATATGTGCTAATTAATGCATTTTTTAAATCATCCCATGTTCTACACATTAAATATTCATTTTGGAAGTCATTTGGGTTGGCTAAATTATAAAAGGTATTTACTAATTTTTGGCAGACTTCTATGAATCTAGGCAATAATTCTCTTTCGCCATGAAAGTCAGGAACCATGTCCAAATATTCTTTTCGTAATGGTACTACAGCCATTGTGTTTGTTTGGAGAGTTGCTGGTTTCAGAATTATTCTTTTATCAATGTGTAAGTTTTGCATACGATCTTCTAGATCGGAGTCAGGATCGGACTGAGTGGAATTTTCAGTGTCTGAATTTAAATTAGATATATCAGGCGAAAATTCCTATATTGCACACAGAACAAGTATAGCCTACTTTTGAATGATAAATACGCCATATATTAATGACGAATTACCCCATATAAATAGTTCATATGATGGGGCCGGTTTCTCCATTTACAAATAAACCCTGGATAAAGTATTTGCCGAACAAATAAAAAATATCGCATCGAAATCAAAATTTAAATGACATAATTTCTTGATGCGATGTTTTTCATTTATTCGTTTAAATAGTTTATCTGGAGTTTATTCGTAGAAGGAGAAACCAACTCTTAAAATTCATATGAATGTAATGACAGATATATTTATTCAATTTTGGAATAAGATATTTAACCTGTGTATTCCACTTCAGGTTACTGTCAGTATGTAACCCTAACATACAAATGGAAGTAGTATATTTTATTTGTTTATATTTAATAATACTGCCAGTAGGATCAGTAGAACCTAATTTATGCTCAATTATACAAGTTTTTGATAAATTTAAATTAAGGAAATTATCCGAACACCATTATTCTACTTCAACTATTAGCAATATAATATTTTGCTTAAGTATTGTTAGTTTTTCATGCGTAAGAAGAAAGTAAGTATCATCATCATAACATTTGGTAAATTAGCTGAAATATTTACCGACACATCGTTGACATATAATATATAAGAGGGCCCGAAACAGAACCCTGAGGTGCTCCTGGCGTTACAAAATTGGAATCAGAGAAATGATCGCTTATTGAACCAACTTCGTTTTTATAAGCTACTTTAGTGACCCGAGATCTTTGTAATAAATAAGATTTGAAAAAATCTAAAGCTACTCCCCTTATTTCGTAATTTTCAGGTTTCCGTAGTAGCAAAGGATGATTAATAATGACAAAAGCTTTTAACAGATAGCAAGTAAGGCTCAATACACATTTTCTGGAATCTAAATTAGGTAGCACACAAATCAACAAACTCACTTCACAAATTAAACAAGAAATTAAAAAACATACAAAAATGACACATGAAACGCTAAAATTTCAACACTGAATCCCAAGGATAACTCATTGTGGATGATATCTAAAAACCTACGAAAACTTACCAAACCCATCCTTACGCTATCATCTAACAATAGCATCCTTCCTACCCATGAGCAGAAGGCTGATGTACTAGCTGACACCTTCGAAGCTGCTCATCACATTGATCCAGATGCCACTCCCGAACAAACACAAATCACACAAACAGCATACGATTTTTAAATACTGCACACCACACAAATTAACGTACACTAGCTAAGCTCCTACCCTCTCCCTCCGAGCTAGCTAACATTATTAAAACCCTTCCCATTCAGAAAGCACCAGGTCCGAACTCAGTCCCAAATATAATTCTCAAAAACCTATACCGAAAGGCCCTTGTACAATTCACGAACCTAATTGACTCCAACATGAAGCTCTAATACTTCCAAACGTCCTGGAAAACAACAGTTATTTCAGTCCCAAAACCTAACAAAGATCATAAACTACACGCAATCTATCGCCCTATCAGCCTCCTGAACACCTTGTCCAAGGTAGCTGAAAAGGTAATAGTCCTGTGTATCCAATCCTTTGATTCCAAAATACAATTACCCCACCTATCCAATTTAGTTTCCATCCTGAACACAGAACCGTTCAACAAGTAGCAAGAATTGTGACATCTACAAACTTCAACAAAACGAAATTCACAGTAATGGCCCTGCTAGACGTCGAAAGGCTTTCGGTAAAGTATGGCTAAAAGGGCTCATTTACAAACTTATTCTTGCGAAATTCCCACCAATAATAATCAAATTAATCCATTCTTATTTGTCCTACAGGCACCTCAGGGTTAAAGTTAACAACGTCTATTCCCTTTCTAGTCAAGGCTGGTGTGTCTCAAGGTAGCGTCCTTGGCCCTAAACTCTTCAGCCTTTCCCTCAAACTCAAACAGCTCACCACGCTGACCGATACTGCCATCCATGCCCACTCGTTCAACGCAGAGGTCGCTAACAAACAAATCTAAATTCACGTAAACACCCTTCTACACTACTGGCGACTTTGGAAAATATCCATTTACCACGCAAAGACTGAAACCATCGTTTTCAAACGAAAAACGACACACTATACTGTTTATACACCACTCACAATTCACGGACACAAAACAAAACCACAAAAACCTTGGTATCACCCTAGATCCCCGATTAAATTATTAACTCCATATAAATTCCGCTATTAAAAAAAAACACTATCGTAATAAAATTCCTTTATCCCCTCCTAAATAAAAATAGTCACATGTCCCAACAAAACAAAAAAAATTCTTATATACGTTTATATTTCGCCTCATTTTAACATACAGCCCCAGTATGGTGTTCAGTGTCGAAAGCAGCACTACAACCACTGCAACGACTACAGAATAAATGTTTGCGCTTAATTAATAACGCACAATTACCAACATTAGAGAGCACAATGCACCCTTTCCTGTCAAACACAGACTACCTTACCAAACCCGACCTATTTTTTTCTTTAACCCGTTACGATGCAGTAGCATCAACACACTAACACAAACATTGAAAACTCAATTGTGTTGTCTCAATCAAAGCCGCATTGTACATTATCACATCGACACTCATCCAGTTTGAAGGTAGTTTTATTAATTATGTTAAATGGATTTTTTATATAATTTTCCCATAATTATAATTTCATTTCATTCACATTCACTTCATTAGTTTAATTTATTTAAGTTCGGTCAAGTAATTATAAGTTGGCAAGTAAGGCACTTTGGGCCAGATATTATTAAAAGTATTATTAAACACGCTAGTTGTATCTCCCGCCATGTCTGAAGTCGGCCATGTTGCTTGAAGTACTTTGATGCTGTCCGCATCCGTAAATCCATGTGGATTGAGATGCGGAACAGCATACAGTACGAGCGATTGCTGATCAGCCATTCACATGAGCGAGGGAAAAGCGTCCTGTGGTGTATTTCGTAATAACAAAATAAAAAAAACAAAAAAGCTCGGCCGTGGTAGTGGCGACCCAAGTTCAAACCCCAAACGAGACGGTTTTTTATTTTTTTTTAGACAGCGGCGGAACGACCAGTCGGAACCTAGCTTTATATATTTAGTATTTTTTTACGGAACAGGGTATAAAAACCGCATCTTCTTCTGCAAGAAACAGTCAGTGGGTTTGGCTCCTAGAGCCTCTCACGCGTAAGAGTTCCGCGCCTTGGCACCCAGGGCAACGAACAGCCGTCGGAAGCGAAAGAACAGCTGTGGTTTTCTGGCTGTCTTGCCGCTGAAAAAAACATCTGTTCGTGGTGAGTCTTCGTTTTCCGATTATTTTTTTTTTATAGTTCTGTTTTGCCGCGACGTCCCTTTTACGCGACCTCCCAGACTTCCTTATTCAGTTGCGATGCTTAGTAAGCAATTCGCTAATTATCTAAAAGTTCATTATGTAGTACTTCAGTGTTATATAATAGATCGTTATTCGAAATTATGTTGTCAATACAGCACTTGATTTATTAACAAATTAAAGGATTCTAATATGGATAGCACACGAGATTTTAATCGTGTGTTTAATCATAGATTAGTATTGGTCGGCTGTTAAAATTATTTTTGTAAATTTATTCCGTTGTAATATAAAAAAGTCTAATTTTTCCAGATAAATTTCACTATTGCTGTCATTAGTCCTATATAAAGAATATTATAGTTGACGGGGGTTTACTTGTATATTTTATTTAAATGAATAACACAATTTAGGTTTTATGTTTTATTTGTGATGAAAATGAGACGGAGCGGGGAAACAAATGCTGAAGAGGACTGACCCAGAGCTGAGAAAAGACTGACTCCAGAATGTTAGATATTTCAAGAAAAATAGCGTAAACATGCTGGAGCTACAGAGTCATCACATTTTATCAAAGGTGACAGTGAATGTGAGACAAAACTGATGTTAAAAAGGTCTTAGCGAAGTACTTGAAAAGGACAGAAAAGTTACGGAAAATTACACATTTGAAGAGAAGAAATAACACCACAATATTTACAATACAAAACAATATACAATGAGAAACGAACAAACACTAATAATATCATATTAGAAAAATATATATTTTAAATTATTAAAAATAATGTGTGTCTGTGCATGTGTAATGTGTTATTTATAGCTATGTACAAAATCTGTGTTTATGTGTTTCCGTATGTGTGCCTGTGTGTGTGTATGTGTGCATGTGTGGAAATGGTCTCCACATAGTAATAAATTCTTCCATTTGCTTCAAATTAATCATCGAGAATTCAAAAATTTTATCCTGTATTATATTATCATACTTACTGACTTTACAGAAACAAATATCATTTCTAACAAAGAAGCAAGACCCAACACTATGGAACGCCGTTTGGGTTTTTATTTAAACACGGAGTCATATTTTTTATTCACATTGAATTTCAAAATCTTATTTTTAAATACAGAATTAACAAATATCATATACATATTAAAAATTAATTAAAAATATCTCTGTCATTGGACAAATCTAGTAGAAAAAGATGCAAGTGTGTAGCCTCTTATTTTTATGAAACTAATTGCAATTTTATCTAGCTAATGTTCGTTGAATGATTGAAACGATTGAAGCTCATTTAAATAAATTTCTAATTCATCTATTTTATTCACAATACCCGACATATTCTGAAAGAAGATAGAAAAGATTTGATATTTTTTTGATTGCTATTGAGATTGATCTTTTAGGAGAGGTAGATTTAGAGACAATGGTCGGGACGCCATCAATGAATTTAATTGCTAAGTTTGTATTGCGTTTTTTAATTAGTTGCTTCAGCTCTTCTTTCACTTTATTTAATTTTTGACGTGCTTTAGTTTGATCAGCACTAATATTTATTTTTAAATGTTGAAAAATATTTTTAATTTTCAACACATAATTGGCATCAGATCTACTTGGGAATATTATTAGTGGTCTGGGTTTATTACCATTGTACTTAACAAGACGCATAAAGCTGTAATCAATATTCATTTCTCCGTGTTTGTCAATACAGCACCAGATTTGTTTGCATGATGAGAAAATTACGTTTTAGTTTCAAATAATTATCTACAAGCATTTTTAATGAAAATTATCTGTAAAGCCCGTATGACAGGTTCAATTTTTTTGTACATTTTCATGTCAATTTTCTGTAATTTTTGAGAAAGTTAATCATTGAAAGAAAATATTCCTGTATGCAACATAAGTCAATTTTTTGTTAGATTTTGGTCAAGAAATTCATTCTACGGTTTGTGTTGTTTGTAATTAACCTTCAAGGTAACGTCCGCTGCTGCATAATATTATCATCATCATCACGCCTTTTACCCATTACGGGTGTGGCACTCTGCGTACGCAGTTCTCGGTAAGTGATATATTTTTTCGTATGAAGTGCGGTTAACAGCCGTCAAATCATAGCCCCCAAAGATGTTAGTGGAGGGGGAACCACAGGGGTAAATTTAAATTTGCAACTGTCGGCAGTTTGATTCGAACTGATGATCTATTATACATATATTATTATTATACTTATATTTTATCATGGACAACGAATCTCTTTTGACTTTCGCTTTAATTAAACTTCTTCAAATTGTATTTTACTAAACACGAACCACAGCCAACCTCAAATTACACTTTTTAGCTGCTCAACTGACGTTTTGCACTGCAAGTAGCAAATAGAACCATTTCTATTTTTTATTGACATCAAAAAATGACGAGAACATTGAGCGAGGTCTCATACAAATATCAAACTGTGTTTATTTGTGTTTACATACACAACAATAAATTGGTGAGATGAAATCCGAATCAATGCGTGAAGATTAAAAAAAGACGTAAATAATAAAGAAAATAATTATATGTCAGTGTCATATAAATTAATGTAATATTAATCATTGCATTAATCGGAAATATTGAACATTTTAATATCTACGGAGGTGATTTCGAATCCTATCTGGAACGTTTCGAACAATTTTTAATTATCAACAATGCGTTAGATGATTTAAAAGTATCTATGTTCTATGTTCATTACTATGATGGGACCGGATGTATACATCGTACTAAAGAATATTCTCGTACCATTAGAACCATTATGAGGTAATAGTAGATGCGTTCAAAGGATATTTTTCTCATAAAAGATTGGTGATAGTCGAGAGATTTATATTTCACAAAGGGGATCAAACGGAATAAGAATCCGTGTGTGAATATGTCATTGAACTAAAACGTTCAGCTAAATTTTTTAATTTTGGATCTTTTTTGGACAACGCACTTCGAAATCGTCTTGTATGAGGATTGAGAAGTTCGGAATGTCAAAAGAAACTTTTAACAGAAGGTGCCTATTGAATAAGTCAAAAGCTTCTTGTTTATTATGTATTTAAAATGTAATGATCTAGGAGCTTAGATCAGTTATTGTAATGTTTTTGATAAATAGAATATTGACGTAACGTTTTGTACGAGTATAATCAAAAATATAATACATTTTTGAATATTGCTGTCTTTTATTGAAATACAGTTCACTAACTGCAACAGGTTATGGGCCCAGGACCAGTAGATTAAACGTGTTTCAATAAATAATTATCAGTTTGTAAAAAAAAAATGGCGGATTTGAAAGTCCAAATCGACAAACTGAAAGGTGCGGAAAATTGGGCCAAATGGAAATGGCAAATGTTAATGCACTTTGAGCAATATGATTTAACTACAATCGTTGACGGTACACGAACATGTCCAGTATTAGAATTAAATGCAACTGAACCAGACCGAGTGAAGTATCAGATGTGGAAACGTGACAATGCGAAAGCTGGATCTCTGATAGCTGGTGCACTCAGTAAATCAGTGTCTGATTTAGTATTAACATACACATTGGCAGCTGATATCTGGAACAAGCTTCTAAGTGTGTTCGAGCAAAGTAGCGAACAACGCCTGGATATGTTAATGGAAGAATTCTTTTCAGCAAACAAAAATCCCACAGACGATATCGCAGCTCATATTGCGAAATTGCAAAAGATATTCGCCGATATGAATACAGAGCTTCGACGACAAGGAGAGTCAGGGTTAACAGACAAGTTGTTAATCGGTAGGATTATGTCCACGCTTGGTTCTGAATATCATGAATTCAGAAATGTATGGGAAGCAATGGAGAAAGAAAAACGTACATTGAACATTTTAATTCAAAAATTGTGTGCGATTGAGCTCCGTACAACAAAAGCGTTGGAATCAGCAGCGTTTGTGGCTGTCTGACAGACGGAAAAAGAAAATAAAATGTTTTAAATGCGGTAAACTTGGGCATATTAAAATACATTGCAAAAGCGAGCTTAAGTCATCAAAACCTGAACGGAAACTATCAGCCGAAGATACGAGTAATTCCTTTTTAGCTGTAAATATGATTAATCATACGATTGATTCATGGGTTTGTGACAGTGGTGCATCGCAGCATATGACGGCTAATAAACAATACTTCATGTCTTATCGTCATTTTGCAGCTCCTGTAGACATTCAACTAGCAAATCTTTCGAAAGTACGTGCTCATGGTGTTGGGACAATACAAGTAGAGATACGCGTTGGGAAGATGTGGCTAGCGGGTATTTTGAAAAATGTGTGGTATGTTCCTAACATAGGTAAACATTTGTTCTCGGTTCGACGAGCGACAGAGCACGGGTATTCGATCAAGTTCGACAGACAACGTGTAGAGTTCAAACGAGAAAAGAAGGTCGTGGCTACGGGTTCGTGGTCAAACGGAATGTACGTCATGAATATGCGAGTCGTCAAACCAAAGGTGGCTGCTGAAGTAAGTCTGGCAACTTCTTCAGAAACACTGCAGCTATGGCACGAGCGACTAGGTCATCAAGCTAAGAGTCACGTGCGTGCTGTGCTAAAGCGTATGGACATTGAGGTAGAGTCACCGGGAAATGAATTTTGCGATGAATGTGCTCTAGGAAAATCTTGTCGAAAACCACTAACTGCAACAGTGCCATTTAATTTAAAGAAACAAGTCAAGTAGCTTTGAGTTTTGAGTTAACATGTGAACAAGGAAAATCATTTCAATCAGTGTCTGTGCTAAATTAAGTAATGTCTTCAAAAATTTAAACATCAAAATCAAATGTTAACCAAGAAAAGAAGATGGCCACAATGAACAATTTAAGAAAAATTGTTTTCGTTGTGGGAGGAGTCATAACCCTGCAACTTGTCCAGCGCGAAACTGGAAGTATTTCCAGTGCCTCAATGTATGAATATCAAGAAAAGCGATTCACAATATTAAGCAGATTCCGGACGATTCCAAAGAAGATTCACAGTTAAATATTGCATGACAACTTGTATCACATGGGTTACTTCAATGATAAGTCGTATCCTTTTATGTATCGTATTCAGATAGATAATAAAATAGTTAATATGGAAATTGATACTGGAGCATGTTCTACCATAATGTCAGAAATGTATTACAATAAGTGTATGTGTTATATTCCTTTAAAGAAAGAAAATTTAATTCTTAAAACAGTAACAGGTCGCAATGTTAACACAGTGGGCACGATTATTCTTTTAGTTAAGGCAAATTATAAAACTTATACCTTAACTATTGTAATAGTTAATTCAAATATTAACTTTAAACCATTACTTGATTGAGAAATTGATTAAATATTATTTTTCCAAATTGGAAATAAAATATTTTGTCAGTTTTTTGGTAACAGTATAAAGTCAATAGCAGAAAAGTAATAATGTTAATGTATTACAAAATTCTAGGGAACATTTAGTTAAATTATTAAAGTCTAATTTTCCCCAAATTTTTCAATATAGTGTAGAGTACAAGGAAATTGTACTTCTATTTTTCACAGGACATATTCACTTCCCTATTCTTTACAAGAGAGAGTTAAAACGGAATTAAATCAATTAAAATCTGATGGTGTAATTATTCCAGTAAAAACAATAATTGGTGTAGTCCTATTGTAGTAGTACCGAAAAAAAATGACATATGACATCCGTATTTGTATGGATTTTAAAGTTACAGTTAACAAGGTTATTATTATCCATTACTAAATATTTATGATGTTTTCGCTTCATTAGCTAATTATAAAATGTTTACAGTTCTCGATCTCTCGAGTGCCTATCAACAACTGAAAATGAGTGATAAATCACGTGAATATTTTACTATTAATACTCATCTTGGATTATTTCAATATACTCGTTTAACGTTCGATATTGCATCACCATCGATGATATTTCAATCAGTGATGGATAGGATTTTATCAAATATAACAGGTGTACCTTGTTTACATCACATATTTATAGCAGGAAATGATATTTCAGATCATTTTTTAAAAAATTAAAATTGTCTATAAAAGATTACAGTATTATAATGTAAAAATTAATGTAAGCAAATGTAATATTTTTCAAAATTCAGTTGAATATTTAGTTCATATTATTAGTAAAGATGGATTAAAACAAACAAAAAGTAAAGTGAAAGCCATATTAACTGCGCCTCTATCAAAAACTCTAACTTAATTCAGATCTTATGTTGAGTTTATAAATTTTTATATTAGATTTCTGCCAAAGTTATCTAGTCATCTTAAACCTTTATATGAATTACAAGAAATAATAAGCATTTTAACTGAGTATAGGAATACAACTATGCTTTTGAGTATAGCAAGTTTTTGATTGTCAAATATAATTTATTAGAATATTTTGATCCAAAGAAACCAATAGTGGTTTCCTGTGACGCGAGTCCGTACGGTGTAGGTGCAGTTTTGTGTAATGTCATTGCTGGTGTTGAACGTCCTGTAATATTTGCATCAAGTACTATTTCTAAATCGGAGCAAAACTACGCACAAATTAAGAGAGAGGCGTTAGCAATTATTTTTGCAGTTAAAATATTTCACAAATATTTGTACGGGAGATGTACTAGTAACTGACCATGAAACACTAAAAATTATATTAGATCCAAGAAAGAGAATACCTACATTAGCAGCAGCAAGAATGCGACGCTGGGAAATAATTTTACGGGCATATAATTTAATGTGAAATATCGAAAGGGAAAAGAAAACGTAGTGGCGGATTGTCTTTCGCGTCTACCAATTATCTGACGAAATAAATGATGACCCATGTAAATTACATATGAATTCATTTAATTTAAAGCTAACGTTTTCAGTAACATACAAGGATTTAGCAAGTGCTACTTGTAATGATATAATTTTGTCAAAAGTTTGTTTCAATTTTAAGAGGTTGGCCCAATTTCGTTGAAGATGAATACTTACAACAATATTTCAATAAACGCTTATACTTTCGGTAGATCATGGTTGTATAATATGGGGTAATGAAATTGTTGTACCTCAAAAGTTTAGGCAGTATATTTTGGAAAAAATACATGACCAGCATGTTGGTATTGTCCGAATGAAATTTTTAGCTAGATCTTCATGCTGATGGCCAAATATAGATATTGATATAGAACATACAGTCAATAAGTGTAAAATATGTCAATTACATTGTAACAAGAATAACTCAAGGGTGATTGGTATGTGACCTATTCCAGTTTAATATTGGGAAAGAGTTCACGTTGATTTCTGAAGTATAGGAGGAAAGAAATCTTTTAATTATATTTGATACAAAATGGCTTGATGTTTATTTTATCAAATCTACTAATGCTAGAAGTACAATCGAAAAGTTAAGACATTCATTTGCGATATTCGGGTTAGCAAAGCAATTAGTGTCTGGACAATGGTCCACCTTTCAATTCAATGGAATTTAATAAATTTTGTCAAAGTAGTGGTATTATACCAGTAAAGAGTCCACCGTATCATCCTGCATTCCATGGTTCAGCAGAACGAGGGGTGAAAACTGTAAAAACTATTATTAAAAAACAAATTTCTGCAATTAATAGTTCTATAAATAATAATTTCTTCAATTTGTAATACTATTTAGATAATTTATTGTTCAAATATAGGAATATACCATGTTCAGTGACGGATATTTCAGCAGCAGAAGTGTTATTTAAACAAAAACCCAGAACCTTGTTAAATCTTTATTTGGAAACAAAGATTCAAAGTGAAAGGGGAAATGAATAACAAGTCCTTGTTTTTAGTGGGAGATAAGGTGTTAGTTGAGATTAATTTCAGTGATACAAAGTGGACACCTGGTTGAATTTTGAAATTTATTAGTTTGAACACATATTTAGGCCCGGTATTATGAAAGAATGTTAAAATTTAATAGCGTATTTTATAAATTAGGTAACCTACTATTTGCAAAAGTGTATTATAAAGGTAATATAAATTTAGTCTCCTACTATATCAACTTATTAAATAAGCAGGACAGTTTTGGTGGTATTAAATTTAGTTAGTAGACTATTAAAAGTATATTTCAATGTTATTTTATATTTTTGTTCTATAAATACTTAATGGAAAATAATAAATAATGACAATACTTGTTAAATATTAAAGATATTTAAATCTTTAAAAATTTGTAGATATTTACATAGGTATTTCGAATATGATGTCAGTATCATCGATTGATAGCGTTTCAACAATTGCTAGGTTTTATCTGTTTATTTCTTTTTATATTATTTCCTCCAGTTCTACCTAAATAAAAAAATATTCTTTTTTTTACGTGGTCCATATTAAATAACATCCAGTTATATTCTTCTTAGATTTCAGCTTTATTGATTTTATTTTAATATTTACATAAAATAATTTTAAATAAATTCCTTATCTTTGTCGTTCCTGAACTGTACATGGAATTAGACACATATGGTTATATCTGCCTATACTTTTGTCTTAGTCTGCATATTCACTGTGTCTGTTTCTTTGTTTTTCAATTATATGCCTGGATTGAGACATAATTTCTAGTAATTTCAATTTTTATTTTTCACTGTAATTTTTACCTCATTCTAATTATTCAATTTTTCTGAATATATATTTAATGAATATAATTCTGATAGCAGTAACTGATGATGATATCAAATTTCATATTTCATACACTCATTGATCATTCAATAATGTAATGGTTTTAATAAATATTTGTATTATTTTATTTCAAATTGTTTCATTTAGTTGATTTCGTCATATTTTATGTAAATTAAATTAGTAAATAATAATTTTCACTTCCGCCATCTACATGGAATATGTGTATACTTCTGATAGGGATACTAACTTACCAACTAAATTTAATATGATTTGGTAACTTTTCTAGGGAGAATCGATTAACTAATAAGTAGGTAATCAAATAAAATTTTGGTTTATAATACCCACACAAATATTAAATAGCATATTAAATTTAGTAGCACATTGGCTAACCGGCTATTTAACCAGCGTTTATAATACCGCGCCTTAGTGAATGTTAATAATAGACTTAAATTTGTTCTTGTGAATCAAGTAAAACATTCCTATTTATTAGAGGAAAATCACCCAGGTGGTCACATAGTTGTAGATTCAGATTTGGCATCTAAAAAAGTTTTACAAGAAAATTATAGTAATATTTCATTAATGATGATAACAAAACAAAAAATAGAAAGAACTCTACTACATCCCGAATCAAATGCAAATAATGAAAATTGTAATTTAGAATAAAGGAGATCAACTAGAAGAAGAAAACAACCTGAAATATATACCTGTAAGTAGATTAATAATTTCAATAAGGTGGGAAAAATGTTATATGTGTTAAATGAGCTTATATTTTATAGAAACAGTTGTCATGTGATTGCATTGTTTTTGTTTGTATTAGTTACAATACGTAAAAATAACAAAATCAGTCTCTAAATATATGAAGCTGTGTTCATTTGAAATTACATACACAACATAGAGTAGTCATTTTTAATGGAAATTATCGACAATTACATGCACGAGGGATATTCGAAGGACTATTCCCGATTAAAATTTAGCCAAACGCTGTTTCTCTCATAAAAAAAGCTAAATTAAAAAATTTCACTTGACAGCAAGTCAGAATCACATTGGTAATTTGTACTAGTGCGAATTATCGATAATTTGCACTAGTGCAAAATGTGTAATTCTACGTTGATTGAACGACATTCAGAAATGTTAGAATTCTAATTGGCTTAAATTTTATGAGGGAAATAGTCAGCTATATATAATATCCCTAGGCCATTGTTATTACGAAATAATTTTCTCCAGTTAACGAAAGAACGTTGCCTGGTAACCATCCGACGTCGTAGGCGCAGGGCTGTTACTTTCAAGCAACGTTCTTGAGGTAGATCATATTATGAGAATTTATCAATGATGGAGGAATATTCGGTAAGAAATTTTTTTGTGATAATTATTATTATTTTCATTCACATACCGTTAAAATGACATTTTGAAATAAACAAATCAAATATGGAATTAACCGTCAACCGACTGTCATTATCTGTTAGTTAGCAACAAGTGATAATTTCCCGGAGAAATTATCAATAGTTATATCACGAGTGCTAAGAATTTAATCGATTCAATTCTTAAGCACGAGGAGTATATGTCAAGATTATTTCATGAATTCATAGCATAAACTTCAATATTTGCCGAAGAAATTGAACTTAAACGTTGATTTTGACACATTTTCACATAAATAAATCGGTACACTCATAAACAAAAAGCACCATAAAATTATATTGTTGTAGTGTAACTATAGCAAATTGATTGTTTTTCTTTTTATTTGTCAAATAAATGTCAAAAATTTGTAAATAAAAATAGATTGAATTGAATAATTGAGCATGTTTAAAGAAATAGAATACCAGTAGAGGTAAAAAACATGTAAGCATCTTGCTTCTGCAACTAATTATCCGGCTAAATATGCCTTCAAAATGTCCAAAATTTGAATATAAAGGCTAACTTCAATTTACTCGCGAATAAACAGCATGGTGCTGTTTATTCACTTATCTAAAATGCACAACAATGGAAAATGAGACATTCTGATTGGTCAAATTTGTAATGAGTGAAATAATCAGCTATAATATCCCTAGGCCATTAATAATTCGAAATAATTTCATCACAGTTACCGAAAGAACGTTGCTTGGTAACCGCCCGACGCCGCAGGCGGAGGGCTGTTACCTTCAAGCAACGTACTTGGGGTAGTTGTGATCAAATTATAAGTTTTATCAATGGTCGAGGGATATTCGGTGAAAAATTTTTTTGCGATTATTATTATTGTTTTCATTCACGTACTTTGAAAATCTCATTTTGAAATAAACAAATCATATATTGAATTAACTGTCAAACAATTGTAAACAACTGTTACTTAGCAACAAGTGATAATTTCCCGGGGAAATTATCAGTGTAATTGTGACCTGATTGGTTACTTTTGCACACGTGATCAGAAATACAGAGATTCGAAAATAATCGAAGGGAATGAGATGTGTTGCCTAGGAAACACAACGATACCGTAGGTGGAGTGTAGGAAACACTTCGAGTCCGCAACTGTATATTCAGATGATTTTCGAAGCTCGAATTGTATATGTTAAGACTAAACAACGAATCAACCAGTTATATTAAAAAAATTATTTATGTCAAAAATATTAAATGTTTATTTATATTCATGGATTATATGATTCATTTGTTTGCGAAACACAACTGGACAACGCAAATAACCAATATAATATGGCGTAACTAAGAATAATTGAGATATATGATTGGTCTATTTTCCTATGAGTTGTACAGTCAGTGTAATTGTAACCTGATTCAATTGGATATTTTTATAGCCAAAAAATTTTCTATTTAAATCAGCAATGTAGGTCATTTACCATGACTAGTCAGGTTACTTATTTGCTCAGGTAAAATAAGTAAATGACCGGCTATTTTAAAAATTGACCACGCATGCGTAGTGTAAAGATGATTTATTATTTAATACGAGACGGTAAGTAAACATAACTCTCAAAAACTAAGGTTGTCCTGACGTTTGTTAAAATTATTATTAAATTTTACAATGTGCCAAGAGAGGAATGTTTGGGGGAAATTGATTTTTAGCTGATTATATGTTCTAAGGTTCGTGCTACCCCACTGTATGGAATATAGCGTGATGTATAATATTATATTATAATATTTTAGTATAACCTTCCATTACGATACCATTAATTTAAGATCAAACTTGACAGGATAAATTAACTATTGTAAGAAAATAATTGAATATCGCCCAAAATTAACTCATTTGTATTTTTTGTAGTACATTTAGTACAATCAACTAACAATATTTAATCAATTGTTTTGCATTGACGAATCCAGAAAAAAAGAGAAATAATAAAAAAAAGATGTGCAGATATATATATTTCTGGTATTATATTCGTTTATCCGAATCTACCGCTGATTTTGACTTGTTTGTAGCTATATCCTTTTGGAATTCCTAGATGTTTCTTACATTCGTCCATACTATCAAACATGGGACCTCCAGCATTAACTTGAACTGAAGGATCGTTTGAGTCGTAGTTCAATTCAACAACACCTCCCGGAGAACAAACTACCTTGTGCGTAGTGTTACTCATTGGGATCAGCAACAAAACTAGAAAAAATATATTTCAAAATGAAAAATAGATATTTACTTTACAAGTGGGCAAAGTAAACAATAATCCAGGAGAGAAATTTTATCGACTGGGTAATTCCACTTTGCGCACGTGTGAAGTATAACGTTTTATCCAACATATCTTAATAAATGCAAAATTTATTAAAGAAATATTATTTGACAGGGGCATATGCTTTAAATTTTCTAAATAAAAATGTTAATCGAAGGCGTTGTGTGTTATAAATAAAAAAATTACTCGCTAGCGACTTTTCTCGAAATTATACCCACTAGTGGGTAATCCTTGTTTAAAGTAGACATAGTTATAGAGCATTTATTGAGAAGTGTTGGATGAAATAATTTAATTGTAATAATTCTTACGAAAACATATGAGTGAAAGAAGTTTCTTTCTTCCTGCAGACAACATTGGTGTAAAGTATTACAATATCGGCACTCGGAAACACACAATGATATATATATTATTTATTAATTTATATATTATTTTATAACTACCGGTAAATTTTTATAACTTTCATATTTACAAATAATTAAATAAATTCGTTGCCCATAAATAATAATTATTTTGAATTTTTCTCTAATAAATTAGCGGAAAGCATAACATACTTTTTGCATTGTTCTCATTTATTTTTATCATAAATTAAACAAAATACATGTATTATAAATCACTTTTATATCGGGATTTAAATTAAAAATAGTAATTGTTTAAAAAAATTTCAAAACAAGATAACTGAATTATTATTTTAAAAATTTAATTTTAGTAAATATTTTGTATGAAAATTCAGATATTACTTTTTGATTTAGTACGAGGGCTAAATATTTTGTCCCAAAAAAGACTTAACCGAAAGTTTTCATAGCAAACTGAGAAGCAACATTTTGATTTTGATTTTGATTCAATTCATAATTTTGCGCGTGTGAGGTTTGTCGTATGCCATTTACATGGAGATTGGTTAGCCTTAGCATTTATTGTTTACGTTTACAGTTTTGACAGATATTAATAGTAATTATTTTTGTTGTTGCTTGTTGTTTCAAACACCGATTATGATGCAGGTATAATAAACAAATATATAAAATTGTAATAGATGCCACCTATATCTACCTAAATTATTTGTGAACCTGTAGATTGGCCTCCAAGATCTTGTGATTCAACACCTTAGAATAATTTTTTGCGGGGATATTTGAAGTCGCTAGTCTAAGCCGATAAACTAGAGGCGATGAACGACATCGAATCCAACATTGCCTCAAAAAGTAAACGAAAATTAGACATCAGGATTGTACTTTATTTGAGCCAGCCACTGCGTCTATCTTTTATAAATCACATTCAAAGATATATGGCACCAAATTATCAGTAATAATATAACAAGAGAGTGAGAATAAATTGAAAATAATTTGACAGATCTTTCGAAAACTTGTTGCCAGGCAATAGCCAAATGGCAACAAATTAAAGATAGATACTGGATAATTATTTTCTAATTTATCGAAATCTCTAGTTATATTTAATAAAATTATTTTATTATTTCTTCATCAGGCTCGCCACTAAATCTATCTTTTTTGGTCATTTTTTACTTGTGTTGATGATAACTATCTGATATCTGACATTTATCAACAGAAACAAAAAAAAAACACAGAGATTATTCCCGGGAATAATCACTAGAGCTTTATTCTCAGCATAATAATGACTGGATTGATTAAAACACAGACACGTAACATACAATAAAGCATTTCATTGGTTTTAAGGAACGTCAAAAAATAATCTAATTTATCGAACTCTCGAGTTATATTTAATTAGAATATTTTTTGATTTCATTGTCAGGCACGACACTAAATTTATATTTTTTGTTCATTATTTTCTTGATGATGATAGGTATCTGATATCTGACATTTGTCAACAAAAACAAAAAAAAGTTACAAAGATTATTCCCGGAAATATTCACTAGAGCTTTATTCTCAGTGTAATAATGACAGGATTGGTTAAAATACAGACACGTGACATACAATGAAGCATTTCATTGGTTTTAAGAAACGTCAAAAAATAATCAATAGTTATATCACGAGTGCTAAGAATTTAATCGAAAAAATTTGACATGTCTAGCTTATGCAAAATATTTTGCTTAAAAAGTGTTTGAGTACATAATAATTTGAAAAAATCCCGAGACCGCATGTACGATAACACTTTTTTAAAAGCAAAATTTTGTAAATAAGCTAGACATCAAATTTAATCGATTCAATTCTTTAGCACGAGGGGCATATGTCAAGATTATTTCATGAATTCATAGCATAAACTTCAATATTTACCGAAGAAATTGAACTAAAACGTTGATTTTGACACATTTTCACATAAATAAATCGGTACACTCATAAACAAAAAGCACCATAAAATTATGTTGTTATAGTGTAACTATAGAAAATTGATTGTTTTTCTTTTTATTTGTCAAATAAATGTCAAAAATTTGTAAATAAAAATAGCTTGAATTGAATAATTCAGCATGTTTAAAGATATAGAATACCTGTAAAGGTTAAAAAACATGTATATTACTTCTACAACTAATTATCCAGCTAAATATGCCTTCAATATATTCAAAATTTGCATATAAAAGCTAGCTTCAATTTAATCGCGAATAAACAGCATGGTGCTGTTTATTCACTTATCTAAAATGCGCAACAATGGAAAATGAGACATTCTAATTGGTCAAGTTTGTAATGAATGAAATAATAAATTATAATTACAAAAGAGATTTTTATTTTTCCGGATAGATGGGTTCATAAACCTTTTTTCGTTTTATTATTTTTTTTCTGTAGTTACTAAGATACGATTTTTTTAAATTGGCATCCCATTTATAATTTTTCGCTTGTGACGTCAGCACCTACGTCATCTTGTAATGCTACAAAACACGCTCATGCGGAGAGCGAGGTACTATACCTACTGTCCGATTGACTGTCATCTATCATTGTTATTGGCTTTGAGGATTTTACAAATATAGTTTATTGATATTATTTGGGCAAAATAAAATAACAAATATAATAAACATACGTTTAACTTGAAAATCGTTGTTAGATGCAACATAAGAAGTGTGATAGTGAGACCGACATTACCAATATGACAAAGGACAAGGAATAGTACATCAAAGCATTTTTATATTTTAACACGTCCTAAACTATTTGTCTAAAAACGTTATAATTAACGAATACCTAATTTTGTTTATCGGAGTGTTCATTTTAATAATAATAAATAATTATTACAACCCTGAACAGCAAATTAATATTTGTTATCAACACCTCTTTTGCCTTGCCATACTGTACGTTATTTTACAAGATGACAACACGATTTTGCAACCGCGAAACTATATAAAGGAAATTATGAATAAATTAGAAATATTGAATAATATGTGACTGAAATGATCTAAATTTTTATAATTTATAAAAAAAACAGAACTATTGCATAGCTTTTATCGCGGGCTTTGAGCGCGGCGATCGAATCAAGAAATTCCGTAACGAAAAAAACCCGACACCCCCCACTCTGACCGGAACAGTGGTGCGGCGTTAAAAGCCGTGCATCGTCTAACGTCGGCAGACTTCGGCACGGTGTTTGTGTGCGTGCGACTAGACGTATACGTGTAGACTAGCTGCTAACTGCTCATAACTGATTCTATCTCTTTTAGACACAATGTTAAAATTTGTTTTCTTATCGGTCACCACGCTCAAAAAAGTGTAACTTGAATTAATATCAAAGAAAAAAAAAATACTGCATAAATAAAATAAATAAATAATTATAATTGCATAAGTTGATAAAAAATGCTATGCAATAGCTTTACCGCGGCAGTCCCCGAGTGCCACACGTATTTTTTTTTTAGTGTATGACCCGAATTTCTGTTTGTACGAAACCTTGTTACCTATCAATTTGACAAGAAAACTGTTTTAATAAAATCACGATAACGTAGGTGGAGTGATTTAATATTTTAAGCAGTTTTCGTTGTCAGGTGACAAGGTAGAGTTATCAAACTTAAATTTATCCGGAGAAAATAAAATGATCGAGTGTAATTCGACGGGATAATTTTATGATATTTTTTATGAAAAAGTTTATTTAAAAGTGCAATAGGTGACAGTACAATTATTATATATCATATTTTTTGATATACAGGGTGTTTCAGGACTAGTGTAACAAACTTTAACAGCTTATTATTGAGGTCATTTTGAGCCAAAAATGTCATATGAATATAGGTCCTATTCCTTCTAGTTACTAAAATACAAGAGGTTGAAGTTCCATAAATAACACGAAATTTTCTAATTTTTGTAATCAAGGTACTTTCGGAAAACAAGAGTTTTATTGAAAAGTCATACCTTATTTGTCTTAATTAAAAATTGTTGTACTTTTGATTGTATTTTTGTTTCATAATGGATGGTTATAGTACTGCTGAATATGCAGATATGATTTTTATTTATGGATTATGTAATGGTAATGTCCGTTATGCGTCTTGAGAATACCAAGACAGATACCCAAACAGACGCCAATCTTCCCATGTTGTTCTGTGTTTAGAATTTTTTATTTGTTTATTTAATTGTGTCATTGTGTGTTTTGTTCGCTAAATTGCATTCGTTAATATTAATAAATGAAATTAATTAAGACAAATAAGTTATGACTTTTCAATAAAACTCTTGGTTTCCGAAAGTACCTTGATTACAAAAATTAGAAAATTTCGTGTTATTTTTAGAACTTCAACCTCTTGTATTTTGGTAACTAGAAGGAATAGGACCTATATTCATATGACATTTTTGGCTCCAAATGACCTCAGGAATAAGCTGTTAAAGTTTGTTACACTAGTCCTGAAACACCCTGTATAATGCACGTGACATTAATGTAGTTATTATATTGATGTTATTGCAAGGAGAAAGGTAAATAACGTTTTATCAAGACCTTATGATTTTATCGATAAAGTTGTGTAATCTTGGTTGTATCCCTCTTTTTGTTCTACTGATGATGACAACTTAGTTGTCGAAATACGTATCTAGATTTCTTATAACTTTAAGGCTTAGGGGATAAATAAATAAAGTTTTTTATGGCATAAACAAGTTATTCTTTTGTTTCCTGAGGAAGAATTATGTTTAATAATTGGAAACGTTTAATTTCGGGCTGAACTTTCCATCTACGAATAAACTTCCGAATAAATTATTCGTCGAATAATTAAAAAATACGAATCTAAAAATGACAGCTAGAACAATAAGTATCATTTAAGCTATAATTTCGATGCGATGTTTTTCATTTATTCGGTACTTTATTCGTAGATGGAAATATCGACCCTTAATAAACATAAATCTACAGAACTATATCCAAAAGTCTTAATTTTTCTAAATCTAAAACTGTTTTAAGAAATGTCAAATATTTTTCGTTTTTAATTTTCCTAATAGATATTGATTTTAATTTGATTGCTAGATCGTGAAATATTATATTTAGGTAAGCAAATGGGCCTTATTGCATACATACCGGGTGTTGACCGTGACCCCGGAACATAGGACTTTAACATGTAAAATCATACTTTCGTAATTTCCTGCTTAACAAATTATATTAGACAAAAAAGGTTCAAATAAAGTTGAGAGATCATAAAATTCTACATCAGAATCAATAAACAGAATTAAATTTACATGCCCTATAACGCCAGAAATTAAATATGAAAATATTAAAAATTAGCTCAAAAATCGGGTTAGCCTTGGAAATGAAACAAATTTGTATACAATTAGAAATAAAAATTGTATTTTTTATTAATTATTATTATAAATTGCATAATTGACTATTTTTTTTTTTAGAAATTTGTTTCATTTCCAAGGCTAACCCGATTTTTGAGCTAATTTTTAATATTTTCATATTTAATTTCTGGCGTTATAGGGCATGTAAATTTAATTCTGTTTATTGATTCTGATGTAGAATTTTATGATCTCTCAACTTTATTTGAAACTTTTTTGTCTAATATAATTTGTTAAGCAGGAAATTACGAAAGTATGATTTTACATGTTAAAGTCCTATGTTCCGGGGTCGCGGTCAACACCCTGTATATTTAAATTCTGAACAACTTTTGTATTTACACTTTTGCTGTAAAGTGAATAGGTAAAAATTTATTGTAACATCAATATTTTTTTTTTTCTAATAATATAATCATATTTTAAGAATCAATGAATTAGCATTTTTTCAGGAAGAGGTATGTAGAGTCTCTTGACAAACTTTCTCCGTGCATCTACATCAAGCACTTGCGGACGATTAGTAGCTCCGGTGACCAAAATGCGGTCTTCATCACAAGTTGCAACGCCATCTAGTTGCACCAAGAACTCAGTTTTGATTCTGCGGGAGCTCTTATGCTCCGAGTCGCTTCGCTGCGAAAGTAGTGAATCAATTTCGTCGATAAAAACGACGGCGGACTGGTGGAGTGCTACAGTAAATATCGCTAGGACCATTTTCTCGCCGTCTCAGATCCATTTTGATGTGAGCGCTGATGCTGAAGAATGTCAATTGACTTTGAGATGCGATGCATTTACCTGTAAACAAACCAAAATTAATATGGATTACATAATTTTCAGAACTTATAGTAATTTTTTTTTTTTGTTGTTTTAAGAGAAGTGTTTATTGTTTCATAAAAGAATATACTTCGAATAGAAATTACAGAGAAATACGAGTATATTGTCTACCACTTTTATTTGAAGTATTTTTTTATAAAGTAATTTTAGAACATTATACTGCGCTAAAATCGAGGTTAAACCCTTCTCTTAAAACACCCAAAAACAGAGCTCGTAGTACCAGCCAATGTTCCGTTTCCGAATTACTAAATGTTGTATTTAAATAAATAAATATTCTACAGAAGCCAAAAGACAATTTATAATAATTTAAAATAGAGTTTAGTATTCTCCGTAAACCGGTAAAAATATCAGATCTTAGTAAAGGCCATACCACAACTTCTTTGATGATTGTTTTAGCAAATTCCAGCCCTGCTATATCATCCAAAGAAATAGCAGCAATCAAGTCCATAATTTCCGATTGAATTAATTCAACCATTTTTGGTTCAATATTTTTTAATCTTTCGTCTACAAATTTATCGTAATCCCTGTTGGGGCTGTTTTGTTTAGAAAGCGATGAGGTACCACTTCTAAAATACCTAATAATATAACCACAAAAGAAACATGGGTGTTAAAAACTTACTCATTATATTCTGTCCGAACTGGATTAATAAATTTGCCTTGAACACCTCTTCTAGCACCGAGAGATTTTTTTTTTTTACCACCGAATGAAAACAATGGTTGCTGCTGCAGGGTATTATTTTTTCCGTTTTGTTTAGATCCGTATTTTTTGCATTCTGCACTTCCAGTTCATCTTTTGCTGTTTTAAATGAGCCACAGTTATTTCTTTTAGCTGCTGGATTATTACCAGTATCTTTAGTACATGAATACTTTTGAAAATTATGAGTCATGAGTTCTGTTATCTTCAACAGAAGGTTTCTATTGAACATTAACATATTGAGTTTGGTTTCTAATTGTTAGAAATGTAGTGTCCAAAAGGTTAATTTAATGAAAATGTTGTCGGGATGTGGACAAGGTAGCAAGAAAACTCGTGATGTACCGCTAACGTTTCGGAAAATGTATTTCCTTTATGATAGCTGGATTAAAGGTATAATATGAATAAAATTTTTACACAACTATCAAAATTATAACAATAAAGTACATACCGTTTTGGTCTTCAGAATTATAATTGTAAATCCTCTGTTATATACATAATATTCCAAGTAAATAAATTAATATTCATACAAATAAAATAATATAAACAAAATAAGGTAACAATGAAGAATTAAAGTGACCTTGACGAGTTGTGTGACTGATTGACCGACAAAATTTTCATTGGTTTCTAATGTTACTTTTATTATTCAGTGTAGAATATTGATTCTGTCTTGCGATATTGCAATTGTATTATATTTTGCAGGTTCGAATTTCAGTAATTTCTTTTGGAATAACGTTGCAAATTCTTGTTCAGGTATTTATTGTCAAAACAACATTGCAACGATTTAATCATATTTTTAATTCATGCTTCCATTGAAGACAATGGCTTTTATTTATATTTATATTCTGGTCGTCAAGGGTGTTCTTAATTATTATTATTTCTATTACATTCTTTATTATTATTATATACCAGTAATTTTTCTTATCCAAGTGCGTATAGCAGAACATTTTTTCGACAACTCTATTTCTGTTGTCAGTATTGAGACTATGAATGTGTATGTGTTATGCTTTTGTATGTACGAAGTTTTTAACAAACTAAATTATTGTTTACGAATGTATTGGTTACATGATAGTGTGCTGTAAGATCTTACTAAACCCCGAAGAAGGTTTAGGTGTAAACCGAAACGTCTGTTATGTGAGAAGAATAATTACTGTATGACTGAGATTTCGAGTATTATTTACACTTTACAATTAACTCAGTCAAATAAACCTCCAGATATTAATACATTTATTATTTATTGTTAATATAGTGAAAATTCACTGTTTCTGTTTGAGACAAGACTGAGTTAAAAATGGTTGGCGAAAAAGCTCGTTTTCAGTCCATAATGATGAAAAATAAATTTTCGAGGGATGGACGTATTGACCAGAAGATTGAAAGGCGGGTGTCTGCAGGGTGCAAGGTATTGGGTGTTCTGGGTACATTTGCTCAAAAGGTGAATGTATCAATTGAATGTTTACAATGGTGTGTTAGCGTCTACATTGATATATAGTTCTGAATGTTAGGTCTGGATGAAGAAGCATGAACAACGTATAACTGCTGTGGAAATGAGGTATTTGAGAGGAGAGTGATCTTGTCCGGATTACGTTGGTGTACGGTGAGTGTGAGCAGCGCCGGTTCTTCAAATTTTTTTTTTTTGTGTGTTCAGGAAAAATTTGGCGCCTAACAAAAAAATCTGTACGATTGTTTATTTTTCCTCTAATTTATTATTTATCAATACTTTTGGCTATTTTATGCTTAGATGGCTAATCCATTTAATTTTTGTTTTTATAAGTGAGTTCCGAAAACGTGCTCTCACCTTTTGCCACTGAAACAGTTAGGGTTAGTAAAATTTGTTAAGGTGTGATAGCATTCTAAACTGTGTAAATAAATCCATTTTAAAATTGTCTCCGGATTGCCTCTTGTTCTTAGAGTCAACAATCTCAGTTCTATTGCACGATCTTCGCCATCAATATTTTTATTTTCTTTTTCCGACAGCATTTTTTTAAGTAGCCTACAATTTTCAATTTACATCAAATTGCGTCATAGAATATGAAATCAAAAATGTCGTAAATTAAAAAAAAAAAATAGTAAATTTTGAAGCACTTTTTTTATAGGCGCCTGTGTGCCCTGCACACTTCGCACACGCCACGGTCCTGAGTGTGAGATTGAGGAGAATGTTGTTAAGAAAGTGGGAGTGAATCAATTGAGGTAGTTTGGACATCAAAGAAAGTTTGGCGATACTAATATATACTGGTGAGCGATTGCGTGGGCGTCCGATGAATAAGTTAGTTATGATTGATTGTTTGTTGTGTGAACGAATGATTCCGACTGTGAAGAATAGACGAACATGTATAAATGAGAATGAGGCGAAACTGGTGTGTCAAGATAGGAATCTTTGATCGTTGGTTGACTGTGTTTGTGTGTTGCGTGACGTTATTTATGTATGTATTTCTCACGGCATAAAATTTTAACAATTGTTAATGGAACGCCAGATCAATAATGGACATATAAATGAAATGACAAATGTTAAAAGTATACTGTGGTTAACCCATTTTAAAAATAAATCTGTGGGATATCTATCATACCTCTTTTTGTTACGAAAGGGTTAAATAAAATAATTGGAAGAACAGCCTGATGTAATTTCATTCAGTTCAATTTATTTATAAAGTTTATATTTTCTAAAAACTGTATTAAGTTTTTGCTCTTATCGTATTCTAGCGCACACACTGCAGCCAATACAACCAGCACTTTACACATTTCGTTCATTGACGAAATCATTTCAACATTGTGCACCTTTTATGTTATATTTCATATCTGACAATAATCTAAACCATGATGTACCTACTAAAAATTATAATTGATATTATATGTTTTCCCGACGTACTATAAATTTTTTTAAAATTGCGAAAAAAATAATACTTTTTGTTAAAATGTGAATTAGATTATAAAGTGTATTGTTATTATTTAACCCCGTATTTAGCGGCGGCTTCATTTCTCTGATGTCAAACGTTCCTTGATTATTTTGGAGATGAATGCTTGAAATAAAATTATTTTTTTGTGCAACCGGACGCGATACCGTGGGTTACCCGTCTTCGTCTAACTTGTTTGTAGAGCGGTTGCCATTTGCCATGCGTATTTATCACCAAAACCGCATGTCGTATACAGTCTTATTCAAGAGTGAATCATTTCTTCTAGTTTTGTTGTGTACATATCGAGTAATCGTGTAAATATAATAAAAAAAAAAAACATGGTAATAGATTGTTGCGTGAGTATTGTAAATCATACTGGTTCCCAATCACCAGTTTATCATTTTTCAGGTAAGTTGTTTATTATAAAGGAATTCGTAATTGAAGTGAGTAAGTTGTGAATATTAATTGAAAAAATATAAACATAATTTTGATTATAAAAATTAATCCAGAATACATGCATTATAGATATATGTATATTCATTTAATTAAGTTATTTAAATCTTATAATGAAATATTACACATTAGTATAACTTAACCTCAAAATGTGTATCAAAAAAAGAAATATAAATTTCTTATTTATAATTTTAGCTTTCCTCGAAACAATAATTTACAAAAGTGGTTTGAATTGTACCACCGAAAAAAAAGAAGAAAATATTCTCGCATCTGTAGTAACCATTTTAATGAAACCTTTCAATAAACTAAATTGCGACGTTATTTAAAAAAATCAGCGATTACCAGTAAATGTTATTATTGTGATGTGCAGGTAAGTGTTAAATATAAGTATAGTGATTGACAATTCAAAACAATGTGGCAAGTACTTCGGTAATAAAAGGAGTAAACCGAGAAGTACAAGTGCGGGTGCATCATGTGTTCAAATAATTTGCTTAGTAGACTGTACAACAAAGACAGGTTATCCACGTATTACCTGTTTCTCTCGGCTCGCATTTCAACATTAGTGAGCGTTCCAGAATTCCTATATTTCAGTAGGTATAATTAGTAATTATAGACAACGATTAAATTAAAATGTTTTAAATTCAAACACAATCTATATTTTGGATTTTATGTGGTGATACCTATTATAATTATTTGGGCGCTATAATTTCGTTGATTTATCGAAGATAAAGTTAGAATCTTAATTTCTGTTATTTGAATTAATTTATATTACGAATATTTGTTATTGAATGGAAATTATAAAATATAAACTTTTTAAAATGTTAAATGCCCAGTTATAGAAACGTTAATTATAGTTAATTTCTCATTGACGATCCGCTAACGGTTAATCATTCAAATTGATTAACCGTTAACGGGTAATCAAAATTTTATGGAATAATAATAATATGTCAATAAATGCAATTTTTATATCCCCAGAACTCATTAAATTTGAGTTCAATATGCGCATTTGTAGGTTACTTGAGATTACAATTTTTTTATTATTATAGTCAGTTCCTTGTTGTATTCGGTGCATTGTTGTAATCAATACAAGTTCATTGTTGATATCAATACGAGCATATTGTTGTAACCAATACGAGTTCATTGTTGCAATTAATACGAGTACATTGTTGTATTCAATAAGAGTACATTGTTGTAATCAATACGAGTTCATTGTTGTAAACAATATGAATACTTGTTAAAACAATACGAGTACATTGTTAAGGGGTAAATAGCTCCGTGGTAACGTGTCGGACTGTGGATCATGAGATCCTCAGTTCGAATCCCACAGCTGACAGTTGCCAATTTAAATTTACCTCTGTGGTTCCTCCTCCACTAACATCTTTGGGGGCTATGACTTGACGGCTGGTAACCGCATTTCATACGGAAAAATATATCACTTACCGAGATCTGCATAAGCAGAGTGCCACACCCATAATGGGTAAAAGGCGTGATGATGATGATATATGATGAGTACATTGTTGTAATCAATAAGAGTTCATTGTTATAATCAACACATTATTGTTACTAATATACTCATAATCTGTACATTAATATAATCAATTATTATTCTTAAAATTATTGTTATTGAAAACAAATAATATATTTTAACATGGAAAATAAAACATCTCGTTTCGAAAACGTGTCGTGTTGTATCGCAGTGTAAAAACAGTTACAGAAACATTAACAATGAGGTTAGGTATTTTTACAAGTATTTTGTAATTTTCTGAAGTGCGTGGTTTCGTTTTTTTTTTTTTTTTTTCGTATTTAAATTGAAAGTGTGTTTTTTTTATAACTTGGGAATTATCAATTTTGATTGGAATTTCATGGAATGGAAATGCTCATATCTGGGGTCTGATCTGGTAGTACTCTTGTAGAATGATCTTCTGTTTTAGATTTGGTGGGAATAGATTCACATAACAATTTCGCAAAAGGTTGCGCGATTTTCAAAATCTTCTAGTAGAAGTTCCTGATGTCAGTGGAATTTATATGGGAAATATTTGTACTTCTTAGAAATATTGTAAACAGAAACATGGCTAATTCCAATTTCCGAAGATGACTGGAATACCTACTTATAATAATATAATGGAAATATAGTTACCAATACAATTAGAAATGAAAAAGATAAATATTATGGTGACATGATAGATAGCAATAAAAACAATTTGTATTAATGTGGAGAACATTAAAACAACTTATAAATTCTAACCCTAAAGTTAGCATTGACTCGGTGGTCTTAAATAATTTTGAGTATACATCTCCTTTGGAGATAGTCGAGCAATTAAATAATTATTTTATGAATAGCATTATTAAAATAAAATTCTATAAAAATTGTTCCTAATTGCCATTATGAAGCTTTAACAGATGTGAAAGAAATTGATAATTCTAATTTAGCTGAATTTCACTGTATTAATAGAAGGGTTAAAGAAAATTGTCTTTGATCAAAATAACAAAAGTAGTACGGATGATATAAATATGAAATTAATAAAACAGTATTTTGATATATTAGGTTATCCAATATTAGAATTCATAAATTTATCATTACAACAGTTAGTCGCTCCTAATTTTTTAATATTATCAATTATAAATCTAAAGTTACGGGTACAAATAAAATTGAAGATTTCAGACCGGTAAATATGTTAGCTGCTTACGAGAAATTGTTGGAAATTGTAATTTATAACAACTATTGAAATTTATAACTCACAATAATTTCCCGTGAAACTGTAATAAACTATGTGATAAATGATTGGAAACAATCTATACAGAAAAACGAGGTAGTGTGCTCTATTTTCTTGGAATTCATAAGAGCTTTTGAGACAATAAACAGGGTACTGTTGTTGGATAAATTTAAAAAGTATGGCATAAAAGATAAGGCTTTGGATTGGATTTCTAACTATTTAAATAAATAAAATTGGAAATAAAAAGCTGTATCCCCGAAACTATTGGACTTGCAAAGAACATTTTGATCTCAATTTTTAGCAAATTTAGTCTTCTTTAAAATCGAAAAAGTAGTCCTTCAAGGTCAAAATTGACAAAAACTGAAAAAGGTAGTTTTTTGGATTTTTGTTAATGTTGCGTTCCGCACCCGAGGTCGAAAACTTGGATTAGTCATTAGGTCAACATCACAAACAACTCAGCAAAAAAACAGAACTACCAGATTTGATGTAAAGTCCGATGTATTATTGGATTACATGTTATTTTCTTCTCTTTTATTACAACTGGTTTTCCTTATCTAGAGAATATTTCCCATTAACAAAATTAATTAATGCAAGAGACCTTCCTTAATCAAAATTTGTTGAGATCGCTTCAACACTTATAATTTTAGAGTAGTATGATTTTTCTGATATTTCACACAGTATGCCAACATGTTATTTCCCAATCAAGCTTGGTGATTTGCGACTATCGTACCAGGGCAGCAAAGATTGGAAAAACACAATTTATTTTAATGTATGTTACATGGTGAGAACCCCTGACCTCAGCTGCTTCTCAGGAGCGTCAGCTATCTCCTGACGCATCATATTATATTTTACCTAGAGCTGGAAATGTATTTTATAATTTAGTCTGATGTTAGTCTTGGAACAATAAAGTACATATTGTAATCCATTATTATTGCAAAGGAAATAAAAATCTTTTTAAAAAGTGTAATACAAGAAGCAATAAAATAATTTGTATAAAGATGATTATAAAATTAATTGGACGAGCTACTGAATGACTTACTTACTTATAATTTAATAGTAAAAGCTCCGACGAATAAGTTTCAAATTTTAAACAAGTTAGTTAAAGAACTCTATGACAGTGACTTGATTGGTGATAGAACCAACCATTAAATAAAAATACATAACGCTAATGCTCCCAGAATCTGTGATTTGCCCAAAACCCATAAATCACCACATATTCCGGTGAGGAATATCTAATACAATGTAAACGCTAAGTCACCACACAGAGATTTCCAAATTTAGGTAGCGCAATAGGTGTTTGTCAGCATGTGTCAAAATTTCAATAATCATTAGCGCAATATTTAGGAATGTCATTAAGCGGCAATTAAATTAATAATTGCCGAAATGTGTGTGCGTCATTGTTTGCTGACTTAGCGTCGACATAAGTTATAAAAAGATAAGATCTAGGGCAGTAAGTTAGTGAGTACGGGTTTTAGGAGTTAATGGTTGTTGCCGAGTGCGAGGTCGCCGGTTGTTAAATGATAGTCAGATTTTTAGTATAAGTATTTTATTTGTGGCTGTAGTTATTGAGTTAGACTTTAAGTGAAGTGTTAGAAATCGCTAAGCATAATTTAAATAAACTGTTATTGTTAAATTGTTCGAACTCTGAGGGTTTTCAATCAACTGCGTCCTCACCCCATCCCCTTCCAGGAACAAAGTGTTTGCAGGCAAGGACGAGCATCCGATTTCAAAATAACAGTAAGTAGAATATTTCATTTTATTATTTATTATCAGAGTAAGGGCTGACTCCTCCAGTTTGGCAAGAACCCATTACTAAATTTATTTGTTAATACTCTACTCCGGTGGGGTGTTACAAATTGGTGGCAGCGGTTCCGGGAAATTTTGCCAAATCAGGGTAGCCAATATATTTGGTCTACCCGCGGAGAGCAACCCCATTTCGTTATCTTCCAAATTATTCCAAATTTTCGGGTTTTATTTTGGCACTGTTTAATAATAACTGGACAAAATGCCGACGGGAAGCACACCCAGAGGGGAAGGTTCTGGTAACACAACACAAGCGATCAAGGATGAGCTTAACGCAATATTAAGACCAAGCAAGTATCAATACAGCTACGTGGCACACGCTTTAGAGGACTTTTCGGGCCCAAACGCCGCGGAATATTTCGCAAAAGCAAAAATACGGGCCGACATTGAAGGATGGTCCGACTCTGACACAGTAGACTTAATAAGAATAAAACTCAGAGATGAAGCCCTGGACTTTTACATGCAGACACCAGAACTACATAACCAGACAATAAGATTTAAACAATTCGCGAAAATGTTTGTGGATCGATTCTCGCCTAAACGACTGCCAGGCCAAATTTACCATGAAATATCTACATGCACACAAGCCGTAGGCGAGAGCGTACAGAAATTCGCTCAGCGTCTGCGGCAGCTGAAAAAAGAACTGATCAGAGAAGAGAGAGTAGACGAAGAATTTGCATCTAGATTCTGCTTGTATCAATTAAAGGCTGGTCTCAGAACGGAAATAAAGAGATACATAAGGGCAATAATGGACACTCAAAATCTATCCTTTGAAGATACAGTGAGGTTGGCGGAACGAGAGGAACTACAGCAGGTACAGGAAAGTTTGGCAAGGTTAGAAATCGGAGCTGTAGATACAACACCGAAAACACAGGTAGAAGACAGGAAATGTTACCAGTGTGGGAAAACCGGCCACATAAGAAGAGACTGTCGGCAACCAAACAAATGCAGACGGTGCGGAAAGCCGGGGCACATTGCAATAGGCTGTCGAGAGAGATTACAAAATAACTACAGTCAAACAAACAATAATTTCCAACCAAATAGATACCGAGGCCCACCAGCAAGAAACTATGATACAAGACAGAACGCAAGAGGAGGAGGAAATCGAAATAGATATGTAGAAGGTACACGTTACCAGCCACAAGGGCAGAATTTAAACGAGCAGTACCTTTCGCGCGTACCCCAACGCGGGAGGTTCCATTAACCACAGCTATAGACAAACAAGTTATCATTACCCAAATTAATAAAAATTCTAAATTAAAAAATATTCCAAATTTTGTTCTGGCAAGAGTAAATGATAACATAGTTAAATTATTAGTTGATACAGGTTCAGCAGTTTCATTAATTAAAAGAGAATTTGCAAATGAACATCGGATAGAATCTCAGAATGTCGGTATTCTAACTTCTATATCTGGATGTGAGCTTGTTTATTACGGCGTAATGTGTAACAAGGCGAACATTCAGAATACGATCTATTGTTTTTACTATCAAAGCGATTTTAAAATATCAAGTTTCAAACTGCGTTTGGGACGTGAACGCATCGAAAATCGCTTTGACAGGAGTTCTTGTTTTCTTGAGGTTAATTTATGGCTACACATGTGTGTTAGAATTTAGTTATCATAAATAGTCATTTGAGATTATCGCGGCAAATATTCTGAAATATCGGCTTGAGATGCCATCTGCTGTTGACAGATTTACAGATCCTGGTCGAACCCTAGATATGGTTTTAGTTTTTAAGTGTTCTAGTTTTTATGTAATCTTTGCGTTGGTCCTCAAGAGATTTCCTACCCCCGCGTTCCCGCTTATGGGGTAGATACGTGTGTTTGGCCAGCACAAATGAGAGTTAGTTGTTAGATTTTGAACAGAGCAGACGTCTTGTTACGTCTGCAGTGCTCTACAAGATGTAGAATTAAAGTAAATTTGGTTTAATAAATATGTTTTGGTAATTGCAACTTTTAAACATATTCATACGTTGTCGTCGTTGTTAATATTTGTATTTGTTTGTAAATTGTTAAATTCACAGTTTCACCATTTTATTAAATATAAATTCTTTTTTATCATTTTAAAGTGTTTGTGTGGATTTATTTGTCAAACCTTTAAGTTCAGGCGCGCCCGCCGTGCTACATTGGCAACAGTCGGTAGTATACTGCGTTAAAGAGTTTTAATTGCGGTTTAAAATTCGCGCGGTATAAAAAAGTTCTTGCGTTCCCCTTCGGTTAAAGTGTCCCGTTCGTGTAAAGTGTTTTTATTCGCGATGATCAGTGTTTAGTGTAATCGATCGTGATTACTGGCGCAGTCATTTTGTTTAAGTCATTTTGTTTTTAGTAATTGTGTGTTAAAGTCACTTTATGTTTTGTTCAGTCATTTAGTTTTGATTCGTTTTGCCTTTAAATCATTTTGTTTTGTTCGTTTTGTTTTTTCGTTTTATTCCGTGTTCAGCGACGCAACGTACTGAATATGTTGGTTCAGTTACCAAAAATATTTAGTTCAGTGCATAGTAGTTCAGTGTGTTAGTAAAAAAATGTACGGGAGTCCGAGTGTTGTTGTGCCGCCGCATCCGCTCGTAACCATGTTTCCAAACCTCGGTTACGAGTTGGATCATACCTTGCCTGGGTACGACAGGTATTTACCCTTTCCATTGGGTTGTGCACCATGTCGTTTTTGGTGGAACGGCTGTCCATCGCCAGCTCCGATGCCGTGGAGTTCGTTTGGACAACAGCAGCAGCAACCTAGACCGATGTCGGTCACAGGGGATTCGGCGCGCGGTGGAGTTGGTGTGGGTGGTGCCACAGTGTATCGGGTACCACCACACAGTTATGGTTATAACCTCCACCATCGAATCCCAGCTCAGCCGGAGGTAGCACGAATCAGCGCGGCTGATTTTGAGGCGTTGCTACGGGCTGAGCGCGAGGTTGCTGTTGTTCCTGGGAAAACGGAGACAGCCGAAATACGGATAAACGACATGGCAGCGAAGGAATCAGAAGGGAATACCCAGGCAGGTAGCAGAGAAGAACCGGAACCGTACATTGATACCAACGTCACTGAACCGGTAGAGAAGACCATCGATCTACCTGAAGAGATGTTCACAACCAGTGAACAGCGTTCACACCCGGTGAACGTGGTTTCTGTCGGAGGAAACCAGCAGCAGTCCGTCTTCACCAGGGTACGCCAGGTGAGAGGCCGACTTCTGTTCCGGCCCGGCAAGGTGTTGACGTCATTTCAGCAGCGAGGGATCAGCTGGTTCTTTTGTCTTTGGTTTTACCAGAGTCAGCTGATCGTAGTGAAGTGTCTTCGACCCTTGTTGTGTGAAGAACCACCCCCTTGTACCCCCTTACCCCCCAGTGATGTGACAGTGACAGTGGTGTGTAGTGGTCATTATGCCCTCCAGCTGTGTGTCCCTACCCCGCGCGGACACGTCCCTTGCCATCAGACAATTTTATTTTTATTTTTTGTAGTTTTATTTGTTCCATGTTTTATGTGCATGTTAGAAATTAAGTTTATTTTTACGTTAGATAATAATTTTTTTTAAAGTATTTTTTTCTATTATGTTTATGTATGTATGTTAATGATTAATTTGTAGATTTTGGTTTTCTTGAAGGAATTGTGATCAATTCCTTTGGTTATTGGTTTTTTGTCATATGTATTTCGTTCGCTTGTGCAGCTTGCAAAGCGCAATGCTGATTAGATATTTTTAATTCGGGCTATATTGCTGTTATAGTTGATTTAAAAGTATGTTATGTTTTATTGTCCAGTAATTTAGTTATTTTAGCAGGTACTGCATAATTAGTAATGTAATTGTTGCATGTCACCTTGTTTTAGGCTAAGTTTTATAAATTATATCCAAAGATATAATTGTATTTAGGGCGCGGATGGTGTAACAAGGCGAACATTCAGAATACGATCTATTGTTTTTACTATCAAAGCGATTTTAAAATATCAAGTTTCAAACTGCGTTTGGGACGTGAACGCATCGAAAATCGCTTTGACAGGAGTTCTTGTTTTCTTGAGGTTAATTTATGGCTACACATGTGTGTTAGAATTTAGTTATCATAAATAGTCATTTGAGATTATCGCGGCAAATATTCTGAAATATCGGCTTGAGATGCCATCTGCTGTTGACAGATTTACAGATCCTGGTCGAACCCTAGATATGGTTTTAGTTTTTAAGTGTTCTAGTTTTTATGTAATCTTTGCGTTGGTCCTCAAGAGATTTCCTACCCCCGCGTTCCCGCTTATGGGGTAGATACGTGTGTTTGGCCAGCACAAATGAGAGTTAGTTGTTAGATTTTGAACAGAGCAGACGTCTTGTTACGTCTGCAGTGCTCTACAAGATGTAGAATTAAAGTAAATTTGGTTTAATAAATATGTTTTGGTAATTGCAACTTTTAAACATATTCATACGTTGTCGTCGTTGTTAATATTTGTATTTGTTTGTAAATTGTTAAATTCACAGTTTCACCATTTTATTAAATATAAATTCTTTTTTATCATTTTAAAGTGTTTGTGTGGATTTATTTGTCAAACCTTTAAGTTCAGTCTCGCCCGCCGTGCTACAAATGAATGTAAATTTTATTTTTCAAAATTCAGAAATACCTTTTAGTTGTGTAGTTTGTTCGAATGATTTAAAATTAGAAGCTGATGGTCTTTTGGGGCGAGATTTTCTCAAATTTTGCAATGCAAAGATAAATTATGACACCGAGGAAATTATCATAGGTAATGTGAGATTAAAAATGATGGCCGACAGCGAAGCGCAAGAAATGCTGACAGCAGCAGCAGTGGCCCCAGTGACGAGCGACTACGCTACGCAGACCGATGACGTAGTTGAGAAAGGTCAGGGCTCGTTGCAACATAATCACAAAGCAACGGGAACACAAACATCTATGGCTGATATCAAAATACGAAATATGGACCCAGAAACTTGCAAAATGAATGTACCCACTTCACCTCAGAAAAAATCAGTTACACAAGCCAGTGGACTGGTTAGATTGAAGAGTGCAGTAAAGATACGCCCAAATTGCGAATTTATGTGTACAGCGGTTCAGGACTTAATCACTCCTGACCATGATATTTTGATAGAGCCAGAAGATATTAAGATTCACGGAATTATGGCGGCCCGAGTAATAACCAAAGCGACGAAAGAAATACCCGTAAAGTTGATAAATGTGAGTAATAAGGAGATTATAATAGGGAAGAAAACAATAGTAGGAAAAGCAGAAGTATATAAGGAGAAACTTAAAACGGAGGAAAATGGAAACGTAAGCGATAAAGAAAGTATACAAAGAGTAAATGTATGTAATGTGAAAATGAATAAGCAAGTAATGGAAGATATCAAGAAACAATTTGACCTCGAGCATTTGTCAGGAAATGCTAAAAATAAAGTATTGAAGTTATTAGGAGAATATGAGGACATATTTCTATGGGAAGACTGTGAATTAGGATGTACGCACAATGTAAAACACAGGATAATTACGGAAGAGGTCCAACCAATAGCAAAACCCCAGTACAGGGTACCATTTAGCCAGAAAGAAAAGCTAAGAAAAGAATTAGACAAAATGTTGAACGCAGGCGTAATTGAGCCATCAGATTCTCCATGGTCAGCGCCGGTGGTCATAGTACCAAAAAAATCAGACAACGGAGAGAATAAAATTAGAGTGTGCATTGATTTCAGGGGTCTGAATAAAGTAACAAAAAGGGACTATTTTCCTGTTGCTAACATGCAAGAGACACTGGATCAATTGGGCAATGCTAATCTATTTTCTACCTTGGATTTAGCGTCAGGGTATTGGCAAGTTCAATTAGATGAACGGGATAAAGAGAAGACAGCATTTACAACTGATGGAGAACACTATCAGTTTACAAAGATGGCTTTCGGACTAGCAAACGCACCGAGCACGTTTCAGAGGCTGATGAATAGCGTGTTGGCAGGATTAAGAGGCGAACGATGTCTAGTGTATCTGGATGACGTCATAGTGTTTAACGGAGGAGGGATAGATGACCATCTAAAACGACTGAAAGAAGTATTTGACAGACTAAGAAAAGCCAACTTAAAACTGCAACCGAGCAAATGCAAATTTTTGAAAAAGGAAACAAAATATCTGGGTCACATTATAAACGGGGAAGGTATAAAACCAGATCCGGACAAAATCGAAGTAATTAAAAAGTATCCGAGACCAAGAAAAGTAAAGGACATAAGAGCATTTTGCGGACTTGTTGGATTTTATAAACGGTTCATTCGAGACTTTGCAAAAATTTCGAAACCATTGACAGCATTAACGAAAAAAGACGAGTCCTTCGAATGGACAGAAGAATGCCAGCTAGCATTTGATACACTAAGAAATGCGTTATGTTTTGACGCAGTGCTGGCGCATCCAAATTTTTCAAACGAGTTTATTTTATCAACCGACGCAAGTGGAAAGGCCATAAGCGCCATCTTGAGCCAAAAGCAAGGAGGCTATGAAAGACCAATAGCGTTTGCTAGCCGACAGCTAAAACAAGCGGAAATGAATTACTCAACAACAGAGCAGGAATGTCTCGCCGTCTGTTGGGGGGTAAAACATTACCGTTGTTACTTGTATGGGCGGAAGTTCACCATCATTACAGACCACAAACCCTTAAAATGGCTGATGTCGTTGAAAAGCCCAGAGTCACGATTGGCGAGATGGGCCTTAACCCTAAGCGAACACGAGTTTGAGATCGTCCATAGGGCAGGAAAGAAACATATAAATGCGGATGTACTATCAAGAATACCGATAAATACAATTAATACTGAAGATAATGTATATGAGCCGGTATGGGACAGGCAAATAATCCTAAGAAAACAACAAGAGGATGCTGAAACTCGAAAGCTACGAACCAAAGACGGATTCTTTACCGATATGGAAGGGTTACTGTTTAAAGAGAAAACGGGCGTCGAACGACATCATAAGCTTGTAGTACCAGAAAACATGAAATTTCAAGTAATGCAAGACTACCATAATTTGCCGTATGCCGGACATCAAGGCTACGAGAAAACCAAGAAAAGAATAAGGCAAAAATTTTTCTGGGAAAATATGAATAAGGACATAGAGGAGTTTTGAGACAAATGCCACTCATGTAATGAAAGGAAAACTTCCCCGCATAAAAGACCGGCGCCATTACAAGTATTCCAGGAGGTGACCACACCAATGCAGCGAGTATCCATGGACGTAGTTGATCCAGGCATAATGAGCACAAAAGGGAATAGATACATATTGACGTTCCAGGATCACTTTACAAAGTATCCTGAAGCATTTGCCATTCCGGATCAAAAAGCCACGACTATAGCAAAAATTCTAGCCCAAGAGATAGTTGCGAGACACGGCGCTCCGAGACAGCTGTTAACGGATTTGGGGACAAATTTTATTTCACAAGTCTTTAAAGAGGTCTGCAAAATTTTCAATATTGAGAAAATACAAACGACAGCATATCGACCACAAACAAACGGAATGCTCGAGCGCAGTCATCGAGTATTTAAAGACATTTTATCACACTTTGTAAACAAAGAACAGACGGATTGGGATGAATGGCTACCGTATGTGCTGATGGCATACAGGAGCAGTACGCACAACAGCACAAACGAAACACCATTCTTCCTAATGCATGGGCGAGATCTCGAGTTACCATATGACGACATTACACGACCTCAGACTCTACGGTACGACTATGATACTAATTATGCGTCAGAATTAAAACAAAGATTAAAAATAGCGTTTGATAGAGTTCGGTTACACTTAGACAAAACGACAAAACACACACATAAACAATTCAATAAAAATGCTAAGTCGGTAGTTTACAAGGTCGGGGACGCGGTTTATTTACACAACCCGGCGATAAGCGTAGGAACGTCACGTAAACTGCACAAGCCGTGGACAGGACCGTACTTAGTAACAGAAATAATGGGACCGGTTAATTATAAAATTAAACAAGTAAATTCTGACAAAATTTTAAAAGTACATGTAAACAGACTTAAACCATACAAACTAGACATACCAGCAGACAAAAAAGAGACAGGGTTAACAGACACAGACGTAAAACAGACAGAAACAAACACTGAAGAAAAAATAGACACAAACAGGAAAGACAAAAGTCATCGTAATATGTTGTTGCAGGAGCTGATAGCGTTACAAGCTCAACAGTCAGAACCAGAACCACCCCAGATACCTCTAACACCGTATCATACGCGAAGTAGAGGCCCCGCTCCAGACCACCCTTGGATATCATCTCCAAGGAGAAAATAGATTTGTTTGTTGTAGATGAAGGCGATAGCCATAATGCTGATGCTGACCGAGATGTCTTGGGCCTTAATTGCGTTCGACTGCAGAGGGACAACGACCAACATCACCACGGTATCACTGAAGGACATTGCGGATTGTCCGGACCTGGACAATGGCTACACGGAGACGCAGGCCAGCGTCCAAATACTACAGGAGGACGAATTCCAAAGTGTACAGGTGTACACATGCTTGTTGGAAATCACACGGTTCATTCAGCACTGTGGGATGCACAGTCATACGTCATCTGTCCAGCAGGGCCTACTGACATACATCCATGAAGTTGGTCCCGAAGAATGCAGATTGATGCACCGCACGAAGATGTTCCGCGGGCTCGGAAATACGGTGATCAACAAGCTTGTGAGTAATGGCACTTCATCGTCTGCAGTGACAGTAGCAGGCTCAGTCGACGTCAGTGGTAAATGTAAAGGAGGGTCATATGTGGAAAATGAAATATCATGGGACAATGTTGTAGTACAGGCGACAATTAAAATTACACTAAGAGATTATGCGGCCACAGTAAAATTAGATGTAGGGGAAATAGTGATTCAAAGCGGGATTAAATGTAAATTTATGGATGGCTACTGCATGGATACCGAAATTGGTGAATCCGTATGGGATCGAACGGCAGCAAGGCAGTGCGATGGCAGTGACATGACTATAATTTATGAAGGGGAAGTTGCAGTGGTAGTCACAGAAAAATCAAAATTTGGGGGGGAAAATCGGTATGTTGTGGTAGAACAGGAAGATAAAGTATTCGCAGTAAAATTAATTGAAATCACTAGCATTTGTAACGATGAAGTTTGGCTGACAGAGCATCCTAAATTACTTGTTGCGTTTAAAAAGAATTTTGGCATAAAATATTCGGTAAAGGGAGTGCAAAATCCAAAAAATATTAACCTATTAGCATATATAAATACAAAATTTTTATACATTGAACAATCATTCAAAAGAGAATTAAGGGCAGCATATGCTGATGTGATACACCGCCATTGCTTATTAGAAAGGGACATGCTACGAAATCGACTGTTACTGGCGCCGTTAGCTCCAAATGCAGTAAGTACTCTAATTAAAAATAAGTTAGGATACGTGGGTAGAGTCCTAGGGGAAGTGATCCACATTATGCAGTGTACACCCAGAGTTGTTAAAATCAGAAGAGTAAATGAGTGTTACAATGAGATGCCGGTGTACGCTGATAATGAGGAACTCTTCATGGCTCCGGTAACACATATTCTCCAAATTAAAGCGGAACAGATAGATTGCAGCGACATTGCTCCAGCGCTCTTCCTCGTGGAGAACAAGTGGATTGGTTTCAGCCCAGAGCCGGTGCAAGGAGTCTCGCCCCAAATTCTGAAAGTGAAGCAGGAGCCTGAGTTTGACTTCAAACCGCTGTATGGCATCAGCAATGCTGGTATCTACACGGAGAAGGAAGTCAAATCAGCGCAAGATGCTCTCATTTTTGGAATAGAGAGGCAGGCCATCGCCAATATTATCACCAGGCGAGTGGTTGGAAAAGACACAGCCGAGCAGGGGTTAACAGCGCTTGACATCTTCACCACCAAAGACCTGAAGAAGCTAGCTGCATCTACTGTGAAGCAAATGTGGGGGTGGTTATCCAATCTGGGTGTATTCATGTCAGGATTCATTGGAATTTATACAATCTTCAAAATTTTAAAATATATATTAGATATATTTGTAAATGGTTTAAATTTATATAAAACAATAGGTTGCAGTTTTAGCATGGCCGCTTGTTTATGGGATGCGCTGACACAGCTGGTGCTGAGCAATCACCATAGGAAACCAAGGCAGCGAAACCAGGAACAAGATGTGGAAGCAGGTTGTATAGATTCAAATGAACGTATGGAATTGACTGAACCGCCTAGTGCACCGCCCCCTGAGACTTTAAAATTGGATGAAATGTGGCCGCGCCATTACCAACACACCCACGTAGTATAAGTAAAATTAAATAAGAGGAACGTCCACGGGAGCGCACGCAGGGGTCACTCACCTGGGAGGCAGAGAATGCGAACACAGGAATTTTAGCAAGCTCGTCATCACAGCATAGGCGCTGACGTTACGATAAAATTCTTGTGTTTCAGCAAAATTTGTACACCATAAATAGTTGCACCCAGGGGAAGGCCGCCTAAGGATGGAAATGTCGGACCAGGAGCCACAACACCCCGAATTCCTGCAGTGTCCGATAGTGGATTGCAGCGAAAACTGGGATGAAGAGGATGAGCCGTCGTATCTGGAGTACATCAGAGATATGACGGTGGGAGAAATCATCCGAAGAAGGAGGGAGGAGGAGCAGGAGGCTGCGCGCCTCAGGAGGCTGGCGCGCAGATCAGGATGACGGCAGTAACTGGCCACACACTACATCTACCATGGCCAGGAAATCCAGCCGCCCACTCCAAGGCCGACAGGACGGAGCTCCCGGGACATTAGTTAAGTGTAATTAGAATAATAATGTAAAAACTGGAAATAATAATTAGGGTAAAAAGAAATTGTGCTCCGGTTGGAAACAAATTTTTTGAAAAAGGGAGGTATGTAAACGCTAAGTCACCACACAGAGATTTCCAAATTTAGGTAGCGCAATAGGTGTTTGTCAGCATGTGTCAAAATTTCAATAATCATTAGCGCAATATTTAGGAATGTCATTAAGCGGCAATTAAATTAATAATTGCCGAAATGTGTGTGCGTCATTGTTTGCTGACTTAGCGTCGACATAAGTTATAAAAAGATAAGATCTAGGGCAGTAAGTTAGTGAGTACGGGTTTTAGGAGTTAATGGTTGTTGTCGAGTGCGAGGTCGCCGGTTGTTAAATGATAGTCAGATTTTTAGTATAAGTATTTTATTTGTGGCCGTAGTTATTGAGTTAGACTTTAAGTGAAGTGTTAGAAATCGCTAAACATAATTTAAATAAACTGTTATTGTTAAATTGTTCGAACTCTGAGGGTTTTCAATCAACTGCGTCCTCACCCCATCCCCTTCCAGGAACAAAGTGTTTGCAGGCAAGGACGAGCATCCGATTTCAAAATAACAGTAAGTAGAATATTTCATTTTATTATTTATTATCAGAGTAAGGGCTGACTCCTCCAGTTTGGCAAGAACCCATTACTAAATTTATTTGTTAATACTCTACTCCGGTGGGGTGTTACAACAACTTTTAAACAATTTAATTCCACTGTTTCAATTTAACATAAAAAATTCATTTGATTTAATTGAATTCATTAAAGATATTAAATTACCGGATAATTACATATTAGTTTCTTTAGAAGTCATCTCTTTGTTCACAAATATACTTAACACGTTCAGTGCCGGTGACACACACCGTGTGTCATCGGCTACTCCTGCTGGGAGCCGACGACACACGGTGTGTGTCGCTGGCGTACGTGACTTCAAGTATGCAGTATTTTCTTGGCTGTTTAGGTGTAAGGTTGTGCTCGTGCTGGACACTCAGATATGTCTTGTTGTACATGTACGTAGCGACGGTTTCGGGTTTTGGGAATTTTTTGCGTAGTTATGGATCCTGTCATTCCAGGACCGTCTAGACCTAAGATGCAGTGTACAGAGTGGAGGAAAAAGAAGCCGTTCACGGAAAAAGAGATTCAGGATACGGCAGACAAGCTATTTGAAAGCTCGGATGATGATCTATTTGTGGCATCAGAAGACTCCTGGTCAGGGGCGGATGACGAAGATGATTCTGTCTTTCTAGTTGTAGTTTATAATTGTTTTACTTTATATTTGATATAAGACTAAAGTTTGATGCAAGATGTAGTTTTCACACATTATTTTCAAGTTCAAAGTGGCAAAAAAGCACGACACACACGGTGAGTCACCGGCTTCCCGCAAGAAATTTTATGCGAGGGGCCGATGTCTGAGCATATGTGTCACAGCAGCAAATTTTCTAGAAACGTACCAGATCAACTATCATGGTTGTGAAATTAAATAAATCGTAATAAAATCCAACTTTTGGATAATTTCAAGTGTCGGCTTTTGAGGTAAGAGCAGCAAATGGGCTGGCACTGAACGTGTTAAACAATTGGTTTTACAGGAAATAGAAAGCAACTGGGATAACATCAAAGATTTTACTAATATTAACTTAGAAATATTCAAAAAAAAAATCATTGAATTTTTTTTAACAGTAGTTTTTTACATTTGATGATAGGTTTTATCAACAATTTTATGGGACAGCTATGGGAAACCCAGCGTCTCCTATTTTTGCGAATTTAGTGCTGAATAAGATTTTGTCTGACATTGTAATAATTTTCTAGTACATATTCCTTTCTTGAAATTATACGTAAATGATATTATTTTAGATATTTGCCGTTTCGCATGATATAAACATGAATTTTTCAGCATGAATGCTCTAAAACGGTATTTTATGTGATTTTGCATGTATAAAATACAAATGTGACAGTTATTACTGTCATATTTGCCGTTTTGCATGGTAAAAACATAAGGTTGTTAGCATGAAAGCTCTAAAACAGCATTTCCTATAATTTTGCATGAATAAAATACCAATGTGACCGTAAATACTGTCATATTTGCCATTTTGGATAACATAAACATGATTATTCAGTGTTGATACTGTGGATGCTTTAAAACAGCATTTTCTATGATTTTGCATGCATAAAATATATATATATCATCATTATTACCGTTTCGCATATTATAAACATGAAGTTTTCATCATGAATGCTCTAAAACTGCATTTCCTATGATTTTTTTATTTAAACATGAATTTGTCAGTACTAATTCCTTAAAACAGCATTTTCTATTATTTTGCATGTATAAAATACCAATGGGACCGTGTTTACTTTCGTATTTGTAGTTTCACATGATATAAACATGAATTTGTCTGCATGAATTCTCTAACGCATCATTTTCTATGATTTTGTATGTATAAAAGACCAATGTGACCGTAATTACTATCTTATTTGCCGTTTCTCAGAATATAAACATGAATTTGTCTGCATGAATTCTCTAAAACAGCATTTTCTATGATTTCGCATGTATAAAATACCAATGTGTGTGTGATTACTGTCATATTCACCGTTCCGCATGATATGAACATAAATTTGTCAGCAAAAATGCTCTTAAACAGCATTTCCTATGATTTTGCATGTATACAATACTAATGTGACCGTGATTACTGTCACATTTTCAGTTTCGAATGATATAAACATAAATTTGTCTGCATATATATATATATATATATATATATATATATATATATATATATATATATATCATCACGCCTTTTACCCATTGCGGGTGTGGCACTCTGCTCACGCAGATCTCGGTAAGTGATATATTTTTGCGTATGAAGTGCATGATTTAAACATGTATTTTTTAGCATGAATGTTCTAAACTGCATTTTAAATGTATTAAATACCAATGTTACCCTGATTACTGTAATATTTGCCATTTCGTATGATATGAACATGAATGTGTCAGCATGAATGCTGTAAAAGAGAGTTTTCTATGATTTTGAATGTATGAAATACCAATGTGACCGTGATGATTGTCTTATTTGCCATTTCTCATAATATAAACATTAATTTGTCTACATGAATGCTTTAAAACAGCATTTTCTTAGATTTTGCATGTATAAAATGCCAATGTGACCGTGATTACTATCATATTTGCCGTTTCGCGTGATATGAACATGAATTTGTCGGTATGAATGCAGTATTTTCAATTATTTTGCATGTAGAAATTACCAAAATAACCGTGATTACTGTCATATTTGCTGTTTCGCATTATATAAACATATTTTTTTAACAAATAACAATAACTGGGTTCTGTAAATATTTATTAATAACACAACGTTTCGACAGTAAACTGCTGCCTTCTTCAGGTGAAATATAAATATAAAACAATAATAGAATATTGTGTTATTAGGAGTAAATGTGATACTTTGGGTGTTGAGCATGTAAGTTTGAACGACGAGCGAAGCGAGTCGAACAATTACATGCGAAGCACCCAAAGACACATTTACTCCGAATAACACATGCTATTTTTTCTTCAAACATAGAAAATAAAATTATAAATATTATAAAATGCTCAAAACTTCAAAAAATATTGTCTTATCTAGCATTTCAAGTTGCCGTAGAATATGCTGTTTTGTTATTTTTGTTTATTTGTTTCATTTTTAACTGTCCAATTATTGAATTACAACCTATTTTTCATAATATTTTACTTTGTCCGCCGCCGGCGTAAATGTGTTGCCAAGGATACACTTTTACGCCGGCGGCGACAATATTGAACTTCTGCTTGTTGAATACAAATACATAACAACGTACTTTTATGACGTTTGAAGAAAAATAAATATGTAGTCAAAGATACAAGTTGACAAATTAAAATAAGGGTAACATGGTTGAAAGTTCACAAATTATAAACAGAAAATTAGGGAAGAACAACAGTTAACCATAACTTATTAAGCTCAGAGCCTGTATTCAAGTTAAGATTATTTGACGATCTCTTGATTTCAATAGCTTCTCTAATAAGTCTTCTTAACCAATTATTTTATCTTACTAGAATCCTTGTTTTTTCAAAATAAATATTTTTTTTTAGTATGAATGCTTTTCATTTATAACATACTAATGTGACCGTTATTACTGTCATATTTGCCGTTTTTTCAAGATATGAACATGAATTTGTCAGCATGAATGTTCTAAAACAGAATTTTCCATGATTTTGCATGTATGAAATACCTTCGTGACCGTGATTACTGTTCTATTTGCTGTTTCGCATTATATAAAAATGATTTTGTTAGTATGAATGTTTTAAAACAGCATTTCCTATGACTTTTCATATATAAAATACCAATGTACTATGATTACTGTCATATTTGTCGTTTTTCATTATATAAATATGAATTTGTCAGCGTGAACTCTATAAAACAGCATTTTCTATGATTTTGTATACATAAAATACCAATGTGACCGTAATTACTATCATATTTGCCGTTTCGCATGATATAAAGATGAATTTGTCATTGTGAATTCTATAAAACAGCATTTTCTAGGATTTTGCATGGATAAAATACCTATGTGACCGTGATTATTGTCATACTTGCCGTTTCGCATGATATAAAGATGAATTTGTCAGCGTGAATTCTATAAAACAGAATTTTCTATGATTTTAACCCTTTAAAGACGGAATTAATTGTCAAAAAAGTGAAGATTTGAAATAAATTTAACCAATTTAAACAATTATTTAAAAAATAAAAAACCATTTTAGCAAGTAGAGACATATCTTCTAACAACAACTGGAAGTATTTACGACTAATTTAATAGATTCGTAGCCACCTAGAGCTATAAAAGTAACTACATGTTTACGAGACCATATGGTGACGCTAGGCGTTAAAGGGTTAAATTATCTACATGAATACTGTAAAATAGTATTTTCTATGATTTTGAATGTATGAAATACCAATGTGACTATGATTATTGTCTTATTTGCCGTTTTTTATAATATAAACATAAATTTGTCTGCATGAAAGCTTTAAAACAGCATATTCATTGATTTTGCATGTATGAAATAACAATGTGACCGTGTATAATGTAATATTTGCCATTTTGCATGATATAAACATGTATTTGTAATGTGCATGCTATAAAACTACATTTTCTTTGATTTTCCATGTATAAAATTCCAATGTGACCGTGACAACTGTTATATTTGCTGTTTCGCATGATGAATTGACTCATTCGTGACTAAAGATTAGCTGTACGTACTTGTATCGTAAATAACTATTAAGCAAAATTACATAGCAACTATAATGTATACAAGTAAGCGTTGGTAACAAAATAAGACGAAACATAAATAATAACAAATTTTTAGTTAAATGTCATTTAAAGTTAGATCACTCGGCTGGCGCCTCGTGAGCTAAACTTTCCGCTTATGGTAAAATGTCTTTAATCACTTAACCCTAGGAGTACCGTCGGGTCCAATGGACCTGAAATTTTTCTTTTAAGTGAAATATTTTTTTAACTATATATTTTACTGAACTAAGATTTTATGACATTTTCTGTTTTGTTGTAAAATAATAGATTTTCATCTTTAAGATAATTTTTTAATATAAACATATTTTAAATTGAACTTTATTACATTGCGTCCCGTTTGGGTCCATTGGACCCACCATCTTTATTGCGTAGAAACCGTCTAATACTCATATGCCTTGCAAGTTTGTACATGTAAGTATCATAAAGTGTGTGTAGCTAACAGTATAACATTGTGCATTAGTATATTTCCAGACGCAATGGCTGCAAATAAGGCTTTATCAGAAGCAGAATTGGATATTTAGCGGAGAATATTAGCGGTATTGAAAGTGATTATCACGCAAGTGACACTGATTACGAACCATCCGAGAGCGTAGGAGAAGTAGACAATGTAAACGAAGAACCAGAATATATTTCAGACTCTGAATCAGATGACGATGGAACCATAAATGTTTTACGAATACCACGAGCAAATATCTATGTTTCAAGAAGTGGAAAAGAACGCTGGGAGAGTACGCCTATACGCCAACAACAAGGTCGTTTTCCTGAACGCAATGTTTTACGAAGCTCTATTGCACCTAGTAGATATGCCACAAGGGAAGTGGATTCTGTTGAATCATCATTTTATTTATTCTTCCGAACACCACTATTAGAAGAAATATGTAAGTGGACAAATAAGGAAGGGGAAAGGGTTTATGAAAATAACTGGTAAACTGTAGATACATAAAAACTAAAACGTTTTATTGGTGTGCTTATCCTAATAGGAGTTTATAAATCAAAAAACGAAGATATAAAACTCTTGTGGAAGCAAGAAGACGGAAGAAGAATTTTTGGGGATACAATTAGTAGAAATAGGTTTCAATTACAGGTTTTGCGATTTGATAACGCTGCCGCTCGTCGTCTTCAAAGATCCAGTGACAAATTGCAGCCCATTAGAGATTGCTATACCACATGGAATAATTATTTGCAGGATGCATTTATACCTGGATGGTGTGTTACAGTAGATGAACAATGAAAAGTAGGTGCAGAGAGAGCCGTAAATCAGGGAGAAAACGTTGTGAAGGAATTGATAAAAGAAATTGAAAAGTCAGGAAGGAATATAACATCTGATAATTTCTTTACTTCTCTGAGTCTAGCACGCTATTTATTGTCTAAGAAACTATCCACTGTTGGTACAATAAGAAAAAATAAAACGGAACTTCCAACTGAATTTAAAAAAAAATCCTAAAGAAAGGGTCCCATGTACAACACTATTTGGATTCCAAAATGACGCCACTATTATTTCTTACTGCCCCAAAAAATTACGCGTAGTAACATTACTAAGCACTATGCATTATGATGATGCCGTAGATAATACTGAAAAAAAGAAACCCGATATTATAAACACATATAATCAAACTAAAAGTGGTGTTGATACAATGGATAAGATGGTTCGATTATATACAACAAAGCGAATGACAAGGCGTTGGCCACTTATATTTTACAACATGTTAGATATTAGTATTCTAAATGCATTTATAGTATATAAATATCTTTATCCTGATTATAAAAAGAAAAATTCGTGCAAACGACTATATTTTATATTAGAACTAGGAAAAGCACTGTGTAAAGTCGGTAAGGAAGAAACGGAAAAAGCAAGTAGATCAACAAGGAAAAGAAAGAATACAGTTGAAGACGTTGGAAATATTCAGAAAAAAAAACGTTGCTCAATATGTCCAACAAAAAGAGACAGGAAAACCAAAACAATCCGCAACATTTGTAAAAACAACGTATGTAATGAACATTTAATCATTACTTGTAATAAGTGTGCAAATAATTAAACAATTGTATTTTATATTAGTGTTTGTATAAATGTCAAGCTCATGTAATTATAAAAATTGCTTTTGCTTACAGACCCATGTAAAATTAATTAAATACTTTTAAAAATGATACAAATATTTTAGTTTTTCTACAAACATGTAGTGCGGGTCCAACGGACCCGTCCGGTACTTGACGAATAGAATTTTAGACGGTACTCCTAGGGTTAATACATAAATAACTATTGTCAGCGTGAATGCTATAAAACAGCATTTTCTATCATTTTGCATGTATAAAATACCAATGTACCAGTGATTTCTGTTATATTTGCCGTTTTTCATAATATAAACATGAATTTGTCATTGTCTAAAACAGCATTTTCTATTATTTTGCATGTATGAAATACCAATGTGGCCGTGTTTACTTCTATATTTGTCGTTTCACATGATATAAACATGAATTTGTCTGCATGAATGCTCTATAACTGTATTTTCTATGATTTTGCATGTATAAAATACCAACATGACCATGATTACTGTCATATTTGCTGTTTCGCTTTATACAAACATGAATTTGTTAGTATGTATGTTTTAAAACAGTATTTTCTATGATATATTTTATGAATAAAAGACCAATGCGATCGTGATTACTGTTATATTTGCTCTTTCGTATGATATAAACATGAATTTATTAGCATGAAAGCTATAAAACAACATTTTATATGATTTTAAATGTATGAAATACCAATGTGACCATGATTACTTATTTGCAGTTTCTTATAGTTAGAGAGCGTATTATTTGCACAAAATAACTGAATTAAATGCGCATATACGAGTATTTGCACTAATTTTTTGGGAAATATGCACTATATATGCACAAATATGACAATATATGCAGCAAAATATGCAAAAAAATTATTAGATAAAAAGTATAAATGAATGCATTATAAATTTTATTGCACAATACAGTCTTAATCCTGATTCACAATTAACAAATATACTACTAATATACATATAAACTAAGTCTAGAAACTTGATATTATAAGATTATGACATATTTACATAATTACAATAACAAATTATTCAAAATTTTCTAATATCTGAAGAATGAAAATCTCTATCAGTAGCTTTGTTTAAAACACATATTAAAAAATCTTCTGTAAAATGTATATTATATATATTGATATATGGATAACTTGTAATTATGTTGACAGTCATATTGGCTGGCTCCCGCCGCCTCCTCCGCCCTACACAGGGCTACCAAACACTGAAATATAGGAATTCTGGAACGCAATTTTATGTTTTTGTGAAAGAGAAAAACGAGCCTGAACAGACAGATACTGTGGGTTCTGGGTTACCCGTTTTCGTCTAACACTTGTTTATAGAGCGGTTGTCATGCGTATTATCATCAAAACCGCATGTCGTATAGTCTTGTCCATGAATGAATAATTTCTTCTAGTTTTGTTGTGAGAGAATTTGCTTCGGAAATTGGAATTAGCCATGTTTCTGTTTACATTATTTCTAAGAAGTACAAATATTTCCCATATAAATTCCACTGTCATCAGGAACTTCTACTAGAAGATTTTGAAAATCGCGCAACCTTTTGCGAAATTGTTATCTGAATCTATTCCCACCAAATCTAAAACAGAAGATCATTCTACAAGAGTACTACCAGATCAGGCCCCAGATATGAGCATTTCCATTCCATGAAATTCCAATCAAAATTTATAATTCCCAACAGGGACGTCAGAAGTAATATTCTTCAGGGGGGCGAATTTGGAATAAATTTCTTGAATAAAATAATTAAAAAATTTGAACTATACTAATTTTTTGGGTACTGTTTTTGTACACAAAAATAATGCACTTTGGTAGTGAGACACTTTTTTCATTCAATTTTTTATATTTCACTATTTCCACTCCATTTTTTCCACTGACCATGTTCACCACTGCCCAATTTTTCCATTAACCATGTTGTCCACGGACCATTTTTTCCATTAATTTTTTTCCTATTCAGTTTTATTTTATAATAAATCACAATACATTTTAGATTGAATATTGTGGCCAATGGTACGGAGATACTGTCAGTAATTTTCTAAACATTTTTCATTAAAAATGAGTAAGTACTGTGATTCGACTTTGTCGAGAGTGAGATGTTGGTATAGGGTTTGTTTGTTAAATTCTGCGAGCGATGCGAGCTTACCTACAAATAATTTCCATTAAAAATAGTATTGTGATTCGAGTTTGTCGAGCGTGAGTTGTGTAGGCTTAGGGTATGTTTGTTAAAAGTGCGAGCGAAATAATCTTACCTACAGGTAATATGCTTTTGTTAGTTGAATATTCATATTTTCGAATTTGTTCGAACGAATATCCAACTTAAAAAAAAAATAAAACTTTTGAAATGGAAAAAGAAATTAGTGGAAAAAAGAACTACAGGAAAAAGTTGTCATTGAAAAAAAAAAAACCTGTAGAAAAAATCCAGTTGCACTTTTACTATTCTTAACCTAATATTTGATATTTGATTAAAATAACATACAGTTTCAGAACAACAGTACCGGAACTAGGAATTTTTGCACCTGGGGCATAAGTGAATATTTACGCCCCTTAAAAAAATAAATGCACCACAGGCGAAAAATTTTTGGGTTCAAGGTCAAATGCCTTTAAATAAAAAATAACCTATACCTTTTGCTCAGTAATATACTTACCTATGTATAAAAAAGATGTTTTTTTTTTTTACTTAAAAATAGTAAAGCTATTTGAAGACTGCGGTGCGGGGAAGGAGATTAAATTGTAAGTAATAAATTCTTTTCAAATATAAGATATAAAAATATAGTAATACAAAAGCAAAAACATTATATTTTAATAATTATTATTACAAATGATAAAAGTAATTGTAATTTTCAAATTTAAGTACGTTCTTGCCGATAGATAACTTAAGTTTGCTAAAGGACCTTTCGCAAGAAGCCACGGTTATAGGTAAGGTTAAAAAAATTCGTAGTGCAATTTCAAATATTAGGGTATGATTCTACTAGTGAATAATCGTGAATAAATTGAAGAAGTTGAATAGGAGTTGTAGATTTTATATCTTGTAGAATAGCCAATACATTATTTTGAAAACTTTCAATTTCTGTATGAATATCTACTTCATTTAAATTTTTTGAATATTTTAACGCTAAATCTACAGCAGTCTATTGAATTTCAGATACAGCTAGGGACGCAAGTGAAGTCCCGAATAAAAAAACTAAATCTGAAGAAATTGTTCATTTTTTCAAATCTTATTCTCAACTCATTAAAACATCTAAAACATTTCAAAATAAAATTTTTGTTCAACAGATAAATTTTGATCATCCGCTGATTCATAAGGCATAATAGATTTTCTCTTCCTTCTTCGTTCAATTGGAAATGAAGCTGAAATATCCATTTTTTTTTTGCTGCTTCAGTAGCATATTTAAATATATTTTCAAATTCCCTGTTTGGAATTTCTTGTAAATTTTTAATTAAGCCGCATATTCAATCAGAAGAGTACCTATCGTCTGGAAATATGTTTAGCTTGTAATGCCTTGTTTATGCACTCAATATTATTAAGGATTTTATTCCATATATTCCATAACATTTAGAAAACGATTCTCAAAATTTAATACATTGTATGTTAAGAAAACCTACTGCTTCCTGCTTATTACAACAATAACACAATGTGCTTAGAGAACTGCAAAATACATTGCTTAAAGAATTAAAGGTCATTTAATTAACAAATTAACTATAATGCATTTTAAATAAAACCTAATTTAAAAATAAGTAATAAAAAAAATTGTAACTGGTCTAGTGCGCCCCTAAAATTCTGAGCGTTCTAGTACCAACCTTGATTAAAAATAGCACAAAATAGTGATTTGTATACCAAGGCCGCGAAATTACTCTTTAGCGTACCGAGAGAAAAATTGTCGCCGAGGCAGGACAATCTCGAGGGCGCTAAAGGATTTCGCGAGCAAGGTGTACACCCTATTTCGCTGACCCTATCATAACAACGGCCGCGAAATTTAATTTCGCGGTCTGTTTTGCGGCTTCGAAATGCATATTTCGCGTCCGGTTGCACAAAAAAATAATTTTTATTTCAAGCATTCATCTCTAAAATAATCAAGGAACGTTTGACCCTCTACTCAGTGGCTGCCGGTTACCATCTTTATAAATACGGGGTTATATAATAATACACGTTATAATCTAATTCACATTTTAACAAAAAGGATTATTTTTAATCGCAATTTTTAAAAATTTAAGGTATGTCCGGAAAACATTTAATATCAGTTATAATTTTTAGTACATCATGGTTTAGATTATTATCAGATATGAAATATAACATAAAAGGTGCACAATATTAAGATAATTTCGTCATTGAGCAAAATGTATAAAGTGTGGATTGCATTGGCTGCAGTGCCTGCGCTGGCATACGGTAAGAGCAAAAACTTAATATAGTTTTTAGAGAATATTCCCTTCCGTACAAAAAGGGGTATGATATCCCACAGATCACAGATCTATTTTTAAAATGGGTAAACAACGGTATACTTTTAACATTTGTCATTTCGTTTATATGTCCATTATTGATCTTGCGTTCCATTAACAATTGTTAAAAATTTATGCCGTGAGAAATACATACATAAATAACGTCACGCTATATCCCACTCAGTGGAGTAGCACGAACCCAAAAAACACAGTCAACCAATTATCAAAGATTCCTATCCTGACACACCACTTTAGCCTCATTCTCATTTATACATGTTCGTCTATTCTTCACAGTCGGAATCATTCGTTCACACAACAAACAATCAATCATAACTATCTTATTCATCGGACGCCCACGCAATGCTCACCAGTATACAGGATGTTCAATTTAAGTGTGCCACCATTGCTATCTCGAGAACTATAAGAGCTACGAGGTCGGTTAAATTAGTAAACAATTTCTATATTATAAGACAATTAAAATGAGAGAAACAAGAATTTTTTTAGACCAGTGGTTCTCAAAATGCGGGGTGCAACTTTCTTATTTTAAATGGCAACCTATATTTTTTATTTGCTTATCCGATTCAGTATTTTTTTCTGAATTCAATGATATTCACATGTAATGACCAAATAATACAAAATATTTGAGAAAAATGCAAAATTAGAAATGTGTCATTTGCCTATACATATGGCTATACAAAGTTTGCCATGGAAGAAAACATATAAATCAAACAATTATTAATATCAGTTTTTTTGAAGTGTACTTCTGTGTTTCTGTATTGTAACAACAAAATGAATAATTATTCTCATAATTCCAGTTTTTGCAATTATTTCCGCATGTGATTTATTGGTTTTCTTCCATGGCAATCTTTGTATTTCTAATTTTGCATTTTTCTCAAATATTTTGTATTATTTGGTCATTACACGTGGATATCGTTGAATTTAGAAAAAAATACTGAATCGAATAAGCAAATAAAAAAAATAGGTTGCCATTTAAAATAAGAAAGTTGCACCCCATATTTTGAGAACCACTGGTTAAAAAAAATATTTTTTAAGCTCATTAAAATTGTCTTTTAAAATAGAAATTGTTTGCTAATTTAACCAACCTTGTAGCTCTTATAGTTCTCGAGATAGCAATGGTGTCACACTTAAATTGAACATCCTGTATATTAGTATCGCCAAACTTTCTTTGATGTCCAAACTAACTCAATTGATTCACTCCCACTTTCTTGACAACATTCTCCTCAATCTCACACTCAGGACCGGGACGTGTGCGAAGTGTGCAGGGTACACAGGTGCCTGTAAAAAAATCTGATGTGGCCAGCACATAACCTCCCGCCCAATACTACTCTTAAACGGTACAAAATAGTATTTGATGATACAGAAACATACCTTCTTATTTGTTTATTTTCTATTTATATTTGAGAATTTTAATTTTCTTTCGTATATTTTTTTAATTTTTTGACATATATTTCACTAAGAAAACAGCTTCACAATCACAATGACATGTGTCACATTTCGTAAAAAATTGAAAATTTTCCATGGTGTACTAGGAGTGCAAGATTTGTGAAATCGAATTTCTTTATATTTTATTATCTCTAAATCTAATGAAAATTATTAATATTAGTGTAATCAAAACAAATGTAGAATTAAATATTCTTCAACTTTCAAAATAACATAAATTGCTGAAAAAGGAAATTTAACCGTGTTTTTCACGAAAAACTGTTAAGGGCTTCAAGTAAACTGCTACTTCCGGTCGACCAATTTTATCCAAAATCTAATCAGCTCTTCATTTAAATATAAGAAGCAATAATTCAAAAAATTGTATTTTTTTGGTATTATAGTATTTGAGTTATGCGAGACGAAAAAATTGCCACAGACTACACACACACACATACATATATACATACATACATACAGACATCATCGCGAAAATAGTAAAATCGTATTGTAGGGACCCTAAAACGTGCTTATTCATTGAAAACTCACTACCCAATTTTCTGACCAAAAACAATACCTCCCTTACCTAGAGGTAGGCGGGAGGTAAAAAGTACTTCAAAATTTACTATTTTTGATATCATATTCTATCACGCAATTTCCGTTTGCTATCTTATATAATCTGGCAGAATATGATGTAAATAGAAAATTGTAGGCTACTTAATAGAACTGAGATTGTTGTCTCAAAGAACAAAAGGCAATCCGGAGACAATTTTAAAATGGATTTATTTACAAAATTTAGAAGACCCTAACTGTTTCAGTGGCAAAAGGTGAGAGCACGTTTTCGAAACTCAACTTTATAAAAAATGAAAATATAAATGTATTAGCCATCATATCAATAGAACATAAAATAGCCAAAAGTATTGATACATAGGAAATAAGAAAAAAATCGCTGCCTTAAGTAGAAAATAGAGAATAAAAATTTTAAATAAGAAAAAAAACAATTGTCCAGTTTTTTTGCCTCCCGCCTACCCCTAGGTATATGTAATAAAATTTAATAAATATACGAAATCAAATTAAATTTCTCAAATATAAATATAAAAATAAACAAATAAGAAGGTATGTTTCTGTATCATCAAATACTATTTTGTATTGTAAGAGTAGTATTGGGCGGGAGGTTATGTTATATCAGATTTTTTTTTCTTTGTTAAGCGCCAATTTTTTCCTGCACACAAAAAAAAATTTGAATAGCCGGCACTGCTCACACATCGTAAATAAATATAAATATATCATCACGCTTTTTACCCATTATGGGTGTAGCACTCTGCTTACGCAGATCTCGGTAAGTGACATATTTTTGCGTATGAAGTGCGGTTATCAGCCGTCAAGCCAGAGCCCCCAAAGTTGTTAGTGGAGGGGGAACCACAGCGGTAAATTTAAATTGGCAACTGTCGGCAGTGAGATTCGAACTGAGGATCTCACGATCCACAGTCCGACCCGTTACCACGGAGCTATTTACACCAACGTGGACAAGATCACTCCTCTCTCAAATACCTCATTTCCATAGCAGTTATACGTTGTTCATACTTCTTCATCCAGACCTAACATTCAGAACTATACCGTGTATCTGTCTAGTTGTACATTGGAGATTAACATGGGAAATCAGTTTTTTGCTTGCTGTTGCTCGGTGTTCTACAGGACAACAATGCTTGTGGTACCAATCGAAAGATATCATTTTTCTGAATCAAATGATGTAAAATACATTACAATTTAGTTGTAATTTGGTTCCGTAATATAATTTTTAAATTTTGAAAATCATCCGATTTATTCAGTTTTTATGGAAAATAAATGTCGTTACCTATGACTGTTTTGTTTTGATTTCTTTTAAGTGATTTATTTGACGTTTCTGACAATTTGAAAATATGGTTATTTACAGTAATGACAAGCGTGTTATTATAACTTTTGCTTAAAGATTTTATTAAATAAATAAAAGTCTAAAAACCAGTTTTCTTTAAATAATATTAATTTATTAAGAATTAATTTTTTTAAATTGATGACAAAAAATATCATATTTATTAGCTCTGTTTTGTATATCTTCACAAAATACTCTTCCACTTTCTTCGTCAAATGGAAAAAGTTCTTGATTGCAGTGCATTTTGTAGGAATAATAAGAACTTTTTTTGCAAAATATGAACGGTGTACACCCAATTCATTTCCAAAAAATCTAGTGCTATAAGATGGATCTACATTTATCATTCCTAAAACCCTTTCTTCCAATAAAGCACGTTCTTCTGCTCTTGCTAAATTGCAATTATTAAGCTCACGTGTATTTTTCATGAATACTGGCATTTGTGGTTGCACTTGGATTCGGTCGATTCATAAACTTAATAGAAAATAGATCTCGCACTCTGAGCTAACTATTTCCTCCAAAAAATAGTTTTACTATAAAAATACGCTCTTCAGTAGTATAACTAGCCATATTTTTTACAAATTGTTTTCATCAAAAGTCAGAAACGTCAAATAAATAGCTTGACAGAAATCAATAAAAATTTAATAAACCGGAGAATTCTCAAAATTTAAAAATTAATTATCGGAACTAAATTACTACTAAATAGTAGTGTATTTTGAATCGTTTGATTCAGAAAAATGATATCTTTCGATTGGTACTACAATCATTGTTGTCCGATAGAACACCGAGCAACAGCACGCAAAAAACTTATTTCCCATGTTAATCTCCTATTATGTACATACACCTTTAAGACAGACACACGGTACCTCTATCAATGTAGGCGGTAACACCTTTTGAACAAATGTACCCAAAGCACCCATTACCTTGCACCCTGCAGACACCGGCCTTTCAATCTCCTGGTCAATACATCCATCCCTCGAAAATTTATTTTTCAGAATTATGGACTGAAAACGAGCTTTTTCGCTAACCATTTTTAACTCAGTCTTGTCTCGAACAGAAACAGTAAATTTTCTCAATATTAACAGTAAGTGTATTAATATCTGAATGTTTATTTGACTGAGTTAATTGTAAAGTGTAAATAATACTTGAAATCTCAATCATACAGCATTTATTCTTCTTACACAACGGACGTTTCGGTTTACACTTAAACCTTAACCAGCAAACTATCATGTAACCAATACATTCGTAAACAATCATTCAGTTCGTTAAAAACTTCGTACATACAAAAGCATAATACATACACATTCATAGTCTCAATACTGACAACAGAAACATAGTTGTTGTCGAAACAATGTTCTGTTATGCGCACTTGGATAAAAAAAAATTACTGGTATATGATAATAATAAAGAATGTAATAGAAATAAAAATAATTTAGAACACCCTTGACGACCAGAATAAAAATATAAATAAAAGCCATTGTCTTCAATGGAAACATGAATTAAAAATATGATTAAATCGTTGCAATGTTGTTCTGACAATAAATACCTGAACAAGAATTTGCAAAGTTATTCCAAAAGAAACTACTGAAAGTATAATACAATTGCAATGTCGCAAGACAGAATCAACATTCTACAGTGAATAATAAATACATTATTTTATTTGTATGGCTATTAATTTATTTACTTGGAATATTATGTATAAAACAGAGGATTTACCATTATAATTCTGAAGGCCAAAACGGTATGTACTTTATTGTTGTAATTTTGAAATTTGTGAAAGAATTTTATTAATATTATACCTTTCATCAGGCCCGGAAACGCCCACCGGGCATCCAGGCATTTGCCCGGTGGGCTGGTGGTCCTGAGGCCTATTTCGGGCCGGCAGATCGGTGGCTGAGGCTCAAGGGCTGAGTAAAAATCAGTCTAAGATTGTTAGTCCAGGCAATGAAGACATAAAAATGGGCTTTCATTACAAAAGGTCAAGGAGTTTTCATCTTTGGTACATTTTTACAGTTCGATGTCCTAATTAATATTCTGAGTTTGCGACCTAGAGCGCCCGCCGCTCGCGCCGCCATATTGGAAAAATGGTACAAAAAATCAGTTTTTCAAAAATATCTTCTCTCCAGCGAAACTTAGGTTGAAAATAGTTATTACAAAAATTATAGAGCATAAAATTCCCTACAACTTCTGTTTTAAACATTTTCCAATCGGATGAGTAGTACACGAGTTACAGCGGAGTTAACCTGCAAATTTCTGCAATTCGCAAAATCGCTATATTTTATAAATTATGGAAACCGAACTGTAAAAATCTACCAAAAACAAACAATCCTTGACCTTTTATAACCTCGAAAGTACTCATTGCCTGGACTATAATTTAAATACAAAATTTTAAGAAAATTACTTAAATTTATTTACGTTTTTTCGGGTAATATGTATATATTACAGCTGAACTAGACTTACCAAAAGTGTGAAAATGATGATGCTAATAGATATATGTCCGAGCAATCGATTGCCGAAAACCGGGAGTCACTATTTGATTCCGTTTAAAATTTACAGTAATTTAAACACAAAATTTTAAGAAAATTACTTAAATTTATTTATGTGTTCTCGGGAAATATGTATATTTTACACCTGAACTAGAGTTACGAAAAATTTAAAAATAATTATGCTAATAGATAAATGTCTGAGTAATCGAATGATGAAAACTGGAAATCGATATTTGATTCCGTTCCAGATTTACAGTAATTTAAACACAAAATTTAAAAAAATTACTTAAATTTATTTATATTTTCTCGGGAAATATGTATATTTTACAGCTGAACTAGAGTTACGAAAAATGTAAAAATAATTATGCTAATAGATAAATGTCTGAGCAATCAAATGCTGAAAACCGGAAATCGATATTTGATTCCGTTCAAGATTTACAGTAATTTAAACACAAAATTTTAAGAAAATTATTTTAATTTATTTATGCTTCCTCGGGAAATATGTGTATATTACAACTGAACTAGACTTCCCAAAAGCGTAAAAATAATGGTGCTAATACAAAAATGTCCAGGCAATCGAATGTTGATAACCGGTAGTCGATATTTCAGTCCGTTAAAAAAGGTCATCCGTTTTTGTGTATTAACACAAATTTATGACTTGCTTTACACAGACTGCGAATTTTTTATTTTTATTTTCTCGATTTTCTCGAAAATTATAATACTTACACAAAAACTATTAAGACACATTTCTCTAGAGAATTTAATGCTCTATAATTTTTGTAATAACTATTTTTAACCTTGGTGGCGCTGGAGAGAAGATAATCTCGAAAATCTGTTTTTTAGTACCTTTTTTTCAATATGGCGGCGCGAGCGGCGGTCGCTCAAGGTCGCAAACTCAGAATATTAATTAGGACACCGAACTGTAAAAATCTACCAAAAATGAAAACTCCTTGACCTTTTGTAACCTCAAAAGTACTCATTGCCTGGACTATGTATAATAACTCAAAATGGTGTACATATGTGTTCTTTTTATTATTTTGTTATGCGTTAGCATTGTTTGAAACTATCTTGTACCGCATACACGTTATATGCAACTAACTTATTGAATTTTATCCCATACTAGTTGCCAGAAGCCTCAAAACTACTCTTGGTCTTGTTTTTTTATATGTTAGTTAATATTTTATACATTTTTAAAACTATTATGTTCATAAAGGACAAAAAAGTGAGCTGTCTCACAATGATTAATTTTTGTCCATGGGAAAATGTTTTTTGTTGAAAAATTTATCTATTTTTGGCAAAAACTTTAATACGCTAGGATGGATCGAAAAATGGCTATTTTTCCAAATCGTCGATGGCCCCCCAACTATAACTATAGATTTTCATAAAATAAAAAGATTTCGGTACTTGTCACACAGATCAAGCACCGAAGCCTCAAAAATGATAATTTTTGCACTTTTTTTACATTTTCATTTGCAAAATGTGTAGTTATGCTTAAATCATGTTTTAAAGTCATGTGTAGACGACTATCAAGCTTATTTGCATATAATATTGCGATTGTTCAACGTATAGAACTCCGACAATGGCTACAATTCTCGAATTTCGTCATTTTTATTTTAGTGGATGAGCACGTTTTAGGGTCCCTAGAATACGATTTTAATAGTTTCGCGATGATGTCTATTTGTGTGTGTGTGTGTGTGTGTGTGTGTGTGTGTGTGCGTGTGTGCGTGTGTGCGTGTGTGCGTGTGTGCGTGTGTGCGTCTGTGCGTGTGTGCGTGTGTGCGTGTGTGCGTGTGTGCGTGTGTGCGTGTGTGCGTGTGTGCGTGTGTGTGTGTGTGTGTGTGTGTGTGTGTGTATGTGCGCGTGCGCGTGTGCAATGGAGATTGTAGTATCAATCGAAAGATATCATTTTTATGAATCAAACGATGTAACACATAATTTAATTGTTATTGGTTTCTGTAAATTAATTTTTAAACGGCAAAAAAGTGAATTTTAGCCGTTATCGGAGCTTTATATGTTGAACAATCGCAATGGTACATGCTAATAAGCTTGATAGTCGATAAAAGTAATTCAACACGCGTCTACACATATCATTAAAAACATGAATTTAAACATAACTACTCTTTTTTCAAATGAAAATATTAATCATTTTCGAGGCCTCTGCGCTTGACCACAATGCATCAAAATGGTGTGACAGGTACCGAAATCTTATTTTATAAAAATCTAAAGTTCCATGGGAGGCTATCGACGATTTGAAAAAATAGTCTTTTTTTGATCCACCCTAATAATGTACGCACAATCTTGAAGCTGTAATTTTTTACAAAATTGATGAGTATTCGTATTTTTTTATTTCTTACCAAAACTGAACTTACATATTACAGCGCATGATATAGGAATAATATTGAAATTGTGGGACTGTTCTTTTTCTGGAATTCTATAATTCATTTTAACAATAAGAATAATTTGTATTTGACAAATATTCAGCAATGTAGCTGACTTGTGTAAAAATATACATATAGTTGGGCCGGTCTTTCATTTTTGTCCGGGCCGATATAATAGCACGTATACGGCCCTGCCTTTCATCCAGCTCTGCTGAAGGAAATACATTTTCCGAAACGTTAGCGGTATTTCTGGAGTTTTCTTGCTACCTTGTCCACATCCCGACAACATTTCATTCAATTAATCTTTTGGACACTTATCTCTAACAATTAGAAACCAAACTCTTTATGTTAATATTCAAAAGAAACAATCTGTTGAAGATAACAGAACTCATAATTTTCAAAAGTATTCATGTGTTGAAGTACTGGTAATAATCCAGCAGCTAAAAGAAAAAACTGTGGCTTATTTAAAAAAGCAAAAGATGAACTGGAAGTGCAGAATGCAAAAAAATACGGATCTAAACAAAATGGAAATAATAATACCCAGCAGCAGCAACCATTGTTTTCATATGGTGGTCAAAAAAAAAAAATCTCTCGGTGCTAGAAGATGTGTTCAAGGTAAATTTATTCCTCCAGTTCGGACAGAATATAATGAGCTCGATAATGAGTAAGTTTTTAACACCCATGTTTCTTTTGTGGTTATATTATTAGGTATTTCAGAGGTGGAACCTCATCGCTTTCGAAGCAAAACAGCCCCAACTGGGATTCTGTTAAATTTGTAGACGAAAGATTAAAAAATATTGAACCAAAAATGGTTGAATTAATTCGATCAGAAATTATGGACTCGAGTGCTGCTATTTCTTTAGATGATATAGCAGGGCTGGAATTTGCTAAAACAATCATCAAAGAAGTTGTGGTATGGCCTTTACTAAGATCTGATATTTTTACCGGTTTACGGAGAATACTAAACTCTATTTTAAATTATTATAAATTGTCTTTTGACTTCTGTAGAATATTTATTTATTTAAATACAACATTTAGTAATTCTGAATCGGAACATTGGCTGGTACTACGAGCTCTGTTTTTGGGTGTTTTAATATAAGTGTTTAACCTCGGTTTTAGCGCAGTACAATGTTCTAAAATTACTTTATAAAAAAATACTTCAAATAAAAGTGATAGACAATATACGATATTTCTCTGTAACTTCTATTCGAAGCATATTCTTTTATAAAACAATTTTAGAATATTGTATAATGTTAAAACCGAGGCTAAAACATATCTCTTAAAACAACCAAAAAAAAATTTACTATGTGTTCTGAAAGTTATGTAATCCATATTAATTTTGGTTTCTTTACAGGTAAGTGCATCAATGTCAATTGACATTCTTCAGCATCAGCGCTCATATAAAAATAAAAACAAAAGAATAACTTGTTTATGCCATTTTTTGTTTTCTGACAAAGAATTATGTTTAATAATTTGAAGTGTTGAATTTAATAAACTTATATCTATATAACCCTATCCGAAAGGCTTATTATTTCCATATTATGAGTTCTGAAAGTTTTTTCCATTTAGTTTTTGACTAGCGTCGACCCCGCCTACGGCGGGGGTCTCAGCTAGGGCTCCGCCATCTCAAAAAATCTCACAAAACTTATGTAGTTATAATAATATAATAGGAGAAAGGTGATTAGTACTGTATAGCGGTTCGACCTACTTCGCAGATCTAATCCCTTTGCTCCTCGACCCTGAAGAAGATTTCAACTTAATTTAGGGTCCAACTAAAAGTATGGGATAATGAATCAGAGTGCTTTGTTAATAATATCTCTTATGAGACCATGCAATTGATGAAGAAAGGTCATTCTTCCCTTTCATGTAACTAAATTTGCGAATATCATCACTTTGTTCTTCGCTTCCATGTCACTATGGGAATTTTCGTGTTCCATTGAGGAAAGTTGTGCTATTAGCACTGAAGAAAATTGCAAATTTTGCATTAACGGAAGTTAGATGTCTACGATTGTGGAAATTTGAGAGGTTTCCATAAGGGAATGTTGCATGTATCTTATTGAATAACTTATAAGTTAGCTTTCTAGTAATTTCTACAAAAACAATTGCCGATCGTAATGATTTGTGATAATGAATTTTCCTCACTAACGTTCCTCAACTTACTGCTCCTAAAACATTTCATTTCATACCCGACAAGTCAGGTTTCTATGAAACAAAACAAAAAAAAAAACAAGTGCTAGTCGTAACGATTTGGAATAAAAAAATTTCGTCATGCTGTCCTTCATTTCCTGTCATCAAAAAATTTCATTTAATACTTCATAAATTAGCGTTCTAAGAATTTCTATAAAAATAATTTCCCACTTTTATAAAATTTACTTGATACCCCATTAATTTTTAGCAAAAAACAGTTGCCCATCGTATTTCATTTCATTTCACTTAAAAAGAAAATTAATTATATCAGTCGTTCCATATTTTTCACAGATCGTTAAAAAATGTCTATTCAAGACTTTTCATTTGATACCGAACACGATATATTTTTTAAGACTTTTGAAAAACAATCGACAATCGGTCAACTTCCATTTTTTTTATATAACATTTATCTCGTCTTTTCGAGACATTTCTTTTGATACCCAATAAGTGATTTAAAAAAATAATTAAATCAAACACAATTTACATTAATATTTGATCATGTAATAAAGACTTCTGTCAATCGGACACTTTTATTGTCATCTTGTCATTTTAAAAGTATCTACTGTCAATAATAATTTACATCCTATATTAGCTTCAAATTCCGCGGTTTTACTTTATTTTTACTATATTTAATCGTGTAACATCCACTTTTCTAAGGACGTCAATATACAATCAAAGCAAAAAGTTTTATACGACATTTCTAAAAAAATTTAAATTAACGTTTAAAAAATTTGCATAATACCAAACACGTATGTTCATTTATTCTAAACATAGATAAATTTACAAAACTTCTCCAACTTGTCTACAATTAATGTAATTTATATTTAAAATTTTAAACTGAACTGTCAAAAATGACAAACTGTCATAGACGTTCATCTTAAAAATTCCACGGCCGCCACACTCTTAGTTGATTTTGGCCCAAAAATGCATGTTTTTTCAAGTTTTCTCGCATATCGTGTGCAGGAAAAATTTGAAATCATCAAAAGGACCTAATCCTAACCACACTCTAAATATCTATGAAGGTTTCACTCAAATCCATTAATCCGTCTAAGCTCTAGAAATTGGCAAAGTTGCGTGATGAATCTATAGATATATCTATATATAGGCCCCGATTAACCAAAATAGTATATGGATTGATTTATTTATTCAACAGAAAGAAATAAGCTTACAAATTTATTATTCTATCATACAATCTTATATGAAATTCTACACAAAATAATACAACTCTAATAAATAAATATAAATCTGTTTTCTGAAATGTTAACAATTTTTCGTTTTTATTGAATTTTCTAATAAATATATAAATATAGATAACCAAATGGTCCTTATTGCATGCATTTTTATATTTACACTTTTGCTGTAAAGTGAATAAGTATAAAAGCAATAATAAATTTTAAATGTTACAAGCAAGACTCGAATTAGTTAAAAGATTAATGAATAATGAAAGAAACGAACTTTCGGACGAAAATATTATTGAAATAGCAGATTTGTCTGATAGATACTCAGAAGCTGATATGAAAAGTTTATGTGCTGAAGCATCACTAGGCCCCATCAGGTGTCTTCATATCTATCAGTATAATTTAAAATATTCAAGCAGATCAAGTAATTATTATTAATAGGATAGAAAATCATATTTATTATTTATTGGCCTTATATTTAAAAACATATATAACAAGTTTTTTTTCTACAAAATTTCGCCAGTCAAAATACTGTTATAATCCTTCACCGAAAAATATTTTTGTGGTAGCTACGGCCAATAACAATGCAGGATAGTCGCGTCCGCACCAGCGTCTCACCAGGAGACCAGGAGAAGTACGTTACTTGGGACCGAACGTACGGAGCCGGCGGCTGGTGAACTGGATGATTAAAATGTGTCATTGAGGAAGTCCTCAAGAGTTAACAGTATGACGCTCTCATTTTCATCAATTTTAATATTGTTTACGTCATCACTTTGAAAGACAACAGTTGTCGTTTTCTGTTGTTTTTTTGTTCTAGTGGTTTCTGTTTCTGGTTGATTTAATAAGTTATACAACGTCGTAGTCTTACGTTTTTTTATATCTTGATCGAATGTATCGCAAAATCCATCGTAATCTTTTCGTTTATTTGCTGAATACACACTGTTATTTGTTTCTTGAGTGCTAGATGTTTCATTCATCAACTTTTCCTGATTACAATTATTGAGCACAGCTTTTCCTGAAAGTTGTACTTTATCACATACACCAATAGAATGTTCAATATTTACTACTGGCTTCGGTGCAAGTTTTTTCTGATTTGCACCTGCCAATTTTTCACAGATTGTGTTTAAATTTGTACCTTTTTTGTATTCAATACGCATAGTATTTTTGTCATCTGATAAATTTTTCTGGCGTGTCTTACTCGTGACATTTTGTTCCCGCTTTTCTTCAGAATAAAATTTAATATTTCGAAGTTCTTTATTTTTCACAATTTTCTTATTTATATTTTTGTCATTTTCTGGTACATATTTTAAATGCTCAAGTTTCTCTAGCTGTACAAATAGCTTTTTACATTTATAATGTTCATATAATATTTCATCTTTTTTTTTCATAGTATTAGAAGGACAATCTAACTGAATTTTCGCTGAGATATCTGTATGTTTAAATTCTTTACTGTTTATGTAAGAATGTTCAGTATCAAAAACTTTTTCATTATTACTATTAACAATGTTAGATCTATTACTTCTTGGATTAACGAGTATATTTAACTCTTCCTTTTTATTTTCTGTGTTTTCAAATTCATCAATTTCATAATTATTTTTATTTTTATTACATACTTTTCTATGTAATTCCAGCCATGATTTTTTTTTATTGTTACGCTTGCATCCTCGATTTGACTTATTAAAACTCTTGCACGCTTGTATTTTAGAAGATACATTTTGCTTAATAGGAGGCAGAGATAATACGGAGTTGTTGCTATCTGACACACTGCACATACCCAGACTAGAAACTGGAATTTCATTTGTTGATGTATATTCGTTTTCTACTCTGGAAAAAAATGCATCCCAATCTTGTATGCGTCGTGCTTTAATTTCATCTGATATTAAATCACCTGGAAAGAAAACTTACATGATAGAAGAGAATTATTGGATTAGACTTCTCGACTGTGCGATTGGTTGGAAGAAATAACAAAATAATTATGTTGTTGATACAAAACTTACCTGCGAGCAAATGCAATTCCATAGTATTGTATTTATCTTGTTTTGTTTTCTGTTTGTTACTTTAAATTTTAGGTTAGATTGGTTGGAAGTAAACAGTGGTAAACAGTAAACCAAATGTCAAATGAATTTCTTGCAACCGTCTTTAGATGTCGCCATAGGTAGCTCCCTAAAAACCCTGTTACAGTTCGACAAAGCGACGGTGTCCTTGGTCCATCGATAAAGTAAGCGTAGGTCCTAGGTACCTGTGGCTTGGGGGCGCAGATTACTATCATGACTGATTTACAGCATTTACGGTACTGTATTGTTGCTAAGAGTAATATTTTAATAGAATTTGATCCAAAATATTGTTTTCTGCACTGATGAAGAGAAAATATATCTCGAAATGTTTGCAAATTGTTTTTTTACCTCCAACCACATCCTGTAAAGCCTGTTTTACATTATACTATTTTCGTCTATTTTCATACTTTTTTTGTCTAGATTTGTATCCGAGTTTCATGCTAGAAGCATCTAGCCAAATTTAGACGAAAAAAGTATAATGTAAATCAGCAGATTTCTTGGATGGAAATAGACGTTTCTAGCATAGAAATTTGAGTTCGGCTCCATTTTTCTATTCGATTTTCATAATAATAATAGATGCATTGTGCGCATGCGTTACAAGAAATACCAACATACATTTATTTGTTTTTGGTTGAGGTTAGTTTTGTTAGCTCGTTCGTTGTTCGTATTTATTGTTTTGTAAACAATTACTTTAAACAAAAATATAAATATGGCACAAAGAAAATGGTGCTTTGAACTACAACCTATTTTTTATCAACTATGTAGATTATTAAATTATTTTATTTCAAATACATGTCAGTGTTGCCGATTGTACGATAATTATTGTTTGAAATTGAGACAAAGACCATAATTTTGAGTGTTCTTTACGATAACATGTCAAGAACTGTCACTTGCATTTGAACTGTTGATTGACTTAAATTTATCGTTAGTTGGCAACATTAACTGATATCGTATTATTTCGGCATAAAACGAAGTAATCCGATTACAACAGAAAAAAAATTATACCTTTAATTTTGTGTTTTCAGCTATGATGTTAATTTAAAATATTTATTAATGTCTAGTCCTTAAAACTTTCTAACTAATAATACAAATATTGCTTTTATAATTTTTAAAACGACACATAATTTGACACTTCATAATTATTTGACGCGTTTGACACATAGATGTAAAATAGTTATTTTTAGGCGGCTATTACATAAATAGTTGTTTTACGTATCGTTTGACAACCGTAAAGTGTCACTTTTTTTTTGACATCTGTCAAAAACAACTTTACGGCCGCATTTACTTTACGACCGCTTTTACTTTACGGCCGCATTTACTTTACGGCCGCTACAATCACTCGTTTGTTTAAATAGTAAATTCAATACTCCCTAATAGACAAATACATATATTTAGAAATAATTACAATTTAACTTACAATTACAACGAATTTAAATGAACAAAAACACAAAACTAACTTAAAATATAGACAAGATATTAAACTTGAAATTCATTCATGTATTTCTGGCGGAGTATTAGAGATATATTCGCTATCTGAACTGCTCATTTTCTTGCTTCTCAGTTAATAACTGTAGATATTTTATCACGAGATACACACGTTTTCACCACGATTTAAAATATTTTGACAGTAAACAACACAACAGTACAAAACAGATTGTTTTGTGAGTTGTCCAGGTGATAGAGCAAAGCACTCTGCAAGTGACATGAATAACCAAATATATGTAATTGTCAGATAACTGTCACTGTCAAAATTGTCAAATTGATTTTTAAAATAAAGTTTATATCTTTTTGTGATAGTCGCCTAAAAAATGTTGTGTGCACCTCGGTTAAAAGTTCTTTTTTAGCCTCATCTGATTTGCTGGCCTCGGCATTCGCCTCGGCTGCAATCTACAGATTCGGCCAAAAAAGATCACTTTTACAACCTTGATACACAAATAACTATTATGTATCAAGGACAAAAAAGTGCATATTATCTGCGTTTGTAAACAGGCGAGGCTATGATATGCCTTTTTGTCGAGGTGCATATTACATTTTTCCGTCGACCTCACATACTCATAGATTTAGGAAATATTAACGCCTGCTTTAGAAGCGCAGGCAACAGCAGATACATTTTTGTCTGTCTTAATAGTTGTTTGTGCATTTGTATTTCTACTTGAAACTACTTGGGTTTGGTATAGTGTACCTTCAGAAGTACAACAATTTTTATTGTTTAAACTTTGTAATGATGAACCGGTTAATATACTTTTCGAAACATTAATCTTATAATGGAATCTTCAACATGGCCTTCGGCTACTGTTGAAGACTTCCATCCTCCAAGCTTTTTTAGCACCAGCATTTACTAAAAGTGTAGCAGACGTTCTACGGTAACAATTTTAAAATCATAGCAGGCTTAGCGGATGAAAAATAATAGCGTCCAAGAATGTGACATTTTTCGTTCGGAAATAAGTACGTAAAATTTAATTTTTGTTCCCAGTGTAAATAAGATTACTGAAATATAAAAAACATAATTTAGTTTTTCTAAAAATTAGAAGCATGTACAAGAAAAGTGCAAATAACATTTTATATTCCAAATATTCTTGCCAACATCTTTCATTTGAAACTTTTTTCACAGCTGATTCTATTTTTGAAAAAAAATGGAATTTTTTGTCTTGTGTGTTCAGTAAACTACCTCTTCCCGTTTTTCAATTTCATTCAAAATCCACTCAGCTCTTCATATTTTCATGAAACTTATAAATTCCAAGTTTCGTTTACATATCAAGTACAACAATTTTTATTGTTTAAACTTTGTAATGATGAACCGGTTAATATACTTTTCGAATGGGGTAAATAGCTCCGAGGTAACGTGTCGTACTGTGAATCGTGAGGTCCTCAGTTCGAATCCCACTGCCGACAGTTACAAATTTAAATTTACCCCTGTGGTTCCTCCTCCACTAAAATCCTTGGGGGCTATGATTTGACGGCTGGTAACCGCACTTCATACGAAAAAATATATCACTTACCGAGATCTGTGTAAGCAGAGTGCCACACCCGTAATGGGTAAAAGGCGTGATGTTATATTTATTTATTTTATTTATTCCAAACATTAATCTTATTATATATCTCGAAATGTTTGCAAATTGTTTCTTACCTTCAACCACATCCTGTAAAGGAGGTATAGGAATCATGTTAAATACTCGGTAGTAGGGCTGTTCGATATCTTGTGTAACAAGTCTAAGTCAGCACTTTATAGTTCATGCAATGATTAAGTAAGTAGGTCAGCTATTGTTATTTTGCTGACTTAGGACTTTTACAAATATATATAAGTGGTAATATGTAAGGAAGTAAGTAAGTAAGTACATTAGAGTACAGTAAGTTGTAAAGTACGTTCATCATTAATTATCGTTAAATAAAGATCATGTAAGTTGGTCGACGAAACCCAGTTTTATTTCTGCTGACTCCCAGTCTCGACAAGACCCTTTTTAATAATGTACCCTCGTTTAAAGGGGTTACACTTGTTCGATATTAGAAAAATATCGATATATTGATGTATTAATATATCGACGTAACGATATATTGATGTATCGATGTATCGATATATTGATGTATCGATATATTGATGTATCGATATATCGATGTATCAATATAACTGTAACGATGTTTACTATGCTTAATCTGATTTTGCTGATACAGAGTGTTAATCAAAAAGCGGAACATATTATTAAATCAGTTTTTACCCGCCGTGGCTTAGTTTTAGAGAAAATTACTGCAAATAGAAGATAATTAAATTCTGCATAAAATTTTACAATTTGGTTTGAAATAATTTATGCCTGACTCTGTCGGTGTAATTACCAAAATAATTTTATTTTTAAGTTATATTCACTATTCACTTCAGTACACAAACCAATGAACAACGGAGGCATATCTTGTTTTATACAGTCTGGCCTAAACAAACAGTAAACCTTCAAAGGAGATAGATTTTATAGAGGAATTAACAATGGTTCAGAATGTCTCTGTGGAGAGGAGTAACGGGTGTTTCTAAGATGAAGGCGAATAATTTGAACAAACGTGAGTGTTTTTATGGCGGTAGCAGTGTTGGCAGATGAAATTTTAAAAATTCAGTAGATATTTCTTATAAATTTCAGGAAATAAATGAAAAAAAATCATTAGGTTTATAATATATTTTTTTAACTAGTATAAATTTACTTTTTTACTAAAAATTTTGCGAAAATAATTATCAGGCTACAATCCTATATAGTTTATCTTTAAATCATTAATTTTGCGGTAAACAGTAGGTCAACTGTCAAAGTCAACAATAATCAATAAAAATCCTTAAAAGAAAACTGAACAAACTAAAATTAATTAGCATACGAAAACAATGTTGAAAACATTACGTATGTATAGTTTAAATGAGTGTATAATTCTTTGAAATTAAATTCATGAGATTTCAGTAGATTTACTGATTTTTCAGGAGGTCTGGCAACACTGGGCGGTAGGCGCCGCCCGGCAAGCCTAGGTGATGTGATACACCACACCGAGTACTGTTGCTGGAATAGGGATAGCTAGCAGGGCTAACAGGCTAACAGACAGGCAGAAGCACGCAACCAGACATCAAGGAGAAATATTTTTTTAGAATTTACCGGGAAATTTCCAATATAATATTCACGGCAATTTTCTCAAAAAATCCACGAAAAAACGTAACAAATTTTTTTTCCAAATCGTGGACGAAGGAATTCCCGGTAAAAGAACAAATACACGACGGGGATTTTTTGGCGGCACGTCACTAATTATAAGGATTTATGTTTACACCTGCCAACAAAATAAACAAAATAGCTTACGTAAGAATTCATAAAAATTAAAATAATTTTATTGGAGAACCACTGTTTAAACTCCTGTTGTTCTTGATTGCCTTGAGGTAAATATCAACAATTTTTTCATAGGAACAGATTCCGACATCTTATTTAAATAAGTATTAAAGAATTTATAAAAATATAAACTTACGACAGAGAACGAATTTATATAATTATATAATTACCTCTAAATAATATATGGAATTTTACATATTTAAAATATAAAATTAGTATATTTATATAGGTATCAATTAATCATTTTAATTATTTATTAAGTATTATTAAAATCATAACCAATAAATTAGGTACAATTTTTAATTAAATATTTTAATAATTTGAAAAACATGTTTCATAGTATTTATTTTGAGAGTGTGTAAAATTATTTTAAAATGTTAAGTTTTTTACATTTTTATTTAAATTTACAACTATAATCCTACAAATATATTATATAAATACAAAAAATTTGTATTCAAGGTTAAAATCGAATTAACATTTGTTAGATGTTGATAAATATTCATGTTTAAAATCATACTTTAAATAAATAAATTTCGAAAAGCCGACCTATCTATTTTTTCTAGTACACTACATTTACATTAAGGTTAATTGCTAAACATTTTAAAATCAAATATTGGATGGAGGTCACTCCATTTTTATCAATTATCTCGGTAAATATAGTATTTCATAAAAAATCTTTGATAGTAAAGCAAAGCTCTACATTGTATCATTGAATTTCATTAAAGGATGATAAAGATAAGAACAGAAAATCTACATAAAATCTACAATCTAAAGGAAATTTCAAGTCACAATAAGACTAAGAGCATGCCAAGAAAAAGAAAAAGGTAACTGAACCAAAATAGGATTCCAAAAACTACAAGTCAACGATAACGTATCTTTGGTATCCAAGAAACGGATGGTGAAAATATTGAGAACTTGGTTCGTGAAGTGTTTAGTGACGAACTGAAACTAACTGTGACCTCCACTGACATTGATAAATGCCATCGTATTGGTAAGAAAAACATTGCCACAACAAATATTACCCCTAAGCCACGTCCGATTATCATAAAATTTACTAATTATAAAGTGCGCAATATAGTTATAAAAAACCGTAAAAACTTAAAAGGTACTAAAATCATTATCAAAGAAGATTTAACGAAATCTAGACTTGATCTATCTATATAACAACGCATGTAATAAATACGGCTTTCAAAATGTGTGGACAATTGATGGCAACATTTATTCTAAAATCAGTGGCGTTAAAAAAGTTTCACGCGTAGATTTTATAACAGATCAATTTTAATTCTTTTTTTCATTTTTAACAAAACGGAGCGTCAGTAATAATTTGTTTCGTCTATATTTAATATATATTTTCAACTTTTTCCAAAAATTTATATATCTTATTTAAATATTATTTGCTGTTTATATATTCGAACATATTCTACGGCTGAGTATTCTTTCTCTTTTTGTCAGTTTATTAATCGAGTTACTCATTGTTTATTAATTAAATTGGTCATTGAACTCTAAATACTGTGTATACTTGATTACAGTTTATTCATTTAATATTTATTTTTTTACTTTATGTTACTTATTATGCACATTTACTATCAGAATGTTAGAGGACTGAACACCAAGACTGATAACTTCTACAACAACTGTTGTGCGACGGAATATGATATAGTATGTCTCTCTGAAACATGGCTGACTGACAGTGTACTTAATAAGAATTATTTAATAGTACATATGATGTTCACCATACTGACCGAGATATATCCAGCAGTACGAAAATAAGAGGCGGCGGAGTCCTATGTGCAGTAAATAGTAAATATAAATCAGAACGTGTTGAAATTATGCTTCATCCTAATTGTCCCTCTGATATTGTTTGCGTCAAAATTTTTTCGTCTGTTAATACTTTCATTTATGTATTTGTTATTTACTGCCCTCCACCAATATCATCTGAACAATTTAACTATACGATTACGATTGAATGACTCGAATCTGTCTTGTCAACTATCGATTCTGACTTTTTAATAACTGGTGATGCAAATATCACACACCTTATTGATTATGTAACTTGTGGATATACAGATAATTTCGTTACATGTTTTCTAAATTTGTGTGCTTTTTTAAATGCCAGCAACTACAATAGCATTATAAATTCCAATAATAGAATTCTTGATATTGTTCTTTCAAATAAACATTGTTCAGTCCTTCACAATCTGGATCCCTTTGTTGATGAAGATTCACATCATCCTGCACTCACAATTACTTCTTCCTTCCACCCCCAGTTCACATCTCCTTCTGCCACATTTAATAATTGTGTAAGTAATTATAATTTTCGATTAGCCAAATTTAATCTCTTGTACCTCTCTCTCTCCAATGTTGACTGGGCCCCGCTATATACTTGTAAAGATGTAGACACAGCATTTTCTTATTTCTATGAAGTGCTGTATGATATCTTAAATAAATGTGTTCCTATTACAACCCAGAAACCCTATAAATATCCATCGTGGTTCACCCCACAAATAATAAAAAATATTAAGTTAAAATATCAATTTCACAAATTATACAAGGTACACAAACAAGATCACAATATTTGACTGAATTTAAAAAACTACGTGCGCAAATTAAAAAGGACATTAAAATTGAACACTCTAAATATCTTGCTTCCGTAGAGCATTCTATTTCATCTGATCCCACTAAATTATGGAAATACATCAACACCAAAAAACATACTACACGAATTCCAGGTAGCATGCATCTTGGTGGCCAAGAGTTCAATTCTACACCTGATATCATTCAAGGCTTCGCTGATTTTTTTGCAAGTGCTTATGCCGATCCTGATCCAAATATTGAACCTATTACAAACCCACAACCTACCAATGGACTTGAACATCACTAGTGATGACATTGTAAATGCAATAAAAAAACTTAAACACTCCTGTACTCCAGGTCCCGATAATCTACCTGCATACATAATCAAGGGGTGTGCTGATCATTTCATAGCTCCACTAAAATTTCTATTCAATTTGGCATTGCCAAAAAATAAATTTCCATCGTGTTTGAAAATGTCATTTATAACACCCATCTTCAAATCCGGTGACAAAACGGACATTAATAATTACCGACCTATTGCTATTTTGTCAAATATCTCAAAAATTTTTGAATTCATTATATATAAATACATATATAATTCTGTACATAGATCTATATCCGTTAGTCAACATGGTTTTGTCAATGGCCGTTCTACGACCACTAACCTAATGAATTTCACGGAGGAAGTATTGAACCTTCTCCATGACAACACTCAGGTAGATGTCATCTATAAAGATTTTGCAAAGGCATTTGATCGCATTAATCATAAAGTTCTTCTGCACAAACTAGATGTTAATTTTCAATTTTCAAACAATCTTCTCGAATTTCTGGAATGTTATTTAAGTAATCGTCCACTCTATGTGAAATATAACAATTTTATATCCAGATCATAAGTCCCCACTTCTGTAGTTCCGCAAGGCTCTAATTTAGGCCCATTGTTATTTATTCTGTTTATTAATGACATTGTCAGTTTTGTCAAACATTCCGAGAATCAGTTATACGCGGATGATATTAAAATATTCAGAAAAATTAATTCCATAAATGATTGCATTCTTCTACAATCTGATACAAATAATTTGTTATCATGGTGTCGGTCATCGAAACTATTCTTTAATTTCAGTAAGTGCAAGGCAATGAGTTACTTTGTAAAGAAATTTGTATACACTTATACATATAAAATGGAAACTATATTCCTGGATAGAGTAACGCAGGTAACCTTGGTTTAATTTTTGACTCTAAATTATCCTTCAATGATCATATTAATTATATCATTACTAGCGCTCATAGAAATTTAGGCTTTATTATAAGAAATAGCAAATCATTTAAAAATATATTAACCCTAAAAATTTATATTATGCATTTGTAAGATCAAAACTAGAGTACTGCCTTCAGGTCTGGCGAAAATTATTGAAATTTTGCTTCTTTCGAATTAATGGACATTACCCTAGTTATGATTATAATTACAGTGATCTACTTAAACAATTTAATTTACTTTGTCATCCAGGCGCAAGATTCAATGCACCATGTACTTGTACAAACTTTTAAATGGGAATATAGATGATTCATTTAGTCGTGCAAAAATTTCATTTAATGTACCTAGAACTTCTTCTAGGACCAATATTTTTTCAAACTAAAATTTGTTAGAACTAATTATGAATCCAAATCTTCGATACGTCAACTATGTTCCATATTTAATAATATGTCCTCTTCGGAATGTACAATTGAATTGGACATATTTAACGACTCGTTAATTAAATTTAAAAAATCGGTTACAGCTAATTTTCTAATTTAATCTATGTATTTAAATATATCTAATGTTGTTCTTTTCTCATTTCTATTTGTGACACTTTTTCTTTTTTCTTTATATTGTATAATCATCCAATAATTGGGATTTCTTATTCTGTTGGATTGATTTAAATAAATAAATTAATTCATTAATATGGTCACATGAGGAAGCAAAGCTAATAAAGTCTAAAAACAAATAAGCATCCCCAAACATATGTTTATGGCAACCAGAGCTTGAAACCCGTATACGAACCAGGCACAGCGGGACAGAAACGCTGAGGAAAGAGAATTTGATCTTAGTAAAACGGATAAAAAACAAAGATGTGAAAACATAAAAAAAGAAGTAGAAAACCATCACAAAAAAATAAAATACGAGTAGATATAAGAGATGATTTTTATATTGGATGCTGGAACGTATGAACAATGCTTGATATCACAAAAACACATGAAATTACTCAAGAAATGAATGAAAACAACCTTAAAATAATTGGCTTAAGCGAAACTACAGTGTGTCCCATTTAAGGTACGAATGCATTAGGATCTCGAGAACCGTAATAAATTAGACAAAAGATGCTCATTAGTAGGGTAGTTTGAACATGTATTTGTTTTTCCAATGGGAATGATCGACGGTCATGTAGTGAAACTGTGGCGCCACAACTGCAAACTTTTTTGTCGCGATTATGAAAATATATTTACACACTTAGCCTAGCAAGCTAGCGCAAACTATGAACTTTAGAAAATCTGGGACAAATTTTGACATTTGGTCGTTTGTGTTATCGTGTATTTGGTGGGTGCTGTGTGGTTCATCCAATTAAAAATGCCGTTTTGCTGTATATGCAAATATAAAATAAACCTGCATAAGTTTCCAAAAGATGAAGTGCAAAAAAAAAACTTGTGGATTCAAGAATTAAACTTTCAATTCATTTTTCATACTCTTTAATTTTCACAAATGATACATTTTGTTACATTTGCAATTAGCTTTGCCCGATCATTCCCATTGAATGCATAGGTCACTAGTAGGGCTGTGCATTTATATCGATATATCGAATAACGATATTCAGCATGTATCGATGTAACGATAAATCGATATATTGATGTATCAGCATATTCCAAAACCAGATTAAGCATAGTAAACATCGTTACACTTCTATTGATATATAATATACCGATACATCAATATATCGATACATCGATATTATCGATATTTTTCTAACATCAAACATCGATATTCAAAACAAGATATCGAACAGCCCTAGTCACTAGATATTGGCTAGAATGTAAATTTAGAAATTTCCTTTTTTTGCTGATAACTTTGTTATATGACATAATATCTGGTTTGCACTTTCTTATGACACTTTGTAATGGTGAATTCGCAGAAGTACTCATTTTTTTGTATCTAAACATTTACGAGTTACTGGTATCAGCTTTTATTTTTCATATGGTCATAGTAAGCTATGGCATTTTTTAATAGATTTTTTTTTTGCTTACAACGATATAAAGCAGTACTAATATATTTTTATAAATAATAGAAAAATTTACGAAATTTGTTAATTATAATAAAGTTGAAATAAAAAAAGTGAATCGTAGGCTGCTATGAACGAAAAAACCAATTTCATAGACTAATAACAAATAATTCATGAAAACTTTGTACTTTATACAGTCAGCTTGAAAGTTATCCCATCTTGAATTAGAAACTGTGTTTAGAGAGTGAGTTCTCGCTAACCTGAATGGACTATAGCGATTTCTAAAGGCACGCCTTCCAAGGCTAGACGCAAGGTAGTCGTCAAAAAAATTATCAGCGCTATCGCCATCTTCAACAGGCTATTGCTGACCAGCTGTATATTTATAATCTGTGCAGCTGTGATATGAATTCAAGTGTGTCGTCTTCGATAACATTTTCTTTATTCTAGAAATTAAAAATTTAATTGTTTTATTTATAAGAAGACAATGTATATAAAATATACGTACATAGTTTTCTAAAACTCATTCAATTCAGATACCTACTTAAATTATTTGTAAAATTTTCGAATTTTAATGAGTTTGTTAAGTTATTTGGCTTCACGTAAACCTTTTTTTTTCCAACGTAAGATAATTGTTCTGTATAGAAATTAATACTAATAATATTGAAAGTTAATATGTTTTTAGGTTAAAAATAACAATTTGTTTACAATACAATGGAGCTTAACGAAATTCAAATACCAGTACCTTGGGGAACTATAGCAGGTAATATCTTATAGATTTTATTTTAACTGGCAATTTGTTTCGGTGTTTTATTTTTATAAGCTGAGTCTGCGAAGAAAGTACCTGTGTTTGGAATGTGAATGCTTCTAGAGATGCTCGATTGAGTGTATGAGGCCGTCAGATCAACTATAATCGAGAAATAATAAATACTGTAAAATATATATCCAATGATCCCTTATACTTGCATTTAACTGATTAGGGGATGACTGGCAAAAGTAATGTTTGTCTACCGAATATTTTATAAATTTAATATTGTTGACCGTAATAATGTTAATTTAGATTTATACAATGAAAAATTATATCTAAGCAAAACATGTGAGAAGTAAAGGCCGTTTAGAAATTTGTGAAAATGTTAAAAAAAAAAAACGTAAAAGATTAATTTCATTACGTTGGCATCGAAAATTGTTTCTATTTTATTGATACATGCCAAATAAATAAGTAAAACTATTCTTCTTTAAATATCTATTAATATAAGTATGATTTTTTCTTGTTAATAACTTATTTTAAATATAATAAACTAAAAGAAAGATGCTATATCTGTTATAACTATGATGCTTAGATAGTCGATTGTAATTAGTTATTTTATCATGTTACTAACTGACAAACCCAAGCCTTAATCCACTTCGTTCGTTCACAGTTATATAAAATAAGATTTAACTTTGACAGCGGCCTCCTGATTAGCTATCTCGCGGCAGCGTTTTTCATTAATTTATTTTAGGCTACTGGTCAAAAGTTTAAATAAAATAGGACACAAACTAAAACTAACCAATACTAAATAATCTATTTTCGAAATATGATGAAATTAAAACTTACAGTGAAATGTTTTAACACAAACGTATTACCAAACATAATAATTATAAACGCAACAAATTTTAACACTTAAAGCCAAGCGCGGAACAGTTTATATTATAATTAATATTTAAAATAAATAATTAAAAAAAAAATAGTAATACAATTTTACATTTCAATAAACTGTTTATACATTGGTAAGTCACAAAATTTCTAAAAGGATATTTTGATATTACTGTTTCACCCAAAATTTACCCATCTTTTGGGGTTTAACACCCCCAGAGGAAGATTTCTAGGTTCGCTATTACTTACGGAATGACGGAAAGAATAACACCAGAATAATTTCAAATTACTACAACCTGAGCCTGTGAGTGTATTGAATTAAACTCGAAGACCTGGTTGAATTCCAACACATGTCATTGGATTGGGTGAAAAGTATGTATCTACTTCCAATACTGAACTAATATTTTTCAAACGTAGAACTGTTCTGATTTGTAACTGAACCAATATTTACGAACTAAAAATTATTGTACAAAATTACGTTATGTCAACGTTTGTAACACGGACCCTTATTACTGACGTTAGGTAATAAATGTTGAGCTGGTTATAGATAAAGGAGCATGAATGCCGTATAACTGCTATAGTAATAGGGTACTTAAAAATGTTGTAAGTGTTTATAATAATAATAATAATAATGTGGTTGAAGGATGATTGGTTGAATTTATTTTTGAATTCGAGTCTTAGACTTAGATATGTGACAGTATGTATATATTAAGAAATAATCAATTGTTCATGTAAATTAAAAATTATCATTGTGTTTTCTATTTGAACTTTTTCTCAGAACTTTATTAAATATTGTAGCTAAAACATGGGGAAATAGTGCTGACCCACTTGTTTTGGTCGTGCATGGCTGGGTGGACAATGCGAACAGTTTCGATCCTCTGATACCACTTCTGCCAAGCTGCTTCTACTACGTTTGCATAGATTTACCAGGCCACGGAAAATCTTCTCCTGTGCTAAGCTCGTTCATCATTCGAGACATTGATCATATTATTGCTTTAAAGCTTGTTTATGACTATTTTAAATGCGACAAAATATCGATCATCGCTCATAGTCTTGGAGGATTTCTCACGTTAACCTTCACGCAATTCTATCCTAAATGCGTGTCGAAAATTGTAGTATTTGATGTATTTTATTATTTTCCACATCCACCTAATTCGCAATTTGGGCGATTGAAAAATTATTACAATCAACGAATCAAATTCTTGCATAAAGAAAGTAAAATAAGTCCTGTATACACTAAAAAAGAAATAATGGAAAAAATGATGAATAATAGATTAACTCCACTTTCTAGAAAAGCAGCAGAAATTTTAATTGATAGAAATATAGAACCAGCAGGCAATGGAAAATACAGAATTACTGTAGCTCAAAATGAAAAACAAATGATTTATTCTGCAGTTTCGACTGACGATATTGTAGATATTATGCGAAGATATCCTATAAAATGTCCGCATTTAATCGTTTTGTCATCAAATAGCAGTTTTCTGCAATTTGCTTTTAGAAAAGTTCATAATGTATATAAAAAGAATCCCAATTTCGAATTTCATGTAGTTGATGGAACTCATGAGGTTCACATAGAAAATCCTGAACGGGTAGCTCCTCTAGTTAACAAATTTTTGTTAAAACATCAAAATAAATTGTAATGTAAAATTGTGATTGAATGACTAAATGGTAAGTACTTGTAATTATTACATAGATTACAAAGTCAAGGTTAATTTAGAAGAAAAAAAATATTTTTTTTAACTTTTATTGTTTTTTTTTTATTATTTGTTTGCTTGTATTAAAAGCAATATATTGTTCACGAATTTGAATTTTCGTGGACATGTATCAAATCAAATGAGTAAAAGAAAATACTTTGTACTTGTACAATTATTTTTTTTTTTTCGCATATTAAAACTAGATATGTTTCACAGAATGAAACAACCTTTTTTTTATATTTTAACGTTTTTATTATTATGTTATAAATGATCTCCAAGAAGAGAATTTCACATAACTTTCATAAGGTTTCTTAATGATTTTATTTTAATATGCGAAATAGTAATTAACGTATCATGGGCGTTATAAGAACAATAACGCGTGAGGTCAACAGTGTGCAGCCGAGGGCCTCCGGCCCTAGGTGTGTACGTTGATTGAAAGCATTATTGTCCGGTTAACGCCCATGGTGCGCTCAACGTTTAATGTCCGACCGATATATTATTTTATAAAAGATTTTCATTTTATCATGGTATTTTATTAGAGAGATTAATCTATTTGCTTGCAAACACTGTAACTAAGTAACGCGTTTACAATACCGATTTGTTTCAATATTTCTATCTGCCAATAGAAGTCAGTGTTTGTATATTCTGTGACCAATAGCTACAATGTCACTTATAACGCCCAAGGGCGTTATTTGGTATATAACTGCCCGGCTTGCCAATAACAATAACGTAACGGTCGGACATTAAATCAATTTATTTTGATATTTGGTTGGTATAAGGTTTCTTTATTATTTATTTCATAAATATTTTTGATGTTTTGAATTTATACTACAGCGTACAGTATGTCTAAAATAGGAAAATAAGGTCTATTCTTGATGATGACTGACATGTTTTTAAAACTGTATATAGTTCTAAAGTGTACAAATTTCATTGATGTAACATATACTTCTATATTTTTTATCTATAGACCACATATTATAAAATTTCAATAAAATGTATTTACATATCTATTGAGTTTGATACAGACTAAAATTTTCCATTATGTATTATGAAATATTTTACACATAAAGTGGAAATTTCTAGTGTCATTCTTCTCTACAATAATTTCTTTTTAATGTAAGGTTACTGTACTAATTATAATGATTGTGCTAACCCACTGGTTTCAATATTCAATTATAATTCGCTAGTCCCAAAGTAGTGAACTAAAATAAGTTTGGCAATTCTTATAATTGTCATCCCACTTTGCGAAGCCATATGCAGAATACAAATAGAAGTCAAGCTGAAGATAAATGGACAGACATTAAAATAAACTAAAAGATTATGGCTGGTACCACGAGCTCTGTTTTTGGGTGTTTTAGAGAAGTGTTCTAGCCTCGATTGTAGCGCTGTCAATGTTCTAAAATTATTTTATAAAAAAATACTTCGAATAGAAGTTACAGAGAAATATATTACCTACCACTTTTAATTCAAATATTTTTTTGATAAAATAATTTAAAACATTGTACAGCGCTAAAACCGAGGATAAAATACTTCTCTTAAAACGCCCAAAAACAGAATTCGTGGTACCAGTCAATATATCAAAACAATATTTATGATATTCAAAATAATGCATTTCAATTTGCTTCTTTTTTGCGATCTTTTCAATTGTATACTTGTCGTTTATTATAAATAATTGATACCACATGGTTTAGTAATCTCCTCTTGGAAATTTTAATAATATAAGTTACATCTTTACTAGGTATCATGGTACAAATGAAAAATTAAATGTTATAAAAATATAAACCACGTAATTATTATCGTTTAGAACACAGATTTGATTTTATAATACTGACAAATTCTAATTACTAATTTATTCTTACATAACTAATGTTCATCGAATTGTAATATTTAGTAAAGTTATAAATTTACAATTGTTTTAAAACATTCTTAAAATAATTACTTAGATGGGACAGTACAAAATAAACTTGAATTTCCAAACTCTTCAGTTAAATTTTAGAAATATATTTACTGCTAAAATTACCAGATATATAAACAATAAAAGAAAAAAATATATAGCCACATTTGTGGTAAAATGAAATAATAATAATAATAAATATTAAAAATGGTTATTAAAATATAAATAACTAACTAACTAACTAACTAACTCCTCTTACCTTACTATGTTATGTTATGTTATATGATGAAATAGAGCTAACTTGAAATCGTGTTCAAAATAGCGAGATGAGAATGCGAGTTAAAGAATATTAAAACTGTTCATTTTCTTGTCTAGTTCCAAGCGACTATTAAAAAGAGCAATATTCGGCGATTTGGCATGCTTATCAAGATAGGTTTTATTTATAAGCGGGAATTCTACGTTTTCATTTACTGTGTTTCCGTAGTGATACAAACCTTTCGAAGAATTATTAGAGAATATTGCTCAATTTTTTTTACCGAGTAGTTGTTCAGGCACAATCAACTGATATCTCATTATACTCTCAAATATCCAATGATAAGGCACATGTCTCAACTCCCTCATGTTATACCTAAGTGCGGGTTCAGCTACAGGGTCATATAAGACATAGTGTGCGCAGTTCTTTAACGAGCCACCCTCTGTAGCGTGCCACGGCTGGCGGGTACCGTTGATCGCGCCAGATAGTGGCTCGCGTTTCAGAAGTGTTCCGCCCCCAACTGTCACCAAACGGCGAATCTGAGTATCATTGAGGATGGTGTCAGTGCCGGGAAGTATATATCTACCACAAGCTTTGTTGATGAATATGTGGCAGCCACTGAACAGTTTTGGATTCTAAAACAAACAAATATTAATAAATTAGTAAGTATTCTACCAAAAAAATTCTTATCAAAGGATATTTACATTAATATAATGTTCGCACGAAAAAAAAACAAATATTCTAACTAAAATATTTTGTTATTTTTGTCCATATATTTAATAAAAATTCACAGCATCCTGCTGCGAATTTATAGTAATAGAACTTATAGAATATAAAATATGACTTGTAATTTATACTAATATGTTTGATAAAAGCAATATATTCCATCTGGCAAAACTTTTAAATAAATGTGAAAAATGAATGTTCAAAATTAAATTTTTATGTATAATTATAATTTTACTGTTATATTTTTAATTTTTCATTGAACCGACAAAAAATTCGTATAAAATTTAATTGAAATAAAAATGAAAAATGAATGTAGAAGTAGGAATGATAGTAAAATGATTCACCAATCATAAAGAAAACGAAAAAATAACTATAAATTATAAATACCTCTACTACACTTTATAACTTACCAGTTTATATTTATTAATTTGAGATCGCTGAATAACATCACAATTAAATTGTTCTGTACCAACTATAAAATATTCTTTACAGTTGACAAGAGAACGAACAGTAACACAAGCTTGAATCCCTAAACAAAATTATATTAAATTACTTATATATTTTTCGTATTATGCGGGATACAAATATAAATTTTATGGTAAGTATACATTTTTAATAATGAGATGGGCAAACCCGTTCGAGTATTTAATCAGATTCATTTGAATAGGTTCACAAAAATCGCTTGCGGCCGAGGCAGGACAATCTCGAGGGCGATACGCACTATTTTTGTGCAACCGTAAAAAATATGTAATTACAAATTTTATTAATTTTAAACAATTTTATTGAAAATAGAAAGCTGGCATTTAAAATTGTCAAATGCTTATTTCGTGTCCGGTTGCACAAAATAGTTATTTATAAGTTGACAAACTAATTTGTATTCCTGGCAGTATTTAAGTATATTATTGGGGTGGATATTTTTGGAGCATTTTTTATTATCGGTTTGTCTACTGTGTGGCTACTATGTCATATCAAACTTACTTAATTACTGTATCATTTATCGGGATTATTGTTGATTTACTTTTATAGAGTTTATAAATAAACAATAAACAAAAAATTCTGAACTGAAGGAAATAAGATGATGAATTATTCTTTGGAAAGTAGAGATAATAGCCAATCAGTTGTTTAAAACACCATGCATTTATCCATTCGAGTAGAAAATGGACCATAGTACTGGAAAACTACTTTCTGCTTTGACAATTACTCGGATATTATAAATAAATAGGAATTAAAGTAAACAAGATATACTTACACTCAAAAGTAACTACTGGTATACAATACAATATAGACAAAAATAATTCATATGAAGGTTCAATTAATTTCGATGTAGAAGCTGATATAACGTGAGTTACGTGCTCATTTAACTCATTGTAGATCCTTACATTTATTTTTACTAATGCAGTAAACTTATCTATAATAGACTTTAACTCTTCAGTTACTTCTCCCAATATAAAAATATTAAAATCTTGTATTTTAACAGGAACTTGAATAGCTATAGATCCACATTTCATCTCATTTAACGCAAATTTCATATCTGAATCTGCGATATCCCTAAAAAATAGTCATTAGAATAGTTACTAATTAAAAAAAAAAAAAAATCAGAAAATACCATGGACTAATTCCTTCGTAGTTTTTGGAATGTATATTAGCACCATTTTTCATTAAAATTTGCGCAATGTTTATATTTTTTTGAATTACTGCTTTATGCAGTGGGGTATCATAATTAAATCCTGGAGCATTTACTACACTTCCTTTTTCTATAAGCCATTCAATTATTTTAGTGTTTCCAATTATAACTGCTTCATGCTACATTTGGAATTTTTATAATTATAACATCTATAAATAAAAATGTTTGATTACTAAACAATACCAGTGGTGTCCAATCAGCGTAGTCTCGTGCATTTACAGATGCTCCTGTATCGAGAAGTGCTTCCACTTCCGCTTCATTGCCCTTCTTACATGCAAGATGCAACTTTGTTTCTCCTACTGAATTCTTTTTGTCTATAATTTCTGTTGCATTTGTTTTATTTTTAACTTCAAGATAATTAGTACAATCACAGTCAAAATTGATTAATCTATCATCGATAGGACCAGAATCTAATATGTGTTTGGATTCATTTTGTTCAGATTGCAGTACTATACATGACGATGGTAAATTTTTAGCTGTAATAAATCATTAATGTTTAACTTACTTTAAAAAATTATATGTTGTTTCTAACTTACTATTATGCCTATGCAACTCAGCAGTTAATATATCAATACTCTTAATAATTGTAAGAAGTGAATTATCAATAAAAATGTTGTCAACGTCAAATTTTATACTACATTTAAAACATTTATCTGTTAATGATATACACTTCTCGCAATGGATATGGCCACATTTTTTTATTCTGTATGGTATATTACATGATATTTTACTGCAAATAAAAATACGACTAAAAGAAGGTATGATGTTAAGTCAAGATATATTTACCAATGTTCACATTTAAATTGGCATTTTAAATTTTCTGTAGCCACTAATATATCTCCTATCTTCATATTGTATGAAAATAAATCAATGTAAAGTAATACGACTTATTTGTTAATAAAGAAATACAATCTTTGAGGTTAATTAAGTTTGTATATGACACTCAGTGTAACCAACGTAGTAAATATATACGAAAAATCACTTTCGATAAACCGATTCAAATAGTTGTGGCTAGGAGCACCTGTACAATCAGTGATAAAAATTAAATGTATAAAATAAACGAATTCATTTTATTTCATAAAATAAGCACAAAAATATTTGTTTCGTCCATAGCCTTCTATTTATATATACATTTTTAAAAGTCTTTAACTATAAGACTGATTCACACTAGGAAAAAATTTTCAATCTAGTCGCAAAATTTGGCGCTAAGTTCAAATTTATTTACAATACAAATAGAACAAAAAAAAACAGACTAATTTTATGAAAAATGTAAGAACTTTAAATCTCTTTTTACTCACGACGCATGACTTAATATTTCAAGATGAAGCATGAAATACAAGAGACAAATATAACGTATAAATGCATATACTCAAAATGATTTTGGAGAAGACGCACGTCATCAAAAATATTACTAGATAATGACGTCACTATGCAACAACGTTTATATGGGAAACTAATTTTTGTTGAAATGTTTTAAGCTCGGTTTTAGCGCTGTACAATGTTCTACTTATTTTATTAAAAAGAAAAATCTGATGTGGCCAGCACATAACCTCCCGCCCAATACTAGAGCTCTAGAAGAATGTAGGTATTCTCGTCCGCCATTTTGGGTCCAGATGTCATAAATAAAACAAGTTATTGGAATCCAGTTACTTAAAAAAAAAAACATTTAAAATTTTTATGCTCCATGGTTTGTTCCCAACTGGATAATTTCACAAGATCTCCAAATGCCTTCCGTGAAAGAAGAAATCCCCAGACTGAGTGCAAGATACATTCAAAGATTAAAGTGTCACAAAAATAAACTAGCCGTGAATCTTGTGCAGTGCGGTAGTGTTAAACGTTTAAAACGTCACAACCCTCTAGATTTACAGGACCGATTTAAATAAGTTCATCTTAGAATTTAAGTATTTTCATAATATTATTTAATTTAGTCAACTGTAATTATAGTAACTATAGCAAATTAAGTAAATGTAAGTAAAGTACTGCCAATGGGCAGTTACTTTCACATGTCATATAGTCTTTAATCACTAAAATTTACTGAATATCTCTACAAAGATAGATTGTAAATACTAATGGGATCATAAAAAAAAAAAATTTTTTTATCTATCAAATTTGAAAACATATTTCTTGAAATTCTGTAAAATCCAACTACACAAATCATACGGTAATATATTAGAAAGTATTCTGTACACTTACCTGTTAGATATGAAATATAATAATTAAGAGAATGATATATCACAATTATTAATCAATATCAACTTCAAATTTTACAGAAAAGAATTAAAGTAACTGGATTCCAATAATTTGTTTTATTTATGACACTTGGACCCAAAATGGCGGATGAGAATACTCATATATTCTAGTGCCTTACCAATACTACTCTTAAACGGTACAAAATAGTATTTGATGATACAGAAACATACCTTCTTATTTGTTTATTTTCTATTTATATTTGAAAATTTATATTTCTTTCGTATATTTATTGAATTTTTTGACATATATTTCACTAAGAAAACAGCTTCACAATCACAATGACATGTGTCACATTTCGTAAAAAAATTGAAAATTTTTAAATGTTTCCATGGTGTACTAGGAATGCAAGATTTGTGAAATCTAATTTCTTTATATTTTATTATCTCTAAGTCTAATGAAAATTATTAAAATTAGTGTAATCAAAACACATGTAGAATTAAATATTCTTCAACTTTGAAAATAACATAAATTGTTGAAAAAGGAAATTTAATCGTGTTTTTCACGAAAAACTGTTAAGGGTTTCAAGTAAACTGCTACTTCCGGTCGACCAATTTTATCCAAAATCTAATCAGCTCTTCATATATTATAGTATTTGAGTTATGCGAGACGAAAAAATTGCCACAGACCACACACACACACACACACACACACACATACATACATACATACATACACATACATACATACAGACATCATCGCGAAAATAGTAAAATCGTATTGTAGGGACCTTAAAACGTGCTGATTCATTGAAAACTCACTACCCAATTTATTGACCAAAAACAATACTTCCCTTACCTAGAGGTAGGCGGGAGGTAAAAAGGGCAATATAATAACATGAATAGTGCATTAGTAAATAAAGTTAAACAAGTATTAATGAACACTATTTATGCCATAGGAGGATGTATGCATCGACTCCATTAATTTTATAAATTATTGTTAAAAATATCATGTATAACAAATTTCCTTTTGGTCTGGTAAATTAAATATAATAAAAAAAAACTTATACACTAACACTTATCACTACTGTAAATAAACACTATTCTGTATATAAATTAGACGTGCGATATTTATTTATGACGATATATTTATATTCAGACCGAGCAATATATTTATGTTCACAAGTTGCTTCGAAGTTAACTGAGTCAACTCTGTCTACTGACGAGATTTGCTCTTTTATATATCACGTTACTTGTTTCTAGAAGTGCCTGGAATATTATGGAGTGAATGGACTGGTTCGAACACGCCGACGTTGCGTCATTTACTCGGCGGCATAGGCCGGCAAGCTTCAACTTGTCGTTGCCGCGTCCGTTACACTGTCCCCTCCTTAGGTCTGTTTCGTCCCGAAAATTTCCTGCTTTTTTTTTCAAGATTGTGGAGATATCTGCAGTTTGCCCCCTTATCACATGTAGAAGTAAAAAAGAAATGACAATCTACCGCCTTTTTTGTTTTCTCCAGTTTTCGAGGGTTGTAACTGCATATCAGAATATGGATGCCTGTATACCGGAAAAGGGCCAACGAATATTCCTTTGGAATTTTGAATATGTCTTCTTGAACCTCGTTCGTGACGTTGAGATACGTTTTCTTTCCCGTTGCGTACTGCTGCATGAATTTCGCAAAGGATGGTTCCCTGTTCTCCGCATTACATACGCGGACATCCTCTTCTGGGTTTCTTCCGGCGAATGGAGCCAAACGATTAAAGCGTACTACTTTTGGCTTTCCATTGGGATTCTTCCTTACACGATATATAAGTACGTTAATTATTTTTATAACTTCGTAACGACCGTCCCAGGACTTTTGAAGTTTTGGTGAATAGCCTTGGCGTAAAGCCACACTATGTCTCCAGCTTGGTAGCCACCTTCTTCCGCCTTGATGTCATAGTTTTCTTTCATCCGGTTACTTGCGTCTTGGATGTTTGCACGAACTTGTTGGTGAATTTCTTCTACACGATTGCAGTGAGTCTAACGGGCAAGGTCTTTTTGATAGCGCATCGGCATTACGATGACTAGTTCCAGTTAGGTGTTCAATTTCAAAATCGTACTCCTGTAGTCTTTTGATCCATTTGGCCACCTGTCCTTCTGGATTCTTAAATTGCAGAAGTCACTTCAGTACGGCATGGTCCGTTCTTATCAGGAACCGTCGGCCATATAGATATTTGTAGTAATGTTCAATGGCTTTGACTACAGCCAGCAGCTCTCTTCTAGTTACGTAGTAATTCCGGTCAGCTTTTGATAACACCTTGCTGAATTAGCCGATAACCTTATCTTGACCATCTTGTACTTGGGACAGCACTCCTCCAATGCCAACATTGCTAGCGTCTGTATCCAGGATGAACTTCTCGTCTGGCAGTGGATAACTCAGGATAGGAGCACTTACTAATGCCTGCTTTAGATGTTCAAAAGCATTCTTGCAATCTTGATCCCATTCGAATTTTCGGCTCTCTTCTGTCAGTCGAGTTAATGGTTTCGCAATGTTTGCAAAACCCATGACGTATCTTCTGTAGAACGTACATAGACCAAGGAAACTTCTGATGTGATGTTTATACTTGGGCACTGACCATTCTTTAACAGCTATTACTTTCTCTGGATCTACAGCTACTTCTTTTCCAGAGAAAATGTGGCCAAGATAATGAACTTCTTTACGAAACAGATTATATTTCTTGGGACTTAGCTTGAGGTTGGCGCTTCTTAACCTCTAGAAAACTTCTTCTAAATTCTTCACACGTTCTTCAAATGTTTTTCCGAACACAATTATATCATCAAGATATACCAGACAAGTTTTCCAGGATAACCCTTTCAGTTCTTGTATTTTGTCCACGCTGTTGGATAACCCTTCAAGAGTTAAAGTTCTTTCGAGGCTACTAGAATTTTATTCCAGTTTTGTTTCAAATGTTTTTTTCAGACTTGTAGAATTTTCTTGAATTTTCGTTTCCAGGCTTCTAGAATGTTCGAGAAATTCATTTTTCGGACTCGTAGAATTTTCTTCCAATTTGCTTTCCATAGTTCTAGAACTTTCTTCCATTTTCAGCATTAGTTGCTGCATATCATTTTGAACTTGGAAAACATAAGTATCTGGGTCTCTACATTCTTGCATTAGCACTGCTCGATGACGTTCTTGCTACACGGATTTTTTCCAGTCGATTCTTCATCTCTCTCTTCAAGCTCTTTTCTTAGTTCATCCACCTTCAAGTCCATCAACTTTTTCATCGCCATGGTGCACTGCACTTTAATTTAACACTTATTTATTTAAATATTCCCAATATTTATTTTTATGTACAACGCGGTTATTTATTTTTAACCGTACCCCACACTTGACACCAATTGTAACGTTCGTGTGTTTAAACATTTTTATTTAAACAAACAAATTATTAATAAGAAATAACGAGTTAGCGAACGTACCTGTCAGCGGTAACACCTGTCGGCGAGCCGTCCGCAGTTATTATTGTGAAAAAGTGGTATTTTTTGTAAATTAATTTACGAATTTAGTGTAAAGTGTTTCATAGCGGTGCTGTGAATAAGTGCAGTGTGGATTTTTTCAAATCAGGTCTGTTTTTCCTTATTTTTTTAACTTTGAAAAATTTTTCACTGACTGGCCACGCCCACCTGTGGTGCGTTTTTTTGTTCTCATTTTCTTTTTTAATATTTTAATTTATTTTAATAAATTAAATAAAGGCTTCTGAGCTTCATTTCATTACTTTTCTGGCATTTAGTGCTGCAATTTATTTTATTTAAATTTTTTAGATAAAATAAAAATACATATTTTTGCTTTTCGTTCCTTTGGTTTCGTCTGGGGGCTTCGGCCCACCAGACATTAAAAATGGCTTCGGACTCGGTCCCGGGGCCAAGGGAGAAACGAGCTCGCGTCAATTCTGACGATGAGGACCCAGCACCAATGTTTCTGCTAGTGAAACGAGCAAGCGGCGACTTCAGTAAAGTTAGCCCATTTCTAATATCTAGATTAGTAAAAACCATTGCCGGAGATGTGAAAGTCATCCGAAAAATTAAAGATGGCCTCCTGATTGAAACTAAATCAGCAGATCAATCAAGAAAATTATTAGCAGCTAAGACTCTAGGGGATTATGTTGTTTCTATTTCGCCACATAACACCCTTAACTTTTCTAAGGGTGTCATTTACTGCAAGGATCTGCTAAACTGTACAACTGACGAAATACTGACTGAGTTGAAAAAGGAAGGTGTTGTTGAAGTGCGAAGGATCATCACTAGGAAAAACGGTCGTGAGGAAAATACCCCATCCCTTGTGCTAACCTTTAATTGTTGTGACGTCCCTAAATATATATATGCTGCCATGTATCGCCTCCCTGTTCGTCCCTATATTCCTAACCCTCTTCGCTGCTTCAACTGTCAACAATTTGGACACTCGTCAAATAACTGCAAAAATCAAAAAATTTGCATTTGCGGAAAACCTCCACATGACGGAACCGAATGCGGTGATGTCAATTGTATCAATTGCCAAGGTAACCATCCTGCCAGTTCCAGAAACTGCCCGAAATTTAAAACGGAATACGCTGTTTTAGAGTACAAAACTACTCATAAATGTAGCTTCCCGGAAGCAAGGCAGCATATACAGCGTAATACGACTTTTACCACTTCTTATGCTAAGGTTGCAGCAAAACCTACTTCTCCTCCACCGTTAAACGTTGCCGACATCGCGTCTCTGCTTATGCCAGAGATCGCAAAAATCGTAAAAAATGTTTTCTCTGAATTTGTTCAATTATTTGCTTCTCAAAGTCAATTCAAAACTCCAACCGCTTCGTCTCTTGCTTCTACACCCAGTTCTTCTGGTGTTAAATTTGTTAATGTGCCAAGTGTACCAACAAGTAACACTCCCCAAGTCAGCCTTCCTACGACGAACACTCCCGTTGTCCTTCGTTCGGAAGAGACTGACAATTCCAGCAATGACAGTACTGCTACTGTCGACGGGAATTCTTCTGCCCGCAATAAGAAGAAAAAAGATAGAAGAGGTTGGCCTAAGGGCAAGCCTCGTTCCTAGAGCTTGTATTCTACCTTTCAGCTCTTCAGCTATTTATATAGCACCATTTTTCTTTCGTTTTTTTCTCACTTCTAATGTTCAAACTCCTTCAATGGAACTGCAATGGTATTGTCACTCATCTTCCAGAGCTTAAATTGCTATTAGCTGATCAGAGCCCCAGCTGTGTTTGCATTCAAGAAACACATTTTAAACCTCAAGATTCATTTTCTCTAAGCGGCTTTAACATCATTCGTCATGATGTTAATCCGGACGGACGAGCACATGGCGGTGTAGCGATTTTTTTGTCTTCTCCTACACCATATACAGTATGTAACCTTCAAACGCAACTTCAAGCGGTTGCAGTTCAATTATATTCGCCTAGAAAGTTTACAGTCTGTAATATTTATTTGCCAAATTTTAATTGGAATATGAATGATCTTGAGAATATTATAAACCAGCTTGAGCCACCATTCCTTCTTGTAGGTGACTTTAATGCGCACAGTTTTTTATGGGGATCCAATCAGTCTGACGGTAGAGGACGTATTATTGAGAACCTTCTTGATAACATTGATGCAGTGCTCCTGAATACAGGGGACGCCACCTATTTGAATTTACGTTCAAATTCCTTTTCAGCCATTGATTTATCAATTTGTTCTCCTTCTTTAGCTCCGCACTTCTCCTGGAAAGTGCTTGATGATGCACATTTCAGTGATCATTTACCCATTTTGATCTCTTGTTCCCTTCCTTCTTCAGAGCCTTCTTTTGTCCAAAGATGGCGATTTGAGTCTGCTGATTGGAACAGTTTTTCCGCGGAAATAACTGTCCCAGTTATGTCAGAAAATATTCATGTATCTCTTGGCGATATTAATTGCAGTATCTTACGATCTGCAAACAATAATATCCCATTAACATCTTCACGTTTCATTAGAAGAAAGGTCCCGTGGTGGAACACGAATGTAGCTAGTGCTATTCGTGAAAAGAAACGTGCATTAAAATGTTATCGACGTTCACCAACTCTTGATAACCAAATCATTTTTAAGAAGGCCCGAGCTCATGCTCGACGTGTTACTCTACAAGCAAAGTCTGCCTCCTGGCGGAATTATGTCTCTTCTGTCACACCTGAGCGTCCGTCGAATGAGTTGTGGAATAAAATTAAATACATGCACGGTTATCAAAAGTCTCACACTGTCAATCTTCTCCATATCAATAACATTTTAAGCACTAATCTTAATGACATCTCCGAATGTTTAGCTACACATTTCGAGTCTGTCAGTAGTACAGAAAACTACTCTTTAAGATTTCTTAATGTCAAAGAAACGAGTGAAGCCCCTCTTGATTTCTCTTCTGATGGCGATGAAGTATATAACCTTCCTTTTTCAATTTTTGAATTTGATTTTGCACTTAGCAAAACAAAAAATACATCTGTCGGTCCTGACAACATTTCATATTGCATGTTAAAGCACCTACCTTCTGAGATGAAAACTCATATTTTAAATTTTTTCAACCTTCTCTGACGTAGCGGTACGTACCCGGATGCCTGGCGAGAAGCTACCATCGTTCCTATTTTAAAACCGGGCAAGGATGCCACACATTCTACTAGTTACAGGCCCATATCACTAACGTGTCATCTGGGTAAAATTTACGAACGTATGGTAAATTACAGGCTTTGCTGGTACTTAGAGCATAATCGCTTTTTAGATCCTTTTCAGTGTGGCTCTAGAAAATGTCATTCTGTCACTGATCTCCATGTTCAGTTAACGAATGACATTCATTGTAATTTCCTCGAACGAAAACACTTAGTTGCTGTTTTCTTCGACCTGGAGAAGGCATTTGATATGACTTGGCGTTACGGCATTCTCAAGCAGCTACATGAGTGGGGACTTCGTGGCAATCTACCACTTTTTATATCTTCCTTTTTTGAAAATCGCACTTTCAAAGTACGTATAGGTGATGTCTATTCATCTTCCCACCCCCTAGAAAATGGTATTCCGCAAGGTTCTACCATTAGTGTAATCCTTTTTCTAATTGCTATCAATAGCATTGCACTAAATCTTCCTCCGACCGTCCGCCATTGTCTCTATGTCGACGACTTGGTCATTTACACTTCAGCATCCAGCATTCCTGAGTGCGAATCTCGACTTCAGAATGCAATTAACACCATTACCAATGCTGCTACCGCTAGGGGTTTTCGTTTTTCTGTTGAGAAAACGAAGTGTATAGATTTCTGTCGCTTGCGTACTCCTCACAACAATCCTTCTCTTTATTTGTATGGTTCTCCAATTCAGTGCGTCGATAGGGTTAAATTTTTGGGTTTAACTCTTGATCCGTATCTGACCTGGAAGCCGCATATTTTAGACCTTGCTGCAGACTGCCGTCGTGTTCTGAATGCTTTAAAATGCCTCGGAAGCACTAAGTGGGGTGCTGATAGAGACTGTTTGCTACGACTTTACAATTCTCTTGTAACGTCAAAACTTGATTTTGGAGCAATCGTACTCAGTTCCGCTAAACAACTCCATCTCAACCGCTTAGATGCTGTCCATAATACGGGTATCCGTTTGTCAACTGGTGCCTTTCGTACTTCTCCAGTTCACAGTTTATACTGTGAGTCAGGGTTGCCTCCATTATCTATCCGTAGAACACGACAATGCATGAGATATACTGCTCGAATTATGTCCAAACCTTGGCATTTCATGTTTACTTCTCTTTTCCAAGACGAGCGTGCTCATAATCTATTCCTCAGCAGTTCCACCTCTCTCTGTCCTTTGGCTGTTCAACTGGTCAAAAACTTTGATAAACTTCCACTAGGCAAGGAAGATATTTTACCTCAGCTTATTCCGGATACACCACCTTGGTGTCTTCCTCAAATAAGTACTGAGTTAGTTCTTACTAAGTATAAGAAGGATATTACTCCGCCTTCCCTTTATGTCCAGGAATTCTTTCTCTTTAAAGAAAGGTACACAGACTCCATTTTTATCTATACAGACGGGTCTAAAAATAGCAGCGGAACCGGATGTTCTTTCATCTTTCAAGATGAAGAACATATTATCACTTTATCGCCTTCTTCCTCTGTTTATGGTGCTGAGTTGTATGCCATTTATTCTGCTTTGCAACGTTGCTTACACGTCATCGAACGTGAACAACATATCGTTTTATGTACGGATTCACTCAGCGCCATAACGAGTCTATGTAACCGGTTTTCAACTGACCCTCTTATTCAGATGCTTTTTTATAGTCTTTGCCTACTCTCATCTAGGCAAATCCGTGTTACTTTTCTGTGGATTCCTGGACATATCGGTATCGCTGGTAATCACAGGGCTGATCATGCTGCACGTGAAGCTGCTCTGCTTGATTATGTTAGAATGCACGCTCTCAGGCCAGACGATATGCTTCAACGTATATCTTCATTTTGTTTAACTTCTTGGCAGGACGAGTGGAATCGCTCCACCGACAAACTTAGATCCATTAAACCTTCTGTTCAAAAGTGGAAACTACCTATTTCTGTCTCGAGGAAGGAGCAAGTAGCGATTACGCGTTTGAGAATAGGTCACATTAAAACCACCCATCTTTATCTTCTTGTTCGGGACCCCGTACCTATGTGCGATGTATGTGATACTCGCCTTTCTGTATTTCATCTTCTTCTGCATTGTGCTAAATATCACAACGACAGATACCTCTTCAGCCTTGCAAATACTCTTCCGTCAGTTCTCTCCAATGAGACTGATAGTGTTGAGAAACTTTTAAAGTTTATTCATTCCACCGGACTGATAAATGATATTTTATAGTTCACTTCTTTCTTTTGTTTTTCTTATCACCATTATTTTTTATTTAATTTTGGTTGGCTATATTTAATTTTCTACAGCGGTAATGACCATAGCAGTCGATCCGCTTAATTTCAGCAAAAAAAAAAAAAATAAGAAATAATCAATAATTATTATAATAAAAAGTAAAAGTTACTTAGCACTAGGTATATTACGCTAAAATAACGAATACAAAAACTTATACACCAACACTTATCACTACTGTAAATAAACACTATTATGTAAATAAACTAGCCGTGCGATATTTATTTATGACGATATATTTATATTCAAAGCGAGCGATATATGTATTTATGTTCACAAGTTGCTTCGAAATTAACTGAGTAAATTCTGTCTACTGACTAGGGCTGTGCGTTTACATCGATGTATCGATATTATATCGATATATCGATATATCGAATAACTATATTCAGTAGAAAAAATATCGATATATCGATATATC